>CM062295.1:776364372-777564372 GCA_031216915.1 Pictodentalium vernedei
TTGAAGGAGACCGTGCCATTAAGGACATATTTCACCCCCTTACGAGACTTATTGAATGGAACAGACTAATGTATCACTGGAATCGTGCTCTTGCCGACTTATATTTCAAGACAAGACCTCACAAGTCACACACAGGCTGTACGGTGTGCAAAAAGTTCCGATCTTGTTCAGAAGACCGGACTGCCGGAGCAACGGAAACCCTCTCACTTCCAGGGATGTGACTAGAATTTTCCGATTGTATGTGTGTGTGTGTGGTGTGTGGGGGGGGGGGGGGGTGGGGGGGGGGGGGGTAGGGTAGTAAATTGCCAACTAGGGAGAGGGACCCGGGAGGGGGTTCCCCCTCCCGGTCCCTCTCCCTAGTTGGAAATTCACTACCGAGAAAACTTTTGAAAATGAAGCCACGAAAGGGGGCATAAAATTGATTCTAGTAACTGAAATGCCAACACATTTATGATAGAATCATCAGGTCATTATTATTCGGTATTATTCTGGGAAATGAATATGTGCTAAACAAATGCTCAAGCTCCATCATGATATGATTTTCTTGAAGTGCATTTCGAGGATTTTTTGTTTTTACTATAAGTAAACGTACTGCAAAAATCTAATACCGATTAACATCATGCATACTAATGAAGCTCGATATTGCGTACACTGTAGTTGTAAAAAGTAACAGTTAGAATTTTTGCCGATTTGAAACCGAGTTGGAATTTTGGGAAGGAAGGGAGACATCAGCATCACCAAAGAAGCTCTAAAATCGAGATAGATGGAATTTCCAACCACTCATGACTTGCCCTCCGAATTTCCAACTATAGGAAATTTTGGTCAGGATTGTGGGGGGGGGGGGGGGGGGGGGGGGGGGGGGGTTACACCTCCCATGTCGCCACGTCCCTCCTCACCTCCTATTAATACACGCCTTGAGTGGATGCGACACGGCATCCGCAACATACTGGCAGAGAAATTCTAACGCGCTTAGGTAGTTAGGGGCTTCGGAACTGAAGCAGATCTCAACTCTGATATGTGACACAGCGTCACATCAGCGAAGGATGAGCAAGAGGGAAATAAACAATTTGTTACCCACATATTCGTGAGAACACGTGCATCCTTGTCCAACTTCAGCTAAGCAAAGTTTATGGAAATCGTACAAGACAGGAATATGGAACAGCAAAAGCTTTCACCAACACATCGAGAAGCACAATTTCAAAGCCCGAGCGCTCATCTAAGGGTTGTGGTCTGGCAACATGAAGGGGATGCTCAACTCGAACCGAAAAACTGATGATGGAGGCTCAGCGGAACAGAAATCACCTCTGTCATCGTTTGGGCGACCATCTTGGATTAAGATGGTTACGTTTTAGCATCAAACGGATTACGGAGGCCTCCGAAATACGAATTAAATATATTGGATCGGATATTGGATCGGATATTGGATCGGGTATTGTGGCGCTCCGGTGGCTAATTAGGGAATGGAGATGACTTATTGCTAAATTCGTTAAATTGACAGTCATCTGGGACGCTAACTTGAATAAAAATATTTCTCTAAAACAGATTTCAGCGGATTTTGGACACGTTGTTCTACGACTATTACTGATTGGAATGACACCAAAATCAGCTTGTTACCAATTTGTTCGGATGGCGGTGCCACGGGGAAAATCATACGGGGCATTTCCTTCTGAACATACACGTTGATTCCTATTTGCTCCCTCCATCCCATCCACACACTCAAACAAACATCCACCCCCTCACACACTGCATTTCAACAAACTCTGACCCAGTGGTTGTTTTATACTACAGAGTGTAACATATAGCATGACGACACTAGGCGCAGTTAGTAGGGGACCTGTCACTAATACCAAAGGCGCCAAGAATCGCCATGTCATACACAAGAGGAAGATTTGGACAGCTAGTGAAATATCTTTAAAGTCGGAGCATTTATCAATTATCCAGAATGCAATACTGTGGATTTGTAAATTAAGAACAAATTTCTATGTTGTTAGGGACCCCCAGCACATTCAGCCACCTTCATACCTTCACACAAATCTTCATGTAAAAGTTGTTGCGCGATTGTACTCGAGCTTCTAAAAAAGTGACGATTTATCCCCAAGACATCATATCTATGCTTGCTCATTTCGTTCAGATACCGTAGACATCTGCGAACCCACGCGGATGTCTACATATCTAAATGCAACGCTATGATGCTAAAAAGTCACTTACGGACTTGCCCTCCTTCAGATTATACTACACTGAGGGATTTTCTCGTGGACCTCATGGCATCATTCGATAGAAAAGGGGTGCCGAAGGCCAGTCGTTTGTTATTTAGGGGTGCTGGAATTGTAATGTGGTGATAAAGCGAAGTGATCTGCTTGGACGATCCGGCTGGAAGAAACACATCTTAAGGTGTTCTGATCAAGACAAGAATACATGAAATAGGTTCAGAACTGCCAGAACAGACAAGAATAGCTAAATACAGTAAATGATAAGCGAAATCTGTTCCAACAAAAAGCTCTTCTACGCTACTGGAGTAAATACCAGAACAATCGAATAGGATATAGAAGACAAAAACAACAATAAAATAGATGAAACATGTCCAGAAATGGAGGAAATGGGTAGAAAAACGAGGATTTCGGAAGTGCAGAGAAATGTTTGGGTTGTTTGTGGTAATTCTACGAAGTATCCGAGAATTTGCGGAAATTCAAACTAGTAAAAGTACTCTTATAAAGGTGCCTTTACCAAGTCCGTTTCGTTGATTTGGGGTGTTTTGGGGGTTTGGGGGAAATTGTCGCGTCTATTTGGGTAATAGATTGGCTCTTATACAAAGGAACATACCCCGAATATACCCCTTTCCTACTAGAAGGTTTTGGGTCACAAATAAACTACGTCCTACCATATAAACTAAGATGGCGGCCTCCAGTATACAAAATGGACGACGGAAACTCGTATCATTCTAACACGTGCTGCACATGCGCACTGACACGACGTATCACTATGGTAATTACGTCACAACAAGGCCACTCACGTGGGCTACCATGACAACCAAACATGGCGCCACTGGGTCACGTGAAATCCCCCAAATGTGTGGTGAAGCGTGCTAGACATACTACTCACACTGTCTCTTTTCTTTATCCACACACATCCAGCAGTTGAACAAATCCAGAAATGGTTTACAAGCTCAGGGGCAGATAATTATAAGCCATGTACGTTCATGCACCTTGCGCGAAACGTAAAGAAACAGAATATTTCCCCATCCTCTATCAGAAGAACACTTGTTTGATGAAACTGATCGATGCAAATACATGTTGTTCGAGTCACAAAACTCGACCGTCTCAATAGCGCCAATGAAGAAAAACTGAACTTCATTTCGTCCATTACACGCTGGGATATTTATCTATTCGGTATATTGAATAGTTTAAGTGTTCTCAAACAATCAGTAAAATAAAATTTAACGGCGGAAACTTGAAATTATGTTAATCAAAGAAAAGGTACTTGAATCGTTCACCATTTTGTATGTAAGAACGCATTTAAATAAACTTCATTATTCGATTTTGGTTTCTGTTATCACTCTGTTGTCATGATGTTTATGACCATGACCTGTTGAAAGCATCCAGATGGTCGATCACCTCTACCTAGCTGATATGTATTTGACAGCACTGTCATAAAGCTGTGATTTCCACCAATAAAGTGAGTTGAAACAAATGTAGTTAAATAGCGGTTGGGGTATGTTGCAAATATTATTCCCGAATTTAATGTTTTAAACATGGCAGACTAATTTGTTAGATACGAAAAAATCTTGTGTCATTATTAAAATTTGTTCATTCGTTCGTTCTTTAAATGTGGTTGTTATATTGGATTTTGGAGTGAGAGGTTTTTTAATGTAAATATAGCTTTTATTCTATGTGTAAACTGCCGCACAATTTGTGCATTCCCACTCTGTGCGCAACGGCAGTTTGTACGAACATACCAAGTCTCAGGACGAAAAAAAATCCTTTAATGTAATTGCTGCGTTATTACAAAAACAAGTCCAACATTGTCCGACTAACGAAGGGAGATAACTTTTAGAATCCTCAGGCAACCTCATTTTACATGTGTTACGCGGCCCTAAGGATCGTCTAAGTTGTAGGACTCGTATGGCGTCTTCCAAGGGTGGCTCCTTTGTTCTACAACAAGGGCAGCGCGATATGTTGTGTATGTGGCAAACTATGGTTACTTGAAGTGGTTGCCACTACCGATTAACTAGAGAGTCAATAAATACAACTGGAACTCATCGACACAGTTTCTACTAATGTTTATTCATTCTATCAACAAATTCAACAAGCTCTTGGAGCTGGAACATCACCACTCAGTCTTCAGCTTCTCTGCCAATATACCAGGTCTTCTACATAACCTAACAAATAGCCTAATCGCGACGCGACTTTACTAATAAATTCTAAGTGGCTTTTTCACTCAAAGCCCATGCTATGTAGTTCGAGCTCCTGGCTGTCGGTTTGTAGTTCAGGCGGCGATTGACTATTGCCAGTCGAGCTATCAGATTATATGCTGCCCCGGCTAGCGTGATTCAGAGATGCGTGACTTGGAAGTCGTAAACAACTCGTGATGAGTTTCATCCTAACCCCTACACGTCATCTTGAACAGCCGAAACCCGCGGCGGGTCTACTGGAGCGACTAATAGTGTAATCACCCTCTCTTAACGTTTAGCAGTTAATGAGTGAAACACGGTGAGACCTTCGACCTTCACTATTTCTCAGTTATAACTTGTCGATCAAGTGCACTCTAAAATCAGTTGGATTAAAAAACAACCCAAATCGACTGGGTTGAGTGAATATGAACCCAATTGGGTTCATATTCACTCAACCCAGTCGATTTGGGTTGATTTTTAACCCAACTGATTTTAGAGTGTGTGTCACTCTACAAGCTGGTCCCATGTCAAGTTATCCCAGATGTTGTTTGAGAGATTAATGACCCGGTAATAGACCTGCAGAGATCTCCACACTTGAGGATTACTTCAACAATCCGAATATAAATTACCATACTTAGAACTACCGGGTGTTGTCTCTGTTGACTCTTAAAAACCTCTTATCGTACTGTGATGGTCAACTGTTCATTAACTCATTAGTAGATCTAAAGTATTTTGTTTATTCTTCTCCCCACACAGTGACTTATAAGTTCTAAGTCCTAAATCAATACTCACGGGGATTGCCAGATGTGTACTTGATTCAAATTATAATTTGCACACGGCCACCGCAGTTCGACTAATAACAAGAATTCTGTTCAGTAATTGTAAGATTTTTGAAATAACTGAATTCTAACAACTTTTAAGTAAATGAATTTTCTATTTCTCTTTCCCTGTCACTCCCATGGAACAGGGACAGGTCCTCCCATGTATGACCTCGGGCCGCGAGGCTGGTTAACCCCTTCGTCGGCCTCGGTCGCAGGGACTGTTAACCCTCTCGTAGGCTACATTTCGCTACACATGGAAACTGTTTGACATAATTATACCGAGGAATATTTAATTAAATCCCATGACAATCCTGGACAATCCATCAAATAATGGTTGAGCTATTTTTAAAAAAAAGTCCAAACTGGACATTTTTCAGTAGAATGGAATAATTATTCGACTAAATCTGCAGACAGCATCGCTTTATTAAACCAGAACAATAGTGTGGAAGATACCGACCACATTTTATGGCAATTCATTCACTATTGCTGAAGTAATTGTTTCACACAAACACACACATTGAAGCACATAGAGACGAACGTACAGACAGACGGGTCACTAGAAGGACTAATTAGCGCATGTAATACAGAATACCGTTAATTCTTTTCGAGAGTGAGGGCATTATAAAGAATAATGAACATCTAATAAGCATTGTCCCTGTATCAGTATGCATCGCGTCTTCTGATTGGTCAACGTGATCGAAACAAATAGCCATGGTATCGGCTATCTTCAAACATGCGGGTGATAAGAGCTCGCGCGTTGTTTCCCGTTTGTCACTCAAGAAACATCCAGGTGATAAAAATAATCTTTGACCCCGACTGGGTCACATCGATTGCAGAAACTCCTATTAGAACTGTTAAGTTATATCCAACTTATTGTCGTATTGTAGTGAATACTAATACAAATTAAAAAAAACATTGTTACAGCCCTATGAGTAGAAGCACGTGTTGGCTGTCGTATTCGATGAGAACTGAACAGATTGAATTGGGTTCGCAAATATACTTTTGCACTTTGCGGGGTGAGAACATAATGGGGAGCAACTCATCTGTTTATCTTCGATATCGCTTGAGCAGAATACAAAATGTCAATCTCTCGCTTCGCTTGCCATTGCGATGGAGACATCGTTCGCAAACGGATTGAACTCACGCCTAAATCCACCGTCAAATCAAATAATACTGCCGCACGGCTTTTTAGAGAGTATTTGTCAGAGAAAGACTTAAAACTTCTCCATGTGTGACCTGGTTTGTAAACAACGATTCGGAAAGAGACTGGATCTATTTATAGTTTTGCTGTGACGTTTGTTTCGCTCAAAACCTGAGGCTCAGTGTGTGGTTTAATATTTTACATCTCGGCATTATTTCTGTGTTAGGAGGCGGGACAAAAATCGTTATCTCGGGCAATATCCAGGGTATATGGATATCTAATACCTGGATGTCTCCTTTTCAACCATTCGGCTTGCGCCTAATGGTTGAAAACCGACAACCAGGTATTAAATCTCCATGTACCCTGGATGTTGCCCGAGATAACTTATAATGTTTTTTGTTCAAATAACCGAGGAAATAACCATTTTCAGATTTAGTAATCCAAACAAATTCCACGTTTACATCATTATCTGATCCATTTTGACTTGTCCGCCACAACACAAGTACGTGTTAACCCTTTGAACCTCAGAGGCCGTTTTTTTTCCGGTCGGGTCATAAGCTACGTCATAATGTCATGAAAGGGAGATGGCTACAAGGTAAATTTACGATGTGGACCAATCAATATTTTCAACGTGCAGCCCAGAGGCTGCACGTTGAAAATATTAATTAGTCTCCCCTAAATAATGAATGTGGCCTCTTCAAACTGCTGTCGTTGAACTGACATGGAAGATACCACCAATGTTCAAAGGGTTAAATATTATATTATTTACAGATTACTAATAAGTTATTTTTGTTTAATAAATCCTTCAATAATTCAATAATTCATATTCGCTCAACCCAGTTGATTTGGGTTGATTTTTAACCCAACGGATTTTAGGAGGAAGTGAAATATTTTTCTCATCTCGTTTTCAGTGAGTACCTTTTGTGTTGTACTCCACGTTTTCACTCTTCTTTTATCGGAATATGCTTAGATTCTTGTTTTCAATAGATTTCAGAACTTTTAATGACATAAAAAATGTGGTTAATCATTTGAAAGTATGAATTGTCTTTGTTGGGAGGTGGCATCGAATATAATCTTTAAAAAGTCTTGTCATCCAGTACTGGCAAGTTTATGCTTTCAGTGGACGATATCTGGAGGGTCTGTGGTGTTTAATGGAGGACAGAATTACTTCATGAGTGGGGAACTGAGGAACAGGATATTTTAACGAGCAGCAGCTCCTCTGATATCCATCAATCCGTAACTCTTTGCGACTAAGGTACGTAATATTACGTACGGAAATTGCCGTACGTTGCGAGTACGGTACGTAATATTACGTACTCCGACTTTGAACCTGAGCGGGCGTTTTTTTTTGTCCAGGAACATGATACGTCATAATTTCATTAAATGGGATGGATGGTGCTAAGTTCATGTGTGTGGTAGACGAATCAATATTTCCAACGTGCAGCCACAAGGCTGCACGTTGCAAATATTAATTGGTCTACCCCCGAGTAATGAATATGGACTCTTCCTGTTGTTGTTATTGAACTGATATGGAAGATACCACATGGTTCAAAGGGCTAACGATTGCGTTTGACGTCGCCAAAACCTGATTCTTCGTGACGTTAAAACGTCAGGATAACCGTTGTAGGAAAGGGTTAACAGTCAAAAGAAACCAGTTATGTGCGTGGTGTTGAGGGTTACATTTTTCAGACAGCAGCACCACCCTGTTCTATTTTTATGAATGCTGTAACAAACCCTTTAATCCTTGATCGCTTCTTGATTCGTTAGTAGGTCGGTATAAGCAAATGCTCTAACTGCGTCTGTCTTTGGCTCTCCAGTCGGCACGTGACAGCCATCTTCCTTCTGGCAGGTCGTAGACTACCTTGGTAGATGCCGCCGTGTATACTGTGCTATGGTCTCCTCCGCGGGTGACTGTTCCTTCTATTTCCGATCTTTATTACATGCCCATGCAGTCTCTCTTATGCAATACGGCGTGCAATACGGCTGTGCAATACGGAATTCCGTATTGCACACCAACCTGTTCCAACCGGGACTTTTTTTATGCAATGCGACTGCATAAAGTGCATGGTGTTTACCACCGTTGATAGAAAAGAAAATTAGGTCAGTAGGTGCTTGGGTCATGTAATAAATACAAAACCACATGTATGTTTCGATGAGTCGTTTTGTATTCAATTCGTCAGATGTGCGTAGAAAGAAAACGTCTCGACCTTCGGTCTCGACGTTTTCTTCCTACGCACATCTGACTCATTGAATACAAAACGACACATTGAAACATACATGTAGTTTTGTCTATGTATTTGCGTCGATCCTCTGCACTGTGTTCGGCGTATTTCGACCACATCGGCGACAAGATCCATTTCTCGCAAGTGGGTGAATTTGAGAGTCTTGTCAACTGTTAACCTCCGGGTAACACTGCAGTCACCAACTGTGTCGTCAACTGAGATTATAAAGTTGTTGTGGATTTCGCCGATCGGGTCGTCGACTGAGGTTTGAGTGTATCGTTTTGTCGTCGACTTGGTCGTCAATCAGAAATGTCACCTCAAACATCAAACGACACCAGATGGTAAGTGGATATCACTGTATGTTTCAATCAATCAGCTGTTTACAATGCCACCATGATTCAGCATCTGATTGTAATTTCGTTGATCCTTCGAGGGAGTAGCAATCATCCAAGCCAAATCTGATTAGATGCGGACACTTCCAGACTAATTTCATACCACTCACTCGGCAACAAATGCAAAGCAAAACGAAGGTTTGTTTGCTCACCAAAGGCGCCCAGGGCCGTGTGGGCGTAAAATTAACCCTTTACGGTCCATTTAGCAGTGTAATTATTCTCCTCCACGTTCAGGAGCCGCCACGAATGAGAAGCAAATGGGCTAAGAAAGGCAAAACGACCTAGCCCGCAGCCCCGCCGGGTAGTCTATTGTACAGTACGTGGAGAGTGTATTATCACTAAATCACCTGCAGAGCGGAGATTCCACCCAAGCAATAATTGCAAATTTGTTGCAAAGCATAACAAGCACAAGCAAAGTTTCAGCCAATTGACCTCCGGGTTAAACCCGGAGGTCCATTGGCTGAAACATTGCTTGTGTTTTTAGTCGATATATACAAAATTTGAAAGTTATAGTTTGGGGTGATAAGTCCACTCCGCGGGTGATTTAGTTACAATCCACTCTCCATGTACTGTACGTAATTGTTTATCGGTACTCTGTTCATCAGGCATAAGGATAGGGAAAGCTAGGGTAGGGAGCACGTCAATAAGTTTGACGTCACAAAGGCGTTTACGTGGTAGTACTTCAAACCATATGTATATGATTATGCAAGCGGTGGCCCACTTCTGTGATACAGCTCGTTAAGAACGTCCACTTCTCTCACTGACAAGTTTAAACTATTCCGGAAATTATAGTATAATTATGATGATTCTAGAAATAGTATTTTGTTGTTCTTCTAGCAAGCGTGGAATAGTTGAGGTATCGCCCGATGTTCGACTAGTGGATTTGAAAGAGAAAGGTTCGGACTTGAATACCCTCTAACGTCTTTGGATTCTAAATAGGTTCTCTTTATGGTGGCCGGTGATATCCGTGTCCCAATGTGATGGTGCAGCAAATAACGGATGGTTTAGCTAATGGACGGTTCAGCAGGCAAGTAAATAATAGAACGCCCCTACGCTCGGCAAATACGTTTCATCGTGTCAATTTATTCAACACAATATTAAACTGTACAATCTTCACCAATATTCACTAATACAAATTAACACTGGAAAATGCCAAAGTTCGTTTAACTGGAGTGACGGTAGTTATCTCAGGGCAGTCAATACAATCTGCCCAACCAAAGATTTCTTTTAATCTGTGCAGTATATCTCGCAGCGTATCATTGGAGGGTTGACCGGCGAGTGTCCGTTCTGGTGTTCTGCTGGTGTTTTTGTACCCAGTGTAACGTGACTGGCCTTGATAAGAACTACGTAATTCCTGCTGATCAAGCATGACGCGACATCGAGCAGATCAACTGAACATGAGGCACCCTTTGCCAAAGATGCCAGGGAAGTGCATCCACCAGTCCGTTTCTATACTCTAACAAGACTTTCAATAGACGTCGGCCCGAAGGATGTTCTCTGTTAGATGGGGACGTGATAGTCCAGCCAAATCCAATTAACACCCGTTGAAACTAACATCACCCGACTGTGCGAGTTCTGCAAATCAGGTAAGATTTGCCAGAACAATGGAACAGTTTGACAACTAATTGGCAAGTTAAATTTCCTCCCCATCTGTAGAAGAGAAACACTCAGTCAAACGTGACAACTTAACATACCAAAACGTCACATAGTCGTCACTTTCTAGGCACGGTGTGGCTTTTCTGGACACGATTGACGTTATAGAGAGGTCTTTCCTCATCTTCGCCAAGCGTTTAACCCATACATTGACAGAATTGTACTCACTGGAACGTACACCTACAAATGCATCTGGTGTTTTGCTTAACCCTTGAACCCCGGAGGCTGTTTTTCCGGCCAGATTACAAGTTACGTCATAATGCCATTAAGTGGGGTGGCAACAAGGTAAATGTGCAGTGTAAACCAGTCAATATTTTCAACGTGCAGCCCAAAGGCTGCACGTTGAAAATATTAATTGGTCTACCCCCAAATAATGAATATGGACTCTTCCAACTGCTGTCATTGAACTGACATGAAAGGTACCATCATTTTCCAAGGGGTTAAACCAATGGGTACTGTGACTGATGGGTATTAATAAAAAAGTTTGCAATTCTCACCAAACCTCCAATGTTTCAATATACAGTATAACTTAATATTTCCCTATGCTATACGAGAATATACTGCCCACCGAGTACATTCAAGTAATCTCATATTAGTTTTATTAAACGCTCTAATGACCCCTTTTAACACTTTGCCCATCATTAAATCTGCTACTGTAGACTGAACTTCACAACAGCAAGTATACTCTGCTACCTGTGGTTATTGTTGTTACCCCGGTTGAGCCTTCATAGACAAGTATAATCTGTTTCCAGCTCGATCAGGTCATCCACTCCCGAAGCACACATCCGGGAGCTTCCGTTTGTTTAGAGTGAGCGCCGGATGGTAATTTTGACTCCACCAAATGGGGAGCCTAGTCAGACAGGAGAGAATAAGAAACCCGAACAGTAACGCCAGTCGGGGAGGGACCGTAACAAAATGCCACATAACGTTTAGTTTAATTTAAATATATTTTATTCGCCATAAATAAATCAGAATTGGATTAGAGTGCAAGTTATTTAAATTATTAACAACTCCTATCCGAACATGTGAACATAATTACAAACAATGTTGGCAAAAAGCCAGTTGTATAAAAGAAAAACAAAAATAAAAAAACACAAGAAAAAAGAAAAAAAAACCCTCGAAAAACAGAAAATCATGAGTTAAACTTTACAGAAATTGTCTTAATCAAAGCTATTATCTAAAGGAGACAGTCGACGAGCAACGAGTAACATTGGTCAGAATGGTTAAGCAAACCTCCCACTGGATGTAATAAATAACTTGGTTTTCTTGAAAATTAGTTCGTTTTGTTGCTCAGTGGGAGATGGTTTTCCATATAGAACCAATCTCCAGAGTGTGCAGACTGTCTAGAAACGTTAGTCTCAGACCGCCTTATATATACTGGGGACATGCAAAGAAAATGTGGTGTACATAACGGTTACAAAAATAAGATTTGAGAAAACTCATGAAGTATTGTTGAAGGCCGTCGCACTCCCTCGGAATTTACAACGAGCTGTATTGACAGGGAAAGATAGGGAGCACGTCAATAAGTTTGACGTCACAAAGGCGTTTACCTGGTAGTACCTCAAACCATATTTACAATGAAAATGATTATGCAAGCGGTGGCCCGCTTACAACGGGATCTCTACCATACAATTAAAGCATCCAACATATCGAGGCATTAGAGCTTAGAGAATCACAAATGTCGGATCGAAGAGCATTTCGAATTGAATCTCCCCACGGCTCTTGAAGTTTTAAATATTGTATCTTCTTACAATAGTAAATATTACCAGTCTTCATTCAAGCGTTGTATTTTACGGCGACTCGTCTGTTTGTGTGCGTGGATCGAAAAAGCTGAATGTTCGAATCTGTGTAGTTTCGGAAGGAGAACCTCCGTGAAGTTTTCTTCTATCACCAGGTCAACTGTACAAGAAACCCGACGGAATATTCGAATCTGTGTAGTTTCGGAAGGAGAACCTCCGTGAACTGTTTTTCTATCACCAGGTCAACTGTACAGGAGACCTGACGGAATGTTCGAATCTGTGTAGTTTCGGAAGGAGAACCTCCGCGGACCTTCCTTCTATCACCAGGTCATCTATACAGGAGACCCGACGGAATGTTCGAATCTGTGTAGTTTCGGAAGGAGAACCTCCGCGGACCTTCCTTCTATCACTAGGTCAACTGTACAGGAGACCCGACGGAATGTTCGTTTCTGTGTAGTTTCGGAAGGAGAACCTCCGCGGACCTTCCTTCTATCACTAGGTCAACTGTACAGGAGACCCGACGGAATGTTCGAATCTGTGTAGTTTCGGAAGGAGAACCTCCGCGAACCTTCCTTCTATCACCAGGTCAACTGTACAGGAGATCCGACGGAATGTTCGTTTCTGTGTAGTTTCGGAAGGAGAACCTCCGTGAATGTTTCTTCTATCACTAGGTCAACTGTACAAGAGATACTGATGATAGAATAAGAGTTCAAGAAGAGACACTTGTTTGGATTTTGAGATCATCTCGACGATTCGAAAATTTCCGAATAAGCGCGAGTGGAATCAAGGCGAATCATTGGGGCAATTTCGAATCTAATCGATTTTCTAAGCTTCGCATGACCCACAATGTGCATATTACAAAACAGTCAGGCAGCTTGTTGAATCAAGCGAGTTAAAACCCTTTACCCAACGAATCGCCCGCATCCGCCCGCGTAATATGCAAATTCAGCAGTTGAAAAAATATTATTTTTCAAAAAATTTCAACAAAACCATATCATGTGACCCCTCGTTGGAACGAGCTCGTCGAGCTCGTTCCAACGAGGGGTCACATGATATTGTTTTGTTGAAATTTTGTGAAAAATTAAAAAAATGATATTTAAAATAATAAATTTTGATATCGTCTGCTTTGGGTAAAGGGTTATACCCAATACTGACCTACATACATAAATACATATAATATTTGGCTATCAACAAATTATAATTTGCTGTAATCATGAAAATGAATTAATGTTATCATCGTTTTATTCAAATGTCATTCGAAATGCAGAAAATCCGATAATGATGTACATGTATGGGAAGTTCATTTATTGACATGGACGACAAGTTAAGATGTGCCTTGTTCGTCTCAAATGTTGTTCTCTTAACATCAACATGGATATATGCCACGCAAAATTTGTCTTTCCGGGTACAATGCTGCATCATGTTTCTCCCATTCATTGTAAGCCTGTTTTGTACAGCTAATTTGGTGGCATTTTTGAAAAGAGTCATCGGCTATTACACGGTAAGAGAAATTATTAATCTGTTTGTTAAATGTCACTTTATCCTGAACTTATTTCGCTTCGTCTCGTGTTTATTTCAAATGCTTAGTTGATATAACTGGGGAGGGGGGGGGGGGGGGGGTAAGATAGGGTCAGGGTCGGGTGGAATTGCATCATTCGGATTTATAGGCTTGTACTTGGAATTGGAAATCTTTAACCCCCCTAAACCTGGAAAGTTTCATAAGGAACTGAAATTTTAAACTTTCGTGGTCATTGGTCTGAAAATTTCTGACAAGGAGGGGGTGGGAGAGTTTTGTGAGGATGCAACAAGAATTACCTACACTTGTATGTAATGAATTCATAGTTAACGAGTACAAGTATTTTCCGTTTTCAAACTGGTATGCATAATATTTGCGCGAAAGAAAATAACATAATGGACAACCAGATGTTTAATTAATGTATTAATAATTAGTTAGTCACTCTTTTGGGTCTTTTCAGTCCAAGAAAGCAAGTTAACCCCTCAACTAACACGAGTAAAAAACTACAGTCACGGTATTAGTTTGCTTCCAAAATGTAGCTTATCACCCCGTTATTGGAATTAACTCTGAGAGGGTCTATCACCTATGTTTGAGAAGCGAAAGTTGCAAAATAACAAAACGAAAAGATGATTTTAGCGCTTGGCGCTAGGAAAAATTGGATGTACGTTATAGAAAGATGCTTTTCATTTAACCCTTTACCTAACAAGAAAAGCAGACGACACTTGCCAAAAAATGATTGAATAACTAATTTTTTTCATTTTTTGTCTCAAAAACATAGGTCATGACCCCTCATTGGAACGAGCTCGTTCCAATGAGGGGTCATAACCTATGTTTTTGAGACAAAAAATGAAAAAATAATAAAAATTAATTGGCGATTTTTGAGAATAGCGCTGGCCGGTTTTGGTCGTTACGTTGGGTAAAGGGTTAATCTCATTTAAGTGTGCCCAAATCAAAAACCACAAGGTGCAATTTGCAGTACAGACAGAAAGGTTACATAAAGGTACCGACGGTACCGACGTTTGTAGTACCGGTATCGTACGCACCGCGAACGCCGCACCAGTATTCATTTACAGTATATAACAATACCGATATTGTAAGAAACTACAGAGACGAGCCTCAGAATAATGGAACACCTTATAAATGGGTCTTTGTTAATATAGCACATAACACAAACGCTCGAGAAATTTCTAGTACCCATAATTTTTACCAACGGCGGCCTTTCAGGCGGTTTCTCAGTTCGTTTGTAGTTCTAGTCGTTGTCCGGTCATTTCCAGTTATTTGACTTATTCTCATAGAGTCAACACACACCTTCCGCCCCCCCCCCCCCCCCTTCGTGTCTATACTTCTCTCCCTATTTAGAGCACTATATGCCCAATATTGCAAACATGTGCTACAATAAAAACCCGGTGTCCGGTGGTTCATTGATTCTCTTCAGATCGACGGTTCGATAATGACCCGCATCGTCTGCGTTGCTTGTTGCGGCAAAACAGTTTATCCCGGTTGCCGATGTTGTTGCGTACCAAAGCGTACATCACCCGTAAAATATGCCCGACACGATATGATCCAGACTTTAAAAGTGCCGTTAAACAACCCCAAAACAAACAAATCACAGAAAATAAGATGGTAGCCTAAAACAAAATGGACCACGGTAAGGTGCCACCTCAACAACACGTGCTGCACATCAACACCACAAACCACCATGACAATGACGTCATAACGTAGAGACTCACGTGCGCTACCATTACCACCTAAATTACGGGATAACGTCACTTTTGCGTTCTATGAGGATTCCATAACGGTGGTGAAACATGAGATCCTACTATTTATAGACGTCCAAGATGCACTGAGCACAGTAAATTGTAATATTATGGCTCAAAGATAGTTTGTCCAATCAGAACGCTGGAATACCGTCTAAGTTTTCCGCCGTATCAAGTATCACACCTGATATTATTTGCTCTCGGGTGTGTATTCGCCAATAATTACATTGTTAATGTAGTTATACGTTTTGAGTCTAAATAATCAATTCCCATTGGTCAGCTGGATGAAAACGTCATGACCAAATGTAATTCATTTTCCAATGAATACATTTGGTCGAACTTTGACCCGCATTTACGGTAGAGCGCAGTTAACAGAATGTAATTCGGGCGGTGTTTGGGCGGGTTTTTAACTTTTAGCGCCTCTCGCAGTGATCAACTCCGCTGCTGTTTCTTTGGTGACATTTCCCAACTGTGGCATAAAGCCCGTTATTAAAATACTCGTTTCCATTTCTAAAGTTGTGAGAATTAATTAAAAATCAGAGTTGTGCGCTTTGTCTTTTGTATGAGGGTGGTTTTTCGCCTCGTTCGTTCGTACATATTTATTTCGTCTTTCTGCTTTGTTGTTTGATAAAAAGTAGTTTAAACAGTTACGGAATATAATTATAAGAATTGAATGCAATTTTTATAATCTTTATTGGAGTTTGAACGTGTGGGAATGGGTATGGGGATTCATACACAATTTGTACCCATTCCCACACGTTCGTACTCCAATAAAGATTATAAAAATTGCATTCAATTCTTAATTATAAGTTTTTGTGATGAATTGACGGTAACATGGTCTGAGGTTTGCGGCTCAGAGCTTATGTTCAACCGAGACGCGAAGAGTCGAGATTGAACATACGCTCCGAGCCGTAAACCTCAATCCATGTTACCGCCAACTCATCACAATAACGTATATTTTCCAATAAGACACTACCCGTAGCCTAAAACCTACATTGTGAAACACAAGAGACTTATTTACTGAATCGTTAAAAGTTGCTTTCTGCAAGGCAACTTTTAACGATCACATGGTTTAGTAAATAAACTTCTCGCGTACCCACTGGAGAAATAATCAATAAACCAGATAAACTCCTTCCATCTTTGTTCAAATCGTATGTCGGTTTGGAATTTAAACAACACTTTATCCGGAACACCCACCGTCTGCTGCACGTGTGAAAGATTCAGAAAAATGAAGCGGCTTTCTAGTCACTCCGTTGTTGAAACAATTACGAAACGCGTAACGTCATTTCAAATACTTCGCGTTGTGACGTCAGACGGTAACATTTGCCACTGGAGCCGTAAATAAAAAAGAAACTACGCCAGCTCTCATCCAATCAGAGGGCGAGGATTTTACACTTATTGGAAAATTATTATTTTGATGCATTTCCACTTGAAACAAAACAAGAGAATTTAAGTACCAACAATATTTTCAAAGTACCGTATTTATTGATTTAAAACATTAAATATTTTTTTTTAAAAAAATGGACAGCAAATATTATTTGTATTCCCCAAAGTTTTGCTGTTTTTACGATTCTATCGATTTTTTTTATGCTGAAGCGAACATTTCCTTTACAGTTTACTCAACAGATTAAAGGTCCTTTGTTAATCCTTTTCAGGTGGTAATGACAGTCAATGTATGTGTGGGTATTTCAGATATGCTTGTAGCGAAACTTTTATTTTGTAAACAAATATCTTACAGTACGTGGAGAGTGTATTATCACTAAATCACCAGCAGAGTGGAGATTCCACCGACCAATAATTGGAAATTTGTTGCAAAACATAACCAACACCAGCAAAGTTTCAGCCAATGGACCTCCGGGTTAAACCCGGAGGTCCATTGGCTTAAACAATGCTTGTGTTTTTGTCGATATGTACAACATTTGAATGTTATAGCTTGGGTGATAACTCCACTCCACGGGTGATTTAGTTACAATCCACTCTCCACGTACTGTACTTCGTACAGAGACGATTGTTTACTGCGCCATGGATACGTACCATTGCCCGTTACTGTCGATGATTATGCGTGGTGTTGTCTATAGTGGTTTGTTAAAAAATAAAGGTCCGATCGTGCATTGTTTTTTCGTTAAAATTTATTAATCCTATAATTTACATGGGCTTTTGACATAATAAATATACTACTCAAAGTTTGCTAAGCACCAAGTATATCCAACTACCTGTTTTACGTTTTAGTTGAAATATTGTAATAAAAAGTGTATATATTTTTTATTTAATTATATCGTTAATGATTTAAGTACAGAAATTAAGATTTTATTTGTGTTTGACATTATTTTTTAGCTTTTGAATACGATAATCATGGAAAATGGATATTATTAGTAAAAGAGGAAATTTTTCTATATGCCAAAAAGTCGACGGAGCGAACTGGTGTGGGCTCAATATCGAGTATGAGACCCATTACTGTTAATTACAGCTTGATAACGCATTCTCATGCTCCCACTCAGGTTCCTGGTAATCCTTTGTGGGATGTTGTTCCATTCTTGGACCAGCATGGCACCAAGCTCCTGGACACTTCTTGGCTGGACTGGATGGGCTGAAATTGCAAGCTGCAACTCATTCTAAACATGTTCGATTGGATTGAGGTCAGGGGTCTTGCTGGCCAGTCCATACGCTCAATCCCCTCCCTTTGTCGGTACTCCCCGACAGCATGGGCAGCATGAGGACGGGCATTATCGTCCATCAAAATGGATCTATCACCCACTGCACCTGCATACAATGTGACGGGGACATCCAGGATTTCATCAATATACCGCTATGCAGTCAATGTACCACGTTCAAGGACGCAGAACTCTGTACGTCCATCCCAGCTGATGCCGCCCCCGACATGTTTGACCTTCCACCATTGCGGCCATGCTCAGCAATGCTGGCTGCATGGAATCGCTCTCCTCGTCTTCTCAGTACCCTGGAACGCCTATCTGTGTGGTCTAGGCAGTACCTTGACTCCTCTGTAAAAAGGACAGGCCGCCAATCTTCTCTCTGGTCCATCCAACGTGGTCCATGGCTCATTCATATCGTGCCTGACGGTGGTTCTGGGACATCGGAATGCGAATACATGGTCTGCTCGATCGGAGACCACCTTCGTGCAACCTTGCCCGGATAGTCTGCGTCCAACCATTTACCCCGGATGCATTCTGAAGGTCACTGCGAAGCTGGGTTGCTGTGGCAAAGCGGCTCCTATGGGCCTAAATGATCACAAACCGGTCTTCAGCTGCAGATGTTGCCCTGTCTCTGCCACCACCATGAGTAGTAGGAGAGGGATGAAACCAATACAACAGGTATCCTAAAATACCCAGATGAGGCTAAGAGCAGTATGTCGAATCACTCGATCGAGCAATTACTCGAAAGCTCATTTGCTGGGCTTCGAGTCGTTCGAGCAATTGCTCATGGAACAATTACTCTCTTGGCTCTTTGGCTTATCTGAGAAAAGAGCCCCACTTTCGGTATCCCTTATAGGTCCTAGAATCCCTTTTTTCTGAAATGAGTCGAAGAGTCGTTCAAGGAGTCACTCGAACGAGCAATTACTCTAAATCTCATTTTCTCGATGGGATTCGAGTCGTTCGAGCAGTATGTCGAGTCACTCGATTGAGCAATTGCTCTAAGGCTCATTTGCATTTGCTATTTAACCCTTTAAACCCTCGTTTCCTGGAATGGTATCACCTTTGTGCCCACTTACAGTGAGATGGGTCGGTCCAATACCAATATACAGGGTGGATAAATAATACCTGCAGTCTGCAGCCGTCTGGTATAGTACCTGTGAACCAGAAGTATTCAAGTGACGTAACTTGAACACTAAATCTATTGTTCCATTAAGTGTTTCATCCTGGTTACCAAACGCCAACAGGCAAAGTAGCCCGGATGTAACGTTTCAACACAGTACACTCGACTGGCGTTTAAAGAATGTTTAACAGAAACATCTCTATCTCGGACTTTGAAATGTCGCAGGCTTTTGACTCTGATAAGATTTCAATACATGTCATTTTGTGTGCAAAAAATATCCGACTTGCAGTGAGAGAAAATGATGTTTTTGTTGCGGGTTTTAGAAAAAGAGTGATTTTACCACTTGTGAAAATATACTTGTTTATTTTTGTCTTTGCGTCTCGTGAAGACAGAGTTTTTGTCGTCCTTTGTCATGGAATATATTCAATATGTAATATAAAAAGTATCTATCTATATTTATCATATGACTCGTCCGTTTTCTTCCCTTTAAAACATTTGATATTTTGTTTTCATATTAATCAGTGATAAATAAAGCCTTCCGTCAATTTCATTAGTCAATTTCAAAACTAGACAATTTGATTGGCTGAACAAAATACAACAGGGTCACATTTGCATAATTTCAGTAGGGAGAATTTACGTTATCTGTCCTATTTAGGGTGGGTTATATTGTATTAATCTTTTACCCAACGTAACGGCAAAAACTCGCGCAATACAAGAAAAACGCCATTCATTTTTTTTTCTATTTTCACTTTTTGCTTCCAAAACATAGGTTATGACCCCTCATTGGAACTAGGGTGTCGCGCTCGTTCCAATGAGGGTTCATAACCTATGTTTTGGAGGCAAAAAATGAAAAATTTTAGTTATACGAGGCTGTTTTTTCCAAGTACCTTCTGCAACTCAAGTTAGGTGATGGGTTAAAAAGTCATACTAAGTGGCTCGCCCAAACGGAAAATTCTTAGACTCGTTTCATAAATATTATATGAGAAAAACACTCATTCCATATCCTCTATTTATTACTGTCCAAAGTGTGATTTACTGGGATTTCCGGGTTTGATTATGAACGATAACTTCACAAGTGAATTATGCTATTAACAATTGTGTCATGTATCCGTGCGCGCAAATGAAGACGCTTTACCGTGGGTGTAATGGGGACTTCATTGTTTTTTTGTTTTTTGAACCCTTTACCTAACATGAAAAGCAGACGACACTTGCAAAACAAAATTCTTGAATAACTATTTTTTCATTCTGTTGTCTCAAAAACATAGGTTATGACCCCTCATTGGAACGAGCTTGACGAGCTCGTTCCAATGAGGGGTCATAACCTATGTTTAGAGACAAAAAAAAAATGAAAAAAAAATAATGAAAATTAATTGGCGATTTTTGAGAATAGCGCTGGCCGGCTTTGGCCATTACGTTGGGTAAAGGGTTAAATAATATAATTAACGTTAGTAATGAAAAGTAATAAACAGAGTAATCGCTTGACTGGACTGGTTACGTGAAATAATTCATTCGAGGCGAGGGACTATATTGTAAAACACTCGTGCGCATTGGCGCACTCGTGATTGTACAACGTCCCTCACCTCTCATGAATTATTTCACGTAACCAGTCCAGTCAAGCGATTACTCTATATAAATTATACATCGTCGCACAATAGTAAAGAAGCTTTTGAATATTTTTCAGATAAAAGAGTCGGTAATTTATTCATTATGGTCTACTTTACTGGTGATGATAACAATAGGAACAGTTGCTGGCTTGGATTTGCTGATGGGATGGGCATCGATAGGTACGTCAGTAGGAAATATATACATTGAAAGTAGTTACAATGGTGACACTATAAAAATACATTGTATTGTACATGAGGATAACCTGACCAATATGCCAGAACTATAAAAGAGGCAGTACTGCCTTCAACCGGCAACTCCAAATAATGTGAGAAAAGCTTTAGAGGGTGGTAGGCGTGAAAATTGATTCGGTTACTAGCACAGTATGGCTATCCAAACATTGTTACTTATTTATTTATTGGTGTTTAAGGTCACATATTTATGCACAATGGCTAATCATGACCGTGACAGTTGTACGGGTGGAGGAAGCCGGAGTACCTGGAGAGAACCACCGAGCAACGACGAGCAGCTGCCAGCTCCCCAACATCGTAACTCCGCACAGTTGCACAGGCAGGGTTAGATAGGTTGAAGACATGCGTACCATCGACGTGCAGTACGCCTTAGTACACGGCGTCATCGTACCCCCACGCGGACAATGGAGATGAAGTGTCTTTTCCAAGGACACAACGCGGTTGCCGCAGGTGGGATTCGAACCGAGGACCTCTCGGCTTGCTGCCTGCACCTCTACCTACTGAGCCACAGCGCTACATCCAAACATTGACTAAAGTTGATGAGCACGCAAGGTCTGATTGTAACAAGGTTTGCATTATTTTATTTTCAAGAGAAAAAATCCGGAAACTAAACATGAATCTCCTTTCTGGGGTCAGAAACGATGGAACTCTGTCCGATATTATTGGCGCTGCAGAATTTGTCGTATCTGAGAAGTAGTCTGTACGCATTATTGTAGTAAGACACAGCATACTCTTAAGACTGTACTGTACCCAAAGATGACAGCAATAGAGAGGTGATATATTCCCCACCCAACTATTATGGACTTATTGAATCAATAGGTTTTATAAAACTAAAGGTTCATATTCACTCAGCCCAGTTGATTTGGGTTAATTTACTAACCTATTTCTATAGTGTATCTAGTGTTCTCACTCAATACCAAAATGATCGTATCTGTACCTACGAAGATCTCAACATTTTCACGAACGACTATGTTTCAGAGAATTTGTATGTGTGTCCTAGTACCGCTCGGCATTAACCCTTTACCCAACGTAACGTCCAATCCCGACCAGCGCTAGTCACAAAAATTGCTAATTAATTTTCATTATTTTTTTCATTTTTTTTGTCTCAAAAACATACATTATGACCCTCTTTGGAACGAGCTCGTTCCAAAGAGGGGTCATAACCTATGTTTTTGAGACAAAAAATGAAAAAATAAGTTATTCAAAAATTTTTGTTTGCAAGTGTCGTCTGCTTTTCATGTTAGGTAAAAGGTTAAAACAAATAACCAATATTTCTGAATAGTTCTATCGCTCATGAATACATATATTCTTCAAAATGAACAAGAATTCCTGGGGATATGTACAAATTCATATGCTGTATTTATTGGACGTGCCATGAAATAAATTTAGAATTAACAATGGAAGTCAAACAATTTTCTTTAATCAATTCCTTTTGGTAATACTGTAAACTTTTTGTGGACAAAAACGGCTACAGGAATTTTCACAATCATGCCGACTAGACCTTCTCCGTTTATCCTCCATTGCTGTCAATGTAGTATGCCAGGTTTCTGGGTATATATACTGCCAAGTATCACTAGTTTTGTACAGTTCCAAATAAAATGCATGGTAGTACTTACCCACAAGAATACCTGGAATAAATAATCAGACATAATGTAAAGTAAATGATCCAATGTATATACTCTGATTTTCTCCATTCTCCCCCCCCCCCCCTCCCCCTTTCCAGTGATATACGGAGGGGAGTACTTAACTCGTTGAGTCCGTATAGCCCAAATTTCTGGCACAGGAATTGTTATACGATCTGGGCCAATACCATAATATTTGTACAACTGTATTTTCTAGAATTGTATTTTCTATTCTAGTTATAACTTTAAATGGTTTAAAATGAACCATTAGCATTTTCAAAGATCTGGCAATTTGCCCACTGGTTCTAGAAAATACAGCTAGACCTTCTCCGTGTATCAGCCATTGCTGTCAATTTGGTATGCCAGGTTTCTGGGTATGTTTCCTGCCAAGTATCAGTGGATTTATAAAGTGCATGGTGGTACTTACCCATACAGAATACCTAGGATAAATTATCAGACAAAATATAAAATAAATCGTTCAATGTACATACTCTGATTTATTCATTCTCCTCCCTCCAGTGATATACGGGAGGTGGAGGGGGGGGGGGAGGGGGGCTGGGGGTTCGGGGGGGGGGGGGGGGGGGGGCTACTTAACTCTCTGAGTGCGTAAAGTTCGCTTTTCTGGCCTAGGATTGTTATGCGATCTGTAGACATTAAGTGGGGGACTGCTTTGTCAATTTTTGTGGTAGGCCAATCAGTATTTTCAACGTGCAGCCCAAAGGCGGCACATTGAAAATATGAATTTGGCTCTCCCAAAAAAGGAATATGGACTCTTCCAACTGAAGAGATTGAACTGACATGGAAGGTACAATCAGAGTTCAAACTGTTAATTCCAAGTACCTACTGAAAAACAATAAGTACCTTTGTGAAAATAAAGAGAAACAATAACACTGTCAGAAAACTATAACGGATCAGAGAATATTTATAATGATTTGTTTTGGTTCAATAAATTGTGACGTTATTACTTGGTCAGTGTTATATAGGCCGAGATATCCACCCTTTGTAACTTCATGGTAGCCTTCGACTTTCGGCCTCAAGCTCATATGAAGTTATCCCGTGCTGATATCTCGGCCGATATGAAGCTAACCAGGTAATAAACTCTAATCATAAAATCTAAGACGAATAAAAGATCATTTTGGGGGAACTTAAAAAAAATGTTTTTAATGATATCGTTACGTGACTTGCTAAATATCTGTCATCTGCGATCGAAAATCAAAACAACAAGCAATTTGACAATGATTGACGTGACATGTTTGTGGCACACTTTCCTGAGTTTGACTGTTGTCTTTTGCGAAAATTAAAAGTTTTTCGTTCACGTACACATAGTTTTTATATTTTAATATTACAGCCGGATTAAATTATAAGAAATAACTGTTATTTTCCTTCGGTTTATGCGATATAAACCGACAATTTTCAGCACAAGCTTAATCATAACTCGCTACGCGAGTTATGAAGCTTGTGCTGAGAATTATCGGTTTATATCGCATAAACCGAAGGAAAAGAACAGTTATTTCTTAAATAATATTACTTGGAAATTGTACATATAAAAGCATGTAAACTCTGTAAATTTGGTAATTCGGATAATCGATTACAAGAACGTTGGGCGAAGAGTTCAGTAACGGCTCCCGTCAACACTTTGTATTACATGTACGCTGCAGTCCAGTAAATGCATTTGTTACATAGTGTAAAGACTTTTAGTCTCAATAGTTTGTGAAGTGAGATACCCGGTACGAAATATCTTCGCTACCACACCCTCCTGTCATAGTTACCCTCAAGCTAGAGCTGTAGATTAACCGAAACCGAACTGAGGCTTTTTGTTTTTTTTAAAAACCGAAACCGAAACCGTCGACATCCCGTAATCTAAGGTTTTTCGTTTTTATTAAAATACTCTCTTGCTGCAGAAATTCACAGAATGTAGCCATCCCAGAGTAGTGAGAGTACCCAGACACTGCCATTGGCAGTGTCTGGGTACTCTCACTACTCTGGGGTGGCTACATTCTGTGAATTTCCGACATTTCAGCTTAGAAGTGTTCGCAGCTTTCCTCAAGTTGCGCGTAGGTGTCAGACCTCGAAAAATGGCCAAGCACAATAAAAGTTCTGTATATTTAGGTATTTCTTATATTGGCCTTCCTGATTCTTCATGTGTCATAGCTTATTTCGGGCATTCATTGAGTTTCATTCAATTTCACTGCCATTCAGTTATGATTCCAGACATATAGAATGAGTTTTATTGAATTTTATTTGGCCTCATGAACAAACCGAAAACCGAACCGAGGTTTTACTCAACCTGAAAAACCGAAACCGAACAAGAAACTTAAAACCTACAGCTCTACCTCAAGCTCAGTCATTATTTTTATAATAGCAGGAGTTATGATACGCTTAACTATAGGTTATAATAATATTTCTATACCCGCAGTGAAGATAAAAAAATAATTCCTTTCACAGCATCAAGAACATTACGAAATCACTTCCGCCTATCAATGTTATTGTTGGTTATAATTGGTAATATATGTTAACAGTTATTATTATAATTACATTCAATACTCTACAGTACGTGGAGAGTGTATTATCACTAAATCACCTGCAGAGTGGAGATTCCACCCAAGCAATAATTGCAAATTTGTTGCAAAGCATAACAAGCACAAGCAAAGTCTCAGCCAATGGACCTCCGGGTTAAACCCGGAGGTCCATTGGTTGAAACATTGCTTGTGTTTTTAGTTGATATATCCAAAAACTGAAAGTTATAGTTTGGGTGATAACTCCACTCGACGGGTGATTTAGTTACAATCCACTCTCCACGTACTGTATATGATAAAACTTTCATGGAGTACACCAACGGAAGTACACGGGAACTATATCATATCACGGCGTACTATACGGAAAAGGGCAACAATCAGCTTAGTGTAAGAAATGGGATTTGGGCTAGCATTCCGTACTACTTGGCAAGTGAACCACACACTGCGATAGTAACTTGATGGCCAACAGTCTATCCCAAAGCTAATGAGGGTACCGGGGGAGTGAAGTGGCTTGCCCCACCCTGATAATGTCTGTAGGAAAACTTGGTTGTCCGTTGCAAAAATTGCTTTTCATTCGAATACCAACATTTTCTTTGAAAGCACAAAATTTGAAAAAGTTGACAATTTAAACCCTTTAACCAAAGCACAAATCTCAAAATTTGTAATTTAATTTTTTTTCTTGAAATATTTTCTATAAAATCATATCATGTAACCCTCGTTGGAACGAGCCCGACAAGCTCGTTCCAATGATGAGTAACATGGTGTGGTTTTGAGGAAATTGCTTAATGTGTTTGTATTTTTCATTTTAAAAGAAAATCACAAGAAACCTTTTGAAATAATCGTCTTTCTCTTTCTGTTTCCCTCTTTCTCTGCCTGCCTGTCTGCTGCTTGTCTGTCTACGAGGCATCGCAGACAAAATGACATAAGATTTTAGCAAAACACCAACACGCATCTCAACAATTGATTTTTAATCCGATATATCTGGACTTCTTTTCCTATAAATTCTGAAAGAGTTACTCTTTCTCTTGCTTATTTTCGTTTCCAACAGCTCATAGCCAGTTTGACCCAGTGAGTGATGCGTCCATTTTCCTTACAACTGATCATATTAATTGAAACTCTAGTTGTAAAGCAGGGGGCGCGGTGTCGTCGCGGTGGCGTCTCGGTAACCAGTTCTTGTCAGATCACCGACGTCGAGCGCGGTTAGTAGTTGGATGGATGGCCATTTCAGCGACTGATTCGTGCTCCTGCGTTGTGTCCTTGGGCAAGGCACTTAACCCAGATTGCCTACATGGGGGCACGATGACGCTGTGTATTAAAGCGTACTGCTCGTCGATGGTGCGCATGTCTTATTATTTTTAAAATTGTAACAATTTTTAAAATAATGCGAATCGTCCATTAATATCTTTAACGAAGTAGCACACTGAGAATCTATCCTTATTGTACGACATCCATTAATAACATCTCAATTCTCTTTCGCCGGAAAACGAGAGTACCAGTTCTTCCCACTCATCCCTATATAACGGGATTTTCGGAGCGTCAGCGAAACACGCCGTAACTCAGTCTGCCCTCTCAAAATGGCATCAAGTCAATCAACGCGATATCTCCTCCCATCGGTGACGTTTGATGACGTGAAAGCTGTGAAACAGACAGAGCGAAACAGGTTTCACTTAATCAAATGTCATGGTGTTTTCCTAGCTCGAAACGTGTCACACAGAATCAACTTTCTGCAATAAATCGAGGTGATGAAAAATATCGATTATAATAGTGGTTATTATTTTCCATGAAAGAAAAATTAGTCGACGAAACCTCTTCAGAACATGAGGAATAAAAATGAGTAAAACAGGAATGAGAAAATGTTTTATTGTTTAAAGAACCCGTTGAATAGATATGGATACATCCGAGTTTAAACTCAGTAGGTAGATGTGAAGGCTGCAAACCGAGAGGTCCTCGGTTCGAATCCCACCTGCGGCAACCGCGTTGTGTCCTTGGGCAAGACACTTCATCTCCATTGTCCGCGTGGGGGCACGATGACGCCATGTACTAAGGCGTACTGCACTTCGATGGTACGCATGTCTTCAACCAATCTAACCCTGCCTGTGCTGCAGTGCGGGGTTACGATGTTGGGGAGCTGGCAGCTACTCGCCGTTGCTCGGTGGTTCTCTCCGGGTACTCCGGCTTCCTCCACCCGTAAAACTGTCACGGTCATGATTAGCCATTGTGCATAAATATATGACCTTAAACATCAATAAATAAATAAATAAATAATCTGAGTTTAAAAGAATAAAAAGAATTTAAAATGCATTTAAAGGTTGCTTTCCTTGAAAACGATAGCATTTTATGAGAGTTTGTGCTGTAAAACAATTCTCTAAGATACACTGCAGTAACGCAATGTCGCCTAAGAAGATTAAAATCTGTACAGTGCAAAAGAATGAGCTTCATTGTCAACATTTGCTGGCAAGGAACACATTCTGGTCGCATGTTACGCTCTAACGAAAATGAATACGCAAGTCTCGATTGACCAATATCGTCCCCTGAGTTCCAATGTGTTCTATGTGCCAGTGGGCACATAGAACACATTGGAACTTATGGGGCGATATGACATCGAATTAAAATAACAGATTCGTTTCTACGGAGGTTACTAGACGAGTAATTGTTATCATTAATATTTGGTCGGAAGATGTGGAGCTTGTTATTTGTTGTCTCATCCCATTGTTTCTTTTATTGATATGCGGTTTAAAATCACTGAAGGAATTTTAAAAGTGAGATGCTTGTTTAAGTTTACGGTCTGTTTTGCTGCACTCTCTGCCCTGGTGTTACCGGAGATACCAACATGTCCAGGTAACCAGCAAAACACGATATCATATTGGCCACACATGAGAGTATTCAATTTCTTACGAAGTTCCAAAAAGTGAGGTTTCTTCAACTTGGGTTCGAGTAAAGTTAGCAAAGAGGAAAGTGAGCCGGAAAATATAATTGACGCCCTTTCCTGCACATTCTAAACTTTAAAGCTTTAACTTCAGCTGTAAAAATAGAACTTTTATTTGGTATTCTAATGGAGATAATCACCAGTGACAAAAGCCTATGATATTTTGTCCCCATCTTTTGATCAATCTGAATAGAACCTTCTATATGCTCTGTATTTAGACTTTATTTCGGCATATTTTTGTTTGAATTGCAGAGAGTTTGTCTCAGAGTTTTGAGGAAACAAGGTCGAAAATTACAGTAGGTTTGATGTCAATGATATGAATATGCGGTTCACGGTGGTTCCATGTGAGGCCCTATTCTAATTCCCAAAGGAGGAAAATGTTTCTGGTGTCTGTTAAAAAACTCAACAATTCGAGGCTCTGAGACACAATTATAAGCGGTGTTTGATGGGTTAACCAACAGTTTCGAGACATACTGGATACGGAAGGGGAGGCTCTCTGCCGCAATAAGCATTGAATCTATTGGCGACGTTCTAATTATAATACCTCTTTTGTGAATTACATCACGTGTTTTGAGGCATGACTTTCTCGCAGAACCGTAAACCATGCAACCGTAATCTAACTTTGATCTCACAAATGCTCTATACAGATGAAATAACGTTTTGTGGTCGGCACCCCAATCAGTGCTGTCAATTACCTTAGGAAGGCTGGGTGCCAGTTTACATCTAATTCTTAGTTTTTCAACCCTTTTAACACTGGTGGTATCTTCCATGCCAGTTAAATGGCAGAAATTGGAAGAGTCCATATCCATTATTTGGGGGTAGAGCAATTAATATTTTCTACAGGCTGCACGTTGAAAATATTAATTGTTCTACCACACACGTCCAATTAGTAGCCATCCTACTTAATGGAACTATGACGTATCGTGTTGCTGGACCGGAAAGGCGGTCTCTCGTGTCGAGAAAGAGTTAATATGCGAAGCGAAATTCAGTTCATAATCAAACAATAAACCAAAGAATTTTATATCTTGAACAACTCGAATGGTACG
The DNA here is from genome assembly GCA_031216915.1 of Pictodentalium vernedei. Taxonomy (NCBI): domain Eukaryota; kingdom Metazoa; phylum Mollusca; class Scaphopoda; order Dentaliida; family Dentaliidae; genus Pictodentalium; species Pictodentalium vernedei. The sequence goes on from CM062295.1 coordinate 776,393,735, forward strand.
TCTGTCTATTTTCAACTCCGACCGAAATGGTACTTTAGAAGCTGACAGAAATTCACAATTAATTTTGGTCATCGAAAACTTGAATCTGTATTTTCTGAATTGCGTTTAACCACAGCTGAAGTTGACGCTCGATGCCATTCATATTTTTACCGCTAACACAAACTAAAATGTCATCGACATAAACAGAAGAATCTGCCATATTGTCAATTGCACCGATTATGCCATGATATATTGTAACATGGGAATATGGTAAAAGAGAGGATACTACCCAGAGGAACCCCCAAATTCTTGCTCGTGAGGATCAGATAATTTAAATCTAAAACGAATTTGAAATTGACGATCGTTTAGGACATTGTCTATGAAAAGAGGAATACGCCCTCTCAACCCCATGTTAAAATTATCTTTTAAAATCCTACGCTTCCATGTTGTATCATATTCCTTATCCAGGTCAACGAAGATAGCGACCAAATGTTCTTTCCAGGGAGAGGCATTTCGAATAAACGTTTCAAGTCTAATTAATTAATCCACATTACTTCTCTGGGCTCTGAAATCGCACACAACATTCGCAAGTGGATTGTTCAGATTCAGATTCTTTATTCACGATATACATATATGTATGATGTAAAGAAAAATAAAGATTATGCATGAGTAACAAATAGCATACCGTGGGAAGTGGCATAGCCAGATTGGCTGTCTACCTGCCACCCCCTAAAGGAAACAGAACTCACGAACAGACTGTGACTAGATGAGTAAACATAGGGCGATTTATCCGGTCTATGATAGGGATGCTGGTTCTTCCGTTCCTTGGATCAAAATTACGTTCAAGTGTGAGAAGCTAGGATAAGAAGCCAGCGGGAGGGTGGTGTTTCTGTTTAGGTAGAGTCCGCAGAGAGCAACCTGCTTGCTAAATTACCATCATTGCTCCGCATAAAGTTCAAGAGACACAATTAGTCAAATCGAGTAGATAATATCGTTCCAACTAGAAAGATCATGATCTTTATAATTGGGCGAGGGGTCAATGTCGGTGGGCGCACCATGGGAAGCGAATGCCGTAAACTAGCTGACAGCATTTAGGTGTCGGTCAGTTCACCGCATGCGACTTCCCATGATTAGCCGACCGACTTGACCAAGCACTTGCTTAAATACGTGTTCCCGAACGCAAATTTGTTCCTCAAGGGTATTGTTTGGAGCTTCTTAACCGTGTGTGTCTCCACGCGAGGTTAGTGGGGCAACTAGAGGGGAAAAACTCTGCAGGTTGCATTGGACGAGGGTGCAAGATTAAGACATATCGCAAGACTAGTATGTTTCTATTGCGGATTTGTTTAATTTGCTAAAGTGTCACTATGATCAATATTTACTAAGTACAGTCTGGGCAGTAGGGATTATCGCAACGGACATACGTTGAATATGACGAAAGGAATGTTGTGGTCAATGTTTTCTTAAATGTAGCCCTGTTACTGATATTTCGAACTGTGTCGTCTAAAGCGTTCCATAGTTTAGGGATGGCGTATAGATGAAGTTTATCTAGGGTTCGTGTACGTGTTTTTTCTATGTATAAATGTCCCGACTGCCGGGTTGTCCTACCGAGTGGGTTGTCAGTAACCTTGAATGTATCGTTAAAAGAAGCCGGTAATCTGTCATTTTGCCAGTCATGCGCGAACAGTAATGCATGCAATTTGAACAAGTCATCTACTTTGAGTATTTTATTTTCCTTAAATAAGGGGTCTGTATGGGAATTGTACTTTTTGTTATTTATTATTCTTAATGAGCCCTTTTGCATGATAACTAGTTTATTAACAGCTCTTGTATTACCCCATGCTAAAATCCCGTACACCAGATGACTATGAACCAGGGCGTAGTACAATGTTTTCAGGACTTTGCGTGGGAGAATGTGTTTTACTTTGTTGAGGTTATAATTTGCGTGAGCTATTTTCGAGCATAGCCTAGATATATGAGCTTTGTAGGTTAAGTGTTCATCAATGCTTATTCCAAGAAATTTTAGAGATTTTTCTGTCTCCCTTCCCCCGACTTTGCTTATCTTTTGATCATTTATTTTTATCTCTTGACAGAAATTATTATTCTTACCTTTATTTGGGTTAAGTATAATATAAGTGGTTTTTTTAGCATTCAACAGCAGTTGGTTCGCCGAGCACCATTCAAATATTTTTTGAACTTCGTTGTTGAAATAGTGAGTTATGGCATTCCCGTCTGAACCGGAGCAGTGTACCGTGGTATCATCCGCAAACGACAATAGATCGAGTGATGTTGATTTACTAATATCGTTGATATATAAAAGGAAGAGTACAGGGCCCAGAATTGAGCCCTGTGGGGCTCCACAGCTTTGTTTCGCTGAATCTGATTTGTGTTCTTCGTACATAACATACTGAAGCCTGTCAGACAGGTAACTTCTGAACCAATTATTCGCGAGGCCTCGGATACCATACTTTTCGAGTTTACATAATAGGATTTCGTGATTTATCGTGTCGAAGGCCTTTGACAAATCCAAGAACAGTGCTAAAGTGCTGTTTTTATCCTGTTTATTGTTTTCTGTTGCGGTGCTTTTCAGAAGTTGGTGGATTGGGTGAATGGTGCTATGGTGTTTTCTAAATCCGTACTGGTGGGGGTATAAAATATTGAATCTATTAAAAAAATTTGTAAGTCTCGTTTCCATTAGCTTTTTCAGTACTTTTGAAAACGCGGGAAGTATACTAACAGGTCTGTAATTGGTAAATCTATGCTCGTCGCCTGTTTTGAATATAGGTATCACTTTTGCAATTTTCATCCTATCAGGTACTTTGCCATTAATAAAAGAATTATTAATAACATGTGTGAGGGGATCCAATACTTCGTTTATTGTTTGTTTAAGAAGACTACTAGCTATACCATCGCAGTCTTTTGATAATTTGGGCTTCATTTTATTTACTATTCGGCTGACTTCTGTGGGATCTGTGGGTAACAGATAAAAGTTATTGGAGATATTAGTGTTCATGTAGTCTAAATAGGTCTTGTTTGGTTTCTGAATCTGGTCGGCTACAGCCTTTCCAATGCTGATAAAAAATTTGTTGAATTCGTTTGCTATGTTATTTGCTTCTTTTATTTCTATATCATCCTGTATAAAAAAACGATGGCAACCCCCTTTCGCGTATTCCCTTATTTATAGCTTCATTTAAGATTTGCCATGTTCTTCGCATATTGTTTCTATTTTCGTTTAAGATGTCTCTGTAATAAATGGTTTTGCACTGCTTTTTTACCTTGTTGAAGATTCTACAATAGTTTTTGTAATTTAATACGTTCTGTTCGTTGGGGGTCTTAAGTTTTTTGTTGTAGAATTTTTCTTTATTGATAGAGGATACGATAAGCCCCCTTGTCATCCAAGGCTGCTTCTTAATAAATTTTTTATTCTTACGAACACGTTTGTACGGAAAAGCTTTATCGTAGCCTTTCATATAGATGCTAAGAAAAGTTTCGTATGACTCGTTGGGACAATTCGACTCCATTACCGGGTTAAAATCACTCTCTGAGAGAAGTGTTTTGAATTCGGCGATTCTTTCTGCGTTTATAATTTGTTTCAGAGTGAACAGTGGTGCATTACATATTTTGGGTGTAACTTCAATGTAAAAAAACCCAAAATGGTCTGATACATCCGATAAAATTATTCCCGGTAGTGCTGTTTGTGAAGTATTGTTTGTAAAGATATGGTCTATCAAACTAGCAGAATGTCTAGAAACTCTCGTCGGCTTAGTAATATAAGGTAAAAATCCCTGGCTAAACATGAGATTAATAAATTCTTCTGTCTTGGAGTGTGTTGATGCCTTTAAAAGGTCGAGGTTCAGGTCTCCCATAATATAAACTTTTTTATTTTCGGAATTCAAAACATCCGTTATTTGAGTTAATTTAGATAAGAAGAGGTTGATGTCGGCTTTGTTACAACCGATAATGTTACAACGCCACATAATGTTACACCAACGCATAATGTTACAAAAAATGTAGTAAACAACCGATAATGTTATAAACTCTGCATAATGTTATAACTTTTTTCAACCCGTTATGTTATAAAAATCGACGCATAATGTTATAACTTTTTTCAACCCGTTATATTACAACAAATTAACCGATACTGTTATAACTTCTGTATACTAATTCCAGTTACAGCTATTGTAGATGGACTTTACCACTTACCATTTATTGCCGCATAAAGGTATGAAATATTTACACTAAAGGTTTCTACTCTGGTTAAGGCGAGGAGACCTCCCCCCCCGCCCCCACAACTCCCGGGGATTTATCATAGAATGACCTAGTCACATTACATAGACGCGGATTATCCCGGTAACTCAGTCGTGTGACGTCATTACCATGATCATGCAGTGCCCAACATGGTGAAGGCGGGGGTAGTGGAGGAGGGGTTCTATTTTATCCGGTTGGTACGTTTAATAAAAATGCGTAATCTCCGCTTCCAGAAATGTAATGTACCATAGTCCCCTGACGCCTTTGGGGATGGGCAAATGCCTCTGTTTCTACTTGTTTTGGGCATGTAAAACTCATTTGCGCATATTTCTTAGTAATAAGAATATCTTATTGTTCATTAATTTGACATTTTAACAACTAACACAGAACAAAAGTGAGGTGGAGTTAAAAGATGTCAAAAAGTTGGATAGAGCGAGCTACATGTGGTGGATGTGGCGGGTTGGTAGTGTCGCACGGAAGCCGACGAATAAGATGCGAGACTGGGAAGGAAGAGGAATGGGGTTTAGGAGGATTGAAATGGGTGGGCAGGGATTAGGCTGGGAAAGAGAGGTCATGGATTAGTACGTCAGGGTGATTGTGCAGAGAGGCTATCTGAGAATATTATAAGAGAGTAGTGCTAGACGGTATGATAATATAGATGGTGGAGATGTTGGAGGAAGTAGAAGTGATGAATTTGGGATTACAGGTTCTAGAAAAGGCGGAATCACTAGAACAGGCAGTATAGGGAGATTGTGGAGGAGGAGTTGTGTTGATGTTGTGGCGGTGTTGGTGATGGTGTTGAGTAGATATGTATGTTGAAAATGAGCCATTTTGTAGGACCCCGGGGCAGGACCCCGGAAGTGACGTCACGTCACGTGACTGGGCGGTCATGTTGGGTTGTCATGATAGTTCACGTGGGTGGTCATGTTGTGATGTCATTGTCATGAAAAAAGGTGGTGGAAGTGCGTATGCGCAGCGCGTGTTGTTATAGGGACACGTGCTCCGTCTCACCCTTAACAACCCGACAATAGATATCGAATTAATCCAAACAACCCGACAATCTTCAGGAAACTGTCCAAAACATTCCCGAAAACACTCCCGAATCCAGCCAGTACCGATTTAGTAACTCGCCAGAAACTCGAGGGACCGGGACTTCAGGAGCTCAGGGGCAAGGGGCAATAGGGCTCCGGGGACAGGGACGCCCCCCCCCCCCCTTCCAGTTTATCTCGTAGTTAAAAAAACACTATTGTAATAAACCAATCATTATTATAATAAATCCATTTCTGTGATAAATTACGCGTTCATTATATGGTCGGACATTAGGTAACGATACTATCCTATATTTTGAGGATACTAAACCCACGGAATCCCCCTTTTCGTCGTATGAAGCAATGGATGCTATGAAAATGAGCTCGATGCGCGCAGAATCATACGTCTCAAAATGAAAGCTATGAAAATGAGCGCAATGATTACCTCTTCATACGTCTCATACCCTCATTAAGGATGCTATCCTACCTTATGGGAGTGTTTTCGGGAGTGTTTGGTCAGTTTTCTGAAGATTGTCGGGTTGTTTGGATTAATTCGATAACTATTGTCGGGTTGTTAGGGGTGAGACGGAGCACGTGTCCCCATAACAACACGCGCTACTACCATCTATTATCATGATAATGACATCACAACATGGCCACCCACGTGCACTATCATGACAACCCAACATGTCCGCCCAATCACGTGACATGACGTCACTTCCGGGGTCCTGCCCAGGGTCCTACAAAATGGCTCATTTTCAACATACATAACTACTCAACACCATCACCAACACCGCCACAACACCAACCTCAACACAACTCCTCCTCCACAATCCCCTCCTTCTCCCTATACTGCCTGTTCTAGTGATTCCGCCTTTTCCAGAACCTGTAATCCCAAATACATCACTTCCACTTCTTCCAACATCTCCACCATCTATATTATCATACCGTCTACCACTACTCTTTTACAGTATTTTCAGATAGCCTTCTCTGCACAATCACCCTGATGTACTAATCCATGACCTCCTCTCTTTCTCAGCCTAATCCCTGCCCACCCCTTTCAATCCTCTTAAACCCCATTCCTCTTCGTACCCAGTCTCACATCTTATTCCCCGGCTTCCGTGTGACACTACCAACCTGCCACATCCACCATATGTACCTCGCTCCATCCAACTGTTTGACATCTTTTAACTCCACCTCATTTTTGTTCACTGTTAGTTGTTAAAATGTCAAATTGATGAACAATAAGATATTCTTATGACTAAGAAATATGCGACAAATGAGTTTTAGATGCCCAAAACAAGTAGAAACAGAGGCCTTTGCCCATCCGCAAAGGCGTCAGGGGACTATGGTACACTACATTTCTGGAAGCGGAGAATACGCATGTTGGTAAACGTTCCAACCGGATAAAATAGCACCCCTCCCCCACCACCCCCGCCTTCGCCATGTTGGGCACTGCATGATCATTTTAATGACGTCACACGATTGAGTTACCAGGATAATCCGCGTCTATGTAACATGACTAGGTCATTCTATGATAAATCCCCGGGAGTTGGGGGGAGGGGTGTATCCTCGCCTTAACCAGATTAGAAGCCTTTAGTATAAATATTACATACCTTTATGCGGCAATAAATGGTAAGTGGTAAAGTCCATCTACAATAGCTGAAAGTGGAATTAGTATACAGAAGTTATAACATTATCGGTTAATTTGTTGAAACATAACGGGTAGAAAAAAGTTATAACATTATGCGTCGATTTTTATAACATAACGGGTTGAAAAAAGTTATAACATTATGCGTCGATTTTTATAACATAACGGGTTGAAAAAAGTTATAACATTATGCGGAGTTTATAACATTATCGGTTGTTTACTACATTTTTTGTAACATTATGCGTTGGTGTAACATTATGCGGCGTTGTAACATTATCGGTTGTAACAGGCTTTAGGTGGGGTGTTGGGTCGATATATGATACCAATAATTTTGGAGTTATGTTTATCTTTTATTTCTATAAATAGGGATTCGAAGACATGAGGAATGAAGACTGAGATGTCTCTTCTGACTTTATATGTTATCCCTTCTTTAATGTATAGCCCAACTCCTCCCCGGCCATCATCATCATCGGGTCTCATACATTTTATAATAGGGGCATAACCTTCAAGTTTAAACGAAGTGTCTGGAGGAATACGGAATATTTCGGTAAGTCCTATTATGTCGAAAGAATTTTTTTCTGTTTGTAAATTGCATAACAAGTGTTGGAAGGAATCCCAGTGAGCGTTTAGACTTTGGCAGTTGATGTGAAATAGTTAGAATCCGGCATCTAAATTGCTAGTCTTAGACCGAAAGTCACTAGGCGAAAAGTATTTACAATCGTTTATGTGGTGTTTGTATGGGGATTCGTCATTTTCTGGTAGGGAACATACTTTTTCATTGTGAAGTCGGATAAAGTCGTACTCCGCTTCCATCTGCACCTCGTCGAGCGCAATGCTACCCGCCATTATGTGTCGACATATCACCGTACCTTCCCGCTGGATAAGAATACCGTATTTTCTTTGGATGTTTTAATTCAAGAATTAATCCAAGGTGAATATAGTAGGAGTTCAAGATCCGGACACTGTGGCAATGTTTAATGAGGGTTGAATTGGTAGACGAAAATGTTTTTTTATTTTTGTAGTCACAGTCTGTTTCAGTTTAAGCATATGATTTGGTGTCAGATTGGGAACACAATAATTCTGTACAAATATGGTAAAAACACTAAAATATGTACATAAATTTGCTGAATTTAGCATCACGTCATTTGGTATCTTGGATGGGTATGAAGCTTAACTGGAGAACTTAGTGGATAATGTGAGGATAGGAGGAAAAAACTAGACTTTAAATGGAAGCCTTACAATTCACCCTGACCAGGTGAATGGATGAGTGGCAGAACACGGGTCGTTAGATGCCAAGTCGGTGAATGATTGATACATTACTGGAGAAAACAAAGCATGTAATCTCGCTGAAAGTCTCTTATTAGTACATATAACTTAATAAATTTTTTCGCAATTGAACAAATTCCGATGGGGGAATTTGTGAACAACTTTTATTTATTTATTGAGTTTTCGCATTTTCTATAACGGTTTTTACTAGTACCGTATTTAAATATCTGCATTGAAACTCGAGATAAATGTGTTCGTACGCGATGTACATTGGGTACAAATAACGAATGCTTTTGTACTCTCTGATGCCTTGTTAAGTGGGTCTTTTTTTTCATTGGAAGCACTAATGATTGATTGACAGCAATTCACACCACATCAATAGTTGTGAGTTCGGGCAAAGTTTGGACTACAGTGGTGCAGTACTGACGATGGGGGCGCGGGGGGGGGGGGGGGGTAGATCAATGGATTATTACGCCAGTGAAAAATGCGATTAGTGGATTGGTGAATAGAAACTTGAAGTTATCCCAAAAATGGGTTGTAGAATGTTTGGTTGGTAAACATCAGGTATACTACTGGTCGTACATAATTGTGTTATATCAATAGTAATAATATGTGTTACACAACAACTCATAACAGTAGTTATTAACTTAGTGGAGTTTGGTCTACGACAAATCATTCTGTTCCGCTACTGAATGGCACTTCAGCAGACGAGTTTAGAATTTAAACGGAATTACCAGAAACCGTGACTAATGAGAGTCTCTGATTACCACATGTATTTCACCCAGGCATCCACTCACTCACCCACCCACCAACTCGTGGATGGATGGATGGATGGATGGATGGATGGATGAGGAAAGTACATATATGTGGGTGATTGAGAGAATAAATCCTAACGAGAAGACAAATATGCATGCAAGTCCCCACCCAACCAACCACCCACCCACCCACCCACCCACCCACCCACCCACCCACCCACCCACCCACCCACCCATGTATGTATGTGCATGTATGTGAGTGAATGAGAGAATAAATCCTAACGAGAAGACAAATATGCATGCATTCATGCACCCACCCACCCACCCACCCACCCACCCGCCAACCCAGGCATCCACCCACTCACCCACCCACAAACCCACCCACCCGTGGATGGATGGATGGATGGATGGATAGATTATACCTATGAGAAATGTCATGTGAAGAAAGTCTATGAGTGAATGAAAGAATAAACCCTAAATGGAAAAAAAACTGTATCTGTTATTCTAGTTCTATTTCACATGTAGAACAGTCCTATGAAGGCTGTGGAAGATTTTGCGAATTTGATAAGGTGAATTTAAGAATCAACTTCCCACTTCACGCCTTCTAGTAACTGAATAGGAGAATGAGTGAATATGTGAGTGGATAAGTAGCGGATGAATAAGAGAATTTTGGTTCGCGGTGCAACAATAAATTAATGAAATTTGGTAAGGTAAATTTAAGAATCAACTTCCCAATTCACTCCTTCTAGTGATTGATCAGGAGAATGAGTGAATGTGTAAGTGGATAAGTAGCGGTTGAATTGATGAATAAGAGAATTTTGGTTCGCGGTGCCGGGTTTGGCTACTGATATTCTCTGATGAACTCATACCTTTAATTTACAATAAATTAATGAACGGTTGAAGAAGTTTCATTGCACAGATTAACCGAACGACTTTTTATTCGAGTTCTCATTTTAGACATTCCAACACGGCTTTCGCGATGATGTGTTTTTTGTACCCAAGAGTGCCAAAACTACCTTTTTGGAAATTTCTAGATGCACAAAATCACTACACTGTATGCAACGGCTCCTCTCATGTTGAAACAGGCTTCACATTTCTATTTTCACAATAAAACATGCAGCTCCAAAAGGTTAATCTGTAATAGTTTGGTCCATTATATGCATTTTGTTATTCAGAAGAATGTAGAAATCTATCTTATAAATGGCATTTTGTGTGCTTCCTCTATCCTTGGCGTTTCATTTGTAATTTTTCTTACAAGTACTACTACAACCACCATAAAAACCTGCATCCTGTTCATGTAGAAGGTAATATGACATCATTTGTTATAGACCAATTTAATAGAGATACCTAGTAGTTTAAAAGACTGTTGCATTAGGAAGATTTCAGTTAAAATGAGTTGTTGGACCTGGCTGGAATCAGCTACTACACGCTAAAACTAAAGTGTTAAAAACTACACTTGAAGTGCTGTATTTAACACGAAGTGCTGAACTAGCACTTTGTTCAAGTGTAGATATCCCAGAACTTGACAGGTGTTACAATAATACCACTTGACAAGTGTAATGTCGCGACACTTAAAAGGAAACAATGCAGATGACGCGGATCAGGCTCGAACTCTCGAGCCTGATCCGCGTCATCTGCGTTGTGTCCTTTTAATTATGTACCCACCAAGCGAAAATCAAATTATGGCCGATTCTGGAAAAACCACCAATGCTAGACACATGGGAAGTGCCGTCCATTCAAGTTTCAGATGTCTGACGATTGTAATGTCTAAGTGCTTAAAGCATTGCACTTTGAGTGCTAAAATCAAACCCTAAGAGTTAGAATGGGTTTAACACCTTGAAAGTGTCAGTTTTAACACTTTAGTTTTTAGTGTGTATGCTGATCCCATCCAGGTTCAGCAACTTATTTTTTGGGGGATAATGTCAAACAAGTGGAGATAGAGTGGATTTGGCATGCGGCTCAATGTACTATGCTGTCTTGATACTTGAGCATGTACAACACGTGGAGAGTGGATTGTAACTAAATCACCCGCGGAGTGGAGTTACCACCCAAGCTATAACTTTCAAATTTTGTATATATCGACAATAAATACAAGCAATGTTTCAGCCAATGGACCTCCGGGTTTAACCCGGAGGTCCATTGGCTGAAACTTTGCTGGTTCTGATTATGCTTTGCAGCAAATTTGCAATTATTGCTCGGGTGGAATCTCCACTCTGCGGGTGATTTAGTGATAATACACTCTCCACGTACTGTAGGTCAAATGAAGAAAAGTTGTGATATACAAAATTGAGAGACTGCAAACTGAATTGTGGTTTTATTTGGGAAAATTCTCTTTTTTACTTCCCCATCCCCAAGTTTTATCTATCCTGATCAATTTAATTTGGATATTTGGCTCCCATCAGTACCGCTGGATGCCTCATATGGTTAGTACTGACATATTTTTATTACAATATTCAGGCTCAGCCCAAGTGCAGAGAGCATACCAGTTCTTAATCTGGTCTCAGTACAAAACCAGGGGAAATTTCCACTTTCATCTCATTTTGGCAGTGTCTCTATTACCCAAATGTATGATTTATTAATTTTCCAAGTATCTTGTTAACTCTGTGCACTGTATATGTGGGAAAGAGTAGGGGATTCTGACACTAGAACTGAAGTGTGTGGACTCAAAAGGGTTGGATGTAGGCTTTTCTGCTAAACTGGTTGCAGGTGTAGGGGTCATATAGCCAGCACTGCTTGTTCTTTTGTTTTTTTTTTCATTCAGGTCAAATGATTATCTCATGTTAGAGTGCGCTTCTGTCATATGGTGTACTTCTACCTCAAATTGTACTTTATCCAAACACCTTTATGAAACAAACGCACATTTTCTTTCATTTTTATTTTGAGATTAATGGAAGGGTTAATGTTTTTGGCTTTCATTACTCTGAGAATAACTTTTTGACTTTGATAGTTTATACAGCTACTCTGTTGGTATACTGATGCAAAATGATGACAGTTTAAGGACAAGAAATTCATTAAACTTGTTGTTTGGAATCAGTTTATTGGGAAAAATGTAAAAAGTGACACCTGATGTTTTTTCACTCAACCAATCGGGGTGGGTTAATTGTAATGCTGGTAGATCAGGCAAAGAGAATTGAAATTTCAAAAAAAGTTATTTAATATATTAGACAGTATTGTTTCTTTAATTTAAACCCATAATTACATATATTATTATCGCTTTTGTAGAAAGTTTAGGTTACAATACAGTGTTTTCGTGCAAACAGCGCCTCTAGTGGTTTGCACCCAACCTTTAATGGAGGATAAAAGTACCTGGAATTATCCGATTGATGGAAAATGAACTGAGCTTGTTAGTGTGAATAAAATTTTAAAGTGCATGTTTTGGAAAAGATATAAAATATCGGTGGCTATTGTATTCTGAAATGTGTGAGAGAAGATTAAAATTGGGTGGGGGTATGTTATTTGTTTATTTATTTATTTATTTATTTGGGTTTAACGACACATTAACAGCCAGGGTCACATCATGTTGGTGACAGTTTTACGGGTGGAGGAAGCCGGAGTACCCGGAGAGAACCACCATCGACGTGCAGTACGCCTTAGTACACAGCGTCATCGTGCCCCCATGCAGGCAGTCGGGGTTAAGTGCCTTGCCCAAGCACACAACGCGGGAGCACGAATCAGTCGCTTAAATGGCCATCCATCCAACTACTAACCGCGCTCGACGTTGCTTAACTTCGGTGATCTGACGAGAACCGGTTACCGCGACGCCACCGCGCCCCCGTGGGGGTAGGAAAAATATGTCTATTTCATTCAGTGCGAAACTGGACGGTAGTACAAGAAGCTCCAAAGTTAAAGGCAAAATTCACATGGCGATCTATATATTTTTTCAGTATCTTTTTTTCATGAGATGATAAACTAAATGGATAGATGGTTGTTTACCCAAATCAGCTTGATGAGATGTGGAGAGGAGGCAATATTAGTACTGTCGTCAATGGAAAAAAACACACTGTATTGTAACCAAGAAGTCGATCATTTATCAACCTTTTCATGGTTTTACACAGACAACTTGTTTATGTAATAGGCCTGTAATTACTTGGGTTGCTGTGCTTACAAAAGCTTTTTAGTGGCAAAATGAAGTTTTTACTATTACTGAATTCCTGCCCTGTGGGCTTTGTACTTTTATTTGGTACTGCTAACAATGTAGACTCGGAGGGATTGCTACACTTCCCCTCCTACATCTCCAGGCCTGGGGAAGACTCGATGGTATGGGTATTATTGTTGCTTTTCGACAGGAAGGCAAAAACTGGCCAGTCACACATACGTAACTGAAAACTGATAGTAAAAGTTCAAGTGAATTTCAACTTTACTAGCTTGGCATTTGAAATATGTTGTAAATATTCAGTTTGTATCGCCGCGAAAAAAATTGCACATCATTATCATATTCATCTTCTTGAGGCATTATTAGTTACCCCGTGTCTGATCACGTGGTACGGGTTTTTACCTACCCGAAGCCAGCCGTATCCCATTAGGGATACGGCTGGCTTCGGGTAGGCAAAAACCCGTACCACGTTATCAGACACGGGGTAACGAATTTATCTATTGACTTTCCGTTTTAGAAGTACAATCTATTTCATGTGTGAACACACACGGCATGAGATCTTTTATCTTGCATTGTTGAGCCATACAGGTTTCTGTGGAATTTTTGTGCAAAAGAGTTTTTTGTGAAAATATGCCGATATGACTAATATAAAAAATTATTGAATTTCTTTTCATAGCTTATGAACCCCACATTGGAGAGTACTCGACAAGCTCATTCCAATAAGGGGTCATGAGCTATATTTTGGAGATAAAAAATTAAAATATAATACATGTACACTGTAAAACTGGAATGACGCGTCTTCTCCGGGGTATGGACAATTTGTAGATTTCGGAACGAGGCTTCCACTGGGTATGGGAAATTTGTCAGTGGCTGGGCGGACGTATTGTGGGTGTCAATGAATATGGTCTCATACCACGTATCTATCAACCAATCAAATCAAAAAATTCACTTTAGTCAATAGATAAAAAAGTATATTCTTTAAAAAGCAATCGACGATTGAGAGGCGTTGGATAAAACGAACCCCCGCCCCCACTCCATCCTTACCAAGATGGAAGCGGTTGGGAGACTTTTCCTACATGTGATCGACGAGCGTTCCAGCAATCCAGTTGTATAGAGATCAGTTGATCTTCTATATCATATCGTGCCGGTCCCAAACGAGGTTAAAGTGACGTCATTGACGTGCGAGTGTTTTTCAGTCAGCAATTTTCAAAACGCGAAGTAAAAACTCCTAACATTCCTAAAAATGTCTTTCGTGTTTATACGTAATGTATCGTATTCAGTTTTTAAATATTCACTGTCATAAAATAGACGAATTATTACGATAAGTCGATCAAACTGCGTTATTATATTATTCCTCGTTGACAAAATCAGCTCAGCCAGATCAAACATGACGCCTATGGCGTCTTGTTTGATCTGTCCGATCTGGTATCGTCATCTCAGCGTAATACGACGTAATGCGATAACTCAATCAATCTGGGTGGTTATATTCCGTCCTATTCGTTGACAAAACCAGATAAGGCAGATCAAACATGACGCCTACGGTGTCTTGTTTAATGTGGTCGATCTGGTTTCGTCAACCCGGCGTAATATGACGGCCCTGTATCAACTGGCTCTTGAAATAATGTATATTTATTGACTACACTTTGAAGGTTCAACCGGTAAAAAGTTCAGCGTCCATTTGTTCAGTCATGGTTCTGTGTGGGGATTCCTGGTAGCAGCGGGAGAAGAGATTGGATGGCGAACATTCCTTTTGCCTCTTTTAATGGCTAATTTTTCTCCGTGTGTCGCTCTGTTGATAAGGTAAGTAGCTAATTGTACATTTTAACACTCTTTTATTTGATTATGTGTAATCAAACGTCATGTGTACTAGCTGGACCAACCGGGCAACCGATGGAAAAGTAGTACATCAAAATCAAGGGAGATAATCGACGAGACTTGGAGAAGCATATTTCACTCCTTTTCAATCCATTCTTTTCCAACCTCTTTGGCCACCAGTTTTATTCTGTAAGGAATTCAAATTCGACGCTGTTAATGGTTGTTTCGTGGGTTTTGTGCGTTTACAACCGTTGGTACAAAGTGATATTCTTCGGTGCTCACGTTATAGATTTCAATCAATAAGTATTTAATTCACTTTGAAAACATAAAGATATTAAGAAAGTCAGTGGAACTAGGCAGCGTAATCATAAAAAATAGAGCTATGGTGAGTTTCAATCATAGTAAATGTCTTCAAACATTCGGTCAAAATCAGTGTTTAGGCCACTCAAAATAAATTAATTCTCAGGCAATTGTTTTTCAAATCAGTGAGGGAGGAAGGGTTTTATTTTTAATTTTAATTTTCTTTTGCAAAAAGTGAGCAAACATGGAAAGGATTTCAGCTGTCTTTTTTCACACAAAAA
The DNA here is from genome assembly GCA_031216915.1 of Pictodentalium vernedei. Taxonomy (NCBI): domain Eukaryota; kingdom Metazoa; phylum Mollusca; class Scaphopoda; order Dentaliida; family Dentaliidae; genus Pictodentalium; species Pictodentalium vernedei. The sequence goes on from CM062295.1 coordinate 776,409,148, forward strand.
TATGGAAAGTGCATATTTACACAAATAAATTTATTTTTTAATTTGAAAAAAAAAAAACCCATTCCTCTAAAAACAAACTGTAGGTACTGTAGGTACTTCAATTTAAAGGTTTCATATTCTTTCGACACTCTTCGTATTATCTTTGAAGTAAAAATATTTAATCAATAGGGATTTGCCTCTTAACAGTCTATGGGAGAGTGCAAAAAGGCACTCTCCCATAGACTGTTGAGAGGCAAACATAATGGAGACGCAACTAAATAAATACACATCAATCACAAATGTAAAAAAGCCTTATGGTAGTTTTGTTAAATCTGGTCGTCTGGAGAAGTTATGGATCAAAGAGAATGTAGACGTTTATCATCGCACCGCATCCTTCCTACCTTTGCCTCCCCCTCCCCCTCGCATGTGATTCTCCCGGGACAGAGCTAAATAGACATGCCTAGATTAGTGGTGGTTGGGTGGACTGTCTGAAAGGAATGAGGGAACAAGCACACACCCTTGCACAAACTTATCACAAATTCTCGTATGCATTTTGTATTTTTGGGGTTTAAAAACACTTTCGACAGGCATGGTCACCTCGTGTCGGACCGTTTTACGGGTGGAGGAAGCTGGAGTACCCGGAGAGAATCACCGGGCAACGGCGAGCTCCTGCCAGACTCTCTAACGTACTAACTCCACACAAGCAGGGTTAGCATAGTTGAAGACAAGTGGACCACCGACGTGCAGTACGCCTTAGTACAAAGCATCCCCCCCATACGTGGGCAATAGGGATTAAATGCCTTGCACAAGGACACAACGCGGTTACTCCTAGTGGGGCTCGAACCGTGGACCTTTCAGTCTGAAGTCCAATGCCGTAACCACTAAACCACCGTCGTTTGATTGATTCACTACACAAGCCTAGCAGTGATGATTCTCTAATGTTGACAAGGGGGGGGGGGGGTTATTGGTTTTCGTACCTAAGGGGGGGGGGGGGAGTGAATGTGTGGCATTACATTATTTAGAGAAACATGATTGGTGGCACGTTGTAAAGCACACCAGCGACCGTGTTGCGAAGTCGCTGTTCTCATAAAACACGAAGTGCCGAGCAGGCACAACACGTGCTATCATAACCACAGAGCTACGTCAGAACAGTTTCGCGGACAGGGGCTGTTATTTTATATGTGCACCGTTGGGTCGGCGCTCTAACGTTGTTCCGTACTGTTGGAGATGGAATGTGTTCAATCACAGGACGGTTTATCAAGGGTAGTTTATATTCCGCTGCTAAATGTTCATCCGACAATACAAACGTCTCTCATCCAGTAAATGTGTGATATTCGTATATGTAGCCACGAACGTGTGTCCACGTATTCCGATGTGTACTGCAGGGAAACATTTTAATTCAGAACAGAACCCGTCCTTTATTCCGTTTAATGGTTTCAACCTTTTTTGAAAACTTTCAGCCCTGCTTTGTCTGCACACAAATGCATGAAATCGCCATGATACCCCAGAAGCCATGATATGCCCTGCAACGTTTGCCCTGCAACGCTCAGAACATAGTCAACTTGTAGTTTTCTACCAATGGCGACTATGGCGTAGCCACATGATTGGTATGAATAGTAGACGACGCTTTTATATTTCGTCTCAAAACGCTTTTATATTTCGTCTCATACACTGAACACGATGCAAGAGTTGTGGGCGATGCGTTAATTTTGAGCCTTGAGATAAATAGAAGAGATCTACGCTGTTTTAGTGAATATCGGGAATTATCTGATGAGTGTGGACCTGAAAGTTTTATTTTTCACGAGCGCTGGGCGAGGGAAAAATAATACTTTCAGGTTCACACGAATGAGATAATTCCCAGCATTCACTAAAACAGCGTAGATTTTCTTTTTATTATATGCTACTGTGACATTTTAATGCGCAATATTCAGCCCCATTCGACTGCAAACAGTTTCAAGACAATAACTGAAACCTGCTGATCGTTTCTTCAAGGCGACGTTGAAGGCGACTTGACAGAAGCGTAACGACATTTAGGAAGCCACTGAAAACATTCATCGCAAGTGCTCGTGAGAAATAAAATATTATAATCCCAGATACTGACTAAAATAGAGTAGATTTTCATTTTTATTTTATGCTACGAGACATTTTGATGCACAATTTTCAGCTCAATTCGACCCCAACTGCGTACGTTACAAAACAATAACAAAGATCAGCTGATCGTTCCTTCAAGGCGACTTGATGCGGCGTAACGTGACGTCATTTAGGAAGCTACTGAAGGATATTCCTCGATATCCATCGAGTTGATAGAAAAATATCGTTGAGATAATTTGCGATAATTCACAGGTTAGCATATAATAAAACAATTTATTGTTGTATTTGTCCGATTACAAACCTCAAATACAAAGACTGAGTTGAAAATATTACTTGCATCGCAGGTTGTTGGTAAGAGCCTCAACTCTTATTAGTACAGTCGACCATTATTCATTTCTCTGTTTTGGAGAGTCCTTATAAATTCAAGAGAAGTCTTTGAAATAAAATACGCATCATTCACATTGCAATTATTGCATACATTGAATGCAGTGTATATGTGACTTCGGGAATGTAATCTTATCTCATTCACCAGACGATCTACAATACTCATTTAACGCATTGTCGGAATATGATATGTGACAATTAAAGTTTAATCAATCTAAAAGAAAAATAGTAGTGTTTGGGAATAAAGGGCGCCTGAGTAGCCTAAAAATTAACCAAAATAGTGAAAATATTGAAGTTGTTAAAGAGTTTAAATACCTTGGGGTGACATTTGCGAAAACTGGATCTAGGGCTGTAACGGTTGGCTCATTTTCACAACCGACTAACCGAGAGCTATAACCGGATAATATCCGGTTATCCGTAGCCATTATTTCACCGAATTTGGGATCAAAACTATAGAAATTGGAAAGCAGTATTCTCAGAAACTATTCCGTAGTGTGTATACAAACGAACGTTGTCGAGTACTCGACAACGTTCGTTTGTGTACATACTACGGTATAGTTTCTGCGGTTATTCAGTACTCACGGAGATTGCCGATCCTTAACGAAATCTTGAACGTCAAAGTCGATTATTTCTCAATATCCACATCGCCGAACTAGGCATCAATGTACCCAAAGGGTTAAAGAAGTCTGTATTGCTTCAGCTGTATTTGGACAACAACCAAAGAGGAACTCAGAGAGAAAGCGACGAACAGGAGCGGTCAAGACTGGACACCGTAATACTCGTGCAGGACTCGAATGAAAGTAATAATCACCATCCCAGGGAAACAGAAACGGAGCACACAGAGTCTAATGCCCTCACAAGTTTAAGGAAAGAGGTGTCAGACTTGAAAAATACAATACAAAGTTTATTCGTTCACGGTCAGGAGCAGTCAAGTCAGTCACAAATTGCCAGTTTACCTTTTTCATCAATGTCGGCACCGAACAGGAACTATTCTACTGCCACAGCACTTGGGCAGGCTCAACAATATAGTGGAGGATAAACTCAACCAAGTAATTTTTCTGTGTTGGGAAATTCGGATCCATTGCTTCAAACACGTAGGCCCCAAAATTTGTTCAATCAGGACAGAAGCCAGGTGAATCCAGAATTCTCAGTGAACAAACAGTGTGACCTTGCAACACCATTCAGGACATATCGTATCCAGGGTAACAATTACAGTGCTACTCAACTCCCTTTCAGCTTTAATAACACAGCCCTGCTTCGAGCTGTAATCTACGTTTTAACCGTGGAATGACGATCACCGTCGATAATTCGGATAACCGGTTGACGTTTTTTTTTTAAATCGGTTAGGTAGGTAACCGGCTTCAAACCGGTTATCCGGTTAACCATTTCAGAACTAACTGGATGATTCATAACTGAAAAAAAATAAAAGATGTCAAGAAGGAAAAAAAGCTATCTTTGCGTTAATCCATAATATGAGAAAAAAACGGTCTTAGTTTTGACACCATCCTAGATATCTATGAGAGATCTATTGTTCCAATTCTGATTTATGCACGTGTTGTATGGGGTTTTGGAAATAACAAGGCTAGAGATAGGCTAGAACTATGGTTTTTGAAGTATATTCTCCACTTCAAAAAATCAACACGGACTGCATTTGTATACGATGATAGAATCATTCCCATCATAGTAAAAATCAAAACCAGATGTCTAAATTTTTGGTCAAATATTATAACCGGCAAAGTTGAGAAACATTCAGAAATGCTCTATAACGTCCTTTATGACGTTTACAGTGAACACCAGTTTAATAGCCCTTAGGTATCTAACATACACTCATTAATAATAGATCGTGGGCTAAATTACCTCTGGCTAAAACAACATTGAAAATGATAAATGGGACAGTGTCTTTAAATCCACAGCCAAATACGAATTGTATAGATCAATCAAGAAAGGTTGCGAGCGTGAAAATTATATAAATAAACTATGACACAAAATGGTGCGCACACTGGTAGCGAGAAAATTATATAAATAAACTATGACACAAAATGGTGCGCACACTGGTAGCGAGAAAATTATATAAATAAACTATGACACAAAATGGTGTGCACACTGGTAAAATCTCTAACACGAAATGTCCGCTCACTCGTTGAAACTGGAGATTGGTTTGGTACTGTCTACCCCCTCAAAATATGCCCATTTTGTGATCCAGGCATTGGTGTCGAATACCATGTAGTTATGGAATGTCATCAATTAAGTGGTCTTAGGTCTTAGGAGCCTTTATCTGAACACCTACTACACCCAAAACCCAAATATTTACAAGGTCTATGCTACATTAACTCAAAACAACTACCACGCACTGTGCGAATAGCCTGTCTGTCGCTAGCAGGTTTATCTGCAATCTTTACAAACATGTCGTCGTTTCAAAACTGAACAATATCCCCAGTAACACTGACACAGCCGTCCAGGAAAAAAACATAGATAAAACCCCTTTTGATTTATGGACAAAAATAACTATGAAAACCTGTGTCCCACCCAAGTGCATGTGCCAGCTACAGGGTAAGCTGTGGAACAAAGCTTAATCAACACTAAGAAAACAGATGAATATCATTCCTATCATATTTTGATAGGAAAATCCAGTATGAACCTGCTGAAAGAATTGGTTGATCACTTCAGCCAATTCTTTCAGCAGGTTCATACTGGATTTTCCTATCAAAATATGATAGGAATGATATTCATCTGTTTTCTAAGTGTTGATTACTTCACAAAAAATCGTTCAATTGCATTCAGTAAACACCTTAAACCTCATTGGTCAGCTTAATTATTCACTGACCAATGACTATTCCAAATTAGGCCACGCCAAAACCTAATAATGTTTATTAATGCCGCCTAGACAAAAGTTTCGCGCTATTCTGCGAAATGCGCGCAACTATAAATATGTGGTTAATTCAAAGGAAATCTTAGCGGTACAAATAAAATTGTATAAATTCCTAGAAAAACTTACACCAATTCTAAAAGGAAAAAAATCCCACGTCATCCCCCTCCATCCTTGATCTATACTTCTCCCCAACAGTGTACATTATATATAAATCAACAAAGTCGATCATATCGTTCATCTGTCTTTGAAGTCGGGATATTCATTAACCCTTTACCCAATGCAGATGATTTCAAAATTTATTATTTTAAATAACATTTTTTAAAATTATTCAACAAATTTAAACAAAGCCATATCATGTGACCTCTCTTTGGAACGAGCTCGACGAGCTCGTTCCAAAGAGGGGTCACATGATATGGTTTTGTTGAAATATTTCGAAAAATAATATTTTTTCAGCTGTTGAATTTGCATATTACGCGGGCGGATGCGGGCGATTCTTTGGGTAAAGGGTATAATATACTGCTCATCGGAGGTACGGGGTGGAGTCGAAAGTTTAACTCAATATACTGTATATGTCGTCCCTGATGTCGGGTATCGTTCTTAATATGCGCTCTCGGGGACAAGATAAAATATATAACGAACCAAGGTGACAAGATCGAAAGTTAAACTCTATATAATGTATATCGTTGCAGTACAGGAACGATATGAAATGAATATAAACTCAAAACCTGGTTCGAAATATAGGATAATATTTCAGGTGAGTGATAGCTCAAAAGTATGTCTCTTTTACCAATATATACATACAATTTGCGTAATGGGGGATGATAGCTCTTTTTCAATCATGGGAGTGTTTTTTTCGTCCCTTCTTTCATCTTTATGAAGCCTTATTAACCCTTTACCTAACCTGAAAAGCAGACGACACTTGCAAAAAAAATTCTTGAATAACTAATTTTTTTCATTTTTTGTCTCAAAAACATAGGTTATGACCCCTCGTTGGAACGAGCTCGACGAGCTCGTTCCAACGAGGGGTCATAACCCCTATGTTTTTGAGACAAAAAATGAAAAAATAATGAAAATTAATTGGCGATTGTTTAGAATAGCGCTGGCCGGTTTTGGCCGTTACGTTGGGTAAAGGGTTAATTATAGTTCCACCATGGAGATGTAGGAGGAGAGGGGATTACTGTTGGGTTGAATAGCTTAAGAGTAGCGCACAATTCATTGGCCAAATTCTGGACCACTCAACATTTCTCCTTTACAGCTTTCGCCACTTTTTTCGGGTAAGAGGGATATTTTGTGAGGTAGGCCCACTGCCTTTTTTAACATAAGGAATCAAAGTGAAGATATTATATCGTATGCATAAATTCATTTGATAACGTTAGGCTAATGAATGTAAACGCATTCCCCATCCTTCTTTTGAGTGTAAAGTGTGTCTGTATGTGTAGTCAGCATATTGGTAAGATGATGTATATAAAGGTATATAGATGTACTGATTATAGATTTGACAACATATCTACATTTGTTACGAAACACCTGCAATGAGTATTTTGTTCTGTATCTGACACCACAAATGTTGTAGATAGATGAAAATAAATTGAATTGAATTGAACTGGGAACGAATCACCATTCATACATTGTTTATTTTACAGTGGAGTGAGTTGGGGGTTATTCCATCTTCCTGTGATGATATTTCTCACAATAAAACTTGACGTACCACACCCGCTGATTACAGTTGGAGTACAAATGTTAGCTTGCATTGCCCAGGCGTATCCACATGGTTGGGCATCTGTGAAATCCGGGTAAGTATTTTGATAAACAGGCAGAACGTGATGTGTGTTTGAATCTGTGGGTGCTTTACATAACTCGTTGGGATGGCGTAGTCATATTTCGCTTGAGCCTACGGCTCTCGCTAAATATGACTACGCCATTCCAGTATCAGTATCAGTATCGCTTCACACAAAAATATCGAACTCTTTACCTTGGGGTTTAATCATCGCTCTTGCGAAATATGACTACGCCATTCCAACTCGTTATGTAAAGCACCCACAGATTCAAACACACATCGCGTGCTGTGTTTATAACACATTTACGTGCATTAAAATACGAGTTGGAATGGCGCAGTCATATTTCGCGATAGCCGTCGGCTCTCGCTAAATATGACTACGCCATTCCAACGAGTTATGTAAAGCACCCACAGATTCAAACACACATCACGTGCTGTGTTTATAACACACCCCCGTGCATTAAAATACACTTAAATAAACATTTTTTAATCCCGATGATTAAACTCCAAGGTAAAGAGTTCGTTATTTTTGTTTGAATCGATACTGATCAAATAGATCGATAAAAAATCAAAACAACCTTCGGGTTACAAGACTAAATAACATTCGTTATTTCTCTCGGGCTTGTTTCGACAGGCGTCCTTTCACGCCTACCATTTTGTGGCTATTACTTATTTTAAAAATATAAGTAAAAATTTGGGCGGATTTGCAAAACAGCTGGAAGAAACGTTTTAAAAGAATTTCGAAGCATGTGAGGATAACACCACTTTACTACGAGGGGGTGAACATTTGGTACACCAAGCTACTTTTGGGACTATTTTCTTTATACCATGATCGTCTGATTAATAAAAAGTTTAAATGTTCAATATATCAATATTCACAAATGCGAATATGTTTTTATTTACATGAGCAGCGGTTGGCCGTACTTCCGCTGGCAATTTTATCGCCGAAACGAAATAGAAAACGAAACGCGCAAATCATAACATAATAACATACTATTTCGAGTTATGGGTGCTTTATTACCCCTTTACCCAACGCAGACGATATCAAAATTTATTATTTTAAATAGTATTTTTTCAAATTTTTCAAAAAATTTCAACAAAACCATATCATGTGACCCCTCGTTGGAACGAGCTCGACGACCTCGTTCCAACGAGGGGTCACATGATATAGTTTTGTTGAATTTTTTTGAAAAATAATATTTTTTCAACTGCTGAATTTGCATATTACGCGGGCGGATGCGGCCGATTCGTTGGGTAAAGGGTTAACATGAAACCACGTATATTTGTTAAGTTTTGGTATCGTATGAGGTAAACTTATTTAAACACGTAATAAATAATTGCCGGTTTCATATCGTCCCTCCCGAGGCGACGAGTGATAAATTTAGTTTGCATTCAAGGCGAGGTCACCAAAGGTCAACTTGGATGTAGTTTTACTGTAAGTGAAAATTTTTACTATTGAAGTCTCATTGCTGGCGTGTTTATCAGGGTTGGTGTGTAAAGCTTAAAGTTATGTCATAGGCTTTTCATACAAAGGAGAATAGGTTATCATGGTATAAAAAACAATCTGCGTTGATCACAAACAATCCGAGTTTTTGTGGTAATATTTTCAAGATGAATCCTAAAACCTCTCATAATGGCCTCGTTGCTCTTGGACTGTCGCCTAACAATACGTAATACGACCCGCGCCGACCAGCACAGCGCATCGGGCGCCTTTTCGGAACGGGCGCTCAACAGACAGCCATGACAGTAGCGCGACACAGACCGACCCACCTCTTAATTTCGAAACGCATCACTGGACGGAAGACTGAATTTCCCAGGCGCGACCTCTCTTTCCGCCAGGACGAAAAATAATGTCGAATGGTAAGATTTTTGTTGAGCAATAACTAGATCTGTCTTTCTTCCAAGCATCATCACATTCAGCAGGGCTCAAAATAAGCGGTGTTGCGTCGCTTTTTGCTATGCAAAACTTGCAAAAAGCTACACAATGTTCAATTATGTATAGCATGTTGCGATACAAGATAATCAACTGCAGCCTATTAGGCTGCAGTTGATTATCTTGTATCGCAAAATGTGAATGAAAAATTGCAAACAAATTTGAAAACTAGTTCACTGATGCTTTACTTCTGATTGTGGAACATTCCAGGCATAACTCAGATTAACTCTCCATCAAGCACCATTAGCAACTTCATATGTAAGATGAATTCTATTGGTTTAATTTCTTCCTGTTTTTACAACATTTTGCATAAAATGTCCATTAAAAATAACTTCAAGCCCATCAAATTAAAAATCCCAACTTCCATTTTGAGAACTCTGTTAAACAACCACGACGTCATTTGAAAATATCCAAGTCCATGCAACCCTTAAAGGCAGTTCAGTTAAAAAAACCGTAGTAAACGTTTCATGTGTTGCAGATCATTTGGAAATGCCCAGAAATGGATGGAAACTATTCTATCTACTTAGAAGAATTCAATACAATTCAAGAATTCAATTCAATACAAAACAGCATAACATAGCTCCGGTATACAAAAATAGCTATGCAATTTTTACAAAATGCTATTCATTTTTTGGAAATGTGTAGCATTTTGCTATGCGTAGAAAAAAAGTTATTTTGAGCACTGACATTCAGCAACCACAGGGAAGCTGCTTGTCCCAAATGTTTGTAATCAAGCGTCCTGGAATGGCCGATGATACTCTCTCACCTGCTCTTGGGCGAACTGAAACGAGATCATCTGCGTTGAGATTAGTGTGGGTGCTTCGTAGAAATGGGCTGAGATTAAGATTTCCATTTGAATATTTCTATCACTGTATCACTGTATCAACAATGTGGCACAGTTCATGGGATGGCATCCCTGTCGTCATCCTCGTGGCCTAGTTCTTCTCGAATACTACAAAGGGACTTTTTAGCCTGCACGAAGCACACCTATCTTCACACAGCGGAAAACCATTTTCGTTACCACGCTACAGCTCGTTTTTGTAGTACATACAGAACGTTTCTATTGTAAGCTACGATTCGTTTTGGTAGTATATACACAACTGTTCTATTGAAAGCTACGATTCGTTTTTCTAGTACATACAGAACTGTTCTATTGTAAGCTACGATTCGATTTTGTAGTACATCCAGAACGTTTCTATTGTAAGCTACGATTCGGTTTTGTAGTATATACAGAACTGTTCTATTGTAAGCTACGATTCGGTTTTGTAGTATATACAGAACTTTTCTGTTGTAAGCTACCGTTCCGTTCATTTTTGTAGTATATACAGAACTGTTCTATTGTAAGCTACGATTCGTTTTTCTAGTACATACAGAACTGTTCTATTGTAAGCTACGATTCGCTTTAGTAGTACATCCAGAACGTTTCTATTGTAAGCTACGATACGGTTTTGGTAGTACATACAGAACTGTTCTATTGTAAGCTACGATTCGCTTTTGTAGTACAACCAGAACGTTTCTATTGTAAGCTACGATTCGTTTTTCGAGTACATACAGAACTGTTCTATTGTAAGCTACGATTCGGTTTTGTAGTATATACAGAACTTTTCTGTTGTAAGCTACCGTTCCGTTCATTTTTGTAGTATATACAGAACTTTCCTATTGTAAGTTACCGTTCGTTTTTGTAGTATATACAGAACTTGTCTATTGTACCCTACCCCTCGTTTTTGTAGTAAAAACATAACTTTTCTATTGGAAGTTACCGTTCCGTTTGTTTTTGTAGTATACACAGAACCTTTCTGTTGTAACAAACTGTTCCGTTTTGTAGCATATACAGAACTTTTCTATTGTAAGCTACCGTTCGTTTTTGTAGTATATACAGAACTTTTCTATTGCCTGGTACCGTTCGTTTTTGTAGTATATACCGAACTTTTCTATTGTAAGCTACGTTCGTTTTTTTAGTATATACCGAACTTTTCTATTGTAAGCTACCAGTTCGTTTTTGTAGTATATACCGAACTTTTCTATTGTAAGCTACAGTTTGTTTTTGTAGTATATACAGAACTTTTCTATTGTAAGCTGCAGTTCCGTTCGTTTTTGTAGCATATACAGAACTATCTATTGTAAGCTACCGCTCCGTTCGTTTTTGTAGTATATACAGAACTTTTCTATTGTAAGCTCCCGTTCGTTTTTATAGTATATACAGAACTTTTCTATTGTAAGCTACCGTTCGTGTTTGTAGTATATCCAGGACTTTTCTATTGTAAGCTACCGTTCGTTTTTGTAGTATATACATAACTTTTCTTTTGTAATCTACTGTTCGTTTTTGTAGTATATACAGAACTTTTCTACCGTAGGCTACCGTTCGTTTTTGCAGTATATACAGAACTTTTCTATTGTAATCTACCGTTCGTTTTTGTAGAATATACAGAACTTTTCTATTGTAAGCTACCGTTCCGTTCGTTTTTGTAGTATATACAAAACTTTTCTATTGTAAGTTACCGTTCGGTACGTTTTTGTGATATATACAGAACTTTTCTATTGTAAGCCCCGGTTCGTTTTTGTAGTATATACAGAACTTTTCTTTTGTAAGCTACTGTTCGTTTTTGCAGTATATACAGAACTTTTCAATTGTAACCTACCACTCGTTTTTGTAGTATATACAGAACTTTTCTTTTGTAAGCTACTGTTCGTTTTTGTAGTATATACAGAACTTTTCTACCGTAGGCTACCGTTCGTTTTGCAGTATATGCAGAATTTTTCTATTGTAATATACCGTTCGTTTTTGTAGTATATACAGAACTTTTCTATTGTAAGCTACCGTTCCGTTCGTTTTTGTAGTATATACAAAACTTTTCTATTGTAAGCTACCGTTCGGTACGTTTTTGTAGTATATACAGAACTTTGCTATTGTAAGCTACCGTTCGGTACGTTTTTGTGGTATATACAGAACTTTTCTATTGTAAGCTACCGTTCCGTTCGTTTTTGTAGTATATACAGAACTTTTCTATTGTAAGCTACCGTTCGGTACGTTTTTGTAGTATATACAGAACTTTGCTATTGTAAGCTACCGTTCGGTACGTTTTTGTGGTATATACAGAACTTTTCTATTGTAAGCCCCGGTTCGTTTTTGTAGTATATACAGAACTTTTCTATTGTAAGCTACCGTTCTTTTTTGTGGTATATACATAACTTTTCTTTTGTAAGCTACCGTTCGTTTTTTTGTATATACATAACTTTTCTATTGTAAGCTACCGCTCGTTTTTGTGGTATATACCAACCTTTTCTATTGTAAGCTACCGTTCGTTTTTGTAGTATATACAGAACTTTTCTATTGTAAGCTACCGTTCCTTTTTGTGGTATATACATAACTTTTCTTTTGTAAGCTACCGTTCGTTTTTGTAGTATATACAGAACTTTTCTATTGTAAGCTACCGTTCGTTTTTGTGGTATATACATAACTTTTCTTTTGTAAGCTACCGTTCATTTTTGTAGTATATACAGAACTTTTCTATTGTAAGCTACCGTTCTTTTTTGTGGTATATACATAACTTTTCTTTTGTAAGCTACCGTTCGTTTTTTTGTATATACAGAACTTTTCTATTGTAAGCTACCGTTCCGTTCGTTTTTGTAGTATATACAAAATTTTTCTATTGTAAGCTAGCGTTCGGTACGTTTTTGTAGTATATACAGAACTTTGCTATTGTAAGCTATCGTTCGTTTTTGTAGAATATACAGAACTTTTCTATTGTAAGCAACCGTTCTTTTTTGTGGTATATACATAACTTTTCTTTTGTAAGCTACCGTTCGTTTTTTTGTATATACAGAACTTTTCTATTGTAAGCTACCGTTCCGTTCGTTTTTGTAGTATATACAAAACTTTTCTATTGTAAGCTACCGTTCGGTACGTTTTTGTAGTATATACAGAACTTTGCTATTGTAAGCTACCGTTCGGTACGTTTTTGTGGTATATACAGAACTTTTCTATTGTAAGCCCCGGTTCGTTTTTGTAGTATATACAGAACTTTTCTATTGTAAGCTACCGTTCTTTTTTGTGGTATATACATAACTTTTCTTTTGTAAGCTACCGTTCGTTTTTTTGTATATACATAACTTTTCTATTGTAAGCTACCGCTCGTTTTTGTGGTATATACCAACCTTTTCTATTGTAAGCTACCGTTCGTTTTTGTAGTATATACAGAACTTTTCTATTGTAAGCTACCGTTCTTTTTTGTGGTATATACATAACTTTTCTTTTGTAAGCTACCGTTCGTTTTTTTGTATATACATAACTTTTCTATTGTAAGCTACCGTTCGTTTTTGTGGTATATACCAACCTTTTCTATTGTAAGCTACCGTTCATTTTTGTAGTATATACAGAACTTTTCTATTGTAAGCTACCGTTCGTTTTTGTAGTATATACAGAACTTTTCTATTTTATGCTACTGTTCGTTTTTGTAGTATATACAGAACTTTCTATTGTAAGCTACCGCTCATTTCCGTAGTATATACAGAACATTTCTATTGTAAGCTACCATTGCGTTCATTTTTGTAGTATATACCAAACTTTTCTATTGTAAGCTACCGTTCATGTTTGTAGTATATACATAACTTTTCTATTGTAAGCTACCGCTCGTTTTTGTTGTATATACAGAACATTTCTATTGTAAGCTACCGTTCTGTTCTTTTTTGTAGTATATACAGAACTTTTATATTGTAACCTCCCCATCGTTTCTGTAGTATATACAGAATTTTCTGTTGTAAGCTACTGTTCCATTCGTTTTTTGTAGTATATACAGCAGTTTTCTATTATAAGCTACTGTTCGTTTCTGTAGTATATGCAGAACTTTTCTACTGTAGGCCTCCGTTCGTTTTTGTAGTATATGCATAACTTTTCTATTGTAAGCTACCGTTCGTTTTTGTAGTATATATCGAACTTTTCTATTGCAAGCTACCGTTCGTTTTTGTAGTATATACAGAACTTTACTATTGTAACCTACCGTTCATTTTTGTACTACCGTTCGTTTTTTTAGTATATACCAACCTTTTCTATTGTAAGCTACCGTTCGTTTTTGTAGTATATACAGAAACTTTTCTATTGTAACCTACCACTCGTTTTTGTAGTAGATACAGACACTTTTCTATTGTAACCTACCACTCGTTTTTGTAGTATATACAGAAACTTTTCTATTGTAAGCTACCGTTCCTTTTTGTAGTGTATACAGAACTGTTCTATTGTAAGCTACCGTTCCTTTTTGTAGTATATACAGAACTGTTCTATTGTAAGCTACCGTTCCGTTCGTTTTTGTAGTATATATTTATATGTGGCTCAGTAGGTAGAGGTGCAGGCTGCAAGCCAAGAATCCCACCTGCGGCAACCGCGTTGTGTCCTTGGGCAAGACACTTCACCCCATTGCCTATGTGGGGGCACGGTGACGCTGTGCACTAAGGCGTACTGCACGTTGTTGGTGCACCTGTCTTCAACCAATGCTAACCCTGCTTGTGTGGAGTTAGTATGTTGGGGAGCTGATAGTTGCTCGCCATTTCTCGGTGGTTCTCTCCGGGTACTCCGGCTTCCTCCACCCGTAAAATTGTCGTGGTCATGATTAGCCATTGTGCATAAATATGTGACCTTAAACACCAATAAATAAATAATAAATATGTAGTATATACAGAACTTTTCTATTGTAAGCTACCTTTCCGTTCGTTTTTTTTAGTATCTACATAACCTTTCAATTGTAACCAACCGTTTCTTTTTATAGTATATACATAACTTTGCTATTGTAAACTACCTTTCATTTTTGTAGTGTATACAGAACTTTTCTCCTGTAAGCTACCGTTCGTTTTTGTAGTATATACAGAACTTTTCTTTTGTAAACTACCGTTCGTTTTTGTAGTATATACAGAACTTTTCTATTGTAAGCTACCGTTCGTTTTTGTAGTATATACAGAACTTGTCTATTGTACCCTACTCCTGGTTTTTGTAGTATATACAGAACTTTTCTATTGTAAACTACCCCTCGTTTTGTATTATATACAGAACGTTTCTATTCTAAGCTGCCTTTCGTTTTTGTTGTATATACCGAACTTTTCTATTGTACGCTACTGTTCCGTTCGTTTTTGTAGTATATACAGAACTTTTCTATTGTAAGCTGCCTTTCGTTTCTGTAGTATATACCGAACTTTTCTATTGTAAGCTACTATTCCGTTCGTTTTTGTAGTATATACAGAACTTTTCTATTGTAACCTACACCTCGTTTTTGTAGTATATACAGAACTTTTCTACTGTAAGCTACCGTTCGTTTTTGTAGTGTATACATAACTTTTCTATTGTAATCTACCGTTATTTTTGTAGTATATACAGAACTTGTCTATTGTACCATACCCCTCGTTTTTGTAGTATATACAGAACTTTTCTATTGTAACCTTCCCCTCGTTTTTGTAGTTTATGCAGATCTTTTCTTTTGTAAGCTACCTTTCATTTCTGTAGTATATACATAACTTTTCTATTGTAAGCTACCGTTCCGTTCGTTTTTGTAGTATCTACAGAACTTTTCTATTGTAACCTACCCTGCGTTTTTGTAGTATATACAGAACTTTTCTATTGTAACCTACCACTCGTTTTTGTAGTATATACAGTAATTTTCGATTGTAAACTACCGTTTGTTTTTGTAGTATTTACAGAACTTTTCTGTTGTAAGCTACCACTAGTTTTTGTAGTATATACAGAACTTTTCGATGCTCTTTTCAAATATATAGTTCAATTTTTCCAGGCCTGCTATATACGTCGCACTATCGTCGACTCGAGTTCAGTTGAATTAGATTCGTCTGAAATCCGTCAAATCGTCACTTTGATATGATATCTTCCATACATATAATTTTATTGGACGCCTGTTCTATGAAACCCCCATCTACAGCAACACAAAACCATGCGGATGCTGAAAATGAAATCCGTTCCGCACACATGTGCCGAATGTAAATCGTTGAGCAGGCGATTGATCATCCGAAATTGAACGGATTGCGAAATAACTATAAAAAATGTCTAAAATTGAAGGAAAAAAGCGAGTTTAATATGTACGAAAATAGCGAAGAAGAAATGGAGTCGATATGTGAAGGGGATAATGAATATTCAGAACAAGAAGAGTATGAGAACACAAATTTGGATGGTGATAAATTGTGTTCTTTTTGTTGATAGTTGTCAAATGAATTGATGAGTGTCCTTCCAACAATTTTTTTACAGACGCGAAGGCTTGTAATAAATACAGAACACAGAACGACACGCGCGTGTGAATAGGTTATTCCACATGGCACCTGTGCCACCACGGAAGGATAAAACGAGAGGCGACAGGCCTCTCGTTTTATCCTTCCGCGTTGGCACTCGTGCTATATCGATTAACCCATTCACACGCGCATGTCGTTCTGTGTAATAACTGTGTACACGTATAGGAATACATTATACTATTACTTAATTTTATTTATATTGACTCTCTATCGTCGCACTGAATTTATTTGGAGATTGTCTTTCATATGATAAGATTTATATAGTTTGACCTACATTTACAGGCATATATTTGTTTGCAATTCATAGTGCTTTAATGGGGTAATATGAAACATAATGTTTCAAAAAAGTGCCGAGTAGTGTCTGTTTAGCTTAGTTGGCTGCCTCTCTACCCACACCCCAAACCGAGGAAGAAAAACAATTTCCTAATTCGAATTAGATTAGTGTTGGTTATAGACCAATTCAATTCCACTGCGAACGTTATTGAAGATTGTAAATTACGTCACGACATCCTATGTTTTCCTGATAAGCATATCATTATCATTTCATTTGCATTTAATTGGGGTCGACGGTGTTGCGACGTCTATAACTAACACATACCTTATTCAAATTTGGGAATTAGATTCGTGTGGTTGACACAAAGATTCGTCTGAAGTTCGTCAACTCGCATTTAATGGTTATAAACGTCGCACTATTGTCGACTAGTATTCAATTGATTTGAATTTATTGCATTCGACGCGACGGCATTGCGACTTAAATAACAGGCCTCGGCGATCAATCGGCAGTACAGTAAATTTTCATCGCGCGAGTAGTATTTTGATTCCAATGACCTCATGTAGGGTGTGGTGGGGAAAATCATTTTCTTGTGGCGTGATGGGTAAATCTCACCCTCGTGGAAGGATATTTGATCCAGACACTAGGCTTACCTAGTGTGTGGGTCAAATATTTTTCCACGAGGGTGAGATTTACCCATCTCACCACAACACCACCCGAGAATAATAACATTACCACGAGGTGTGTTTGATAACAGTGGTTCTCGTCTACTGGTATAATAGTAGCTGCTTATCGACAACTCAGGTGTGAATCAACCAAACTGGTATCAAATTCTCCTAAACTTAACTTCATATTTTTGGTAGTAACGATATTGCCATAGAAGTTAAAAGTGACGTTAAACACTAGTAAAAAACAAACCAACATATAAACCTACCAACAATGTACAAACGCCATACAAGCATATGAGCAAGTATCAAAATCTGGGCAAAAATATTGTTTCGCCCGCAAGTCTTGAATAACTAAGGTTCTCGCAAATTGCACGTATTATTGAGGGGAAGGGACTTATTTTCTATCCTATAATTACAAAAATTAATTATTAATAATTAATCATTAATTATCCTTACACCAATGCTTTAGATTATCCAGTAGGGCTACGGGATAAAAGCAATTTTGCCGCCATGAAATAGTTTTATCCAGTTGGTGGAAAATGAAGTGAGCTTGTAAGTGTGAATAAAATGTTAAAGTGCATGTTTTGGAAAATTATAAAATATTGGCGCTAACTGTCTCTGAAAAGTGTGGTAGAAGATAAAAATTGGGCGGGGGAGGTAAAAGTTTTGTCGATTTTATTCCGTGCAAACCAGGACGGTAGTATAGCAATCAGCAAAATTTAAAAACCACATAGAGATCTATATTTTTTCCACGTACTTTTTTCAAGAGGTGATCAACTAATGGATACAGGGTTGTTTTGTCCCAAATCGGCTTGATGGGGTAGGGTGGGGGATTTATACTGCCGCCAATGTAAAAACACCCTAGTGTTTTGTAACCATTATCGACCGCTGTCCGCTTCCGGTCGTGCTAATAATAGTAATAGCACGATTTTATCGGGCGTCCGATTTATTAACGATCCGCGAGGAATGAATAACAGCCCTCAGGCTTATTAACAGCCCTAATAAACCCTCGGGCTGTTATTAATTCCTGTCGGCCCTTTAATACCATTTATTAAGCAATTTTAGGCAGAACACTTTATATTTATCTCAATCAACACCAGTAAAAAATGTAAACAGATTTCCAGGAAGACGAAATGACGTCATGCGCCAAACATCAGCGTGTGCAAGATGGCCCGTGGGCGATATTTACCAAAAATAGCCATTAGCGACTGGCTACCCTTTACAATCTTTGTTTCAAGTTTATTTATGCTCCCTTACAGTCTGTGTAAATTAGTATTAACGTGAAGGTTGCGCAAAATGAATTAATAATAATAAACCGTAACGCCCGGCAATACCATGTATTTGTTATCTTAATGACAGTTGTGCGTCTTTTAAATTTAATCACCTAATTAATAAATAGGTTATTACTTCTTTGGTTTTATATAGGCCTTGATGTCAGCCATTGGTAACCTTTGGTGTCGGGCTGATAACATTGTTACCGCGGACTGATAACATTGTTACCTCGGTCTGATAACATTGTTACCTAGGGCTGATAACATTGTTACCTAGGGCTGATAACATTTTTACCTCGGGCTGATAACTTTGTTACCTAGGGCTGATAACATTGTTACCTCGGGCTGATAACATTGTTACCAAGGGCTGATAACATTGTTTCCTCGGGCTGATACTATTGTTACCTCGGGCTGATAACATTGTTACCTCGGGCTGATAACATTGTTACCTCGAGCTGATAACATTGTTACCTCGGGCTGATAACACATATTGTTACCTCGGGCTGATAACATTGTTACCTCGGGCTGATAACATTGTTACCTCGAGCGGATATCTAGATTGATATAAAATCAAAATTAAAAATCTCTTACTATCAAAGTTCATAAGTGTTGGGTTGATGGGGAACTCTGGGAAGGCAGTATATCGGTCAATCAAAGTTTTGATTTTACATGGACATGGCAATAATATACTACTCAGTGTGTGCTAAGCACCAAGCACATCCAACTACCTGTTTTGCGTTTTAGTTGAAACATTGTAATGAAAAGTATATATATAGACAATAAACATATAGTGTGTTTTTATATCTGTGTTATACAACGAGTTGAAATATGGTTTATTTTTTCGAGGCTTTGCCGAGAAAAAATAAACCATATTTCAACGAGTTGTATAACACAGATATAAAAACACACTATATGTTTATTGTTTTTATCTGATAACAAACAGACACCCGTCTCGTGCGTCTACCCGACTTATATATGCTTCCCACGGGCCTCCAAAGAAAACCAGTCTACGAGACAAAAGAAATAGGACAAGACGCATAGAGTTGTGCCCCTTACATTACAAAATCGATGACGGCGATTGTAAAGTGCGATTGCACTTCTTGCATCATGTAACTGCGCTGGAACAAAATAAATTTCAACTATTTTATTAACAGTAACAAAACGGTGTTTCAGTAGAGTTATTCTTTTTTTGACATAGTTCCAGTTTTCTTCCGTGTTTTATGCTGTAGTCCCAATATAACAAATAATTTTGAGTTTGTTTACAATTTTTACGAAGTGTTTTTTTTTTCAGGTAGAGCAGACGAACTTTTAATTAGCGCAATTCCGCGAGTACTTTTGATCGAGGCCGTGACTATAAATAGTTCGCAGTCGCCGCATACTAATTACTATTAACATTCAAGTAATTTCTACAATGTTTTGAAGCAAAATTTTAGGTTGCCTTTATTGAAGCAAAATAAATAAGAAATGACACCATCAGAGGATTTTGACAAAGTGCAATAAGCGTACAATTAAAACCTGCCCTGTGATATAACGATGTTTCATGAATGAATGAATGAAAATGGAATTGAAAGAGGTCAGAGGTCGTTCGCATAAATTATAATTATATACAACACCCGTTGTATATACTTCAAGTATATACAACGGTTGTTATACTCTATGGTTATCAGATAAATATATTTATTTAATTATATCTTTAATGATTGGAGTAAAAATGAAGGTTTTCTTTGTGTTTGATATTATGTTTTAGCTTTTGAACACGATAACCATGGAAAATGGATATTTTTGGTAAAAGAGAAAATTTTTCAATATGCCAAAAAGTTGTTGGAGCGAACTGGTATGGGTTCAGTATCGAGTATGAGACCCATTACTGTTAATTACAGCTTGACAAAGCCTTCTCATGCTCCCAATCAGATTCCTTGCGGTCCTTTGTGGGATGTTGTTTCATTCTTGGACCAGCATGGCAAGAAGCTCCTGGACACTTCTTCAGTTCTTGGCTGGACTGGACGGGCTGAAATTGCAAGTTGCAACTCATTCCAGACATGTTCGATTGGATTGAGGTCAGGGGATCTTGCTGGCCAGTCAAAACGTACTCCCCGACAGCATAGGCAACATGAGGACGGGCATTAGCGTCCATCAGAATGAATCTATCACCCACTGCATACAATCTGACGTGGACATCCAGGATCTCATCAATATACCGTTGTGCAATGAACTACGTTCAAGGACACAAAGCTCTGTACTGCCATCCCAGCTGATGCCGCTCCAGACCATGATCGACCCTCCACCATAGCGGTCATGCTCAGCAATGTTGGCTGCATGGATTCGCTCTCCTGGTCTTCTCCATACCCTAGAACGCCTATCTGTGTGGTCTAGGCAGTACCTTGACTCATCTGTAAATAGAACAGTTTTTGTTTCTCCCGCCTAAAAACTCAGTACTCTCTTCTTATCCTAAGTACTGTTATATTGTACCCAAAAGTTGAAATCTTTCTTTGTTCGGTGCGTGGGAGTAAACTAAACAACCATAGGTCACCGAGTAACGTTTCTCATAGGTCTCTCCAAAATAGGAAAAAGTTCAATGTAAATTCGAGTTTGCAGCACAAAAAAAAAAAAACAAGCAGTCGACATATTATTTCTTTTCACAGTGATGTAACGGCTGTGATAGCCTATTTTCACATGGTGGATTAAGGATTACGTGTTTTAATGGAATCGGATATAGACATATACAGACGAAACAATTTTTGGAACTTATCGATTTTCACTTTGTTTTCCATTCAATATCCGCGAGAGTGTCAACAATATTCCAAAGTTAAAACAGGTAAATTTAATAATCGGAAAGAATTAGGCCAGGCTGGAAACACAAGTTGGACGTTACCGGCATTTTGTCATATCCCCAAATGCTCTGGTATCTGGTCACTTCCGTCCCAAGTCATTTCGAAATCTGGTCAGTTCAGGTATAAAGTCATTTCTTCTTTAGTCATTTCTGCCCTAGTCACTTTGGCCCCAAGTCAGTTCAGCCCCTAATCACTTCCGCACCATTTCTTGAATGGGAAATTTGGATTCCGCCTGGACAGGGCAAGCCAGAGAGAATGAGAAACACTATTCACCTAAACGTACCTTAAAACAAAACTCTTGGAAGTAGATTCTGAGAATATATCGTCCCATGAGTTCCAATGTGTTCTATGTGCCTACTGGCAGTCTACTGGCCTATTGGCAGTCTATTAGCACATAGAACACATTGCAACTCAGGGGACGATATGTGAAAATTAAACCCGACTTTGAACCACAAAGAGATACAGATACCGTTGAATGAAGTTTTGAAATCAGGTGATTATATTCTACTCACAGTTTGCTGAACACAAAGTATATCCAACTACCTGTTTTACGTTTTAGTTGAAATATTGTGATGAAAAGTGTATATATTTTTTTTATTTAATTATATCTTTAATGATTTAAGTACAGAAAATTAAGATTTTATTTGTGTTTGACATTATTGTTTAGCTTTTGAATACGATAACCATGGAAAATGGATATTTTTGGTAAAAGAGGAAATTTTTCAATATGCCAAAAAGTTGTTGGAGCTAACTGGTATGGGTTCAGTATCGAGTATGAGACCCATTACTGTTAATTACAGCTCGACAACGCCTTCTCATGCTCCCAATCAGGTTCCCGGTGGTCCTTTGTGGGATGTTGTTCCATTCTTGGACCAGCATGGCACCAAGCTCCTGAACACTTATTGGCTGGACTGGACGGGCTGAAATTACAAGCTGTAACTCATTCCAGACAGGTTCGAGTGGATTGAGGTCAGGGGATCTTGCTGGCCAGTCCAAGCACCCAATCCCTCCCTCTGTCGGTACTCCCTGACAACGTGGGTAACATGAGGACTGGCATTATCGTCCATCAGAATGAATCTATCACCCACTGCACCTGCATACAATGTGACGTGGACATCCAGGATCTCATCAATATACCGCCGCTGTGGAGTCAATGTACCACGTTCAAGGACACAGAGCTCTGTACGTCCATCACTGCTGATGCCGCCCCAGACCATGATTGACCCTCCACTATAGCGGTCATGCTCAGCAATGTTGGTTGCATAGAATCGCTCACCTGGTATTCTTCATACTGTAGAACGCCTATCTGTGTGGTCTAGGCAGTACCTTGACTCATCTGTAAAAAGACAGGTCGCCAATCTTCTCTGGTCCATCCAACGTGGTCCATGGCCTATTCATATCGTGCCTGGAGGTGGTTCTGGGACAGCGGAATGCGAGTACAAAGTCTTCTCGATCAGAGATCACCTTCGTACAACCTTGCCCGGATAGTCTGCGTCGAAACGTTTACCCCGGATGCATTCTGAAGGTCACTGCGAAGCTGGGGTGCTGTGGCAAAGCGGCCTGAATGATCAAAAACCGGTCTTCAGCTGCAGATGTTGCCCTGTCTCTACCACCACCATGCCGTCTTACTGGTGTGCCATACTGCTGAAATCTTGTCCAGGCTCTGGTGATCACTCATCGTATGGTGCACACCAATGGCTTCACCAACCTGACGATGGGTAGCCACTTGCTCCACCATCCCTACAGCCCGCCACATTTCTGCTTCAGTCAAATGTCTTCTTACATTTGCATTTGCCATATTCAATCAGTAAATCACAAGAGTTTGTGTTGAAATGAAGATTGAATTCCTTACACATGTCATGTACATGTAGATAGTACACGAAAACATCATGAAAATCAAGAGGTACATGCTTTCCATGACTGTCACGAAACGTCTGCCTATCAAGAGAGCTACTGTAAATACTGGGGACCATCTCAATACATTCCTCAATCATATCCACCAAACATATCGCAAATATGTCACAAGCAAATTTCACAATGATGTGTCAAATATTTGGTGCTTAGCAAACTTTGAGTAGTATATATAAGCTTGCGAGCTGACTGTTGGATCCACAACTTATTCTGAAGTTTGGAAATGAATATTGCTTAAACTATATCGAACAAAAGTATAAACTAAACCGAATCATGGAATTCAACAAATTGTTTGAGTAAACTTTTAAACCCCATTTTATAGTCAAACAAATACACATTAATCAAATGTCTAAAAAAATTCTGTAGTTTGTTTTTGTATCTCATAAAACTATAAGATTTACGCACGACACCACGTAGGGATTTGCCTCGCAGTACAATGCCTTTTTTCTTGTCCTATTATCATACTTCATATGTTTTTTTTTTATTCTCAAGCAACACAATGTTATCAACGTGCGTGACGTGAGGATAATGTATTCTGTTCCGTCACTGTTATGTTAAACTGAAGTCATATGTTGTTGTCCCAGATAGATTTATTTATTGGTGTTTGAAGTCACATAGTTTTGCACAATGGCTAATAATGACCACAACATGAGTATCAACTCAAGACCATGGGTGATAGTTAATAAGCCATGTTGCCCATTTTAGAGAGGGTTTGCTCCTCCCAAGCATTGGTGACTGGGTCCCATTTTACCATGAAATAGGGCCTGGTTACCGCAGTGAACAGATGCTGCTTCACTTTTCTGGATAGATCGACGCTAATCTTTGAGAAAGGATCTCTGTAGAAAAACGTAAATAAAACATAACTTGCGCATTATTTTTATAGTCTCCGTGGATACAAGGATTATTTTACTCCCGGTTTTGTTGTTAATCCTTTGAACACTGATAGTAGATTCTAAGTCAGTTCAATTACTTCAATTGCAAGAGTCCATATTCTTTATTTGGGGTATATCAATTCATATTTTCAACGTGCCGCCTTGAGGGTATGATACACATTCACCGAACAGCCTCCCACTTTATGACCATAGACGCTACTATTGTAAAACCTTTACAATTGTATTTTCTAGGATTGTATTTTCTACCTATTAATATAACAGAAGAAAGTGAATCATTAGCATTTCAAGACCCATTTAAAGTCGTAACTAGAAAATACAATTCTATAAAATACAATTGTAAAAGTTTTATAGTATGGGTCCCAGAGTCCATATTCGTTTTTTAGGGGAGCCAAATTCATATTTTCAACGTGCCGCCTTTGGGCTGCACGTTGAAAATATTGATTGGCCTACCACAAAAATTGACAAAGCAGTCACCTTCTTAATGTCTACAGATCGCATAACAATCCTAGGCCAGAAAAGCGGACTTTACGGACTCAAAGAGGTAAGTAGAAAGTTCCACCCCCTCCCCCACCCCCACCCACCCCTCCACCTCCCGTATATCACTGGTGGGGGGAGAATGAATAAATCAGAGTATGTACATTGAACGATTTATTTTATATTTTGTCTGATAATTTATCCCAGGTATTCTGTATGGGTAAGTACCACCATGCACTTTATAAACCCACTGATACTTGGCAGGAAACCTGGCATACCAAATTGACAGCAATGGCTGATACACGGAGAAGGTCTACCTGTATTTTCTAGAACTGTATTTTCTACCTGTTAATATAACTGACCAAAATTAACCATTAGCATTTTCAAAGATTTGGCAATTTGCTAGTGGGCAAATTGCCAGATCTTTGAAAATGCTAATGGTTCATTTTAAACCATTTAAAGTTATAACTAGAATAGAAAATACAATTCTAGAAAATACAATTGTACAAGTATTATGCTATTGGCCCAGATCGTATAACAATTCCTGTGCCAGAAATTTGGGCTATACGGACCCCAAAAAGTTAGGTAACCCTCTTCGTATATCACTGGAGGGAAGAGAATGAACAAATCAGAGTATAAACACTGGACCATTTTCCTTACATTTTGTCTGGTTATATATTCCAGGTATTCTCTGTGGGCAAGCACCACCATGCATTTTATTTGGAACTGTATAAACCCACAGATACTTGGAAGTATATATACCCAGAAACCCGGCATACTAAATGGACAGCAATGGTTGATAAACGGAGAAGGTCTAGCTGGTATGATTGTGACAATACCTATCGCCGCTCTAGTCACAAAAAGTTTACAGAATCAGCAAAAAAAGTTTATCAAAGAACAATGTTTGACTTCCACTTAATTCTAAATTTCTTTCAATAATAGCATGTCCAATACAACATAGGAATTCGCACATGTCACCAGGAATTGTTGTTCATTTTGAAGAATATTAAAAAAGGCGTGTTCAAAATGAGGAAGTGTTTTGAAAGGAGCAGTGTTTTTATTTATTTACAGATATTTAAGGTAACATATTTCTTCACAATGGCGAATCGCGACCGCAACACAGATAATCAAGTTCAGTCAACAGTTTACACCCATGTTGCCTATCTTAGCAGACTTCCACCCCAGGTATTGGTGACTAGGTGTCAATAATATAATAATTCTACAGATGTATTTTTTCAGAATTGTATTTTGTATTTATGGAAATAACTAATTGAAATGAACCATTAGCATTTTCAAAGATGTGGCAATTTGCCAGTTGGCAAATTGCCATATCTTTTGAAATGCTAATGATTCACTTCCGTCAATGATATTCACTCGGAGAAAGGGGGCGCGGTGGCCTTGCGGTAACCGGTTCTCGTCAGATCTCCGAAGTTAAGCAACATCGAGCCCGGTCAGTCCTAAGATAGTTGACCATCTGAGCGATCGATTCGGACTCCCGCATTGTGTCCTTGGGCAAGACACTTGACACCGATTGTCCACATGGGGACACGATGACGCCGTGTATTAAGGCGTACTGCACGTCGATGGTACGCATGTCTTCAATCAATCTAACCCTGCATGTGCTGCAGTGTGGAGTTACGATGTTGGATGCTGGCAGCTGCTCGTCGTTGCTCGGTTGTTCTCCTAGTGTACTCCGGCTTCCTCCACCCGTAAAACTGTCACGATCATGATTAGCCATCGTGCATAAGTATGTGACCTTAAATATCAATAAATAAAAAAATAAATTAAAATGGGTGGAATTGCAGAAAAGCTTATCCTTTTCCAGTCCTACAGAATCCCATGCTATCTGTACATGATGTTTCGTTAACCCTTAGAAGCTGGGAGTCGAGTTTTCTTGCCCGTGGTGTAGTACGGCAGATAATCTGGCTGTGACGGTTCGGCTATCTTTGGGCTGGGCGAGAATTAAACACTGAGCAGGTGCTTCTAGTCAAGTGTCGTCTGCCTGAATAGGCAGACGACACTTGACTAGAAGCATCTGCTTTACTGTTTTTCAAAGATGAGGCAATTTGTCAGTTGGTCTTCTGTCCTATATTAACAGTAAACATAGCTTGTTTACCGCAGTAAATAAGCACTGCTTAATTTCCCGGGGTTCCCAAGGGGAAGAAACAGCAGTGTAGATTGGGTTGTAGCGAATATACATTGGTGTAAAATACGCTCAAAACCGAAAAGCCATAACACGAGATATGACTAGGTCATGAACTTTATTTTGGTTTGCACATCGGGGTCAAGTTGCAAAAACGAAGATTTGGAGTATTTTTTTTACACAAAACACAACTTTTTCCGAGGATCCAGCTCATTTGCGATAAGTTAAAACCCAAGATTGTGATAAATCTCAGCGATGTGCGATACGAGATGTGTGGGACACGTATATACGTACAGTTCAGATTGTGACCCTTTTGGGAACTGTGCAAAAATCCCCAAAAACCTGATCAAATCGGAAAGCTCCGAAATCTGGACATAAACTAGGAAATTAGCGCCTCACGTTGAACAACGTCCGATTTATATCTTTTAACGCTAAGCCACTGTATTTTATACTACCTTGTAAGATAGCCGGATATATCTAACAAATATTTTCCGATATCTGTTTTCACCCTAGATATAATAGAATATATCTCTGGAAATGACGTAATTTACCCATAAGATTAAATCGATGTCACTCTACATTTCCGGTGTTTGGGTGTTTTAATTGCAATTATTACCACTTTTGCGGGCGTTCCTAGCACATTAACAATGTTTTACCGGGCGTTGACACCTCGTAATGCTCAACAAGTACAAGTCATGTGACGTGTTGGGCCGTTATTGACTATAACAGCCCAACACGTCAATAACAGCCCGACACGTCTAAATATAGACAATGACGTCACATCTCTCAGCCGATCAACAATATTTTTCCCAGATTTCCATTGGGATCGAAATTCAATTCGGATTTTTTTTAATTTGTGAACATAATTAACACATTTGTTTCAAGTGTGTCCCTTGGGTCACGGATAGATAGTGCGTCAAATATAGGAAGCGATAAGCACAAAGTAAGTGATGACATCTTTGATGAATAAACTCCTTGTCTAAAGTTCGCATTTCGAAGATATATTTCATCATCTAACTTCCCAAATGTCGCCGTAGACTGATCAGACGATAGTCATGTTACCCGGTTTGTTTGTCAACAAATCAGACGATAGTGTCGCTGTTTTTTAATTCTAAAATGTCAAACTTCATTTATTTATCATATTTCCCATATAATTTAATTGTAATGTACCTGATGTACGAAAGTGGCAATAATAGAAATAACATGACTTTGTCGGGCATTACAGTGTATTAACGGCTCAACAGAAATGATTAACAGCCCAAGAGTTTATTAGCGGCCCTTCAAAATCATGTTATTGTTATATTAAAACATCGCAATGCAGACAAAAAGTACTTACTGTCTGTGAGTAGCCAGAATTATCTCATATCAGCCGTTTATAAAAACTTATATTATCTTGCAGTCATTCAAGAGATAATTCTGGTTCCTGCTCAAGAACAGTAGATATTCTCTATGTACTGTTTAATCACCCGGTCTTCGTAGTATGTAAACGTACATATCAAACCTTAAATAGTTCAACATGTTACAAATCGTGACTATAAAATCAAATCTGTTAACGGGGGATGGCAGTAACAAACAATGCAAAGAATTGCGCCGGATCACCGTCGCTTGGCTTATATTTTGACGAGAATCCGAGAATCAATTCGCGCAAAGATTCGCGCAACAAAACTAGCGAGAATCCATGTAGATTATCGCTACACCTCTGCTAGGATTTCGCGTGAAAAAACATCAAATTAACCCTTTGCCTAACAGCAGCAAATTAACCAATACAAGGCTAACATAAAATAAAATTATACAAATGTCCAGGAAATGTCTTAGTTTCCTACAACAGGATAACAACCAGTAGATGTTGGTGGAACCAGTGTTGTGTGAGTCAATGATTCAGTCACTTGTGTTGGACAATCAGAATCAAAAAGCAAATATAGAGGGTCGCGACTTTGCATTTTAACAGTGGAAAAGATATTGGACTCGAATGGTAAATCACACACAGTTGCTGTGATATGGACTGCGTTGGAAAAAGTATTGGGAGAGTTTTCATTTGAAGACAGAAGAAAATGAAAAGTTCACATGGATCCTCAAGAAACTAGACCAGAGGGCCCCATTCTATGTGTAAATGTGTAAGACTGTAGAATCTGTAATCCCTAAATGACTTTCGACAAAGATCATGATCCTATATTTGAATTTGCTAAACATGAAATACAGAACATATTTGAATCCATACCTACACCAACAAAATTTCCAGTTCGTGATTAATCGTCATATACTGACGAGAGGAATATGAAAAGTGGATGACACTGTTGACAAAGATCGCGAAGATAGATGCAGTTTTTGAAGAAGGCCAATCCAACAGAATGTGATGCGATAGCAAGTTGGCCACCATATAATCAATGGAGTTATTCCAGATTCTGTTCGTGGGTTCTGCAGTGGACATGGACGTTCTACTGAACTCAGGGAAACTGGTACAACACCTTGATTCAAGAACTGTAATATATTGAGGAAGTTCAGTTTAAAGCCCGTTTCAGTGTCGATGGAACAATTCCGTGCAACAATAATCTGTGTCCGGTTATTAATTGTAGGTAACCCTTTGTACTTGGAAGACCGATTTGTCTATCCAAGGCATAATTTCATCCCATTTTTGTCTTATTATAGTAGGTCTATACACAGGGCTTTGATGATAAAATAATAACCGCAGTCTGCAGCCAGATGGCTGCAGACTGCAGTTATTATTTTATCATCCCCATATATTGATATTGGACTGAGCCATCTCACTGTAAGTGTACACAAAGGCGATACTATTCCAGGAAACGAGGTTAATGTGAGTCACCTTACTTTGTGTGTACAGTATAGTTTAGTTGGGCTGTGGGTTAATATGAGTCACGTTACTGTTTGTGTACAGTATAGTTTAGTTGGGCTGTGGGTTAACATGAGTCACCTTACTTTTTGTGTACAGTATAGTTTAGTTGGGCTGTGGGTTAATATTCACAATTTTGTAAACCCTTACAACTCGGAAGACAGATTTTTCGGTCCAGTGCATAATGCCGTCCCATTTTGTCTTATTATAAGAGGTCTATACACAGGGCTTTGATGATAAAATAATAACTGCTGCAGACTGCAGTTATTATTTTATCCTCCCGCTATATTAATATTGGACTGACCCATCTGACTGAAAGTGTACACAAGGGCGATACCATTCCAGGAAACGAGGGTTCAAAGGGTTAATGCATGCCTACTCAGTATCAGAAGAAACAAGTTGGTGCTGATTGTACATGTATGATGAAAACTAGAGAGGATGAAAAATGTCGAATGCTGTGTCTCAAATGAATCAACTTCTGACAAACTTGATATTGATTCAATATTTCCATTCGAACTCTTGTTTTCTTATTGGATAGTTCAGCTGGATAGTTGTCCAAATTTTTTCTTCATTGTTTTGTTTTATGAATTCTATTTTCAAGATTTATACACATTATATTTGGTTATAGAGAATAATATGTTGTACAGGGCAAGGACCAGAGCCACCCGAAAAAGCTAATTAGCTCTTCCACCGATTCTGATGCAAAAGCTTTGAAAAACCTTTTATTGTACAGTTATTTGTTCGAAGTTGTTAAGGAAATGAGCAAACAACTGTGGACTTTATTTTATTACACATCCATTCAACTTTAAACCCTTTAACGGAATAGCCACTATGACATAATGATTCTGTAATCAATGGGTGATGTACAGGCAGGAACTTTTTTCCTAGCACCGTTCATGCAAGTTCCTTTCCCATCGAGTCATTAGTTACGCTTCGAAAAGTTTCCAAATTTCGTTGTACAATTATCGAGAGTCTGTCTCATAGTGTGAAAATGAAAACGTCCAAAGCAAAATAAAGTCGGTTCACAAAAAATTACTTAACCAAAAATGAGATAATATTATAAAAAAAATCCCAATCATTTCCAACCAGAACATTAACCCAATCCCGTGGCCGTCTCGTTTTGTGAATCTATTATATCTAAATTGGTCAACTTTATTTCGGTAAATCATCCTACATCCTGCCTTGCTTCGAACTTCTTTTAAAAATGTTTCTCCCAGCCGTTTTGCAAATCTGCACAACTTTGTACATATATTTTTACTAACAGTAATAGCCACCAAATGGTTAGGCGTGAATGGGCAACAGCCGAAGAGAAACAGCGATACGAATTTCAAGAAACACTTGTTCCGAAAAGGTTGTTTTGATTTTTTATCGATCCATTTGATCAGTACAGCTTCAGTCAAAACAAACAGACTCCTCACCTTTGGGTTTAAACATAGGAATTAAAATTTGTTATTTAAATGAATTTTAATGCGTGGGTTGTGTAATAAACACAGAACGCGGTCGGTGTGTGTTTGAATCGGTGAGTATTTTACATAACTCTTTGGAATGGCGTAATCATATTTCGCTCGAGCCTACGGCTCTCGTGAAATATGACTACGCCATTCCAACTCGTTATGTAAAACACCCACCGATTCAAACACACATCGCGTTCTGTCTATATATATACTTTCATATATTACATAAGGAAAACCCTTGTCACATTCTAATAATATGATGTTCCACTCGTGTAAAACTTCGTTATCCCCTGCTTAAGTTAACTAGCTTTCACATGAAAGAGAAACTGATGCTACAACGAACTGATACTGAAAATAAAGTTCATTAGATGGACTTAGATGTCTGTTTATAATTTTTATCTACAATTAGCGAGAAATGATTTTGAAGTTGTATTTGTTGGTTCGTTGTTTCGTTGTTTTTACTTTTAAGATTGCTCCAGATCAACATATTAGAAAATGCTGAGATAAGACTATTTTAACATTCTCCCCACCCCAAAAAATTAAGTTGTTGGGATATTCGAAGCTTGAAGATTAATTCCCACGTAAAGTCTTGTCACTCTTTTTTGACAAATGTTTCTTTTGGGTGGGTCCAGGCGATGAGTACAGCAAACAACCAAAAGACGTATGTCGGACCCTTTATCTTAACATGTCCAATAAACTTTGTTACAATCTGATGAAATGATATATACCACTGTGGTAGAATCTAACTTTCTCAAACTAATGGTAAATGTCTATATATATGTCTGGGCTTTTGAATGAGACATCGCCCTGACAGTAACCGTGGATGGTCTGTGGATCTGAAAATCAAATTAGCTACATCAGATGACGTTAGTAATATTTTGCTGTTTCAAGCTGGACAGTCTTCTGAAAATTTACTGTTACTGTTAATTTGATTTGTGCAAGGCTAGACATGCTTTTTAAATTATATTAATGTGAGTTTAAATACGGTTCAATCAAGGTTTCACAAGCCCAAGCATTTTACAGGTTCTCTGAACAATAAGATGGGATAAAATAGTTATTAGTGGTTCGTTCAGTATCATTAAACTCCGACTTTGCCAAACTAATTTATATACCGAGTCAAAAAGGAAAGTATAATAAACTTTGAGGAGCAATTATTTTAGTATTATCGGCTTTAATCCCAAACAAATTATTGTAAATTCGTATTTCGAGTCTAGCTGTATGGATTTGCATAATTTCATGTTCTGTTGCCAGCGTCACGTCAGGACGTCGCAATTCAGACATGGGGTGAAATTAAAAGTTCACACATGCAGTCAATAGCGTGTTTGTCCACCGTTTGCCTCTTGGATGGCAAGACATCGACGGCGCATAGACCTGATAAGTCTCTGGATGTCAGCCTGTTGTAGTGCGTTCCACTCCTGCCTAAGAACATTACGTAACTCGCCTGACGGCTGAAGATCATAAAGTCGTACCCGACGATCCAGTTGATCCCAAAGATGTTCGATTGGCGACAAATCTGGCGAAAATGGGGGCCAGGGAAGAAGTTCAATGCTCTGCTCCCCAAGAAAGTCATGACAGATACGCGCCACGTGACATCGGGCATTGTCTTGATGGAATAACTGCAATCCGACGTTAGAGTTGAACAACGGGACAACAACAGCGTTAAGAATTTCGCCCCTATATCGCTGTCCATTCAGATTACCGTCGATAAAGATCAACTGCTTTCGGTGATGCAAGGACATTCCTGCCCAAAACATTACACTACCCCAGCCGAAACTGTCGCATTCCCGCAGGCAAGCATCAGAAAGCCGTTCTCCTCGTCGACAATACACTCTTGCCCTACCATCAGCGCCCTGTAGACAAAATCATGATTCATCACTAAAAAGAACTGTGCTCCAATGCTGCTGAGTCCAGCGAACACGCTGGCGTACCCATTCCATTCTGACGGTACGATGACGTTGTGTAAGGATTGGACCGTAGTATGGACGCCTACTTCGGATGCCGTGTTCAGTGAGTCTGTTCCGGACAGTTTGTGCACTGATTCTATTGTTAGTTCTATCAGAAGTAATTGCTGCTGTCCTCGCCGCCGGAAGGAAGCGATTCCGCAAGTGAGACGTCCTGATGTGTCGGTCTTGTGCAGGGATCGTAACTCTTGGTCGACCTGAAACGCGGTTCGGTCGGCAGAAGATCCAGTGGTTCTATACTTTCCAGTGAGACGGTAAATAGTGGCCACAGTGACTCAGAACTCAGCAGCGAGCTCATCTGGAGATATCCCAGCCTCAAACATACGAATGGTACGCAACCTCTGATTTTCGGTTAACCTTGGCATTTTTTAGAATGTCGGAAGTCAAAACCTAGCGTGTTTTCTCAATAACCCAGGCTCTCTAGCACAACATAACACAAAAAAAAAATCGTCGGTCACCCATTCAATTTGACATTCTCGGGTAGCACGTGCTATTTTGAAATCCGTAGCAAAATTGTATACGGTTGAATGGACAACAACATGTCATTAAACTCTTTGCACGACTTCATGTGCACAAACTTGCAACAATAGAACTATTATATTTCATCATTTATGCTATTTTTTCACATTCATTTCTATTATACTTTCTTTTTTGACTCAGTATATTTGTGTTTTTACTGATGATTGGCGCCGTCGTTTAATATTATCTTTCAAGTCTTCATCCGCAAAAAAAGAGAAAAAAAAAAAAATAAATAAAACTTGTAAGACTTCAAGAGGTTAGCTTTGCTTTTTTATTCTCGTAAATCTTACCGTGTATATCGTCTACATTTCTAAGTAAAATAGTTGCAACGTCTCAATCGTAGAAGTGAAGAAAATGTGATATATTGAACTCAAACAACACAGAAAAAAACCTACTGCCACGAATTCATGCCCTGCTTTACCTAAAAAGACGTAAGTGTAGACATTTCAAACATAGGCACGCTGCACCTATTTCCCACAATGTAGTTAACCTTTCGTCCGTCAATTTACTACCTACTGAGGTTGATGTTTTATCTCGTGGACTTCGATTTTGTCCTACTTCAGATCACCTCAACCACAGTGAACTTTCCACCAGCTGCAACAAATTATTCCGCAGACATCGGCTCGCTGACTATTTTGCTGATCAGAAAAACATTGTTGTTCCGCCTAATCCATTTCGTTTGAAAAGCAAATGAGAGCCAACTCCAAGCAAAAACTAGCCCTTCAAGCTAATATTGAGGCTACTGGTCGGGAGATTTCAGAGCTCCCCATCTCTGTACATCTCTACAACCTGTCAAAACAAGAACTATCAGCTCTACACAGTTTACGCCAGTGAGACATTGTCATCAAACCCGCTGATAAATGCTCTTCAGTTGTAATCATGGATAAGTCTGCACACATAGCTGAAGCAGAAAGATAGCTATCAGATGCTCGTTTCTACCAACAACTAGATACTGATCCTACCAATGAATTTTTTCAGAAAGTATCTGAAACCATCACATCCATTTGTTAGAGGGGCACATCTCCGAGGACACTTGTGAGTATTTTGAGTCAGACCAGACAGACCCATACTGGTAGATTCTACCTGTTACCAAAAATTCTCACAACAAGGAATCCAGGTCGCCTATCATTTCTGATAACCACCTCACTGAAAAAATTATTCAGTTTCTTGACTTCCATCTGCGACCTCACGTTGAAAACTTGCTGTCCCATCTGAGAGATACCACTCACTACCTCAGAAAAATGGACGAGTTGGGTGAGCACCGAGATGACACGCTGCTGAGCACGATGGATGTAGCTTCTCTGTACACAAACATACCCCATAATGAAGGGATTGAGGCCTGTAAGGAGGCGTTGGATACACGTTCATGTTTAGACCCCCGAACAGAGCACCTTGAGTGACAATTGTTGTTTTCCTGTGCTGTTTGAGATTTATTTAGACGAATTTTTATATATCCAAATGCATTTTTTATATAAATGCTTTGCCACCATACCAACTAAGCCAACGACAACCCCAAAAAAGGTTGCAATTGACTCAGCCAGTATGTTAGTTTACATTAACAACTCGCCCCGACAATTACGAATCATGAAAGAAAACAATTCCAACAATTCAGTAATTTTCAGTTCTCGAATATCGGTCTCGGGGTGAGTTGTAAATGTAAACTAACTAACTAACTAACTAACTAACATAACGTAGACCCGGGATCGACTCCGTCGAGGCCGCCTTCCAAAAAACTTCACAGCTTTCATTGGCGCGGTGTAAGGATGGTGCCTGGTGGAATTCCTGCGTGACATTGGCAATATAAAATAAATTCAAGCAGTTGCATCTTCACCGATCTTCCACATATATATATATAATTATTTCAAACAAACTTTGAGTGTTTTTAATTTTTAGTTCATTCTATCATTCTATGCCCGGCACTTATCCAATTCTCTTAATTCTTTTCAGCCTTTAACGATGAACTCGAATATGACCTATTTATTTTCATTTTCTTGCTGACCCACTCTCAACTTTGCTCAAGAGAAATGCAAGGATAAGACCAAACCGCATTTGCTCCAAATATAATAAACATCCAAATTTAAATTAATATGGCAAAATTTGCGGTTTAGTGTTACTGAACTAATTAATGGTCTGTATTAACCTCTAATATGTTTTAATCAACGTAAAATACTAAAATTTTGTCTTTAAAGTGAATGTTAGGGCGAAAGTAAAAAAAAAATACAAGTGGGTGTAATAAAATTGCACCCGTCTTTCTCTGATACCCACCCACCCCGGCATACCTTCATGCATTTTTATTACAACAACTCTGCTAAGTTCGTAAATTCTACACAGTATGTCATCTGTAAAAAGGGCGTTGGTGTTTGGCAGATTATTCAAGCACGATTTCGCGAGCTTCATAAAGAAATTTGGCACGTTTGCAGTGAGAGACAGTACTTGGTTCCCCATGCCGAAATACGGCGATGTAGAAGCAAACATTAATACAGGAATTCCCATAGGAATTCGTAGCTATAAACTCCCAAAAGTCGGTGGACGATAGGTACCAGAAAGTGCTATGGGAATGTCGACTGCAAAATTTACTATAGAAATTTCCATAGGGATGTCTGTGAATCCTGTGTTAAATCTTTGTTGCTTTATCAGCGGCCTTCACGACATAAGCCAACCATTGGAAAACGTTAAATCATTGTTGCTATATCAGCGGCCTTCACGACATAAGAATATCACTGGAAAACGTCAAATCCTTGTTGCTATATCAGCGGCCTTCACGACATGAGACAGCCATAGGAAAACGTCAAATCCTCGTTGCTCTATCAGCAGACTTCACGACACGGGACATCCATTGGAAAACGTTAAATCCTTGTTGCTATATCAGCGGCCTAAGCGACATGAGACAACCATTGGAAAAAGTTAAATCCTTGTTGCAATATCACCGGCCTTCTTCACGACAAGAGACAACCGTTGGAAAAAGTTAAATGCTTGCTGTTATACCAGTGGACTTCACGCCATAAGACAACCGTTGGAAAAAGTTAAATCCTTGTTGCAATATCACCGGACTTCACGACAGGAGACAACCGTTTGAAAAAGTTAAATGCTTGTTGCTATACCAGCAGACTTCACGACATGAAAAAAACATTGGAAAACGTAAAATCCGCGTTGCTATATCAGCGGCCTTCACGACATGAGAAAAGCTTTGGAAAAAGTTAAATCGTTGTTGCTATATCAGCGGCATTCACGACATGAGACAACCATTGCAAAAAATGAAATCCTTGTTGCTATATCAGTGGATGGAAAAAGTTGAATCCTTGTTGCAATATCAGACAACCATTGCAAAAAATGAAATCCTTGTTGCTATATCAGTGGATTGGAAAAAGTTGAATCCTTGTTGCAATATCACCGGCCTTCACGACATGAGACAGCCATTGGAAAAAGTTAAAGCCTTGTTGCTATATCAACGGCCTTAACGACATGAGACAACCATTGCAAAAAGTTAAATCCTTGTAGCTATATTAGCGGCCTTCACGACATGAAAAAAACATTGGAAAACGTAAACTCCTTGTTGCTATATCAGCGGCTTTCACGACATGAGACAACCTTTGGAAGAAGTTAAATCGTGTTTGCTATATTACTGGCCTTCACGACAAGATATAGCCTTTGGAAAAAGTCAAACAAATTATTCAAGTGATAGATATCATAAAGTTGTACAATATAATGAGTGATGACATGATACACGTCTATGTGGCTCCAGAAAATCTGGGAAAAATTACTCTGGGGTGGAAATTGTGAAAAGTATTCCGATTGCCACTCTGTCTAAAACTGTAAAAAAGACCTGGTACAAAATAAGCACCGGCTTGAAGAAACTCTGTTTAATATTAATGACAAGATGATATGAAAAATGACTAGAAAACATTAAATAAAGCCTGTGTTAATAATTAATTGTTTTGCAAACACTGGGCGGTGAGTAATGTTTTCATTCATGATCAATAGTGGTGAAAACAGGGGCGACGGAGTGGGAGCAATCGTTCCCTATTTATCCTGAGACTAAATTGTTCAACCGATTACTAAGGCATCTTCATTCAGTCTTTCAGAGATCATTACCCATCTCATTCTGTGACACGAACGATCTTTTAATTGGGATCTGGCTGCTGCGCGACCCAACAATCACTCTGGAGGTAAGAACTATTCGTACCCAATGCCACCAAATGTCATCATTTGATGATGCCGCCTCGGAGACAGACATAGCGCATTGACAACCAGAAAAAACACAATAGTTGTATCCCCAACTTCGGATACCCCTGCAATATTTTCCAGCTTCGTTTTTGTCTTGTAGATTCACAAAGCACCCAATTCTGTGAGAAAATTTTAGCCTTCAAGTACACAAACTACTCGCCGTCCTCCTGTTTGTGACGAAATGTGGCGTGGATGTTCACGCTGTAGATCCATTTACCCTTCCGCGAAACGCACATTTAGACCTTTATCTAACCTGAATAACAGAGCAACAAATAATTAGCAAACAAATTTTGAATAACAAAAATGTTCTATTGTCTCGCAAAAATAGCTTCTGATCGCCATTGGAACGATCACGGTGAGGTCTTACAATGAGGCGTCATAAGCTCGGTCAAAAATAATGAAATTTGAATGCGATTTTTTGTGAATAGCGCTGACCGATTTTAGCCGTTACGTTGATCGTTGAAGTAAAGGTGTGATGTCAAAGTCACGTCCTCAGACAGACCAGTGCACCAACACACACCACCACTCATACCAACACACCACCAATACAGACACTTTATCACACCAACACAGAAGGGTATGAGGTTAAAAAATCTATCTGGGAAAGTTTCTGATTAAAAATGTTATGCTTCTTTTTGAAATTGCTGCTTCTAAAGTTTTGAGTTTTCTGTCTTCGCTGTCTTTGGATTCTCCATTCCTGATATACCCTTGTAATTAGGATCGCTGATCGCATCCCTAGTAATATTGAAACTAGACACGTCGTACTGTGACCTTCCGTCTATGGCCATTTCACTAAGGATTTTCCCCATTAAACTGGCGAATCTGAAATAGATATAACTGACTAGAGATAGATTAAATATCCTTTCTGATATCCGTAATGCCTACGATTCCACATCTATCTATCTCAAGATTTATTTTGGAAGTCTCTGTGATGGAGTTGCCGGAAAGTTTTCTTCGACTACATCCTCCAGAAGGCGAGTGATAGAACTAGTATGCGACAATCAAGCTCTCAGAGAACCAGTCTAAATCCGTTATGGCCTAGAACCAGTCTAATTCTTAAATAGTTCATCGCCTATATTTAGATTCAATCGGCTGGAATATTTCAATTGATCGGAAAAGAGATCCTACGATTCTCTTTTCCGACTAACTGAAATATTCCATACGATGGTATCTCAAAAATCCCAAAATTCATGTTCTTTGAGTCAGCACGAGAATTGTTTCTCTCAATCAAGAATTCATTTCACCGAACTTTAATGCCATTACAGTTGTATTAGACAGGTTTATAAATTGAATACTGTTAAAAGAATAAGCACCACGGATGTAGGTGTTTGATTGTACGCCGCGTAGTTCCACCAATCACAGTACAGCCGCCGTGGATTGGTCACTTTCCACAGAGTGGGCAATATTTGCATGGTCGCAATTATATTAGATTCCAAACACTAATTATAGGAAAATTCATCAAAAATTTAATTAATGAAGCACCGGGTACAACCCGGTGCTTCATTAATTAAAATTTTGCTGATGATGATTTTTATTACCTGGTAAACGCATGCGTGTACATCACTGCCCGGGCACGACTGTACTGTATGTTAATATTTTGATTTCAAGTTGAAATAAATACTTATTTGATTGGAGTATCTCTAAAAGGAACACAGAAGAATATCTGTAATCTTTGTAAATAAAGGGACATCATATTAAATAAAAGGTAGCTTGCTCGCAAACTCCACGAAAAGTAGATATACAAAAAACCTACAACAGCGTCTAAATTCTTAGACTGGTGACCTTAAAATACAAACACTCCACAACAGCGTCTAAATTCTTAGACTGGTGACCTTAAAATACAAACACTCCACAACAGCGTCTAAATTCTTAGACTGGTGACCTTAAAATACAAACATTCCACAACAGCGTCTAAATTCTTAGACTGGTGACCTTAAAATACAAACATTCCACAACAGCGTCTAAATTCTTAGACTGGTGACCTTAAAATACAAACATTCCACAACAGCGTCTAAATTCTTAGACTGGTGACCTTAAAATACAAACATTCCACAACAGCGTCTAAATTCTTAGACTGGTTACCTTAAAATACAAACATTCCACAACAGCGTCTAAATTCTTAGACTGGTGACCTTAAAATACAAACATTCCACAACAGCGTCTAAATTCTTAGACTGGTGACCTTAAAATACAAACATTCCACAACAGCGTCTAAATTCTTAGACTGGTGACCTTAAAATACAAACATTCCACAACAGCGTCTAAATTCTTAGACTGGTGACCTTAAAATACAAACATTCCACAACAGCGTCTAAATTCTTAGACTGGTGACCTTAAAATACAAACACTCCACAACAGCGTCTAAATTCTTAGACTGGTGACCTTAAAATACAAACATTCCACAACAGCGTCTAAATTCTTAGACCGGTGACCTTAAAATACAAACACTCCACAACAGCGTCTAAATTCTTAGACTGGTGACCTTAAAATACAAACATTCCACAACAGCGTCTAAATTCTTAGACTGGTGACCTTAAAATACAAACACTCCATAACAGCGTCTAAATTCTTAGACCGGTGACCTTAAAATACAAACATTCCACAACAGCGTCTAAATTCTTAGACTGGTGACCTTAAAATACAAACATTCCACAACAGCGTCTAAATTCTTAGACTGGTGACCTTAAAATACAAACACTCCACAACAGCGTCTAAATTCTTAGACTGGTGACCTTAAAATACAAACATTCCACAACAGCGTCTAAATTCTTAGACTGGTGACCTTAAAATACAAACATTCCACAACAGCGTCTAAATTCTTAGACCGGTGACCTTAAAATACAAACATTCCACAACAGCGTCTAAATTCTTAGACTGGTGACCTTAAAATACAAACATTCCACAACAGCGTCTAAATTCTTAGACTGGTGACCTTAAAATACAAACATTCCACAACAGCGTCTAAATTCTTAGACTGGTGACCTTAAAATACAAACATTCCACAACAGCGTCTAAATTCTTAGACTGGTGACCTTAAAATACAAACATTCCACAACAGCGTCTAAATTCTTAGACTGGTGACCTTAAAATACAAACATTCCACAACAGCGTCTAAATTCTTAGACTGGTGACCTTAAAATACAAACATTCCACAACAGCGTCTAAATTCTTAGACTGGTGACCTTAAAATACAAACATTCCACAACAGCGTCTAAATTCTTAGACTGGTGACCTTAAAATACAAACATTCCACAACAGCGTCTAAATTCTTAGACTGGTGACCTTAAAATACAAACATTCCACAACAGCGTCTAAATTCTTAGACTGGTGACCTTAAAATACAAACATTCCACAACAGCGTCTAAATTCTTAGACTGGTGACCTTAAAATACAAACATTCCACAACAGCGTCTAAATTCTTAGACTGGTGACCTTAAAATACAAACATTCCACAACAGCGTCTAAATTCTTAGACTGGTGACCTTAAAATACAAACATTCCACAACAGCGTCTAAATTCTTAGACTGGTGACCTTAAAATACAAACATTCCACAACAGCGTCTAAATTCTTAGACTGGTGACCTTAAAATACAAACATTCCACAACAGCGTCTAAATTCTTAGACTGGTGACCTTAAAATACAAACACTCCACAACAGCGTCTAAATTCTTAGACTGGTGACCTTAAAATACAAACACTCCACAACAGCGTCTAAATTCTTAGACTGGTGACCTTAAAATACAAACATTCCACAACAGCGTCTAAATTCTTAGACTGGTGACCTTAAAATACAAACATTCCACAACAGCGTCTAAATTCTTAGACTGGTGACCTTAAAATACAAACACTCCACAACAGCGTCTAAATTCTTAGACTGGTGACCTTAAAATACAAACATTCCACAACAGCGTCTAAATTCTTAGACTGGTGACCTTAAAATACAAACATTCCACAACAGCGTCTAAATTCTTAGACTGGTGACCTTAAAATACAAACATTCCACAACAGCGTCTAAATTCTTAGACTGGTGACCTTAAAATACAAACATTCCACAACAGCGTCTAAATTCTTAGACTGGTGACCTTAAAATACAAACATTCCACAACAGCGTCTAAATTCTTAGACTGGTGACCTTAAAATACAAACATTCCACAACAGCGTCTAAATTCTTAGACTGGTGACCTTAAAATACAAACATTCCACAACAGCGTCTAAATTCTTAGACTGGTGACCTTAAAATACAAACATTCCACAACAGCGTCTAAATTCTTAGACTGGTGACCTTAAAATACAAACATTCCACAACAGCGTCTAAATTCTTAGACTGGTGACCTTAAAATACAAACATTCCACAACAGCGTCTAAATTCTTAGACTGGTGACCTTAAAATACAAACATTCCACAACAGCGTCTAAATTCTTAGACTGGTGACCTTAAAATACAAACACTCCACAACAGCGTCTAAATTCTTAGACCGGTGACCTTAAAATACAAACACTCCATAACAGCGTCTAAATTCTTAGACCGGTGACCTTAAAATACAAACACTCCACAACAGCGTCTAAATTCTTAGACTGGTGACCTTAAAATACAAACATTCCACAACAGCGTCTAAATTCTTAGACTGGTGACCTTAAAATACAAACACTCCACAACAGCGTCTAAATTCTTAGACTGGTGACCCGAAAGTGTGTTCTTCAATGTGTCCACATTGCAATCCAAAAAAAAAGCTGTCAGTGAAGTTCGAGGTATACCGATGAGGCACCTTTTCGTTATATGTTTTTGCTAGAATTTGGCAAACGTTCTAATTTTATTGTGGACGAGTTCTCACTAAAAGATATTCAATGCCACTGAGATATCAATATCATTGTTTTCGTATATACCTATATACCTATGGTATATACCTAACTTTTGTACAATCTTTCCGATGAAATTGATCGTTTTT
Organism: Pictodentalium vernedei; assembly: GCA_031216915.1. NCBI lineage: Eukaryota > Metazoa > Mollusca > Scaphopoda > Dentaliida > Dentaliidae > Pictodentalium > Pictodentalium vernedei. Next base: position 776,451,872 of record CM062295.1, read on the forward strand.
CGAAAGGACTACGACTTGATAAATTGGGCAAGCCTCGGGTCTGGTTCAAATATCTTGCCCCTCGAGATTCCCCACCTCCAGACTAATCGGAGATCATAATAATCCCACCGTCTATCACCCGGTCCCTGCTTCAAATGGTGTAACGTTCATCTTGTTTTCCGTCTGGACGCTGTACCCTTCGGCCACAAGCATGGATAAAATGCCACGAAATATACTTCCCTGGGGCGTGCAATTTCCAATTGTTGGTTATATCAGGATAAACATTTCTGACTATTGAAGGTTTTGGCAGGAATTAGGATGGGAAACACCCTCTAATCAAACCCCCATGTCGCCCCGTCCCTGTTTCAAATGTTACATCGAGTTGTAACTTCCATCATCCTTTTCCGTCCGGACCCTGCACCATTCACTGCTGTATAAAATATAATGGGCCCAATATTTTAAATAGTGATTCCTTCTTGATATTGATGTGTTGGGGCTGCAATCAAGTTTGGTGATCAATTTTTGGAATGAAGATCAATTAGGCACTCATCAGGGCTCAAAGTAAGCGGTGTCGCGTCGCTTTTTGCTATGCAAAACTTGCAAAAGCTACACAATGTTCAATTATGTATAGCATTTTGCGATACAAGATAATCAACTGCAGCCTAATAGGCTGCAGTTGATTATCTTGTATCGCAAAATGTAAATGAAAATTTGCAAACAAATTTGAAAACTAGTTCACTGATGCTTTACTTCTGATTGTGAAATATTCCAGGCATCACTCAGATTAACTCTCCATCAAGCATCATTAGCAACTTCATATGTAAGATGAATTCTATTGGTTTAAATTCTTCCCTTTTTTACAACATTTTGCATAAAATGTCCATTAAAAATAACTTCAAGCCCATCAAATTAAAAATCCCAACTTCCATTTTAAGAACTCTGTTAAACACCCACGACGTCATTTGAAAATATCCAAGTCCATGCAACCCTTAAAGGCAGTCCCCCCCCCCCCCCCCCCCCCCCCCAGTTAAAAAAAACATAGGGAATGTTTCATGTGTTGCAGATAATTTGGAAATGCCCAGAAATGGATGGAAACTATTCTATCTACTTAGAAGAATTCAATACAAAACAGCATAACATAACTCCGGTATACAAAAATAGCTATATGCAATTTTTACAAAATGCTATTCATTTTTTGGAAATGTGTAGCATTTTGCTACGCATAGAAAAAAAAGTTATTTTGAGCACTGGCACTCATCAATAAATAGATAAAATGGATAAAATAACTTGATAACGCTTGAAAATTTGTGGGAGAATATGAATCGCACCCAACGCGTTTGTAGTGTTTTAATTGCAATAGTTCAAAAATCACTAACTGTCTGTTACTAACTCTCATAGCTAGAGATAAAACAGCACAAAATCTACTATCATATGGCATGACATTTAAAACGGATGGTACACTGCAAAAAATATAGGTTCTCTTTAGAACCAAAACTGGTTCTAATCTTGTCCCTGAGATGGAACCAGTTCTGTTTAAACAGTATTTATTTCAAATCAAATAAATTTACCAAGATTAGCATTCAATTTTAACAGAATATTACATGAACTGAAGTAGATTCAGCAGTAAGCTTGGAGCTTATTCAACGCAGTCGCCAAACAATTTGAAACAAAGGAAATATGAACAGTTGGCATATCGAACCAGTTTTGGTTCTGTATAGAACCAAAACTGGTTCGATATGCCACCTGTTCATATCTCCTTTGCTTAATAATGATTTGAGACAACCTCGTATACGCTCTAAACTTACGACTGAAACCCCCTCAATTTATGTTTAATTCTGTTAATATTTAATGTTAATCTTTATAAATTTATTTGATTTGAAATAAATACTGTTTAAGAACTGGTTCCATCTCAGGGACAAGATTAGAACCAGTTTTGGTTCTGAAGAGAACCTATATTTTTTGCAGTGTAGTTTGAGACTTAACATATTCGGACGCGAAATGTCGTTTTATCGGTCTATGAACATGGCACACCATGACTTCATGAAGTTGGATGGCTGCTCTGTACATTAGTATGGCGCACCAATTGGGTCAAAAGTTTATTTTCATCGCGATGAGATTAAATACCCATCCAACGTTCATTTTTAGCTCACCTGAGCGAAGCTCAAGGGGAGCTTTACTAATCACTTTCCGTCCGCCGTCCGTCGTCCTTCTCACAAACTACTCAACCAAATTGTACCAAATCTGGTATGCATGTTCCCTATCATATGCCAATTCAAGTTTGTTCAAATCAAGTTGACCCGCCCCTTGGTAGGGCCACGCCCAAAAAGTGAGCCTAAATCTTAAAAAGTCTTCTTCTCATGAACCAGCAGTAGCAGAGACTTGATATTAGGTGTGCAGCTTCCTTTTGAGGTGTAGACTCTGATTTGCTCAAGAGAAGTTCTAGGGGCTATATTTGCCATCGTTATGGGAGGGGCAAGAATTTTTGCCCGCCCAAAATTTCTATTTTCCAAACCGAGAGGCTGATTTGAACCAAATTTGACATGAGGTTTTATTGGGACATAAGTAGTTACTTTATGCCAAAAAGTTTTCCTGTCGCCCCATGGGAACCGTATGAGCTAAAAATAGAAGGAAAAAGATTAAAACGCCCATATCTCCAAAACTACACGGCACTGAGAATTCTTGTTTGGTGTGAAGCTTCCTTAGGACAACAGAATGGAATGGTAAAAAAGAATTGCTATCGGTTTTATGATGGGGCACTTGTTGGGGACTTTGAAAAGTGCTGAGTCAGCATTTTTTAACACTGTGGGTAATGGGAAAAAACATTTCAGACTACTTTCCTCCCAAACCACTGCTCCAAAAGCTTTCAAATTTCACATATAAGAGCGTTGGAAGATTGTTTCACACGTTTATTGAAATCAATTCCCTGGGTCCATTTTTGGGCTCTCTATGGGAGCCCAAATGTTTAAATTAGTGCAGTATGAGGAATATTCTTTAAAAATCTTCTTCAGATCTACCAATAAGAATCTTTTGATATTTGGTATGCAGCATCCTTAGGGGGGTAAGATTCAAGTATTTAGGCTGAAAATTTGGGGTTCCGGTCCGGACGTAGAGATTTTGGACCAAAATCCGGAAATGAGTTTTTTTTTTGTTTTTTTTTATGCGTTTCGGTCAATTTTAAGACAACATTTTTTTTTTTACACTGAAAATTTGGGGTCCGGGTGGGACTTAGAAGTTTAGGACCAAAATCCGGAAATTAGTTTTTTGTTTTTTTATGCGTTTTGGTCAATTTTTAAGACAACAATTTTTTTTTTACACTGAAAATTTGGGGTCCTGGTGGGACTTTTGGACCAAAATCCGGAAATGAGTTTTTTTTTGTTTTTATGCATTTTGGTCAATTTTAAGACAAAAAAAATTATTTTTTTTTACACTGAAAATTTGGGGTCCGGGTGGGACTTTCGGACCAAAATCCGGAAATTAGTTTTTTGGTTTTTTATGCGTTTTGGTCAATTTTAAGAAGAAAAAAAAAATTAGCCTGAAAATATTTTGCTTTTCTTAGGAGGGGTGTATGCAGCTTACTCAACTCAAGTCCCTGGTTTGATATTTAGACTACCATGTCAGGTGAACGCCCTCAGGCCCCCTGGGGCCTCTTGTTTATCGATACACCTGGCATTTAGCGTTGCAACGCCATTTTAAAATGTAGATGCACCTGTATATGATACAGGAACATCGCTATTTTCTCCTCAGAGAAATCTCATCGCAATAAGAATTGCGCGTTGGACGCGCATTTACACGTCGGACCCTTGAGTCGCCTTTTTTGGGAATCTGAGTTTTTCCGGCTGCCGTTTTTGAATTCCACTTTGGACATACAGATTACTAGAAAACACAATTATTTCGATGAGCATGTCTTTTCCTACCAAATGCTATTTGTTATACTGCATAATTTCTGAAAAATAGGATTCAAAAGCCTTTATTTGAATTTTTAAGGTGAAAATATGATAAGTTTAAAAGTTACTTCGTCTGCACTGGCAGCCCATCCTGACACATGTAAACTGCGTGCAGTCATCGTTAATGATATCACCGGTAACTTCAAATGAGAATTTATGTCAAATTTTAGTGAAAAGAATGAGTCATCCCTCACGGCTTATGATGGAAAATCTCAGATTTCTCCGGCAGTCATATTGGACTCTATTTTTGAACAGTGGGAGCGCGGTGGCTCAGTTGGTAGAGGTGCAGGAAGCCGAGAGGTCCTCGGTTCGAATCCCACCTGCGGCAACCGCGTTGTGTCCTTGGGCAAGACATTTCATCTCCATTGCACGCGTGGGGGCACGGTGGCGTTGTGTACTAAGGCGTACTGCACGTCGATGGTGCACTTGTCTTCAACCAATGCTAACCCTGCTTGTGTGGAGTTAGTATGTTGGGGAGCTGACAATTGCTCGCCGTTGCTCGGTGGTTCTCTCCGGGTCCTCTGGCTTCCCCGCAAAACTGTCACGGTCAGGATTAGCCGTTGTGCATAAATATGTGACCTTAAACACCAATAAATAAATAAATTTTGGAACAGTGAACAACAAACTTGGTGACTAAACAATTTTGTAACTCTAACAGTCTGTATATTTACCTTTAACCCTTTGGACCCCTAGAGGCCGTTTTTTCTGGCGGGTCACAAGTTACGTCATAATGTCATTATGTGGGATGGCTACAAGGTAAATGTGCGGTGTAGACCAATCAATATTTTCAACGTGCAGCCCCAAGCCTTGGGGCTGCACGTTGAAAATATTAATTGGTCTACCCCCAAATAATGAATATGGACTCTTCCAACTGCTGTCATTGAACTGACATAGAAGATACCACCAGAGTTCAAAGGGTTAATTTACATTTAAAACTTCTGGAAACGCCAGTAAAATATTATTTGTTGACCTTTGCTGGACACCTGTTTTTTCGAAAATGTCATATTTTCAACTCTCGGCGGTCATATTAATACCTATTTGGGATCTCGAAGACCTGTCTTAATATAAAAAAAAAAAAATATCCAGATTAATATATGGCTATTTCTGACTAATTTAAAAAAAGCATAAATAAAATAAGATATGCTGCACGTTGAAAATATTAGTTGATCTACCCCCCCCCCCCAATACTGAATATAGACTCTTCCAAGTGCAGCCATTGGACTAAAATAGAAGATACCACCAGAGTTCAATGGGTTAATTATCCATCGTCATATACTAGCCAAATTATTATAATAATGAGTCAATCCCGTTTATCGTATCCAGCTGCCTTTATGAGATCCGATAAACCAGATCAAACTTGACGCCTGCCACGTCTGGCTCGATGTGGCTGATCTTTTCTCCCCCCACTGCATGTGTAACATACGTCTGTCTAGGGTGAGATAGCATGGAGAGACAGATGTATCCCACCCCACCCACGTGACGTTATACATTTATAACGTTATTATGACGCGATGCATAGTATTTGGCTACCAACTAATTCATATTGACGTCATCAGAATGCCGTGTGTTCAAAGTTTGATGCTCTAAAACTCTTTAAACCCCAAGATGCCACCTTTCCTAATTGATTTCGTGGTATACATAACTTTTGCATGCTCTTTCCGATGGTGTCACTAGTTTTTCAAAACAACGAATACCAAATTAGTTGATTATATCAGCACGTGACCTCCGATTACCTCTGGCTTACGCAACCGCTGTATGGTGGGGGGAGAAAAATAATCCCTGATGGATACGGGTGTGGGATGGGAAAATCTCACCCTCGGGACAAGATATTTGGTCCAGACACTCGGCAAGCCTCGTGTCTGGCCCAAATATCTTGCCCTCGGGTGAGATTTTCCCATCCCACACCCGTACCCATCAGGGATTATAATAGTCTTGTGAACGAGACGGAACAGTGAAGCCCGGATGAATTAACTACTGTAACTACTGTAATAATCTTATCTCTGGGGAACCTCAAATACTGATTGACTGAGTGCGACGGTATAAATATCAGTACCATATGTTTTACACAGTGGCACATCCCAGCATAAAAACAAGAATTGTAAAAGAGTGTGTTGCAACTTTCATAAAAAAGTTACCTGTTTATGTCAATATTGTCTTTATTCATACAAACAACTCGCCCCAGAATAATTTGTAAAGAAAAAATTCTTTCAACAATATATACACGTAATATAACAAGAGGCCCCATGGGGCCTTAATCGCTCACCTGACGAAGTGGTTCAAAGAAGTATTTGGGGTTACATTCAGACATGGTTCATTAACACTACAAAGGAATGATGTCATGAAAGGCAAATTTTATGGAAAAACACTAAGGAGTCGATTTGACCAACTTGCACCTAACCTGCTCCCCTCCCCTGCCCCCACCCCCAAGAGAGCCCAAATATTAAGACAAGGACTCAAATTGAACAAACTTGAATCTGATCTCCCTTGAGATGTTGTATACCAAATAAGAAAGAATTCTGGCTGGTGGATCTGAAGAAGAAGGTTTTTAAAAAGAAATGTCCTCGCATTGCTCTAAGTTAAAATTTGGGCCCCCATAGAATCCTAAATGAAAGTGTCAATGACAATGTGGCTTAACTTCACTGAGTGTAGTGTTTGATGAAAAAGGACAATGTTCAGTGTTTATGAAAGGATTATGAAATTACACAAGAATTGTGATAATTGAGAATAAGTTAATTTCTGTTCCATTACAAATTCCACACACATATATGGGAGTTGATAATTATCTATAATTAGCTAATCTAACACATGGCTCATTGATAGTGGAAAGAAATAACTTGTCATCTGACACTTGGCCACTTGAAGAAGACCAAGTGTGGAATAAAGACTTGAGATTTAATGTTGATAGTATTTTCTCTCCCACTGCATTTGTAACATACGTCTGTCCAGGGTGAGATAGCAGGGAGAGACAGATGTATCCCACCCCCACCCACGTGACGTTATACATTTATAACGTTATTATGACGTTATGCATATCATATCAGTTTCTTGCTACCAACTAATTCATATTGACGTCATCAGAATGCCGTGTGATCAAAGTTTGATGCTCTAAAACTCTTTAAACCCCAAGATGCTACCGTTCCTAATTGATTTCGCGGTATATACCTTTGGTATATACGTAACTTTTCCATGCTCTTTCCGATGGTGTCATTAGTTTTTCAAAACAACGAATAGCAAATGATTTGATTATATCAGCACGTGATCGCCGATTACCTCTGGCTAACGTTACCGCTGTATGGTGGGGGAGAAAAATAATCCCTGATGGGTACGGGTGTGGGATGGGAAAATCTCACCCTCGCGACAAGATATTTGGTCCAGATACTCGGCAAGCCTCGTGTCTGGCCCAAATATCTTGCCCTCGGGTGAGATTTTCCCATCCCACACCCGTACCCATCAGGGATTATAATAATTCTCTCACCTATATTAAATGAATTCAGTGATGTTTGTTTACTTTTTCTTGAAATGATACAAGCAATACTAACAACATCTACTGAGTATGAAGATAATTTGTCAGACATAATCTAATTTGGATTACCCCTGCTGGTGATGGCCAGTTATTTCAATTCTCCCCTGAGTTTGATGGCATCAGTAGCAACTTGGTCACAGCTGTGACAACGAGGTGTTGATGACCTGACATGACAAACCAGAAGGTTTGTTGTCACTGTTCCTTTACAAGATTCACTTATACCACAGTGAAGAAAGAACAGCTTACATAGAATTTAGATTCTGACTGGTGGATCTTTAGAAGATTTTTAAAGAAATTTCCTCATATTGCACTAAGTTAAAATTCGGGCTCCCATAGGGAGCCCAAATAAAAACCCAGGGTCTCGATTTGAACGAACATGAATCTGCCCCGCCTCGAGATGCTGTATACCAAATATGAAAGGATTCTGACTGGTGGATCTGAAGAAGAAGAGTTTTAAAGAAATTCCCTCATATTGCACTAAGTTAAAATTCGGACTCCCTTTTAACCCAAGGACTCAAGTTGAACAAACGTGACTCTGACCCCCTAGAGATGTTGTATACCAAATGTAAAAGGATTCTGACTGGTGGATCTGAAGAAGAAGATTTTGAAAGAAATTTCCTCATTTTGCACTAAGTTAAAATTCGGGTCACCATTGGAAGCGCAAACATTAACTGAGAGACTTGATTCGAACAAATTTGAATCTGACCCTCGTAACATTGATGTTTACCCAATATTAAAACATTTTGACCAGTGGGTCTGAAGAAGAAGATTTTTTTAAAGCTTATGTCCCATATTGCCCTAAGTTAAGATTTGGGCTCCTGTATTGAGCCCAAATACGAACCGAGGGGTTTAAATTCAACACACTTGTATCTGACCCCCTCCCTATCCACGGTTACTACATGCCTAATATAAGAAGATTCTGATCTGTGGTTCTGGAGAAGAAATTTCTTTTTAATATCTGCAAATATGCTGACACAGCATTTTTTAGATGCTCTCAACAGAGCACGCTAACACAACCGATGACAGTTTTTTTTATCAATCGATTGTATTGGTCCTAAGGATGCTTCATACCAAATAACAGTTCTCTGTTCCGTGTGGTTTGGTAAATATGGGCGTTTGAAAATATTTTTTATTTTTATCTCCAGGGGTTCTGACGGGGAACATGGGAATTTTTTAGCGTGAATCAAGTACTTATGGCTCAGTAATACCACATACCGAATTTCGTTCAAATCGGACCATCGGTTCAGAAAATAGAAATTTTGGGTGGGGGCCAAAAATCTTGCCCCTCCCATTACGAAGGCAAATATTGCTCCATGAACTTCGTTTGAACAAACTTGATACTACAGCTCAAAATGGAGCACTATACCAAATATCACGTCATTATACTCACTGGTTCATGAGAAGAAGATTTTTTATAGAATTTTGAAGCACTTCCCCCACCCCTCCCTATTGAGCGTGGCAACTTTATTTGAATAAAGTTGAATGGATATATGATAAGGACTCTGGATATTAAATTTGGTTAATTTTGGCCCTGGGGTTTAGGAGGAGAAGTCGATAATATAAAGTTCACGACGGACGGACGGACGGACGGACGGATGCTCCAACATTTCGGGTTTATGGGCTACCAAAAAAAATTTTGTATGTCCAAAACCTTATTTTACCCAGAACCCCACCCCCTCCACCCTAGAACTTATATTTAACCCTAACCCCACCCCTCCACACAAAAACCACACACTAACCATAACCCTACCCCACCCTGACCCTAAACCCTTAAAGCCCATCCCAGACCCTAACCCCCACCCCCGGGACCAACCCCCAACCTTAAGCCCTACTCTGGGGCTACCCCTAACCCTAACCCCTACCCCACCCCTGACCCAACCCCACCCTAGCCAAGCCAATAGGATTAGGAGCTATTTTTCAGTTTAGGGGCTACTAAAACTAAAACCCCACCCCTGACCCCAACCCTAGGAGAACTATTTTTACAGATTGTGTTAGTTTTGGGCGTGATATGGTTTTGACAACAGAAAATAAAATATACTACTCAAAGTTTGCTAAGCACCAAATATTGGCACATCATTGTGAAATGTGCTCGTGTCAAATTTGCGATATTTTTGGTGGATATGCTTGAGGAATGTATTGAGATGGTCCCCAGTGTTTACATTAGCTCCCTTGACAGACAGACTTTTCGTGACAGTCATGGAAAGCATGCACCCCTGGATTTTCATGATGTTTTCGTGTACTGTCTACATATACATGACATGTGTAGGATATTCAATCTTCATTTCAACACAAACCCTTGTGATTTAATGATTGAATATGGTAAATGCAAATGTAAGAAGACATTTGTCTGAAGCAGAAATGTGGCGGGTTGTAGGGATGGTGGAGCAAGGGGCTATCCATCATCAGGTTGAAACCATTGGTGTGCACCATACGATGATCGCCAGAGTCTGGGCAAGATTTCAGTAATATGGCACACCAGTAATTTCCTCTTTTACCAATAACATCCATTTTCCATGGTTATCGTATTCAAAAGCTAAAAAATAATGTCAAACACGAATAAAATTTTAATTTCTGTACCTAACTCATTAAAGATATAATTAAATAAAAAATATATAAGCTTTTCATCACAATATTTCAACTAAAACGTAAAACAGGTAGTTGGATATACTTAGTGCTTAGCAAACTTTGAGTAGTATAGAAGATGTTAAATGTCTTGTTTTGTCACACAAATACAGAAATATTGCAGAAAAGAAGTAAGGTCGTACGCAACACAGTAACGGCAAACAGAAAATCTGCAGATTTATTGAGGACAAATCGGGTAGAGAGACAATTGAAAAGTGATTGGAAAATTACACACCAAAGGAACTGCATGAAACGCTCGACAATTTTTATGTTGACGCCAGTAAATTTACCCATAGGATATCAAAATAAGTATTAAGTTTAGACGAAGTTTTTCATACATTTATATAGGGGATATGAAGTTTTTCTTACTTGTAGATGTGACCGGCACCTAGACACACCAGTACGTCAGACCAGCCCACATGTCCGCATGTATCGACGATAAAATTCCTGTCTCGAGTCATTGTATATAAACATGTCTTCGTGTAAAGAATTGGACCAAGAGACTGAAAGATAATGTAAGATAACTGAATAAATCGTCTTAACCCTTTGAACCCCTAGCGGCCGTTTTTCCGGCCAGCCGCATGACACGTCATAACGTCATTATATAGGATGACTGTTCAGTAAATATGTGGGGTAGACCAATCAATATTTCCAATGTGCAGCCCTGAGGCTGCACGTTGAAAATATTGATTGGTCTACCCCAAATAATGAATATGTACTCTTCTAATTGCTGCCATTGAACTGGCATGGAAGATACCACTAGAGTTCAAAGGTTAAAGTCTTTGAGATTGAGTTTCCATACAGACATATTTATTCGTTCAGAAAAGTAACAGAGATCAGTTATTTTACTAACAGTAATTACTGCGTAATTTAAACAGCTCTACACAGTGGGCAGTCTGTGGTATATTTGTCTCAGCAATAATAAGTACCTGTTTACTCTTGCAGATATATATTCAGCTGCGCAGCTGAATGGTGTCCCAGGGGGCGCGGTGACTCAGTAGGTAGAGGTGCGGGCTGCAAGCCGAAAGGTCCTCGGTTCGAATCCCACCTGCGGCAACCGCGTTGTGTCCTTGGGCAAGACACTTTACCCCCATTGCCCATGTGGGGGCACGATGACGCCGTGTACTAAGGCGTACTGCACGTCGATGGTACGCATGTCTTCAACCAATCTAACCCTGCCTGTGGTGCAGTGCGGAGTTACGATATTGGGGAGCTGGCAGCTGCTCGTCGTTGTTCGGTGGTTCTCTCCGGGTACTCCGGCTTCCTCCACCCGTAAAACTGTCACAGTCATGATTAGACATTGTGCATAAATATGTGACCTTAAACATCAATAAATAAATAAGAATGGTGTTCCACAACTTTAAATCTTCACACTCTTTGTAACAACAGACAGGGCTCAAAATAAGCAGTGTCGCGTCGCTTTTTGCTATGCAAAACTTGTAAAAAGCTACACAATGTTCAATTATGTATAGCATTTTGCGATACAAGATAATCAACTGCAGCCTATTAGGCTGCAGTTGATTATCTTGTATCGCAAAATGTAAATGAAAATTAGCAAACAAATTTGAAAACTAGTTCACTGATGCTTTACTTCTGATTGTGAAACATTCCAGGCATAACTCAGATCAACTCTCCATCAAGCATCGTTAGCAACTTCATATGTAAGATGAATTCTATTGGTTTAAATTCTTCCTGTTTTACAACATTTTGCACAAAATGTCCATTAAAAATAACTTCAAGGCCATCAAATTAAAAATCCAAACTTCCATTTTGAGAACTCTGTTAAACAACCACGACGTCATTAGAAAATATCCAAGTCCATGCAACCCTTAAAGGCAGCTCAGTTAAAAAAAAAACATAGTAAATGTTTCATGTGTTGCAGATCATTTGGAAATGTCCAGAAATGGATGGAAACTATTCTATCTACTTAGAAGAATTCAATACAAAACAGCATAACATAACTCTGGTATACAAAAATAGCTATGCAATTTTTACAAAATGCTATTCATTTTTTGGAAATTTGTAGCATTTTGGTACGCATAGAAAAAAAGTTATTTTGAGCACTGGACTTTTATAAAAGAAGGCAATCATTCTTTCACCTACACCTATAGTAGGAGCATGGTGGCTCACTAGAGAGAGAGGTCGAGGGGTCAGTCCAGACCCGCATCATATACGTAGTCTTTGGGCAAGAGGCTTAATCCCTATGGCGTCATGTAAGTAAAGCGTACAGGTCTCTACCAACCCCCTCTCCCTTCTCCCCAAACGTACTTTTAAACCCCTCATGCTCACTCCCCAGGATCCTAGAATCTAGGAAATAGCATTAATGTGCGTCAGTTTGTTCCAAATTGTCCCACACCAGGGCCCAATACTATAGAACTTTTACAATTGTATTTTCTAGAAAAGTATTTTCCAGTTATGACTTTAAATTGGTTTAAATGAACCAATAGCATTTTCAAAGATATGGCAATTAGCCAGTAATCGGTCACCGGAGAGGAGCGCGGTGACTCAGTAGGCAGAGGTGCATGCTGCAAGCCGAGAGGTCCTCGGTTCGAATCCCATCTGCGGCAACCGCGCTGTGTCCTTAGGAAAGACACTTCATCTCCATTTCCCGTGTGGGGGCACAGTGGCGTTGTGTACTAAGGCGTACTGCATGTCGATAGTGCACTTGTCTTCAACCAATGCTAACCCTGCTTGTGTGGAGTTAGTACGTTGGGGAACTGACAGTTGCTCGCCGTTGCTCGGTGGTTCTCTCCGGGTACTCCGGCTTCCTCCACCCGTAAAACTGTCACGGTCATAATTAGCCATTGTGCATAAATATGTGACCTTAAACACCAATAAATAAATATAATTCTAGAAATGTATTTTCCAGTTATGACTTTAAATTGGTTGAAATGAACCAACAGCATTTTCAAAGATATGGCAATTTGCCAGTTGGCAAATTGCCATATCTTTTAAAATGCTAATGATCCATTTTAGTCAGTTATATTAATAAGTAGAAAATACAATTCTAGAAAATACAATTGTAAAAGTTTTAGTATTGATCCCAGGCTAAACCAAGGTTTGTTCAATGGGTCTTGCTTGCCTATGCCCAGCACATTCAACCAACATCTGTCGCTTCTGTGCATTACAACATATCTAGTTTTATTTACAAATTTCCGAAGCAAGTTTCGCCTTGTAGTCTAATTATAAAAACAATTAGCATGAAGAAAGAACATTATCGAATTTTTATTTAAAAAAATGACCTTTGGGCAAATCTTCTCAAGTAAGGCAATGCACATATCTTCTCTCTTTTTATCTGGAATAAATGTTCTTGTCCCAGCGGTTACTACTGGTCCTCCGGCGTCTATACCGATTTTTGTTCCTGCATTAACATGCATTGGAAGCCCATAGAAGCACCAGCCCTTGTCGTAATATATCCATACAGGAAACCTGAAATAACAACAACAACTGCCAACTAAGACAACATGTTGCAAAGAAAAGAGAGATATGTTCTGCTAATAACATGGAAACAATACTGTAAAACAAAAGATTAACGACGTCACTATCCTATTGGGCTATTAACAGAATACGGCGAGAGTGGACTATGGGAGGTCGGAATCAACGACTCTGGTTGGAGTTTTCCAAGTGTTTCACGAGCACCGAAGGTACGAGTGAAATATGGAAAAAAACCCTCAGAATTTTGACACCTGTGTGCACTTGCCAGAGTTGTGTTTGGTATTTATCATATGACTATGACATTTTTACCCTAAATATCACTACTGTTTGACGATGTTTTCCAAACTGTTGTATCACACCGGGTGAGATTTTCCCAGATCAAAAGTCCATATCACACTCTTACGGAAATCAAAAATCCATATCACACTCCCACGGAAATATCCGAGAGTTTCCGTGAATAGTTTTCGTAACTAGGAAAGTCGTTGTTGTTTCGTCTGCCGGGAAGAATCTGGGTATCTAATTTATAACGGCCAGTGAATCGAAGTGAGCAAATTATGTTACTACTTGCGTGTCATATGATAAACATATCATCATAACAGTGTGTTGATCCGTGTCGTCGCATCACGTCTCGTTGAGGTGGCCAGATTTTCGGATCACACGAGCTGCCTGCGGCAGCTCATGTGATCCGAAAATCTGGCCACCTCAACTCGACGTGATACTACGATACGGATCAACACACTGTTATGATAATATCTATTTATACCACGATTAAACTTGAATAGAGTGAATGAAGTTGATATTTTTAAAGAAAAATATCACCTTTGGTGGTCTCTTTGCTTTTTCCTTGATAATGTTTTGTGTCGAATCATTTCATTGGCATCAAAACGCCAATCAGATGCGTAACGACCAATCAGCTGCGTTCTCAAGTGACGATCCTTTCATGCATACCGGATTCCACGCATGGTATATCTGGCATATTTCTTAATGTCAGCACTTTATTGGGTAACATTGAGAACACAACGGCAATCGGGGTATAAACGGGCGAATTGTTTGACAGTCTGTGGGAAAAAAACCCTGCAGTGTAATTATACCATTAGGCCCGACAAAGTAGACCTTCTGTTTCTCGAGACATTTTTTTATTTTATTTTTTATGTTTGTAATTATATTTTTGCCATCAAAAGTTCATGTTCTTGGTTTGTGTTATGTTTTAGGCCTCATAATCTACAGAATAGCATGGATGGTGGTGTATTTCGTCCTTTGAGTGCAAGAAGGCTTTGCAATGCACTCAAGGGACAAAATTTATCAAATTTATTAACTTGGGTAAAAGATCAGACATAAACTGTTTATTTTTTATTTTTTAAAGTTTGAATTGATTATAAAATGAGATCATGTGGCAGCCAAAAGGACCATGTGTTAGGCCCTGAGAACAAGATTTTTAACTTTTTTAGGCCTCAGTATCTTGGTTTTGTAAGCTTATTTATTTGTTTTTTTCTACGCGTAGTGTAGGTTACTTCCTGCCCACATTGAGCGATGAAATTTTCAAGTAAAATGCCTTTGTGGGGTGTGCCCGTCTGTTTGGATTTTCGATTGTCCACCTTTATCCAAACAAGGGCAAATTGTTTTTTTTAGATTTTTTTTTAATTTCTGGCTATCCATAAAAGCTATCCTTTTCTCAACGCTTATGGTCGATGTGACCCGTGACGTCATAGGAGGGTTAATGTCTAAAAATGAAAGTAATGATTTTCATGGAATTTTAATATATTGTAGAAGATATTTTTTATTTTTTTGATTTAATGTCAGTAGTATGTCTCGTATATTTCAGGCATCATTGGCCGGAAACCCGCGTGAGCGGCCATCTTGTGACGGCATCCCCATAGTGATACGTGGTGTTAGTGCGCATGCGCAGCGCGTGTTGTTAGGGTGATACGTGTTTCCGTCGTTCATTTTGTATACTGGAGGCCGCCATCTTGGTTTTCTACGGTAGCACGTGGTTGCTATGTTACCCAAAGGCTTACAGTAGGACGGGGGTATGTTCGGAGGGTATGTTCCTTTGTACAAGAGTACTTTCCCGATTCGCAGAATTACCCAAAACAACCCGACAGGCCCTCCAAATCACCAAAATCCAATCCAAACTATCGAAATTGACTTTATTTAGCACGGATGTCTCCCAGAACCCTTTTTAGGACCGCCATACTATGGTCCCGAGAGGCCCCCAGGTACCGAGAAGGCCCCTAGGGATAAGTTCGATTGAACTAGAATATACTCCAGAAGAGTAGAAGCGCTATCGTTTGGAACAGTTTTGTTACTATATTTAGATTTTTTGGTCTGTTCAGGCCCGTTCTGAACCCATTCCAAATACTCTTGATCTTGTTTTCCAGATAATCCAATCAGTTCACTTTACAGCAGGTAACTAATCAATCAGATTGCTTGATTTCCCACAATCTGTATGCACTGTTATCTCCCCTCTGTATAACAAAAGCCTATATCATTCCCAAAGCCTATATCATTCTCAAAGCCAATAAGCTATCGAGTAATTACTGAAAAGTCATTGCTCAAACGACTCGAAGCCCATCGAGAAAATGAGCTTTAGAGCAATTGCTCGATCGAGTGATGACACATATTGCTCGAACGACTCGAATCCCATCGAGCTAATGTGCTTTAGAGCAATTGCTCGTTCGAGTGACTCGCACATACAACTCTTAGCCTCATTTTAGAAAAAAGGGTGCCGAAGGCCATATTTTATCGAAAAAGGGATTCCACAAATGCGATTCCGCAAAAGGGATTCCATAAGTGGGATTCCGTCTTACCTCGAGTGACTCGCACATACTGCTCAAATGATTCGAATCCCATCGAGCAAATGAGCTATAGAGCAATTGTGCGATCGCGTGACCCGCACATAAGACTCTTAGCCTCATTTCAGAAAAACGGGGTGCCGAAGGCCATATGTTTTCGAAAAAGGGATTCCACAGATGGAATTCCACAAATGGGATTTCACAAAAGGGATTCCATAAGTGGGACTCCGTCTTACCTCGAGTGACTCGCACATACTGATCGAATGACTCGAATCCCATCGAGCAAATGAGCTATAGAGCAATTGCTCGATCGAGTGACTCGCACATATGACTGATAGCCTCATTTCAGAAAGAGGGGTTGCCGATGACCATATGTTTTCGAAAAAGGGATTCCACAAATGGGATTCCACAAAAGGGATCCCATAAGAGGGATTCAGTCTTACCTCGAATTGACTCGAACATACTGCTCTAACGACTCTAATCCCATCGAGCAAATGTGCTTTAGAGAAATTGATCGATCGAGTGACTCGCACATACGACTCTAAGCCTCATTTCAAGAAAAAGGGATTCCATAGTCACAGACATTTTCCAAAAAGGGATTCTTAAAAAGTGATTCCGTACGTGGGGTTCTTATCAGATTCCATGACATGGGATTCCGTAACTTCGTAACATGTAACTATGTTTTGTAGTAGGTAAACATCATGATATTTGATGAAGTGAAAAAACTATTGCGCTGTGACTTCAAATGTTATAGATTGGGAGGAGTTATAACATTGATTGACTTGACACCAGATTGGATAGTGCTGAGTGAGTGGTGATGTTTTTCGGTGACGTTGCAGCAATCCAGTAGAGAGAGTAAGGGTGATTTATCACAACATTTACAAAAACCTGACGGAAAGGAATCACCACCGGAATCTAACACAATTACTGTCAGTAATCGTTTATACCATGATTACATACAGTACGTGGAGAGTGGATTGTAACTAAATCACCCGCGGAGTGGAGTTACCACCCAAGCTATAACTTTCAAATTTTGTATATATCGACAATAAACACAAGCAATGTTTCAGCCAATGGACCTCCGGGTTTAACCCGGAGGTCCATTGGCTGAAACTTTGCTGGTTCTGGTTATGCTTTGCGACAAATTTGCAATTATTGTTCGGGTGGAATCTCCACTCTGCGGGTGATTTAGTGATAATACACTTTCCACGTACTGTATTCTACTATATATAAAAAGCCTATCACATAAATTTTATCTTTACACACCAACCGTGGTGAACACGCCAGCAATGGGATTTCAGTAATTAAAATTTACACCTGCTGCAGAACTACATTCAAGTTGACCTTTGGTGACGTCGACCTGAATACAAGCTTGTCTAAATTTATCGCTCGTTGCCTCGTGAGGAGTGAAATGAGAACGGTAATTATTTATTACGTTTCAAATGAGTTTACCTCAGAAGACAACAAAAATTAACAAACATGCGCTCTCTCATGTTCATAAAGCATCCATGACTCGAAATAGTATGTTATTATGTTATTAAAATGAAAAACGCCCCGTGATTTGCGCATTTCTTTTTCCATTTCGTTTCCGCGATAAAATTGACAGCGGAAGTACCGCCCACCGGTGCTCGTGTAAACAAAAACGGATTGGCACGTATGTACGTCTGCCGTTCAATAAAATCGAGCAAAAATAATAACGACTCTTTATAATCTGACGATCATGGTATAAATAAAATGTACCCAAAGTACCACTCATGGTGAACATTGGTACACCAAGATACTATATAAATACTAACATGTCAACTTATGAACACTCGGTTTAAACGCGAACTCCTAATGGTCCATTAGGTGAAGTTTGGATAATGCTTTTCATGCATTTTAAAAAATGTTGTTTTAAATCGGCAGCATCCGCCGCGCAATTTTAATTCAGTATTTGAAAAAAATACAATTTTCAAAAGAATTTGCAATTCACAATTTTCAAATCACTTATCATTTGAACCAGATCGTGATGAAGTTTTGTTGAAAAGTTTTAAAAAATAATTAAATGACAATAATTAAAATAATAATTTTTGATATGGCCTAAAAAAATAAAAAATCTGTTTCTCAGGCCCTCCCGGATGGTCCTTTTGTCTGCCGCATGCTCTCTTTCTATAACCAATTTAAACTTAAAAAAAATAAAAATTAAATGGTTTATGTCTGATATTTTACCCAAGTTAAAAAAATTGATGAATTTGTCCCTTGAGTGCAAGAAGGCTTTGCAATGCTTTAGCATTGCAAAGCCTTCTTGCACTCAAGGGATGAAATACACCACCACCCATGCTATTCTGTAGATTATGAGACCTAAAACTTGAACCAAGAACATGAACTTTTGATGGCAAAAAAGTAATTACTGAAATAAAAAATAAAATAAAAAACCGCTCGCCCGCATGCAATTTCACAAATAATGGCCTGAGAAACAGAAGATCTACTTTTTGTGGCCTATAGTGTGTGTTGGATAAAGGATTAACATAATAGTGAAAGGAGTTAAATTTCCAATTCATTTTCAGGATTGTATTTTAGATTACCAAAAAAAGAAAAAAGGCTCCATCCCTCATAAACTTTATGAAACATTTCCTGAGAAAAGGAATTATTTTTTATAGGCCTAATATATACTATTCCAAAAAAGTAGGGGATATCCAAACTGATGTTGATATTTTTGGAAAATGGTATTGGATACAATAACTGCAATTGTTTTTTTTAAAAAATCATCCAGTTATACATACGTTCATGAAATACATGGTAGCATCTTGGCATTTCTAAAATTCCAGTTCCTTTTAATTTTCGAAGTGTATATTAAAATCGGGTTTTACCGGGAGTTAGGACTTTCTAGAATACTTTTCATAATTTGTCCAACAGTATTTTTTTGACCTTTTGCTTTCTACTTTTACCCCGGTTTCATTTCAGGTTGTATTACACACCCGTTCAGTCAGAACTTGGCTTACGAGAACTTGTATCACCACATTTCATTTCTTTCGCCGTCTGTGTGTATTTTTTCTTGTGTCTGTACCCTGAAGAAGGTTTTCATCAGACGGAAAGCTAGGTGAAAATTGTTTTTTCCTGTGTTGTTTGAGCTTTATTAAGCCTTTTTGTAACTTCAATTATCTTGACGTTCAAACGTCACTAGGAACTCAGTTTCTTCAACGTTTTTCAAAATGCGACGTCAAATATCGGAAAGTACAAATAACAAGATATTTTTCACATTAGTGATCAACTTTTAGAGGGCTAAATATTATTTTTTTTTGGGGGGGGGGGTCTGAATTTGTTATTGAAAACTTGTTTTATTACAAGTTATTGGAGAGTGCCTGTGGGCACTCTCCAATAATTTGTAATACAACAGATTTATATAAACAAAATATTATTTATGTTTGACTGAATATGAAATATAAGCAAGGAAAGTGTTGGCTTTTGCTCTGGCATCCTCAGTTTTTGAAAGCCCTGGTAGTGGCTTCTAGCACTCAAGGAGTCTTGACGGCCAGGATTATTTTAGTATTTTCAGCTGCGATAACATGTGGCTCAACGGTTGTCACTGACCACTATTCTTGAGAAAATAGGAATTGAGGTTAAAGAGTTAAAAAATCGAAAAATAATAACAAAACAAATGACCACAAAGTATCAACGTGCTGCTTGATTTCGAACGTCATAAGGCGTACAAAAGTATAAACGCGCTGTTTGATTTCGTACGTTATAAGACGTACAAAAGTATCAACACGCTGTTTGATTTCGTACGACATAAGACGTTCAAAAGTATCAACACGCTGTTTGATTTCGTACGACATAAGAGGTACAAAAGTATCAACACGCTGTTTGATTTCGTACGACATAAGACGTACAAAAGTATCAACACGCTGTTTGATTTCGTACGACATAAGAGGTACACAAGTATAAACGCGCTGTTAGATTTCGTACGACATAAGACGTACAAAAGTATCAACGCGCTGTTTGATTTCGTACGACATAAGACGTACAAAAGTATCAACACGCTGTTTGATTTCGTACGACATAAGACGTTCAAAAGTATCAACACGCTGTTTGATTTCGTACGACATAAGAGGTACACAAGTATAAACACGCTGTTTGATTTCGTACGACATAAGACGTACACAAGTATAAACACGCTGTTTGATTTCGTACGACATAAGAGGTACACAAGTATAAACGCGCTGTTAGATTTCGTACGACATAAGACGTACAAAAGTATCAACGCGCTGTTTGATTTCGTACGACATAAGAGGTACACAAGTATAAACGCGCTGTTAGATTTCGTACGACATAAGACGTACAAAAGTATCAACGCGCTGTTTGATTTCGTACGACATAAGACGTTCAAAAGTATCAACACGCTGTTTGATTTCGTACGACATAAGAGGTACACAAGTATAAACGCGCTGTTAGATTTCGTACGACATAAGACGTACAAAAGTATCAACGCGCTGTTTGATTTCGTACGACATAAGAGGTACACAAGTATAAACGCGCTGTTAGATTTCGTACGACATAAGACGTACAAAAGTATCAACGCGCTGTTTGATTTCGTACGACATAAGACGTTCAAAAGTATCAACACGCTGTTTGATTTCGTACGACATAAGAGGTACACAAGTATAAACGCGCTGTTAGATTTCGTACGACATAAGACGTACAAAAGTATCAACGCGCTGTTTGATTTCGTACGACATAAGAGGTACACAAGTATAAACGCGCTGTTAGATTTCGTACGACATAAGACGTACAAAAGTATCAACGCGCTGTTTGATTTCGTACGACATAAGACGTTCAAAAGTATCAACACGCTGTTTGATTTCGTACGACATAAGAGGTACACAAGTATAAACGCGCTGTTAGATTTCGTACGACATAAGACGTACAAAAGTATCAACGCGCTGTTTGATTTCGTACGACATAAGAGGTACACAAGTATAAACGCGCTGTTAGATTTCGTACGACATAAGACGTACAAAAGTATCAACGCGCTGTTTGATTTCGTACGACATAAGACGTTCAAAAGTATCAACACGCTGTTTGATTTCGTACGACATAAGAGGTACACAAGTATAAACGCGCTGTTAGATTTCGTACGACATAAGACGTACAAAAGTATAAACGCGCTGTTAGATTTCGTACGACATAAGACGTACAAAAGTATCAACGCGCTGTTTGATTTCGTACGACATAAGAGGTACAAAAGTATCAAAGGGTATCAAAGGGTTAAGACGAATTACTTTCGCTTTAGGCTCTTGCATCCCTTAGATCCAGCACACTTGAAACTTGTTTTATCAGAATATAGAACTGATATATATATATATAGTTCATTAAACATCCAGAAAAATAACATCACATAAATTATACTGAAAATGATACGCCCCTGAGCTTATTTAGTATTTTTGTATCGTGGCTTAACTTCTTCCATGCTGTTGGCGGGTATTTCCTCCCAGGAGAGGATTTTTGAATTTTGTCACCATTGATTGCTAGAGTTTAATTTAGATGAAGTTTTTATCAAATTTAGTAATGGCTGCTGAACAATATCCTGAAAATACAGGTTAACAGTTAAGTATGTGCAGATTTCAAGACCTTTGTGATTCCAGAGTTCAGTCTCTCCTTTCTTCCGTACTCGCTCTCTCTCTTTCTGGCTCTCTCTATCGCTTTCTTTCTCTCTCTCTATGTGCATTTGTCTATCTTTCTGTCTCTCCCCCACACTTAAGCATACATGTACATGCGAATTATTGCTAAGAGAGATACAGAGAAACTAACTTGTCCTTCGTGAATTCTCTGACATGTGGTGTTCCAAAATATGTAACTTGCTCTTGTGTGACATCGACTGGAATATGAACTCCTATTGTACCCAAAACACCGTTCAACCAAGCACCTGCTGTGACAATTAAACGTCGACACTGGAATTTACCCCTGGTCGCATCTACCTGAAATACAACAGAGCTGACTGTCCCAGTAATAACAAATTTGACGCAGATTCGTTGAGTTGTATACACTTCCCACTTATGATAGATGGTTTCTATTGGGGTTTAACGACACCTTCATCTGCCGAGGTCACCTCGTGTCAGACAGTTTTACGGGTGGAAGAAGCCTGGAAAACAGGGAGAGACCCACCGAGCACCGACGAGCAACTACAGACTCCCCAATGTACTAACTCCACATAAGTGTACCATCGACGTGCAGTACGCCTTAGTACACAGCACCACCGTGCCCCCACCCCCACGAGGCAATCAGGATTAAGTACATTGACTAAGGACTTAACGCAGTTACCCCTGGCGGGGATGGAGCCGCGAACCTTTCGGTTTGAAGTCCAATGCAATAACCACTGACTGACAACGCCCCTTCTCGGAATAAATTGAGAAGAGACGATATTTAAAATAGAGAGTTCTTTTGCACTAGAGTGTTATTGCCTTTGTTTGTTTATTAGGGTTTAATGACACTTTCAGTAGCCACGGTCACATCATTTCAGTCAGTTTTGTGGGTGGAGGAAGCCGAAGTACCAGGAGAGAACCACTGAGCAGCAGCGAGTAACTATCAGACTCTCCAACTTACTCATTCTGCGCAAGAAGAGTTACCAGCAGCTGAAGACAAGTCTATCCATTGACGTGTTGTACTCATTAGTACGCAGCGCCACTGTGCCCAGAGGCGGCGGAGCCAGCGGGGCACAGGGGACACAGATATGTTTCGTAGTTACACACTGAGTTAAAATGGACGCTTGCAAATGTGTCAATATACAGGCATTCCTGTAACATTGTTTGAAAATCCAAACAATATTTAGCCAAAGAATCTCACTTTCGGTCGTTTCGGTACGTTTCTTCTACTTCAACCATCTTCCAACCGAATGGCCAGCGAGAAGAAATGGACAGGACAGTTATCACACAGCGACATATTCATCTAAACGAGAGATTATAGCAAGGCGTGGTGCATTTACTGTTATACGATTAAAATCATTCTCACACTGGGTCGAACCATGGTAGCATTGTAAATTTGCGCCCCTCCACTTTTATCGAGTTTCCTGGCTGTGCCATCACATGATCAATCGGGGATTACGTGCCTTGTCCACTGACACAACGCAGATAGACCCGTCGACCCTTCGGTTTAAATACCAGTGCTCTAACCACTGGGCCATCGCGAGGGGGGGGGGGGGGGGCTTGTAAATATTATCTGTAATGTTTGTATCAGACCAATTATTCTTAACCCAGAAATTCTTGTTTCATGACCTTATCCCCAAGCTGGGAGCACAAGCTGTGTCCCTGAAAATGATACAAAACTCCTTGGCAATAGTCATATTGCATTAACCCTTTACCCAACGCAGGCGATATCAAAATTTATTATTTTAAATATGCCTATTATTTCTTAAGGCATTCCATAGCCACGAGTGTTTCCCAAAAATGGGATTCCATGGGATATGGCCATTGGATATAGAGGTGATGAAAATCGGATACGACTTCGTGGTAATAAGGCGTGATAACTCTGTATACAGATTATGGGAAATCAAGCAATCTGATTGGTTATAAATGATCTAGATAAATGAAACAACAAGAGTACTTGGAATAGGGTCAAAACTAACAAGAATAGCCTAGAATAGCTAAATATAGTAATAATAAGCAAAGCTGTTCCAGTTGATAGGCTCTTCTACGCTACTTGAGTATACCCCAGAACAAAGGAACATGGACAGATAGATGTAAACTGTTGCATACATAGATAGAAGCAGAGAATTCTGAAAGAATTCGAAATAGTAAAAGTTGGGATAGATTTTGGTGATTTGGAAGGATTGTCGGGTTGTTTGTGGTAATTAGATTTACTCTTCTACAAAGGAACACACCCTCCGAACATACCCCGTCTTATTGCAGAAAAATTGGGTAACATAGCAATCACGTGCTACTATAGAAACCAAGATGGCGGCCTCCAGTATACAAAATGGACGACGGAAACACGTATCACCCTAACAACACGCGCTGCGCATGCGCACTAACACAACGTATCACTATGGAGATGGCGTCACAACATGGCCGCTCACGCGGGTTACCATGACAACACAACATGGCGCCACTGGGTCACGTGACTATGACGTCACATGAGATCCTGCAATGAGATCCGGCATCTGTGGGGTGAAAACCACATTACATACTACTAATGTGGTAAAAGTAAAATTTGTTCAAGTTATCGTGCTGACACCTCCCCCAGGTTCGAAACTGGAACAAGTAAACAATTTAAAGGGCATAACGCCTGAAAAACACTGGGTTTCGAACTCCTCAAAGACATTCTCAACTAGAACCCACAAACCAAATTTGGTAAAAATTAGATAACGTTTGTTAAAGCTATCATACTGACACTTCCCGCTGGTCGGAAATTCAATCTAAGAGACATAACTCTAAACAGACTGCGCAGGACTGGTTTTCGAACTCACCCAAGACATACTCGAGTAGGGTAGTTTTATGGGTGGAGGCAGCAGAAATACCCAGAGAGAACCACCGAGCAGAGCACCTGTCGCTCAGACTCCCCAAAGTACTAACTCCACACGAGCAGGGACAGCATTGGTTAAAGGCACGCACACCATCAATCCCCAAAACGTCTTAGTAAACAGAGATACGGTACCCCCCAATCGGGATTAAGTACCCTGCACAGGGACATAACACTGTTACTATTGGTCATGAATGTGCGTTGGCCTTTTGATTTGAAGTAACCACTGAGCCAACGCGATCCAATACTAACCCCTTAAACATGAGGTGTAGACATTTTTTGCGAAAAGGAAAAGCAGACAGTCTTTGAGTATACAAAATCAATAATTAATTTAATTCAACATCCATACAAATGCAAAATGAACTAGTCTATTTTGCTGTATACAGTAGTGTGCTCGACGATACCAATCGCTGCTTCAGGGTTAACTCTAACCCTCTGAGTATTTTAAAGATATTTTCATCAAATCTAGTCATGGCTGCTTCACAGCAGCCATGACTATATCTGATGAAAAATTCATCTAAATATAACTCAATAAATCATTGGTGAAAAAATCCATTTAATTTAGTGCGAAAATGGGTTAACCCTTTACCCAACGAACGGAAAAAACGGCCAGCGCTATTCACAAAAATCGCCAATTACTTTTCAATTTTTTAAAAAATTTTTGTCTCAAAAACATAGGTTATGACCCCTCTTTGGAACCGTCCGTTTGGGAGGGGACGTAAAATGGCTGCCCTCTGTGCGGAGAGAGACACACTGCGTGCAGGCTAAAGATCCATTCGTAGTATTCGTGAAGAGCGAGGCCAGGAAGTTTGCGGTAAGAAGGTCATCCCACACACCTGCGCCATTGGGCCAAGGAGAGGCGTTAATATATGTTGCATAACTTGTTCGCCAGTCTTTGTAAAACAAATAAGAGCAGCTTGACCATTTTAATTTTGTTTGACAGAGCTCATTGGACTCTGTCAAACAAGATTGAATTGGTTAAATTCCTTGTTGCATATGGGAAAATACTGGAGGTTGAAACATTGACATTTCGATATTGATGTGAAGAGGGTTAAATTCATTTCTTGGCTCGTGTGTTTCAGTGTGATTTTGTGTTACCCCCGAATGCAATGAAGAGAGAAATTTAATATATTCACAAAATTTATAGAAAAGGTAAAGTACACAAAATTCTCACATTTATCCGTCCAGAAGGTTCCCGGGAAAGTTTTGTTACAGCACAATTTTCTATAGTAGTGGCACCATGAAATCTTGCTAATTGGATATGTGCAGACATTCCTAGGGCAGCATCAACAAGACCAGAATCTTTCTCATATACAACTACTGTATTTTCGTCTGTTGTAAACTGTGGAAATTTTCTTCTCAGCTGCCGCCCGTCCATCGTTTCGTACCTGAAATGAATGATTTAGGAGTGTTTGGTTTAATCCTCTTAACACAAGAATCAGCTTTTCCGGCCCAGGTGTTTGATAGTTCAAAATTTCATTAAGTTGGATGACTACAAAGTGAATGTGTGTGGTAGACCAATCAATATTTTCAGCGTGCAGCCTCAAGGCTGCACGTTGAAAATATTAATTGATCTACCCCAAATAATGAACATGGACTCTTCCAACTGCTGCCATTGGACTGACATGGACAATACCAAAATTGTTCAAAGAGATATAAAAAAAAAATCCATTTCTAATATTTATTTATTTATTTGCATTTAATATCACTATATTCGTGACTGCAACATGGTTATACAGAAGATTCCAGCCAATCATTTATAACCATGTTAGCCATTTAAGAGGACCACCCTCCCCCCAAGGCATTGGTGACTGGGGCTTATTTTATGAGTAAAACAGAATTTGTTTACCACAACAAGTACTGCTTCACTTCCAGGGGTTTCCACAGGGATTCCAATTCTAAAGTTTTGGGGACAAGTGTAAAGGATATATACTCTACTTTAGTGAATATCGGGAATTATCTCATGGATGTGGACCTCAAAGCTATATTTTCAAATCCATACTAAAATAGTGAAGATTTTATTTTTTTATATACTAGGTGACATTTTACTGCGCAATATTCATCCCAATTCGTCTGCAAACACGAACGGTTCAAAACAATAACATAGATCAGCTGATCGTTCTTTCAAGCATGCACCTGCCAGTTCACTCAAACATAAAAAATAGTCCCACTTTTTTTTAACCAACTAACTGTTCAAATCAGAGGTAAAATTTACAAATTATAATCCTACGAATGAGAATAATCTCATATGTTTCATTAATGTTAATTTTTAGAACATTTTAAATGTCAATTTACGAGAGGGTATTTGCAATTGAGTGCGTCGTTTCACCCCCTCCCCCAAAAACCTTCATGCGTGAATCGATCAACAAAGTTTATCAGAAAAATTATCCAGTTCAAGGTTCAATTTCGCTTTCTATACATCTATTTTTTATTATTTCACTTTATTATTTTATTCGCTTTCTATACATCTATTTTTTTATTACTTCACTTTATTATTTTATTCGCTTTCTATACATCTATTTTTTTATTATTTCACTTTATTATTTTATTCGCTTTCTATACATCTATTTTTTTATTATTTCACTTTATTATTTTATTCGCTTTCTATACATCTATTTTTTTATTATTTCACTTTATTATTTTATTCACTTTCTATACATCTATTTTTTTATTATTTCACTTTATTATTTTATTCGCTTTCTATACATCTATTTTTTTATTATTTCACTTTATTATTTTATTCGCTTTCTATACATCTATTTTTTATTATTTCACTTTATTATTTTATTCGCTTTCTATACATCTATTTTTTTATTATTTCACTTTATTATTTTATTCGCTTTCTATACATCTATTTTTTATTATTTTACTTTAGTATTTTATTCCCTTTCTATACATCTATTTTTTATTATTTCACTTTAGTATTTTATTCGCTTTCTATACATCTATTTTTTATTATTTCACTTTATTATTTTATTCGCTTTCTATACATCTATTTTTTTATTATTTCACTTTATTATTTTATTCGCTTTCTATACATCTATTTTTTTATTATTTCACTTTATTATTTTATTCGCTTTCTATACATCTATTTTTTATTATTTTACTTTAGTATTTTATTCCCTTTCTATACATCTATTTTTTATTATTTCACTTTAGTATTTTATTCGCTTTCTATACATCTATTTTTTATTATTTCACTTTAGTATTTTATTCGCTTTCTATACATCTATTTTTTTATTATTTTACTTTATTATTTTATTCGCTTTCTCTACATACATTTTTTATTATTTTACTTTAGTATTTTATTTGCTTTCTATACATATATTTTTTATTATTTTACTTTATTATTTTATTCGCTTTCTATACATATATTTTTTATTATTTCACTTTAGTATTTTATTCGCTTTCTATACATATATTTTTTATTATTTCACTTTATTATTTTATTCCCTTTCTATACATCTATTTTTTATTATTTCACTTTAGTATTTTATTCGCTTTCTATACATCAATTTTTTATTATTTCACTTTAGTATTTTATTTGCTTTCTATACATATATTTTTTATTATTTTACTTTATTATTTTATTCGCTTTCTATACATATATTTTTTATTATTTCACTTTATTATTTTATTCCCTTTCTATACATCTATTTTTTATTATTTCACTTTAGTATTTTATTTGCTTTCTATACATATATTTTTTATTATTTTACTTTATTATTTTATTCGCTTTCTATACATATATTTTTTATTATTTTACTTTATTATTTTATTCGCTTTCTATACATATATTTTTTATTATTTCACTTTATTATTTTATTCCCTTTCTATACATCTATTTTTTATTATTTCACTTTAGTATTTTATTCGCTTTCTATACATCAATTTTTTATTATTTCACTTTAGTATTTTATTTGCTTTCTATACATATATTTTTTATTATTTTACTTTATTATTTTATTCGCTTTCTATACATCTATTTTTTATTATTTCACTTTATTATTTTATTCGCTTTCTATACATCTATTTTTTATTATTTCACTTTAGTATTTTATTCGCTTTCTATACATCTATTTTTTATTATTTCACTTTAGTATTTTATTCGCTTTCTATACATCTATTTTTTATTATTCCAGTTTATTATTTTATTCACTTTCTATACATCTATTTTTTTATTATTTTGCTTTATTATTTTATTCGCTTTCTATACATCTATTTTTTATTATTTCACTTTATTATTTTATTCGCTTTCTATACATCTATTTTTTATTATTTTACTTTATTATTTTATTCGCTTTCTATACATCTATTTTTTATTATTTCACTTTAGTATTTTATTTACTTTCTATACATCTATTTTTTTGTTATTTTACTTTATTATTTTATTCGCTTTCTATACATATATTTTTTATTATTTCACTTTAATATTTTAATTGCTTTCTATACATCTATTTTTTATTATTTTACTTTATTATTTTATTTGCTTTCTATACATCTATTTTTTATTATTTTACTTTATTATTTTATTCGCTTTCTATACATATATTTTTATTATTTCACTTTATTATTTTATTCGCTTTCTATACATCTATTTTTTTATTATTTTACTTTATTATTTTATTCGCTTTCTCTACATACATTTTTTATTATTTTACTTTATTATTTTATTTGCTTTCTATACATATATTTTTTATTATTTTACTTTAGTATTTTATTTGCTTTCTATACATATTTTTTTTATTATTTCACTTTAGTATTTTATTCACTTTCTATACATCTATTTTTTTATTATTTTACTTTATTATTTTATTCGCTTTCTCTACATACATTTTTTATTATTTTACTTTAGTATTTTATTTGCTTTCTATACATATATTTTTTATTATTTTACTTTAGTATTTTATTTGCTTTCTATACATCTATTTTTTTGTTATTTTACTTTATTATTTTATTCGCTTTCTATACATATATTTTTTATTATTTCACTTTAATATTTTAATTGCTTTCTATACATCTATTTTTTATTATTTTACTTTATTATTTTATTTGCTTTCTATACATATATTTTTATTATTTCACTTTATTATTTTATTCGCTTTCTATACATCTATTTTTTTATTATTTTACTTTATTATTTTATTCGCTTTCTCTACATACATTTTTTATTATTTTACTTTAGTATTTTATTTGCTTTCTATATATATATTTTTTATTATTTTACTTTATTATTTTATTCGCTTTCTATACATATATTTTTTATTATTTTACTTTATTATTTTATTCGCTTTCTATACATATATTTTTTATTATTTCACTTTATTATTTTATTCGCTTTCTATACATCTATTTTTTATTATTTCACTTTATTATTTTATTCGCTTTCTATACATCTATTTTTTATTATTTCACTTTAGTATTTTATTCGCTTTCTATACATCTATTTTTTTGTTATTTTACTTTATTATTTTATTCGCTTTCTATACATATATTTTTTATTATTTCACTTTAATATTTTAATTGCTTTCTATACATCTATTTTTTATTATTTTACTTTATTATTTTATTTGCTTTCTATACATCTATTTTTTATTATTTTACTTTATTATTTTATTCACTTTCTATACATATATTTTTATTATTTCACTTTATTATTTTATTCGCTTTCTATACATCTATTTTTTATTATTTTACTTTATTATTTTATTTGCTTTCTATACATCTATTTTTTATTATTTTACTTTATTATTTTATTCGCTTTCTATACATATATTTTTATTATTTCACTTTATTATTTTATTCACTTTCTATACATATATTTTTATTATTTCACTTTAATATTTTAATTGCTTTCTATACATCTATTTTTTATTATTTTACTTTATTATTTTATTTGCTTTCTATACATCTATTTTTTATTATTTTACTTTATTATTTTATTCGCTTTCTATACATATATTTTTATTATTTCACTTTATTATTTTATTCGCTTTCTATACATCTATTTTTTTATTATTTTACTTTATTATTTTATTCGCTTTCTCTACATACATTTTTTATTATTTTACTTTATTATTTTATTCGCTTTCTATACATATATTTTTTATTATTTTACTTTAGTATTTTATTTGCTTTCTATACATATTTTTTTTATTATTTCACTTTAGTATTTTATTCACTTTCTATACATCTATTTTTTTATTATTTTACTTTATTATTTTATTCGCTTTCTCTACATACATTTTTTATTATTTTACTTTAGTATTTTATTTGCTTTCTATACATATATTTTTTATTATTTTACTTTAGTATTTTATTTGCTTTCTATACATCTATTTTTTTGTTATTTTACTTTATTATTTTATTCGCTTTCTATACATATATTTTTTATTATTTCACTTTAATATTTTAATTGCTTTCTATACATCTATTTTTTATTATTTTACTTTATTATTTTATTTGCTTTCTATACATATATTTTTATTATTTCACTTTATTATTTTATTCGCTTTCTATACATCTATTTTTTTATTATTTTACTTTATTATTTTATTCGCTTTCTCTACATACATTTTTTATTATTTTACTTTAGTATTTTATTTGCTTTCTATACATATATTTTTTATTATTTTACTTTATTATTTTATTCGCTTTCTATACATATATTTTTTATTATTTTACTTTATTATTTTATTCGCTTTCTATACATATATTTTTTATTATTTCACTTTATTATTTTATTCGCTTTCTATACATCTATTTTTTATTATTTCACTTTATTATTTTATTCGCTTTCTATACATCTATTTTTTATTATTTCACTTTAGTATTTTATTCGCTTTCTATACATCTATTTTTTTGTTATTTTACTTTATTATTTTATTCGCTTTCTATACATATATTTTTTATTATTTCACTTTAATATTTTAATTGCTTTCTATACATCTATTTTTTATTATTTTACTTTATTATTTTATTTGCTTTCTATACATCTATTTTTTATTATTTTACTTTATTATTTTATTCACTTTCTATACATATATTTTTATTATTTCACTTTATTATTTTATTCGCTTTCTATACATCTATTTTTTTATTATTTTACTTTATTATTTTATTCGCTTTCTCTACATACATTTTTTATTATTTTACTTTAGTATTTTATTTGCTTTCTATACATATATTTTTTATTATTTTACTTTATTATTTTATTCGCTTTCTATACATATATTTTTTATTATTTCACTTTATTATTTTATTCGCTTTCTATACATCTATTTTTTTATTATTTTACTTTATTATTTTATTCGCTTTCTCTACATACATTTTTTATTATTTTACTTTAGTATTTTATTTGCTTTCTATACATATATTTTTTATTATTTTACTTTATTATTTTATTCGCTTTCTATACATATATTTTTTATTATTTTACTTTATTATTTTATTCGCTTTCTATACATATATTTTTTATTATTTCACTTTATTATTTTATTCGCTTTCTATACATCTATTTTTTTATTATTTCACTTTATTATTTTATTCGCTTTCTATACATCTATTTTTTTATTATTTCACTTTATTATTTTATTCGCTTTCTATACATCTATTTTTTTATTACTTCACTTTATTATTTTATTCGCTTTCTATACATCTATTTTTTTATTATTTCACTTTATTATTTTATTCGCTTTCTATACATCTATTTTTTATTATTTCACTTTATTATTTTATTCGCTTTCTATACATCTATTTTTGTTATTTCACTTTATTATTTCATTCACTTTCTATACATCTATTTTTTTACTTTATTATTTTATTCCCTTTCTATACATCTATTTTTTATTATTTCACTTTAGTATTTTATTCGCTTTCTACACGTCTATTTTTTATTATTTCACTTTATTATTTTATTCGCTTTCTATACATCTATTTTTTATTATTTTACTTTATTATTTTATTATTATACATCTATTTTTTCAGTCATAGACTCACCCGAACAGTCTCGAATAGCACGAACTTATGGCACTGCTGGTAAAGCTGGCATTGAATTGCATGTAACAGTATCGAAGGCGAAGTGAAGCGCCAAGGCTTGATGTCATTTCGGAAGCTACTGGTGGATATTCCTCGTTAAATGAATATCGAGAAATATCCTTTAGACAATTTGCGATAATTCATAGGCTATCATATAATAAATAGAGGATATGGAATGAGTGTTTTTCTCATATAATATTTATGAAACGAGTCTAAGAATTTTCTGTTTTGGCGAGCCTCTGGCGAGCCCAAACGGAAAATTGGAACTTGGAAAAAACATCCTCGTATAATTAAACATTTTCATTTTTTGCTTCCAAAACATAGGTTATGACCCCTCATTGGAACGAGCTGATTGGAACGAGCTCGTCGAGGTCGTTCCAATGAGGGGGTCATAATCTATGTTTTGGAAGCAAAAAGTGAAAATATAAAAAAAATGAATGGTGTTTTTCTTGTAGGTAAAAGATTAATACAATATAACCCACCCTAAATAGGAGACATAATTTCTCCCTACTGAAATTATGCAAATGTGACCCCGTTGTATTTTGTTTAGCCAATCAAATTGTCCAGTTTTGAAAATGACCAATGAAATTGACGGAAGGTATTATTTATCACTGATTAATATGAAAACAAAATATCAAATGTTTTAAAGTGAACAAAACGGACGAGTCATATGACAAAGACTTTTATACAATTATCAAAAATCGCTTGTACAGATAGGATACGTCCAAAGCAGCATCGAGACACTCGGCAAATCCCGAGAAGGGCAGGTATATCAATCCTTTCTTTTCATTAAACACAAAAACTGTTGAACCTGTTGAAGGTGAACCAGTATTTCGATCTTACTCCAGTCAGTTTATCACTTGTCTGGTGTTATTCAGTATGATTTTGCCAGAATAAAGCTCAAGTGTTACTGTCTCTCATTTTCTGACTGTTTCTCAAACACTTAAACTAAGCAAGTAAAAAACCGCTCCCTCCCGTATCTTGAAAAATCTAATATATAACTTCGATAAGGATTGACTACTTGAAAGTATGAGTATAGAAGGTGTCCAAATATAAATATTTTAGTTATTACTGACAAAAAGGCCAATCGACATTGTAGAATTTATATCATGTTACTAGTTTTCACGGTAGGCTTTCGTTTGATGTTTGATGACGTGAAAGCCGTTAGGCTGTGACTACAGTCACAGCCTAACAGCTTTCACGTCATCGATGGGAGGAGCCATCGCATTGATTGAATTGATACAATGTTGAGATTGGTGGAATGAGTTGATACGTTTTTTCGCAATCGTTCCAGCAATCCAGTGGTATAGAGATCAGTTCCCGCAAGTCTCCTGTTTGTAAAGATATTTACGAAACGAGGTAGGTAAATTAGATCAAGGGCCAGCCAATACTGGACGAATCTAAGATTCTATTTATTACTAAAAAGCCCCACCGAAGAACGTCATTAAAAAAGTAATTAGGTCAAGGCGAACCTCTAGAGGAGGTTCTGAATTTACTGAAATTTAAGATTCTATTTATTTGATCCTAAATCCGATGAAAGATGCCTAAAGGGGTCACGAAACAACAAAACTTTTTAAATTAAAAGAGAGCGTTGTTTGACGGAGAGTTCATTCAAAAATATAAACGAAAATACATAGATATTTTGAAACATTCAACAATTCATGGAAATAGCAGTTCAAAACTCACTCATTGATGTCACGGAAAGTATTCTTACTTCATTATTTCATATTTTTAGTTAAAGGTCAGAGTCCAACTGCGATAACTCAGCTGCGTACACCTGGGCCACTTCCAAAATGTTATTGATTGACAGTGCTTTTCCGTTTTTAAAGTATAAGTTAAATGATCGGTAACGAGTGTTAGATGATGAGATAAAATTGGAATATTAAAACGGTTTGACAGAGTCATTACGTAAAAAGGATAAGAAGTGCTTCTCTACATGTATATCTGAAGTTAGTTGTATGTTTTCACCCTTACTCTATTTTATGTGTATCCATAGCGTCAACAAAGTCCTGTACCAGTTCTGGATGATTATCTTTCCGGCTCATTATGAGTCCACCAGTCTTGTGCACGAGCTGCAATCCGGACTCTTTCTCAACTTCTTCCCATCTGCAACAAAAGGGTGAAATTGTAACCGAGCTATTGCTATTAGTGACGTTAATTCGTTAAAACCTATAAATGCTTCAGCGTTCCTTCACAAAAGAAGGTCTAAATTTGATAATGCAACACAGCGAAATGAATCTTTGATGGTAACAAGTAAATAGTTCCTACCTGTAGTCCCAATAAAACATTTTGGTCAACAGCTGATTTCTTTTGGTTCCCAATTGAGAAGGTCTTCACTTCTCCTATACTTAACCAGCTGTTCCGTCACCTCCCCCTTTCATATCCTCTGAACATTCAGAAAGTAACAGGTTAATGATATCCATTACTACCTCTTTATCGATATTCGTTGTAACAACACGAATAGGAATTTCTATCCTCGACGCGAATTACGAATCGAACTTGAGGTCGGACACTGACATGCAATCCGAATCGAATAGGAAACGGCGCGAAATAATTTTCGTGAAATCACTTGTTATTTTGATCAAATTAATTCGTTAAAAAATCTTTGAGGCTTGACCGTGTCTCAGGTTTGGTGGATACCCGAGTGCAGAGGTCACAAGGTAATTGCTACATCAGTACTAACAAAGTGGAGCGCGGAAATTCCGCGCTCCACTTTATTATTACTGTTGTAACAATACAAACTGTGAGACAGACAAACATGTCAATAACCTGACTGAACCAACCACGCAACAGTCTACTATTCTTTCATTTCTGCGGCATAATTCTACCGGTAGAAGACATTAATTTGCCATCGTTCCTTCGTGAAAAACACGTGAGATACCCTATTCGAAAATAAACGAATCATGAAGCCGATTTGATTCCTTATCAAACCCACGGTGTTCACATCGAATCGAGTATTTGATGTTTCACACGACCCTTCTATGAATCGAATTTATATTCTGATGGACTGATATTTCAATTGTTCTAAGTGAAAATGTTCAAGGTCTCCATGACCCACAGGGTACATACTTCGTAGTAATGCTACCCATTATTAGCTTGTTGATGTATTCTGGACTCCTGTTTATATCAATGATCAGGATTCTACAAAATCTGAATGTAAAGTGTAGTGCCCACAACATTTTGGGAAGTGTCTTCCAGCAATTTGCAAATCGTCTACCCACGTTCAGTTAAACACTATTAATGATAGTGAAGTCGATCTAGAGACGGGTGGGGGTGGGGGTCATGGGGGTGGGGGGGGGGGGGGGTCATGGCCCAAACAACGATGACTAGCGACTAATATCAAATGTTTTTCTGATTCTGAAATGTTAAGTCTGTGGCCCGTGCGACGAAAGCATTTGTATATACATTTTGGTGGAAGTCTCGATGAAAGCTGAGGTTCCGGTGGTAATGTAATTTACAAAATGGGGCTTGTCGTATGTGCTTCATGTCGTCATTGAGGTATTAGAGGATCATTTTGAAATAGTTTTATTCCAGAGGATCACCGTCGGCAGATCGTCGGCTGAGTGCTAGAATGTTCTATGTCCCATAGGGGGAATAATACATCGTCCCACAGGGGGATAATACATAGGCCCATAGGAGAGATAATACATAGTCCCATAGGGGACATAGAACATTCTAGCACTCAGGCGACGAGATAAGCAGTATTACGTCGTTCTTCGATTTTATAACATTAGGCAATAGGGGTCAGGGGAGAATTGGGCCTTCATTCTCTAATCTGATTATTAAAGAGTTTTTTTTTGCAACAGTCTTCTGCAGGCAACCATCAGATGACCATTGTCGTTCTCTTCAGATGACTAACATAGGACCCGCCCTGGTTTCAAGGCAACCCATTGCTTACCTCGGCATGTAGCGTCATTGTTATTCGGTTAGTTCAGCTGCCGTAAAGGACGCAACATTTTAGTGATGAAGATGGCAATCATGGTTATCCACACAAGCGACCATGTTGTGATGTCATAGAAGATGTTTCAGATGAGTTCATCTATCACCTCAACATAATCCATATGGCCGGCCATTTTACATTATCACAAAGGTGATAAGTAATCGGATTACGCATGCGTGACATTTGTTGGCAAGAAACAAACGTTTCTATGCCCCACATGGTCGGTCCACTACAGTTCGCAGTTATCAAACTGGACGAATGAAATGATTTTCTTTCAGAACACGTGCTATGCTTGCGCAATCATGACCCATATAACCATGGTGATGATGACACAACATGGCCACTTTCTTATGTTACCATGATAACACGGGTTCGATTTTGCACCACTAATATGACATTACCGCATATAATAACCAAATAAAAGGAACTGATTTGGGTGCTATCATCTTCAAATTACGTTTTCTGTGCCACGAAATCTGAAACGTTATTGTGGCAGTTTGTCAAATTGTAAGACTACAGAAGTCCTTGGGCAAGACAACTAATCCTGATTGACCGCGCGTGAGCACGGTGGCGCTGTCTGCTGAGGCGTATAGCGCGTAGATGATGCACTTGTATTCAACTAATGCTAACCTTGCTTGAGCGGAGTTAGTATGTTGACAGTTGTTCGCCGTTGCCCGGTGGTTCTCTTCGGGAACTTCGGCTCCCCCCATCCCTAAAACGGCCCGATACGAGGTGACCCTGGATGTCGAAACTTTCGTTAAAACCCAAATAAATAAATCAATATAACTTTATAGAAAGTAGAAAGACGGCTGTATATTTGTACTGTCTTAAAAATGGGTAGATTCCACGTGGCTTTCATTCATGTTAATATTAACTAATATTATACATTTCTAGCCACCTTCACACATCCACGAAACGTACATACGATGAGATTTGAGGTTTGATAGAATATTGGTAACGTGTCATTACAGACTGGGGTATTGTCCCATTTTGGGAGAGGAGATGACGCGTATTAATTTGAAGTGGAACTATCATATTTCTGCGCTTATAATGCATTTATCGCAGAAACATCTATGGACATATTTCACACATTTTAGAATTTTCTTGTAGTGCTGTCTATTTGTTAATTTTTCGATGCCACTCGTTTAATTATGACCGAAATTGTGATCAATTTAGATTTCTAGATGGTGTAACTTGCATGCAGTACGGCTGCCGTGGACTGGTCACTTTCCACGGAAGGGCAATATATTAGATTCCAAACACTAATTATAGGAATAATCATCGAAAATCTAATTAGTGAAGCACCGGGTACAACCAGGGTACAACCAGGGTACAACCCGGTGCTTCATTAATTAAAATTTTGCTGCTGCTGATTTTTATTATCTGGTCAACGCATGTGCGGACATCACTGCCCACGTGTGGATTACGGCCAGTCTACTGCGATTGTATTATATTTATCTAAAGGTATGTACGAATTGAATTTGGAATCAGGGTAATTTGTTTGCTACGACATTTGTCATAGCACCACTGTCTACAAAATTGTTGTGATATCCATCCTGACTCTCGTGATATCCAGGACCAAAACAATCTCGTGTATATAATTCTTAATTCTTAACATCTTTAAACGCATGTTCGTTTCTGTATATTTACGTCAATGAATGTCATCCGCGGGGGAATTACCGCGGGGATTATCTTGAGGCCATCTTACGTGGTTCGGTGGGGAGGGGGGGGGGGGGGGTCAGATTGCATTGTGATGTTTTTTTACTGACGTTCCAGCAATCCGACTCTACAGGCACAAATAATAATAAGAATAACTAGAGAATTGTAATTTGTTGGACAAATTACGGGCTTTCCCAACTTTTTAATGTGAAAAGGCAAACTGTATTGTACACAAAACTATCGATCAGTTTTGAAAACAGAAAATTTAGTGGCAATCAAAGTTTTTGTGATTTTATGCAGCCAAAACAGATATTTGAGATACAGCAGGACACCAAAACATTTAACACAAAATTTGCTCTTCAATAATTACAGAATATGTTCATAGAAAGCAAAACAAACGATGTCCTTTCTGCTTTGGAAAAAAATAGTACATATGAATTATGGGCGTACGGGCCGGGGTTTCATGAAGGACTGTGCCCCAACCCACCCCTGAGTCAGGAAGGAGCCGATTTTTCAGCCAATATGCCAGAAAATTTCGGACAATTTAGTTGCCAGAAATGACCACAAAACATTTTGGTTTTCCACACAAAATGTTGTTTTCCTATCTCATCACTTAGAAGTTGTAAGTAAACTGGCCATTATACTGTACAAGTTGATTCAGTGGAACTGTATCCACGTTAATATTATTCATTCATAATCACACATATAAAGTACATATAAAGAGCTCTATTACTGCATATTACGGGAGCACGGTGGTTCAGAAGGTAGAGATGATTGTTGCAATCCAAGAAGTCCTCGGTTCGAATTCCGCCTGTGGCAACCACATTGTGTCCTTGAGCAAGACACCTCATCCCAAATTTAATTTCCCACGTGGGGTGTGGGGGGGGGGGGGGGGGTATGATGGCGATGTGTACTGAGGGTACTTTGAGGGTGCACTTGTCTTCAACCAATGCTAACCCTGCTTTTGTGGAGTTAGTATGTTGGGGAGTCTGAGTTGCTTGCATTGCTCGGTGGTTCTCTCCAGGTACTCAATGGGAGGGAGACCCCCCTCCCTCCCATACTCACATTTGGCATTTCCTCCTGAGATTCAACTTGTTCGGGCTAAAAGGGTTCATCCTCCCCCCTAAAAAACCGACGGCACGATTCGTACCTACTTTATTCTCAACTCAACGACTTTTCCATTCATTATTTACCTGTCACCGGCTGAGTTAGGTATTATATTTGTCTATTTGATGAACTTTTCAACCTTAACTATTTGCGGCTTCATGTAGCACTACTGAAAGGCCACTGCGCGGTTACCAATATATTCAGGGATTGATTTTACGAAAATAACAATTATTCCGACTAAACCCACATGGGAACTCCTAAATATGCCAAGGTTTAAACTTTTGATAATGACGTATAAAACAGAAGTTGTCATGCTATGCTTGCTGCATGCAGGCATAGAAAACATTCAGCGCTCAATGAATTTGGAATGGAGTAAATTGTCACTTTATCCTACGAAATTCTGAAAAAATGAGTTTTTTTCGATGGCATCTACCATTATGCATCTGAGACAGGGATTGCGTTAAACTTTACAGCAACCTTATAACAGAAAATATTCTTGGAATTGAACCGTGAATCCGAATTTCGAAAGCATTTTCGGATATTCTATTCCAAACTACTA
This sequence comes from Pictodentalium vernedei, assembly GCA_031216915.1. Taxonomy (NCBI): domain Eukaryota; kingdom Metazoa; phylum Mollusca; class Scaphopoda; order Dentaliida; family Dentaliidae; genus Pictodentalium; species Pictodentalium vernedei. The sequence goes on from CM062295.1 coordinate 776,491,959, forward strand.
CTGCACGCTTATCAATATTCAGTGATTTATGAAAATTAAAATTATTCCGACCATACACATATGGGCAGTCTCGAATCTGCCAACGGTTAAACTTTTAATAATAACATATAAAACAAAAGTTGTCATACTATGACTGCTGCATACAGCCATAGAAAACGTTCCGCGCTCAATCAATTAGGAATGGAGTAAATCGTCACTTAAACTTACCAAATTCTGAAAACGGGAGTTGTTTTTTGGACTGCACCTATCTTTATACAAACAGAACGAGCATAGGGTTAAACTTTACAACCAAACTTACGAAAACAAATATGCTCGGTAGGCAATTGTAAATACGAACATGTAAATCATTTTTCGATATTCCTTTCGAAAATGGAAGAAAAGTGAGCTCCAAATTAGCCAATTTTATGAAGAAGTTTAGAGCACTCAAATTCAAGGCCCGGCCCGAAAACTGGGTGAAGGTTAAAACTTTGAATAAAATACATAACAGCAAAATTGTTCTTGGATGAAGGCCCAATCCTCTCAAGGAAACGGTTTTGAGACAATATGGCTCCAGTGCTGAGAAAGTGCATGTAAGCGTTGGCGAAAATAACAATTATTCTGACAGTACCCTTATGCGAAGTCTCAAATCTGCCAAGGGTTAAACTTTTAATAATAACATATAGAACAAAATTTGTCATACTTTGACTGCTGCAAGCAGCTAAAGAAAACATTCAGAGCTCAAGCAATTAAAAATGGAGTAAATTGCCACTTAAATTTACCAAATTCTGAAAAAAATGGAATTTATTTGGACGGTACCTACTTTTATGCAACCAGAATGGGATAGGGTTAAACTTTACAACTAAACTTACAACAGCAAAAATGCTCGGTAGTCAATTGTGAATACGCACACGAAAAGTGTTTGAAATTAACCTCTTTCCAAAATGATGGAAAAAGCAACCAAAGTTTGCTAATTTTGGCATTTTCAAACGGTTCTCTTATTCTCACCCTCATTGTGCTTGGGGGTTAAATCTGAGATGAAAAATTAAACAGTAACTTTCTACCGCAATCATTGTTGCATCTATCCAAACCAAAATAATTGTTACAACAACCTTGTTATTAGAGAAATTTGCCCTTGAAGTTGGTCCATTTTGAAGAAAAATTCTATATTCATGTCATTTTTGGCCAGTGGGGGATAAAGTTGAAAGATGTGAGTGGTGATTGTGGTGTATCATATTATGCTCTAAATGTGCGGAAAATTTGAGCTAAATAACTGTAAACAATTTTGAGACATTCGAAAAATGGTGAAATTTTTGAAAACACGCGTTTTCACAGATATGACGATACCACAGTTCACTAGATTTTATGACATTACATAAGGGTGCCAAATTTGGTCAAAATCGTACAGCTTGTTTTCGAGCAGTTCAACAGACAAAATTCAGGGAGGAAAAAAAAAAAAAAAATAATAGAGAAGAAAAATTTTGAAAAAGAAGAATAACAATAGTCTTTCCCAAACTAGGTTTGGGAAAGCCTAATAATAATGCAATGTTAACGTCTAGAATCCACCGCAGTGATCTCTTACTTACATTATTTCCTCGTATCACAGGTATTCACACCCTTTGTTCATTCTATGACATTCTCAGCTCTACTCAACGGAGTATACTTCCGGTACTCCACAGACGAGCACACATGGCAAGCACATCAGCAGGTCCCTATTTTACACCTTGGTACGGTGGGGATTGCATAGTACGAGAGAACATTCCCATCATTCACAGCTGGCATGTGATGCAACGTCGCAAAATTACACACGGAAACTTCGCCGATAGCACACCAGCCACTACTAAGGGAAGCACCCGGATCATTAGCCGAATTGTCACCCATCCAGGGATTAACCGGACTCGACGTTGCTTAACTTCGGTGATCTAACGAGACGGGTCTCATCAGTGTATTAAGGCAGAAAATGGCGGGATCAACATGCGAGCATGCAAGCCACCTGATTTTCAACAAAGTGAGCTACCACAAAAGTGTCATACTGATTCTGATGGGAAACGACATTAAAAAAGGTAATCTTCAAAACTAAAATTATGTAAAACGATAGTTTACTTGTAGAGTTCAAATGAAATAAAACAGATAAATGTAAAGTGCTTGTTTTTTATAACATATAAATTGTATGCTACTCTTAATTACTTACGCTTTATATGAATCTGGTGTCAGTTTAGTATAAGCTTCATCCTCGTAAGCCAACCGTCTACAACAAAAGACAAACTACAGTTAACAACACAAATCAAATGAAACGCCTCAATACGCTCATTTAAAGTTATAATATATACATGACCAGCTTTTACCTTCAGGTCAGTGGGAAAAGAGTCTGGTTATCGCCCCTGAAAATGTCGTTTTGGGGATTGAAAATTAGCATTACGGAGATGGGAAAGTTTTTCAATTCCTAAGATTAAATAAAATGTTCAAAAGTTACATTATGGAAGCGCATGACATCTAAAAGTTCAGTGTATTTTCTTATAAGTGATAGTTGAATGGTGCCAGTTTACAATCTGAGTTTTGTTCCTCAATCACTTATAAAATGTCCTAGTTTTTCCAGTGCAGTCAAGCTAAAATGTTTAAGAACAGTGTTTTCCTTGACGTTTGGTCATCTATGTACACGTTTTGGTTTGACAGATGTCTCGGAAGAGCATCAATTCGATAAATATGATCTTGTGTTTATATTGTCTGGTGGAAATATCTGTCAGATCCAAGCCTTGACCTTTGTTCCTTTGATGTCTTAAATTCTGTACAATGTGATTACTTTTCTCACGCCTTGGCCGATTATCTGTGAAGCAATTAGCTGGTGCGTTCTGATGGTCGATAAGGAGAGATAATCGTCCACTTGAACCAGTTACTTGAAGTGGAAAGCTGGGCATGGACGATAGTTCACTGCTCGGATTCGAGTACGATTTTTATCCTCGAGCGGGGCGCGCGGAGGGTTATTTCACGAGGTGTCAGCCGACAGCCGAGTGAAATAATCACCGCGACCACGAGAGTTAAAATCGTACTCGAATCCAAGCATTCAGCTTTTGCATTTATTTTATATTCTCTTTATTTGTATTAGTTTTTCCCAAAACCTCCCGTTATAACTGATTTAATGGTTACTTTCAAAACATGTCAAAAAAAAAGAAGAAAATAGTTCGCCACAGCTGAGCAGTGGAATAACATTTTCGGCGAGTGGAAGTGGGAATATGATTTGTTTTGGGGGAAGAAAAACGAATGAAAATAAAATAAAAGTATCTACCTAACTAGCAATCTAGGTTACGTACACATCAAAGGACGTTAGAGTTACAGAAATACCGAAAATAGTAAGATAATCGAACCTATGACGCGCTTGAATTGCAAATGGAAAATAAAACAGAACAAAAGAACCTCGACAGCTAAAACAACTAAAAACAGGAAAATTGGGCCAAAACAATAACATATATGTATTCTGGTTTACCTACCTACCTGAAAACAAAACTGGCCGATCTGGAATTCTGAAGCAGTTGGTGCATCCACAAGCTCTCAAGTCAACAGTCTAATTGTTTTGTAAATCCGACACTGTTATGGACTGTTTGTTTACCCACGTTTGGTGGAGTTTACGCAGATACAATGTGAAATTCACTCACAAAGATACACAGATATTCTCTCGTCCCATAATTATGGTTATTCCAATCAATAAATATTGAATTCGGAAGATATTTACAAATAGGTGGGGTACTCTGTAGGGGGAGTGTGTCGAAGCAAATTGCAGTACACGATGTCGTTTGTTTTTGCAATCGACCTTCCTGGACACCCACCCACCCTTAAACCGCAAGATTTTTTTTATTTTCTGCATATTTTTTTCAGTCATTTTGAACCCCCCCCCCCCAACATATCCTTCAAATAAAAAAAAAAAAAAAAAAAAAAATTCCGCCATATTTTGGACACCCACACTCTCAGCATAATACATCAATTTTATTAGCACTTTTCCAGTGGTATTGAGGACCATTTTCTAGTGTTTCTGGGCATTTCGTGTGTGACCCCAAGATTTTAGAGAGGTATTTTGACACAGGGAATGCCATGCGATTGGTTTTATAAAAATCATTTTTTGATACATGAACTGACGTTGGCCCTTTAAGTTGTGACTGTTTTATCCAAATGGGACATGACAGCTTTGTTTTAATTTTTCGTTAATTTAAGTTTTTATTTTAACACTGGTTGGTGCAATTGTTATATGAACCATCTGCTCTACTGTTAGTTGTATCTTGATTCTTGATGTATGTTTTACAACAATTTACATGTATTTAAAGTCTTATTTCTTAAGAACCTTGAGGAACCTAAAAGACCTTTGATTGTCTGTGATTATATTATAAGAAATGTTTAAATCTGTTTAACTGTACAAATAGGATATGCAATTACAGAAATCGTGACATACAATGCAGACCAGGCTGCTGGTTCAAAAAACACTGGGCCCAGGTGGGTCAGATATCACAACCTACCCATCAATACAACCCCATAATAAAGCAAGAATGTGTGGATATTAGTCTAAATCAGCAGCCATCATGGACTGGAAAAAGCAAATTGCAATGAGCAATAAATAAGAACTAATGTGCGTGTTTTCGGACTACACTGTAAATTACTAATGTAGATTTTATTGTTTGATATGGGAGCGCGGTAGGTCAGTGGTAGACTGTTGGACTTCTATGCTAGAGGTCCCGAGTTTGATTCCCGACCGGGACGTTGTGTCCTTGGGCAAGGCACTTTATCCCGGTTGCCTGCATGGGGGCACGGTGACGCCGTGTACTAAGACGTACTGCACGTCGACGGTGCACATGTTTTCAACCGCTGTAACCCTGCTTGAGCGGAGCTTGAACAGAGTTAGAATGTTGAGGAGCTGACAGTTGCCCGTCGACGCTCGGTGGTTCTCTCCGGGTACTCCGTCTTCCTCCACCCGTAAAACTGTCACGGTCACGATTAGCCATTGTGCACAGTATGTGACCTTAAACACCAATAAATAAATAAATTGTTTGATATATGTATCATAAGTACAGTGTAGCCAATAAAGGAGTAGTAGAATATTTATAATGACTGCTCTATGGGGAGTTTCATTTTGGAAAATGTTGCCTACGTTGTGAAAAAAACGCCCACCGAGCCCATACCGAGGACACTTGACAAGCTATATCAGTGAAATGAATTTACGAAGGTGTTGGTAGGGGAGGTGGGTGGAATTTTGATTGAAAATTCACCACCTGACCCAGTCGTTTCGATGTAATTCACAGACTAACTGGTCACAAATACACAGCTAGAAATCAAGCACAAATGTCCGGTGTGCTGTCATAATTAACTCGTACAACCCACCCCAATCTGAGATAACAGTGAGGTCATTGAAATAACTAAAGGATGACAAAAAGACAGATCTGTGGATAATTAACTTTAAACTAACCATATAAAAGTGATATGATTGCTGCCTAAAAACTACCATAATTCTTCTGGTATTGTATTTAAAGTGTTTAGTTAGGCATAAAATGGCGCCACAAAAATTTTACAAGGAGTTGAGAAAAATGTGTTTTTTGAGCCGTTTGACCACCCACCCACCAACCCCGGCATCGTGTACTGAATATTTTGTCCGCCCCCACCCCCCCCCCGGTACTACACGGCTGTTGTTAATCTTAATTCCTTTTGGTAATGTATAACAACATTCGGTCAAACTTTCAACTGAGAAACTTGATTAACCCTTTACCCAACGCAGACGATATCCAAATTTATTATTTTAAATATCATTTTTTGAAATTTTTTGTAAAATATTTTTTAACTGCTAAATTTGCAAATTACGCGGGCGGATGAGGCCGATTCGTTGGGTAAACGGTTAAAAAAAAATAATGTTCATAATATGTTTCAGATTCAATCGTCCGAAATATATCGGTCCGAAAAGCGAAACTTCGGCTCACTTTTCGAACCACCTGCAATATTCCCGACGAACGAATCTAAAACATAAACGATTCACTATTTGTGGGCTAGAGAAATTTCATCAAACTTAATACTTCTTGCAACCGCACTCCCTCCCGAATGCTAGCACCGCCTCAAGTTTGTAAAGGCCTTTATATGTCTGGTATCTGTTCTATGGAAATTAGTAAAAAAACATGCAGGGAGCGCGGTGGCTCAGTAGGTAGAATTGCAGGCTGCAAGCCGAGAGGTCCTCGGTTCGAATGCCACCTGCAGCAACCGCGTTGTGTCCTTGGACAAGACACTTCATCTCCATTGCCCGCCTGGGGGGCACGATGACGCCGTGTACTAAAGTGTACTGCACGTCGATGGTACGCATGTCTCCAACAAATCTAACCCTGCCCGAGCTGCAGTGCGGAGTTACGATGTTGGGGAGCAGGCAGCTGCTCGTCGTTGCTCGGTGGTTCTCTCCGGGTACTCAGGCTTCCACCACCCGTAAAACTGTCACGGTCATGATTAGCCATTGTGCATAAATATGTGACCTTAAACATCAATAAATAATAATAATAATAATAATAAACATGCAGTGCAGAGAACACTTACTATTTAGTTTACCGTAACTATGCTGAGCAAGTTGGCAAATAATTAATATAAACACGAGGAAGACATTTGCAACTTAATTTTTAAAAACTGAGCTTGTGGGGAAGCGGCAAAGTTATGGAAAATCTTAAAAAACACAGCACCTGTCTATCAGGAGAGAAGAATCAATACAGTTTATTTTACCGAGCAGGCAACATTGCACCGTTTTTACTGATAATAGTGTCATTATATACTCGCCCAAAAAGAAAGTGTGCATTGCAGAAATTGATCAAACTCCAAAAAAATAATTTCGTAGGTGAAAAGAGTGTTAATCTGTTCATGAATAAGTTATATTGAACACAAAAACAGCTTTCCCCGTTAAAATTGCATTAACGTTAAATGACGTGCTGCACGTTTGTGAAAAGACATGTTTTGCACGTGGAGAGTCTGAAAATTCATGCAGCAGTGTGAATCCTTGGGTATTTAAACACTAACGTAAGGCCTTCCTATCGTTCACATTCAAACTTGCGCTGCTGTTAAAACGACTCCACATTAGCATGCCAAGATTGACAAGGAATCAACGTCTCCTTGCCCTGGGTATGATAAGAGCTGGCAGAACACACAGAGAGGTTGACCAGCATTTGAACTGCCACCGTAACACTGTAGACAGGCTAGTCCATCGACATGCACAACATGATGACGTTCGAGACCGACCCCGCTCCGGGAGACCCCAAGTTACCACCCCTGCACAAAATCGGTATATCCGTGTCGTCCATCTCTGGAACCGGCAACAAACGGCAACGACGACAGCCAGGAACATCCCTAACCTGAGACGGATACATCCTCAAACAGTAACCAACCGGCTGAGAGAATACGGCTTACGTCCTCGAAGACCTGCAATTCGTCCGATTTTGACGTTACGTCATCGTCGTGCTCGACTGCAGTGGTGTAGACAACATCTCAGGCATCCCTTACACTGGTGGCGACGTGTTTTATTCACAGATGAATGTCGTTTCCATCTTTCATCATCAGATGGCCGCCAGAGAGTGTACAGACGTCGAAACGAACGCTACGCAGATCCATGTGTCGTGGAGCGAAACCGTTATGGGGGAGGGTCTCTCATGGTGTGGGGTGGCATCACTGCCCGTAACAGAACTGAGCTGGTCATTATTGATGGCAATCTCAATGCAGCCAGATACGTGATGAAGTGCTTACACCTGTTGTTGTCCCATTTCTGCAACGTCACGGCCCCGGCGTCATTCTACAGCAGGACAACGCCCGACCCCACGCAGCTCGTCTTGTTCAACAGTATCTGCAGCAACAACAAGTGGATGTTCTTCCCTGGCCCGCAAATTCGCCCGATATCTCACCCATTGAGCACGTATGGGACGAAATGAAACGTCAGCTACGCCGGATTCCCCGGGCACCGTCAACGTTTGTGGAACTCCAAAGACAGCTTATCAGAATATGGAACAACATCCCACAACACTTCCATGCTAACTTGTTCGCTTCCATGAGGCGTAGATGCACAGCAGTAGTCGATGCAGACGGAGGTCATACCAGATATTGAGTGTGTGACTTTTGTGTTTGACCCTTAGTGTCTTTGACTCTCCATGGCACCAAGTATTCGTCGTAGCGTAATGAAATTTCTCGTGTTGATCACAAATTGATTCATCTGTGATTGAATAAAATTTCCATGAATGAAAATGATATATATCTTTTTTTAATGTTATTTTTTAGCACGCACACTTTCTTTTTTGGGAGAGCATATATGCTGTGACAAAGGCACATGCAATTCTGTGTTAAAGTCGGTATACTGAAAATCTGTCTCGATGTTATGGAGACCGATTTGAAAAAATCCTCCGGGTGGGGGTGGGGGGAGGCGGTGCTAAAATGTATATGTGCTTTTTTTAGACCAAACCATAGATACATGAATGAAAGGAAATCGCTGTCTATAAAGAGTAGGTACAGTTTGACGAGTAGCAGTGTAGGAGTGTTTGATATGCAGAAATTGAGACTTACATTGCACGAATTGCCATTACAAACAACTTTCCTGGACGCCACGCCCAACAACTTGACATCACATGACAAATATGGCTCTTCAGAAACGCTTAACATGGGTGTACGTATCTTTACAGGAATGGGGGAGGTATGGGAAGGGGGACAGTCTATGATCACAAAGTGGAGATAAGATTTCTGTTCAAAATACTTCACTTCCCTCCCCGCAACATTGTATAATCTCACTTATCGGAAAAGAAATGTGAGAAAACTGAATGTGAGATGCTGTTTTCGTCTGCCTTTCTTGTTGCTATCTCGATTTCGCAATATTTTATTTAAGAAATCTCGACCTCTTCGTATACTGTGCAGGCGCGTAGCCAGAATTCTATAGTAGCGGATGCACTAGCCAAATTTTGTTTGGTGGGAGTGGGGCAAACATGATATTTGCAAGGCCGTTGGGGAGTGGGTCGGAGGCTTCTCCCAGTCTTAACTATAACCCCCGGCCGCTGCTACCTCCCTACTCCTCTGTGGGAAGTGATATGAGGGGGAAGTGGGAGGAGGGGTATTGACCGGAGGGTCTTAGTTAGGCATAGGTCTACGACGCCAAGAAATTTTTTTAAAATTCGGAGCTCTAAGAGAAAATCTGCACCATTTCGTCCCCTGAATTCCAATGTGTTCTATGTGCCAGTAGGCACATAGAACACATTGGAACTCAGAAGACGATTTATAGAGCGCATAGCCCTATATTGGAGACCATTTATAGAGTGAGTAACCCTATATTAGAGACCATTTATAGAGTGTGTAGCCCTACACTGGAGACCATGTACAGAGTGTGTAGCCCTATATTGGAGACCATTTATAGAGTGTATAGCCCTATATTGGAGACCGTTTATAGAGTGTGTAGCCCTATAGTAGAGACGATTTATAGAGTGTGTACCCCTACATTGGAGACGATTTATAGAGTGTGTAGCCCTATATTAGAGACGATTTATAGAGTGTGTAGCCCTATATTGGAGACGATTTATAGAGTGTGTTGCTCTATATTAGAGACCATTTATAGAGTGTGTAGCCCTATGTTAGAGACCATTTATAGAGTGTGTAGCCCTATATTAGAGACCATTTATAGAGTGTGTAGCCCTATATTAGAGACCAGTTATAGAGTGTATAGCCCTATATTGGAGACCATTTATAGAGTGAGTAGCCCTATATTAGAGACCATTTATAGAGTGTGTAGCCCTATATTGGAGACCATTTATACATTTATAGAGTGTGTATCCCTATATTGGGGACCATTTATTGAGTGTGTAGCTCTATATTAGAGACCATTTATAGGGTGTGTAGCCCTATAATGGAGACCATTTATAGAGTGTGTAGCCCTACATTGGAGACCATTTATAGAGTGTGTAGCCCTATATTGGAGACCAATTATCGAGTATGTAGCTCTAAATTGGAGACCATTTATAGAGTGTGTAGCCCAATATTGGAGACCATTTATCGAGTGTGTAGCTCTATAATAGAGACCATTTGTAGAATGTGTAGCCCTACATTGGAGACCATTTATAGAGTGTGTAGCCCTACATCGGGGACCATTTATAGAGTGTGTAGCCCTATAGTGGAGACCATTTATAGAGTGTGTAGCCCTATATTGGAGACCATTTACAGAGTGTGTATCCCTACATTGGAGCCCATTTATAGAGTGTGTAGCTCTATACTGGAGACCATTTATAGAGTGTGTAGCCCTATATTGGAGACCATTTATAGAGTGTGTAGCCCTATATTGGAGACCATTTATAGAGTGTGTAGCCCAATATTGGAGACCATTTATCGAGTGTGTAGCTCTATAATAGAGACCATTTGTAGAATGTGTAGCCCTACATTGGAGACCATTTATAGAGTGTGTAGCCCTACATCGGGGACCATTTATAGAGTGTGTAGCTCTATACTGGAGACCATTTATAGAGTGTGTAGCCCTATATTGGAGACCATTTACAGAGTGTGTATCCCTACATTGGAGCCCATTTATAGAGTGTGTAGCTCTATACTGGAGACCATTTATAGAGTGTGTAGCCCTATATTGGAGACCATTTGTACAGTGTGTAGCCCTATACTGGAGACCATTTATAGAGTGTGTAGCCCTATATTGGAGACCATTTACAGAGTGTGTATCCCTACATTGGAGCCCATTTATAGAGTGTGTAGCTCTATACTGGAGACCATTTATAGAGTATGTAGCCCTATATTGGAGACCATTTGTACAGTGTGTAGTCCTATACTGGAGACCATTTATAGAGTGTGTAGCCCTATATTGGAGACCATTTACAGAGTGTGTATCCCTACATTGGAGCCCATTTATAGAGTGTGTAGCTCTATACTGGAGACCATTTATAGAGTGTGTAGCCCTATATTGGAGACCATTTGTACAGTGTGTAGCCCTATACTGGAGACCATTTATAGAGTGTGTAGCCCTATATTGGAGACCATTTACAGAGTGTGTATCCCTATATTGGAGCCCATTTATAGAGTGTGTAGCTCTATATTGGAGACCATTCATAGAGCGTGTAGCCCTATATTGGAGACCATTTATAGAGCGTGTAGCCCTATATTGGAGACCATTTATAGAGTGTGTAGCTCTATATTGGAGACCATTTATAGAGTGTTTAGCCCTATATTAGAGACCATTTATAGAGTGTTTAGCCCTATAATAAGGACCATTTATAGAGTGTGTAGCCCGATATTAGAGATCATTTATAGAGTGCGTAGCCCTATGTTGGAGACCAGTTTGGGCTCAATATGTTAGGTGAAAGTTGCATTTGGCAATGTTTTTTGGGGTGGGCAGCGTAAATTTTAGAGGGGCCACGCCCACCCCTTGCTATGCTGCTGGTATTGTAAAAACGCCAATTTTATGATCACGGTGATTTCTTTATGTTTATTGTCTGGAACCATTTTTTTATTTATTTCTTTTTATTCAGTGACATGGGGAGCGCGGTGGTTCAGTGGTATTATTTATTTATTGATGTTTAAGGTCACATATTTATGCACAATGGCTAATCATGACCGTGACAGTTTTACGGGTGGAGGAAGCCGGAGTACCCGGAGAGAACCACCGAGCATGACGAGCAGCTGCCAGCTCCCCAACATCGTAACTCCGCACTGCAACACAGGCAGGGTTAGATTGGTTGAAGACATGCGTACCATCGACGTGCAGTACGCCTTAGTACACGGCGTCATCGTGCCCCCATGCGGGCAATGGAGATGAAGTGTCTTGCCCAAGGACACAACGCGGTTGCCGCAGGTGGGATTCGAACCGAGGACCTCTCGGCTTGCAGCCTGCACCTCTACCTACTGAGTCACCGCGCTCCCAGGTTCAGTGGTAGACTGTTGGACTTCTATGCTAGAGGTCCCGAGTTCGATCCCCGTCCGCGACGATCCGCGTCTTGTCCTTGGGCACGGCACTTTATCCCGGTTGCCAACATGGGGGCACGATGCCGCTATGTACTAAGGCGAACTGCACGCCGATGGTGCACATGTCTTCAACCGCTGTAACCCTGCTTGAGCGAAGCTTGAACAGAGATAGAATGTTGAGGAGCTGAAGTTGCTCGTCGATGCTCGATTGTTCTCGCCGTGTACTCCGGCTTCCTCCACCTGTAAAACTGTCACAGTCACGATTAGACATTGTGCATACGTATGTGACCTTAAACACCAATAAATAAATACAATAAATAAATTCAGTGACATGGTGTTGATCTTGCAAGAAACAGTCCATAATCACGAATTGAATACGAGTGAACTCTTTATAGTTCACATGAGCTGATAAATATAGTTGACTCACATTATTCTGGAATAGTCCTGTGATCCTCCATTTTCATGGCCTAGGTTAAACTGTTCTAGTCCTAAAACACCTGGAAATACAAAATACACGATTCCAGTATAGTTACACACTTTAGTTAAGTGTAGATATCCCAGAACTTGACAGGTGTTACAATAATACCACTTGACAAGTGTAATGTCGCGACACTTAAAAGGAAACAACGCAGATGACGCGGATCAGGCTCGAACTCTCGAGCCCGATCCGCGTCATCTGCGTTGTGTCCTTTTAATTATGTACCCACCAAGCCCAAATCAAATTATCGACGATTCTGTAAGAACCACCAATGCTAGACACATGGGAAGTACCATACATTCAAGTTTTAGATGTCTGGCGATTGTGATGTCTAAGTGCTTAAAGCATTGTACTTCGAGTGTTAAAATCAAACCCTAAGAGTTAGAATGGGTTTAACACCTTGAGCGTTTAGTGTGTAAAAACGAAGGGCATTTTATGCACCCTTCACAGCTTGCTTACGTCCACGGCAGTCTTTACGCTGGTCCGAAACTGTCGGGTGCCGACATTTTAGCCACTCTGGATATTTTAGTACCAAACAAAGTGTTTTGATGAATGTTTCTTCGATGTGTAATTCAAATAAATTGATCGAGCTTTAAAAAAAGATGATCTGACAATTATTTCAGGAGTGAATGGACAATTGGTCGTGTGAGAACCATAAGGTTCTATCTTCCACTGGAACCCCGACCCTAACCCTTCCACTGGAACCCCGACCCTAACCCTTCTACTGGAATCCCGACCCTAACCCTTCCACTGGAAAATAGAACCTTATGGTTCTCACGCGACGAGTTGGTACGGAAGCGTTTAGGCGCCAGGTTAGTTTTATTTCTATCTTGCACGTGCCAGTTAGTTATCTTGCACGTGCAAGTTACTATCTTGCACCTGCAAGTTACTATCTTGCACGTGCAGGTTAGCTATCTTGCACGTGCAAGTTAGATATTTTGCACGTGTAAGTTAGCTATCTTGTACGTGCAAGTTACTGTCTTGCACGTGCAGGTTAGCTATCTTGCACGTGCAAGTTAGTTATCTTGCACCTACAAGTTAGTTATTTTGGTTATAAATGGACATAGCAGCAACTAGGCTCGCCCAAAAGCTTCGGGTGTGGTCAGTTGACGGTAGTGTGAGGCGAGAAGGGCCCTTGTAGCCTATTTCGTGTAAATCCTGGCCTCTCTCAGGGCGCTGGAGATGGTATGGTAAATTGAACCGGTTGCTGGTAGACTATATTAATCCGCGGGTGGGTAGTCCACGCAGAAAAGTGTTCGCTTTCGTGCAAAACAATATGTCCTTTATCCCTCTATATAGAAGTGGTGTGGGATGGTTATGTTTGGCTCGTAGTTATAGTCATGCGGTTGTAATTGGGGCAGGTTGCCCGTGGATACTAGTTCATTGGAGTTACCTGCGGTAGGTGTTAATGTGTGGTCACCATAGAAGGACCTCAGGTCAGCCCCTAGGGGTTGAGGGTTCAGAGATCGAATTGGAATGACACCTCCTGTGTAGTGCAGGGCTGTGGGCTCTTACAAGGTCAGGGCCCGTATTAAAGAATAAGCGATAAATGTCCTCATTTGGTTAGTAATGTGGGTGAGCGTTTTTTTGTGAGACCTCAACTCCGGTAGGAGGATGAATAGGTTCAGCCTAGGCTCCTTCTTGGGAGCCTGTATTTTTGTTAGTGTGTATGTGTAAGCAGTAGTCTTTTGAATATTGTGGTGATCCCCCCGAAAAGAGCCGTAGGTTGCCGTAGGTTGGCGTACTTGGGTTCTACAGCCAGGATTCTTGTTTGTTGGCACGAGCGGTGTCAGCTAGTTTGGATGCTTCCTGTAGTAGCTGCCTGGCAACTAGCAGTGAATTGTTCGCGGCCATGTCTGATATTTTCTGATCGTCGTTGGTACCAGTGTCAAATTCATCGGGATCCTTGGCAGCCCACTGGTTGAGGTGTGAGATAATGGTGTCCTTTACACTCTGCGAGTGTTTGGCCACTAGGTCCTCCAACTGCTGATCAAGTTACCTCTGGACCGGGATGCCCGTTGTTATGGGAGGACATATGGCATAAGTCTACCCCGGTGATTGGGTATGGGTTATCCAGTCTTAGGCTTGTATTGTTATCTGTTCTTTCAAAGCCTCTACTCTGGGTTTAATACGGCCCAAGGGAGGCATGCTAAGTCTATGGTGCCTGGATGGCTTATACGACGCCGCCTTTCTGGGTCTGGACGCCATTCTGAGTTGGAAGGTGGATCTGCGAGATGATCTAATAGGATGCATGGTTGATGCCAAAAAAATGTTCGAGTCGACCGAACATCGAATTCCAACCAAGTTAGCCGAAACCAGGTGGCCAAGAGCGGTTTCGTACGCCACACTTCCAGTTTAAAAAAATAGCCACATTAGGATTGTTTTGGCATTGTTCTGATGATTTACCCACATATTCATGCTAACATTCAACAGTTCGTTCGTTAACAATGCAGCACATGTTAACACATGGTTGAATAGGAAGCAAAAATAGGAGACAAAGAATCTGTTTGTACCTGTCATTGTATCGCCCCCTTCTTGACATTAAGCTTGGCATCGTCCGATCTTGCCTTATCATGAGGCGATGAATGGTTCTTACTGAAGTATACTAGAGATGAGATGTAGTCCCTGTCGCTTAGGTTTTGTACGATGTCTTACATGTTTTACACGTGTATGTAGCCGGGGCTTTATACAATGTAAAATATGAGTGTATTACCGGTGTCATTTGGAATCACGCGACACGCGTGATTCCAAATGACATTGGTAATACACTTTAACTTCAATGTTGACGATGTGTGCTTGAGGTTCGCTCTCGATTCATCGAATTGTTTTGACAGTTTAGCCAGTATTAAATGTACGAATATACACATACCGAGACATTTATTAATAAGTTTTCTTCATATTCGATTTTTATATTCGTGATTTTATTTTCAACACGAATTAGTCTCGAATGTGTTGATCTACTCGACTTTGACTCGACCAATCAAATAATCACATGGGCCTAGTATTTATCTAATTAACTTCTGCCTTTTGTGAAGTTGATAACCTACATGTTGTACTGAAAAAAAAGTGTCCCATTACCACTAACTGACAAATACAACTAACACTGAAAGTTAATCTAAACACTACATATAACGAACGCCTTATTCACAAATTCACTGAGTTTCAGTCTGTTTTTTTTCTGATTGTTTCGTCATCAATCGTACTCTTTACTGCTGTTGTCCTTCACATGTGGAAACAGCAGGTTCAATCGTAGCTCTTTTCTATTTTGTGTCAAGATAATTAAGAATTTATTCATTTAATTTGATTCTTACCAAAACATTTGTTTGTTACTTAATCTTAAGTCTTTTTTCATAATCCTCCTAAAAGATAATAAATTATTTCCTCTAGTTTATGTGGAGTGAATAAATAGTGAGTAAACATTAATCAGTGAGTAAATGGTAATCCTGAAATTATTTTATAAACGTTAATAATAGCTTTTTACTTTATTTATTATATTTATTACAATTAGCGTACTTTGAGTGCAACAAGGCGCCATCTGCAATGCCTTAGCATAGTGGGATGCCTTAGCATAGTGGGATGCCTTAGCATTGTGGGATGCCTTAGCATTGTGGGATGCCGTTGCATTGCAGATGACGCCTTGTTGCACTCAAACGACGATACATAGTTAATTTGTTGCCATTTACAATATGGTTCCATTTGGAACTATAATCCTGAAGATTGTTTGGCGCCTAATCAAAGGTTTTAGTGCAGTTGGCTAAACTGGCATCCGACAGCGTGAACACCTGAACACTGGACTCCTTGAACAGTGGACTTGCTACAGAGGGGAGAGGGGGGGGGGGGGGGCTATTTATTGGTGTTTTAAGGTCACATATTTATGTACAATGGCTAAGTTTTATGGGTGGAGGAAGTCGGAGTACCCGGAGAGAACCACCGAGCAACGACGAGCAGCTGCCAGCTCCCCAACATCGTAGCTCCACACTGCAGCACAGACAGGGTTAGATTGGTTGAAGACATGCGCACCAGCGACGTGCAATACGCCTCAGTACACGGCGTCATCGTGCCCCCATGTGGACAATCGGGGTCAAGTGCCTTGCCCAAGGACACAACGCGGGAGTCCGAATCAATCGCTCAGACGGTCACCAATCGTACCCCCACTTCGTACGATTGAATTAACTTTAGCCCTTCATATAACGTATTGACTACAACTGCCCAGTGTTATTCACAACAATAGTCACTTGAATTATATTAATTTTTCAAAACTTTTTCATCGGAAACAGCTTTTGACCCATTATTTCAATGAGGGGTCATAGACTATACATTCTGTAGGCAACAAAAATGGAAATACAGTTATTCACCAAATGTGTTTTGCAAAACTGCTTTTATGTTCGACAAGGGGCTAAAATAAATCGTACACCTACCCTCCCCATCCTGGTGGAACAACAGTTTCCATTTCCCCATCCCCCGTCCCCCCCCACACACAAATAGGAGTTGGCATTGTCGGGGACCCTCCGTAATAATTTAGTCAACTAGTTGTTAAGATAAGAGCCGTGACAAGACGGCACGATATACACCAAATGTGGAAAGGGGATAGGGACAATTGCATTAAATTATTACTGAAACGCCCCGTGAATGCAAAATTTTATACTTTGTACAGTTAAAACTAGAAGTCCTGTCATGAAATGCGCACAAATAGCACGTTGATCTGCGCGTTAATCCACGCGTTATGACCATGGTAAGGCTATCAAATTCTGTACATGTGGCCTGTGCACAAGCAATGTTTCAGCCAATGGACCTCCGGGTAACCCGGAGGTCCATTGGCAGAAACATTGCCCGTGTTTGCTATGAGTAACCAGGAGAACCTACCGTGCTTTGAATGTCATTCGATATGGCAATTGCGCGCAATTCCTACGCGCAATTAAGCCCAGATAAGCGCACAGTTCGTGACAGGACTTCTAGTTTTAACTGTAGTAAACCAATATATCTTACGGCGATCCTATTCTGAGCTCATTGTTGAAAATGTTAAATTGTAAATCATTAAATATTATCACCTAGAGCTCTGCGAATATTCGAATACGAGTAAATCGAATACCGAATCGAATACTGCTCACTATTCGCGAATCGAATCGAATATTGAATCGAGTTTATAGGATTAGTTACCGGTAGAGTTATCAGAAAAAACATTGTGTTTCAGTCCAGAACATAACCAAGGTGGGCCGTATTCCCTATTCCAGGCGCCGGCGACGGATATATATTTTGGGTCTTCGAGGGGTATTATCTCTATCTTTGCATGTTTGCATAATTTTATCTCCTCGACTATGTGCTATTCTTATAAACCCAAGATATGTCTTCTCAAATCCGTTTCGGTAGTTTGGGGGTGATTTTTGGTGATTTGGATTGAATGTCGGGTCTATTTTGGTAATTAGATATTCTCATTTTTAATCGAACACAACCACGTTCTGGCCTCTAATATACAAAATGGACGACGGAAGCACTTATCACCTTAACAATACGCGCTGACCATGCGCACTAACTCCACCTACCGCAATGGTAATGGTGTCACAACATTGCCGCTCACGCGGATTACCATGACAGCCAAACATGACACCATAGGGTGACGTAACAGGACATCACTTCCAGTGTCCTCTGCGCCCCCCCCCCCAAAAGGAAACGTTGTCCCCCGACATACTACAGCGCACCGGGAAAAGTTACAACTGCAAAAAGCGGCAAAAAAGCTCCGGTTCATACTACTATTGGAAATTAAAACTGTTGCACCGGCAAAGCTCCGTATAATAGGCCCCCAATTGTCTCTGTTATACTGATTACTCCCACCCCTCACCCCCACAAAGGTTCTCCCAATCAAACAATTTGGGTCATACCCCTTGTAAACTTTAGCAATTTTTCTCAGCGTTTCATAGTCTGGTACCAGTAGAAGATTCAACCACTTCAAAGCATGTTTGTCAGACATGGATGTTTAATAACCCTTTGTTTGTCAGACGTGGATGTTTGTCAGACACGGATGTTTGTCAGACATGGATTTTTAATAACCCTTTGCAAACTGGTGTTGAAATATCAAAATTTCATACTACAAATTTTTCCTCATGATGCAACTGGGAATTTTTCTAGTTCAGTCTTGCTGTGCAGAGCTCAAAAGGGCCGTGTCGGATAAGACTGAGTTGGTTAAATTCCTTGACGCATTCAGGAAAAGATCTGTGCAAAGGGTTGATAAAATAAAGAGAGAAGGTGGAAAGACGTTTTTGTCCATGAGAGACAAAGAGATAATACAAAAAATACTTATAATATTTACAGTTTGTTATTTTTGCTTTATGTTGAACTGAATCTTCACGATGTCACCATACTGTAAAAAATGGTTAGCTATCATTATTGTATTGTGAGGTGCAAAGCACAGTACAGTCGCCATGGACTGGTCATAATCCACGCATTGGCCGTGATGGACACTCGTGCGTTTGTAAGGTAATAAACATCATAATTAGCAAGATTTTAATTAATGAATAGGAATAATCATCAACAATTTAATTAGGAAGCACCAGGTTGTACTGGGTTGTACCAGGGTTGTACTGGGTTGTACAGTCCGGGTTGTACTGGGTTGTACTGTCTGGGTTGTACCGACCGGGTTGTACTGGAGGTTGTACTGGGTTGTACCAGGTTGTACCGTACGGGTTGTACTGGGTTGTACCGTCTGGGGTGTACTGTCTGGGTTATACCGGGGGTTGTACTGGGTTGTACCGGGTTGTACTGTCTGGGTTGTACTGTCCAGGTTGTACCGTCTGGGTTATACAGGGGGTTGTACTGGGTTGTACCGGGTTGTACCATCTGGGTTGTACTGGGTTATACCATCCGGGTTGTTCCGGGGTTGTACTGGGTTGTACCGGGGTTGTACTGGGTTGTACAGTCCGGGTTGTACTGGGTTATACTTTCTGGATTGTACTGTCTGGGTTGTACTGGGGGTTGTACTGGGTTGTACCGGCTTGTACCGTCCGGGTTGTACTGTCCGGGTTGTACTGAGTTGTACTGGGTTGTACCATCCGGTTTGTATCATCCAGGTTGTACCGCCCGGGTTGTACCGCCTGGGTTGTACTGAGTTGTACCGGGTTGTACCGTCCGGGTTGTACCGTCGGGTTGCACCGGGGGTTGTACTGGGTTGTGCCAGGTTGTACCATCTGGGTTGTACTGGGTTGTACTGTCCGGGTTGTACCGGAGTTGTACTGGGTTGTACTGTCTGGGTTGACTGGGGTTGTACTGTCCGGGTTGTACCGGGGTTGTACTGGGTTGAACTGTCCGGGTTGCACCGGGGTTGTACTGAGTTGTACTGTCTGGGTTGTATTGGGTTGTACTGTCCGGATTGTACCGGGTTGCACTGGGTTGTACTGTCCGGGTTGTACTGGGGTTGTACTGGGTTCAACTGTCTGAGTTGTACCGGGGTGGTACTGTCCAGGTTGTACTGGATTGTACTGTCCGGGTTGTACCGGGTTGTACTGGGTTGTACTGTCCGGGTTGTACCGGGTTGTACTGGGTTGTACTGTCCGGGTTGTACCGGGGTTGTACTGGGTTGTACTGTGCGGGTTGTACCAGATTGTGCTGTTCGGGTTGTACCGGGTTGCACCGGGTTGTACCGGGGTTGTACTGGGTAGTACTGTCTGGGTTGTAACGGGTTGTACCATCTGGGTTGTACTGGGTTGTACTGTCCGGGTTGCACCGGGGTTGTACTGTCCGGGTTGTACCGGGGTTGTACTGGGTTGTACTGTCCGGGTTGTACCGGGGTTGTACTGGGTTGTACTGTCCGGGTTGTACCGGGTTGTACGGGGTTGTACCGGGGTTGTACTGGGTTGTACTGTCCGGGTTGTACCGGGTTGTTGCGGTGCTTTCTAATTAAATTATTAATGATTAATCCTGTTATTAGTGTTTGGAATCTAATAGTACTGCGTCCGTGAGAATATTGCCCTTCGCGTGGAAAGTGACCAGTCCACGGCGACCATACTGTATGAACTTTCCTTGAAATTCATGTAAGAATCAACTCACCTAAGAGATAAGAGTTCAGTGGATTCAAGAAAAATAACAGGCCCCTACCATTTTGTAGATGGGAAGCCCACAAAAGAATATCCTTGTCCCATGGAAAATCTAACAGGAATACAGGCAATCAAACGAAAAGTCAGTTCTGCAGACAAAGAAAGGGAAGAGTGAAAAAACATTAAAAGCAGCTGGGTTCAAAATCAACCAAAATCAACTGGGTTGAGTGAATATGAATTTTAGAGTGTAGCAATTGTCAAGTGGTCTCGAATTATTGTCAGAGCAATAACAATGCCTTCATTCTTAACTGAGTTAGTAGAATTTTTATCAGCCTCACATACTTTTATGTTTCTGTGACATATTCATACCATGAATATACTACAAGAGATTTTATGATCCTATTTGGCGTGAAACATTCTCTAGTCTCAGTAATATGACTCCTGACATGGCAAGTTATACATTGTTCTGAGTTGCATTAACTGGGAAAGAAATGAAGTAAAAAGAGCATATTTTGAAATTGATAAAATTAAATGTAATCACAAACTTTTCATATTCTACAAAATTTTATAAAACTATAGTATCTTTAAATGTTTATTTCGAAAAACGAGACCGAGACATTTGTGTGCAAAGCATACAATTGTGTAGTGTTGCATTTTTGGGTCAATTATATACTCTCCCAAAAAAGAAAGTGTGCATGCTAAAAAATAACACTAAAAAAAGCTATATATCATTTTCATTCATGGAAATTTTATTCAATCACAGATGAATCAATTTGTGATCAACACGAGAAATTTCATTACGCTACGACGAATACTCTTGGTGCCATGGAGAGTCAAAGACACAAAGGGTCAAACACAAAAGTCACACACTCAATATCTGGTATGACCTCCGTCTGCATCGACTACTGCTGTGCATCTACGCCTCATGGAAGCGAACAAGTTAGCATGGAAGTGTTGTGGGATGTTGTTCCATATTCTGATAAGCTGTCTTTGGAGTTCCACAAGCGTTGACGGTGCCCGGGGAATCCGGCGTAGCTGACGTTTCATTTCGTCCCATACGTGCTCAATGGGTGAGATATCGGGCGAATTTGCGGGCCAGGGAAGAACATCCACTTGTTGTTGCTGCAGATACTGTTGAACAACACGAGCTGCGTGGGGTCGGGCGTTGTCCTGCTGTAGAATGACGCCGGGGCCGTGACGTTGCAGAAATGGGACAACAACAGGTGTAAGCACTTCATCACGTATCTGGCTGCATTGAGATTGCCATCAATAATGACCAGCTCAGTTCTGTTACGGGCAGTGATGCCACCCCACACCATGAGAGACCCTCCCCCATAACGGTTTCGCTCCACGACACATGGATCTGCGTAGCGTTCGTTTCGACGTCTGTACACTCTCTGGCGGCCATCTGATGATGAAAGATGGAAACGACATTCATCTGTGAATAAATCACGTCGCCACAGTGTAAGGGATGCCTGAGATGTTGTCTACACCACTGCAGTCGAGCACGACGATGACGTAACGTCAAAAGCGGACGAATTGCAGGTCTTCGTGGACGTAAGCCGTATTCTCTCAGCCGGTTGATTACTGTTTGAGGATGTATCCGTCTCGGGTTAGGGATGTTCCTGGTTGTCGTCGTTGCCGTTTGTTGCCGGTTCCGGAGATGGACGACACGGATATACCGATCTTGTGCAGGGGTGGTAACTCGGGGTCTACCGGAGCGGGGTCGGTCTCGAACGTCATCATGTTGTGCATGTCGATGGACTAGCCTGTCTACAGTGTTACGGTGGCAGTTCAAATGCTGGGCAACCTCTCTGTGTGTTCAGCCAGCTCTAATCATACCCAGGGCAAGGAGACGTTGATTCATTGTCAATCTTGGCATGCTAATGTGGAGTCGTTTTAACAGCAGCGCAAGTTTGAATGTGAACGATAGGAAGGCCGTACTTTAGTGTTTAAATACCCAAGGATTCACACTGCTGCATGAATTTTCAGACTCTCCACGTGCAAAACATGCCTTTTCACAAAAGTGCAGCACGTCATTTAACGTTAATGCAATTTTAACGGGGAAAGCTGTTTTTGTGTTCAATATAACTTATTCATGAACAAGTTAACACTATTTACACCTACGAAATTATTTTTTTTTAGAGTTTGATCAATTTCTGCAATGCACACTTTCTTTTTTGGGCGAGTATATATTCTACAATCCTATCGCTGGAACCAACTCTCTAACAATGAGCCACAAGGGAGCAAATCAAAGTTTTCGAAACCTTTGTGCACGTTAAAAGATCATGCCTGTACAACGGAGTTATTATAAAGGCTTAGAATCATATATCTAAGGAGCATTTTGCTATAACCAACACCCTAACGATAAAAAAGTAGCACCCACAGAGTCACTACAATGGTCAAATAGAAAATCTGAAACTTTATGCACATCTACAGATCCTATCTGCATCTCTGGACACATATTTTAAACGTTTAAAATTATATACCATTGAAGCCTTTTGCTGGAAACCATGTCTCTGATGACAAAGATGGTGCCACCGGAACCACTGAGGGTCGCATAAAGAATTCGAAACCATTATGCGCATCTGCAAACCTCATCTGAATATCTGAGCATACTTTACTTTTTGTATTTTCTGTTTATAAGACAATACACCAAACAATGAATAGAATATCACATATGTTCCCAAAGTTATCGTCCGAAAAATGCAGTGTGATTGGTCTATCGAACCAAATGGAAGTACTGTTATTGGTCGATTCAGTAATGGGACATAGAAGAATGTTCGCGGTCAGAGACTGTTGATTCAATCAATAGGGCAGAGAAGAGTGTTCGGGATCAGAGATAGTTGAGAATAGTGCGACAGTGCTCGAAAAAAAACCCAGTGGCAGACTTGAAATTTGGAGTAAAACAAGAAGGGATAGGAAATGCACACATCGAAGTTGGTGTGAGTAGAAACTGGGGAATCTGACTTGTACGAAGTACAGATTCAAACGGAATATACTTGGGTGCGTGAATAACAGACAAAGGAAGTAAAAATAATAATAAAAGTGGAGGGTCTCTCTATCAGTTAGTAGTAGATGCGGAGATCGGCCATATTCAGTCAGATCTCCTGCCGGATCTCATGTGACATCATAGTCATGCGACCTATGTCGTTATCCCCATCCGTGGTATGAGGGCGTATGCGCAGCGCGTATTGTAAGGGTGGGACGTGTTACTGCCGTCCATTTTGTTTATCAGAGGCCACCATCATGATTTCTATGCTGGCACGTGGTTGCTATGCTACGAAAATGGCCTACAATAGGAAGTGGGGTATGTTCTGAGGGTGCGTTCGATTGAATAGGAGTAAACTCAATTACCCAAATGGACACGACAATCACCCCAAATCACCACAAAACTCCCCAAATCACTTTATTTGGTACGTATTCCCCCAGAATCCTTCTTATAAGCGTAGTACGTAGAGTTACAAGGCGCGTTCCTTTGTATAAGTGTAGCACGTAGAGCTATAATGTGCGTTCCTTTGTATAAGAGGTCGGATTTCCCCAGAATCCTTCTTATAAGTGTAGTACGTAGAGCTATAAGGCGCGTTCCTTTGTATAAGTGTAGTACGTAGAGCTATAAGGCGCGTTCCTTTGTATAAGTGTAGTACGTAGAGCTATAAGGCGCGTTCCTTTGTATAAGTGTAGTACGTAGAGGTATAAGACGCGTTCTTTGTATAAGAGGTCGGATTTTGACACATTGTACACCAGTATACAAGCACATTCCACCAAACACCAGTTCCGCGTTCCGTAGTATACCTTTTTAGGATATGTCTGTGGTTACAGAATCTTTTTTTTATCGCATGCGCCTATGTGCTTCATGTGTTGTGCGCACATTGTGTAGTTTAACAAACACATAATGGTAGGTACTGAGAGTCATAATGCCACAAGTCAATAGTAATTAATGGCAGTAGTATAATGATAGGTACTGAGAGTCATAGTGCCACAAATCAATAGTAATTAATGGCAGCATAATGATAGGTACTGAGAGTCATAGTGCTACAAGCCAATAGTAATTAACGGCAGTATAATGACAGGTACAGAGAGTCATAGTACCACAAGTCAATAGTAATTAATGGCAGTATAATGATAGGTACTGAGAGTCATAGTGCCACAAGTCAATAGTAATTAATGGCAGCATAATGTTAGGTACTGAGAGTCATAGTGCCACAAGTCAATAGTAATTAATGGCAGTAGTATAATGACAGGTACTGAGAGTCACAGTGCCACAAGTCAATAGTAATTAATGGCAGTAGTATAATAATAGGTACTGAGAGTCATAGTGCCACAAGTCAATAGTAATTAATGGCAGTAGTATAATGATAGGTACTGAGAGTCATAGTGCCACAAGTCAATAGTAATTAACGGCAGTATAATGATAGGTACTGAGAGTCATAGTGCCACAAGTCAATAGTAATTAATGGCAGTGGTATAATGATAGGTACTGAGAGTCATAGTGCCACAAGTCAATAGTAATTAACGGCAGTATAATGATAGGTACTGAGAGTCATAGTGCCACAAGTCAATAGTAATTAATGGCAGTAGTATAATGACAGGTACTGAGAGTCACAGTGCCACAGGTCAATAGTAATTAATGGCAGTAGTATAAGGACAGGTACAGAGAGTCACAGTGCCACAAGTCAATAGTAATTAATGGCAGTAGTATAATGACAGGTACTGAGAGTCACAGTGCCACAAGTCAATAGTAATTAATGGCAGTAGTATAATGACAGGTACTGAGAGTCACAGTGCCACAAGTCAATAGTAATTAATGGCAGTAGTATAATGATAGGTACTGAGAGTCATAGTGCCACAAGTCAATAGTAATTGCAGGCAGTAATACAATGATAGGTACTGAGAGTCATAGTGCTACAAGTCAATAGTAATTAATGGCAGTAGTATAATGATAGGTACTGAGAGTCATAGTGCCACAAGTCAATAGTAATTAATGGCAGTAGTATAATGATAGGTACTGAGAGTCATAGTGCCACAAGTCAATAGTAATTAATGGCAGTAGAATAATGATAGGTACTGAGAGTCATAGTGCCACAAGTCAATAGTAATTAATGGCAGTAGTATAATGATAGGTACTGAGAGTCATAGTGCCACAAGTCAATAGTAATTAATGGCAGTAGTATAATGATAGGTACTGAGTGTCATAGTGCCACAAGTCAATAGTAATTAATGGCAGCATAATGATAGGTACTGAGAGTCATAGTGCCACAAGTCAATAGTAATTAATGGCAGTAGTATAATGACAGGTACTGAGAGTCATAGTGCCACAAGTCAATAGTAATTAACGGCAGTATAATGATAGGTACTGAGAGTCATAGTGCCACAAGTCAATAGTAATTGCAGGCAGTAATACAATGATAGGTACTGAGAGTCATAGTGCTACAAGTCAATAGTAATTAATGGCAGTAGTATAATGATAGGTACTGAGAGTCATAGTGCCACAAGTCAATAGTAATTAATGGCAGTAGTATAATGATAGGTACTGAGAGTCATAGTGCCACAAGTCAATAGTAATTAATGGCAGTAGAATAATGATAGGTACTGAGAGTCATAGTGCCACAAGTCAATAGTAATTAATGGCAGTAGTATAATGATAGGTACTGAGAGTCATAGTGCCACAAGTCAATAGTAATTAATGGCAGTAGTATAATGATAGGTACTGAGTGTCATAGTGCCACAAGTCAATAGTAATTAATGGCAGCATAATGATAGGTACTGAGAGTCATAGTGCCACAAGTCAATAGTAATTAATGGCAGTAGTATAATGACAGGTACTGAGAGTCACAGTGCCACAAGTCAATAGTAATTAATGGCAGTAGTATAATGATAGGTACTGAGAGTCATAGTGCCACAAGTCAATAGTAATTAATGACAGTAGTATAATGATAGGTACTGAGAGTCATAGTGCCACAAGTCAATAGTAATTAACGGCAGTATAATGATAGGTACTGAGAGTCATAGTACCACAAGTCAATAGTAATTAATGGCAGTAGTACAATGATAGGTACTGAGAGTCATAGTGCCACAAGTCAATAGTAATTAATGGCAGTGGTATAATGATAGGTACTGAGAGTCATAGTGCCACAAGTCAATAGTAATTAATGGCAGTATAATGCTAGGTACTGAGAGTCATAGTGCCACAAGTCAATAGTAATTAATCGCAGCATACTGATAGGTACTGAGAGTCATAGTGCCACAAGTCAATAGTAATTAATGGCAGTAGCATAATGACAGGTACTGAGAGTCACAGTGCCACAAGTCAATAGTAATTAATAGCAGTAGTATAATGACAGGTACTGAGAGTCACAGCGCCACAAGTCAATAGTAATTAATGGCAGTAGTATAATGATAGGTACTGAGAGTCATAGTGCTACAAGTCAATAGTAATTAACGGCAGTATAATGATAGGTACTGAGAGTCATAGTGCCACAAGTCAATAGTAATTAATGGCAGTAGAATAATGATAGGTACTGAGAATCATAGTGCCACAAGTCAATAGTAATTAATGGCAGTAGTATAATGATAGGTACTGAGAGTCATAGTGCCACAAGTCAATAGTAATTAATGGCAGCATAATGATAGGTACTGAGAGTCATAGTGCCACAAGTCAATAGTAATTAATGGCAGTAGTATAATGAAAGGTACTGAGAGTCACAGTGCCACAAGTCAATAGAAATTAATGGCAGTAGTATAATGATAGGTACTGAGAGACATAGTGCCACAAGTCAATAGTAATTAATGGCAGTAGTATAATGATAGGTACTGAGAGTCATAGTGCCACAAGTCAATAGTAATTAATGGCAGTAGTATAATGATAGGTACTGAGAGTCATAGTGCCACAAGTCAATAGTAATTAATGGCAGTATAATGATAGGTACAGAGAGTCATGGTGCCACAAGTCAATAGTAATTAATGGCAGTATAATGACAGGTACTGAGAGTCATAGTGCCACAAGTCAATAGTAATTAATGGCAGTAGTATAATGATAGGTACTGAGAGTCATAGTGCTACAAGTCAATAGTAATTAACGGCAGTATAATGACAGGTACTGAGAGTCATAGTGCCACAAGTCAATAGTAGTTAATGGCAGTATAATGATAGGTATGGAGAGTCATAGTGCCACAAGTCAATAGTAATTAACGACAGTATAATGATAGGTACTGAGAGTCATAGTTCTACAAGTCAAGAGTAATTAACGGCAGTATAACGACAGGTACTGAGAGTCATAGTGCCACAAGTCAATAGTAATTAATGGCAATAGTATAATGATAGGTACTGAGAGTCATAGTGCCACAAGTCAATAGTAACTAATGGCAGTATAATGACAGGTACTGAGAGTCATAGTGCACCAAGTCAATAGTAATTAATGGCAGTTGTATAATGATAGGTACTGAGAGTCATAGTGCCACAAGTCAATAGTAATTAATGGCAGTAGTATAATGATAGGTACTGAGAGTCATAGTGCCACAAGTCAAAAGTAATTAATGGCAGTATAATGATAGGTACTGAGAGTCATAGTGCCACAAGTCAATAGTAATTAATGGCAGTAGTATAATGATAGGTACTGAGAGTCATAGTGCTACAAGCCAATAGTAATTAACGGCAGTATAATGACAGGTACAGAGAGTCATAGTACCACAAGTCAATAGTAATTAATGGCAGTATAATGATAGGTACTGAGAGTCATAGTGCCACAAGTCAATAGTAATTAATGGCAGTAGTATAATGATAGGTACTGAGAGTCATAGTGCTACAAGTCAATAGTAATTAACGGCAGTATAATGACAGGTACTGAAAGTCATAGTGCCACAAGTCAATAGTAATTAATGGCAGTAGTATAATGATAGGTACTGAGAATCATAGTGCCACAAGTCAATAGTAACTAATGGCAGTATAATGACAGGTACTGAGAGTCATAGTGCCACAAGTCAATAGTAATTAATGGCAGTAGTAAAATGATAGGTACTGAGAGTCATAGTGCCACAAGTCAATAGTAATTAATGGCAGTAGTATAATGATAGGTACTGAGAGTCATAGTGCCACAAGTCAATAGTAATTAACGGCAGTATAATGATAGGTACTGAGAGTCATGGTGCCACAAGTCAATAGTAATTAATGGCAGTAGTATAATGATAGGTACTGAGAGTCATAGTGCCACAAGTCAATAGTAATTAACGGCAGTATAATGATAGGTACTGAGAGTCATAGTGCCACAAGTCAATAGTAATTAACGGCAGTATAATGATAGGGACTGAGAGTCATAGTGCCACAAGTCAATAGTAATTAATGGCAGTAGTATAATGATAGGTACTGAGCGTCATAGTGCCACAAGTCAATAGTAATTAATGGCAGTAGTATAATGATAGGTACTGAGAGTCATAGTGCCACAAGTCAATAGTAATTAATGGCAGTAGTACAATGACAGGTATTGAGAGTCACAGTGCCACAAGTCAATAGTAATTAATGGCTGTAATATAATGATAGGTACTGAGAGTCATAGTGCCACAAGTCAATAGTAATTAATGGCAGCATAATGATAGGTACTGAGAGTCATAGTGCCACAAGTCAATAGTAATTAATGGCAGAAGTATAATGACAGGTACTGAGAGTCACAGTGCCACAAGTCAATAGTAATTAATGGCAGTAGTATAACGATAGGTACTGAGAGTCATAGTGCCACAAGCCAATAGTAATTAATGGCAGTAGTATAATGATAGGTACTGAGAGGCATAGTGCTACAAGTCAATAGTAATTAATGACAGTAGTATAATGATAGGTACTGAGAGTCATAGGGCCACAAGTCAATAGTAATTAATGGCAGTACAATGATAGGTATTGAGAGTCATAGTGTCACAAGTCAATAGTAATTAATGGCAGTAGTATAATGATAGGTACTGAGTGTCATAGTGCCACAAGTCAATAGTAATTAATGGCAGTAGTATAATGATAGGTATTGAGAGTCATAGTGCCACAAGTCAATAGTAATTAACGGCAGTATAATGATAGGTACTGAGAGTCATAGTGCCACAAGTCAATAGTAATTAATGGCAGTAGTATAATGATAGGTACTGAGAGTCACAGTGCCACAAGTCAATAGTAATTAATGACAGTAGTATAATGATAGGTACTGAGAGTCATAGTGTCACAAGTCAATAGTAATTAATGGCAGTACAATGATAGGTATTGAGAGTCATAGTGTCACAAGTCAATAGTAATTAATGGCAGTATAATGACAGGTACTGAGAGTCATAGTGCCACAAGTCAATAGTAATTAATGGCAGTTGTATAATGATAGGTACTGAGAGTCATAGTGCCACACGTCAATAGTAATTAATGACAGTAGTATAATGATAGGTACTGAGAGCCATAGTGCCACAAGTCAATAGTAATTAATGGCAGTATAATGATAGGTACTGAGAGTCATAGTGCCACAAGTCAATAGTAATTAATGGCAGTAGTATAATGATAGGTACTGAGAGTCATAGTGCTACAAGCCAATAGTAATTAACGGTAGTATAATGACAGGTACAGAGAGTCATAGTACCACAAGTCAATAGTAATTAATGGCAGTATAATGATAGGTACTGAGAGTCATAGTGCCACAAGTCAATAGTAATTAATGGCAGTAGTATAATGATAGGTACTGAGAGTCATAGTGCTACAAGTCAATACTAATTAACGGCAGTATAATGACAGGTACTGAAAGACATAGTGCCACAAGTCAATAGTAATTAATGGCAGTAGTATAATGATAGGTACTGAGAATCATAGTGCCACAAGTCAATAGTAACTAATGGCAGTATAATGACAGGTACTGTGAGTCATAGTGCCACAAGTCAATAGTAATTAATGGCAGTAGTAAAATGATAGGTACTGAGAGACATAGTGCCACAAGTCAATAGTAATTAACGGCAGTATAATGATAGGTACTGAGAGTCATAGTGCCACAAGTCAATAGTAATTAATGGCAGTAGTATAATGATAGGTACTGAGAGTCATAGTGCCACAAGTCAATAGTAATTAACGGCAGTATAATGATAGGTACTGAGAGTCATAGTGCCACAAGTCAATAGTAATTAACGGCAGTATAATGATAGGGACTGAGAGTCATAGTGCCACAAGTCAATAGTAATTAATGGCAGTAGTATAATGATAGGTACTGAGAGTCATAGTGCCACAAGTCAATAGTAATTAATGGCAGTAGTATAATGATAGGTACTGAGAGTCATAGTGCCACAAGTCAATAGTAATTAATGGCAGTAGTATAATGACAGGTATTGAGAGTCATAGTGCCACAAGTCAATAGTAATTAATGGCTGTAATATAATGATAGGTACTGAGAGTCATAGTGCTACAAGTCAATAGTAATTAATGGCAGCATAATGATAGGTACTGAGAGTCATAGTGCCACAAGTCAATAGTAATTAATGGCAGTAGTATAATTACAGGTACTGAGAGTCACAGTGCCACAAGTCAATAGTAATTAATGGCAGTAGTATAATGATAGGTACTGAGAGTGACAGTGCCACAAGTCAATAGTAATTAATGGCAGTAGTATAATGATAGGTACTGAGAGTCATAGTGCCACAAGTCAATAGTAATTAATGGCAGTAGTATAATGATAGGTACGGAGAGTCATAGTGACACAAGTCAATAGTAATTAATGGCAGTAGTATAATGATAGGTACTGAGAGTCATAGTGCCACAACTCAATAGTAATTAATGGCAGTAGCATAATGATAGGTACTGAGAGTCATAGTGCCACAAGTCAATAGTAATTAATGGCAGTAGTATAATGATAGGTACTGAGAGTCATAGTGCTACAAGTCAATAGTAATTAATGACAGTAGTATAATGATAGGTACTGAGAGTCATAGTGCCACAAGTCAATAGTAATTAATGGCAGTAGTATAATGATAGGTACTGAGAGTCACAGTGCCACAACTCAATAGTAATTAATGACAGTAGTATAATGATAGGTACTGAGAGTCATAGTGTCACAAGTCAATAGTAATTAATGGCAGTATAATGATAGGTATTGAGAGTCATAGTGTCACAAGTCAATAGTAATTAATGGCAGTATAATGATAGGTACTGAGAGTCATAGTGCCACAAGTCAACAGTAATTAATGGCAGTAGTATAATGATTGGTACTGAGAGTCATAGTGCCACAAGTCAATAGTAATTAATGGCAGTATAATGATAGGTACTGAGAGTCATAGTGCCACAAGTCAATAGTAATTAATGGCAGTAGTATAATGATAGGTACTGAGAGTCATAGTGCCACAAGTCAATAGTAATTAATGGCAGTATAATGATAGGTACTGAGAGTCATAGTGCCTCAAGTCAATAGTAATTAATGGCAGTAGTATAATGATAGGTACTGAGAGTCACAGTGCCACAAGTCAATAGTAATTAATGGCAGTAGTATAATGATAGGTACTGAGAGTCATAGTGCTACAAGTCAATAGTAATTAATGGCAGTAATACAATGATAGGTACTGAGAGTCATAATGCCACAAGTCAATAGTAATTAATGACAGCAGTATAATGATAGGTACTGAGAGTCATAGTGCAACAAGTCAATAGTAATTAATAGCAGTAGAATAATGATAGGTACTGAGAGTCACAGTGCCACAAGTCAATAGTAATTAATGGCAGTAGAATAATGATAGGTACTGAGAGTCATAGTGCCACAAGTCAATAGTAATTAATGACAGTAGTATAGTGATAGGTACTGAGAGTCATAGTGTCACAAGTCAATAGCAATTAATGGCAGTATAATGATAGGTATTGAGAGTCATAGTGTCACAAGTCAATAGTAATTAATGGCAGTATAATGATAGGTACTGAGAGTCATAGTGCCACAAGTCAATAGTAATTAATGGCAGTAGTATAATGATAGGTACTGAGAGTCATAGTGCTACAAGTCAATAGTAATTAATGGCAGTAGTATAATGATAGGTACTGAGAGTCATGGTGCCACAAGTCAATAGTAATTAATGGCAGTAGTATAATGATAGGTACTGAGAGTCATAGTGCTACAAGTCAATAGTAATTAATGGCAGTAGTATAATGATAGGTACTGAGAGTCATAGTGCTACAAGTCAATAGTAATTAATGGCAGTAGTATAATGATAGGTACTGAGAGTCATAGTGCTACAAGACAATAGTAATTAACGGCAGTAGTATAATGATTGGTACTGAGAGTCATAGTGCCACAAGTCAATAGTAATTAATGGCAGTAGTATAATGATAGGTACTGAGGGTCATAGTGCTACAAGTCAATAGTAATTAACGGCAGTATAATGATAGGTACTGAGAGTCATAGTGCCACAAGTCAATAGTAATTAATGGCAGTAGTATAATGATAGGTACTGAGAGTCATAGTGCTAGAAGTCAATAGTAATTAACGGCAGTAGTATAATGATAGGTACTGAGAGTCATAGTGCCACAAGTCAATAGTAATTAATGGCAGTATAATGATAGGTACTGAGAGTCATAGTGCCACAAGTCAATAGTAATTAATGGCAGTAGTATAATGATAGGTACTGAGAGTCATAGTGCCACAAGTCAATAGTAATTAATAGCAGAATAATGACAGGTACTGAGAGTCATAGTGCCACAAGTCAATAGTAATTAATGGCAGTAGTATAATGATAGGTACTGAAAGTCATAGTGCCACAAGTCAATAGTAATTAATGGCAGTAGTATAATGATAGGTACTGAGAGTCACAGTGCCACAAGTCAATAGTAATTAATGACAGTAGTATAATGATAGGTACTGAGAGTCATAGTGTCACAAGTCAATAGTAATTAATGGCAGTACAATGATAGGTATTGAGAGTCATAGTGTCACAAGTCAATAGTAATTAATGGCAGTATAATGACAGGTACTGAGAGTCATAGTGCCACAAGTCAATAGTAATTAATGGCAGTTGTATAATGATAGGTACTGAGAGTCATAGTGCCACACGTCAATAGTAATTAATGACAGTAGTATAATGATAGGTACTGAGAGCCATAGTGCCACAAGTCAATAGTAATTAATGGCAGTATAATGATAGGTACTGAGAGTCATAGTGCCACAAGTCAATAGTAATTAATGGCAGTAGTATAATGATAGGTACTGAGAGTCATAGTGCTACAAGCCAATAGTAATTAACGGTAGTATAATGACAGGTACAGAGAGTCATAGTACCACAAGTCAATAGTAATTAATGGCAGTATAATGATAGGTACTGAGAGTCATAGTGCCACAAGTCAATAGTAATTAATGGCAGTAGTATAATGATAGGTACTGAGAGTCATAGTGCTACAAGTCAATACTAATTAACGGCAGTATAATGACAGGTACTGAAAGACATAGTGCCACAAGTCAATAGTAATTAAAGGCTGTAGTATAATGATAGGTACTGAGAATCATAGTGCCACAAGTCAATAGTAACTAATGGCAGTATAATGACAGGTACTGTGAGTCATAGTGCCACAAGTCAATAGTAATTAATGGCAGTAGTAAAATGATAGGTACTGAGAGACATAGTGCCACAAGTCAATAGTAATTAACGGCAGTATAATGATAGGTACTGAGAGTCATAGTGCCACAAGTCAATAGTAATTAATGGCAGTAGTATAATGATAGGTACTGAGAGTCATAGTGCCACAAGTCAATAGTAATTAACGGCAGTATAATGATAGGTACTGAGAGTCATAGTGCCACAAGTCAATAGTAATTAACGGCAGTATAATGATAGGGACTGAGAGTCATAGTGCCACAAGTCAATAGTAATTAATGGCAGTAGTATAATGATAGGTACTGAGAGTCATAGTGCCACAAGTCAATAGTAATTAATGGCAGTAGTATAATGATAGGTACTGAGAGTCATAGTGCCACAAGTCAATAGTAATTAATGGCAGTAGTATAATGACAGGTATTGAGAGTCATAGTGCCACAAGTCAATAGTAATTAATGGCTGTAATATAGTGATAGGTACTGAGAGTCATAGTGCTACAAGTCAATAGTAATTAATGGCAGCATAATGATAGGTACTGAGAGTCATAGTGCCACAAGTCAATAGTAATTAATGGCAGTAGTATAATTACAGGTACTGAGAGTCACAGTGCCACAAGTCAATAGTAATTAATGGCAGTAGTATAATGATAGGTACTGAGAGTCACAGTGCCACAAGTCAATAGTAATTAATGGCAGTAGTATAATGATAGGTACTGAGAGTCATAGTGCCACAAGTCAATAGTAATTAATGGCAGTAGTATAATGATAGGTACGGAGAGTCATAGTGACACAAGTCAATAGTAATTAATGGCAGTAGTATAATGATAGGTACTGAGAGTCATAGTGCCACAACTCAATAGTAATTAATGGCAGTAGCATAATGATAGGTACTGAGAGTCATAGTGCCACAAGTCAATAGTAATTAATGGCAGTAGTATAATGATAGGTACTGAGAGTCATGGTGCCACAAGTCAATAGTAATTAATGGCAGTAGTATAATGATAGGTAATGAGAGTCATAGTGCCACAAGTCAATAGTAATTAATGGCAGTAGTATAATGATAGGTACTGAGAGTCACAGTGCCACAAGTCAATAGTAATTAATGACAGTAGTATAATGATAGGTACTGAGAGTCATAGTGCTACAAGTCAATAGTAATTAATGACAGTAGTATAATGATAGGTACTGAGAGTCATAGTGCCACAAGTCAATAGTAATTAATGGCAGTAGTATAATGATAGGTACTGAGAGTCACAGTGCCACAAGTCAATAGTAATTAATGACAGTAGTATAATGATAGGTACTGAGAGTCATAGTGTCACAAGTCAATAGTAATTAATGGCAGTATAATGATAGGTATTGAGAGTCATAGTGTCACAAGTCAATAGTAATTAATGGCAGTATAATGATAGGTACTGAGAGTCATAGTGCCACAAGTCAACAGTAATTAATGGCAGTAGTATAATGATTGGTACTGAGAGTCATAGTGCCTCAAGTCAATAGTAATTAATGGCAGTAGTATAATGATAGGTACTGAGAGTCACAGTGCCACAAGTCAATAGTAATTAATGGCAGTAGTATAATGATAGGTACTGAGAGTCATAGTGCTACAAGTCAATAGTAATTAATGGCAGTAATACAATGATAGGTACTGAGAGTCATAATGCCACAAGTCAATAGTAATTAATGACAGCAGTATAATGATAGGTACTGAGAGTCATAGTGCAACAAGTCAATAGTAATTAATAGCAGTAGAATAATGATAGGTACTGAGAGTCACAGTGCCACAAGTCAATAGTAATTAATGGCAGTAGAATAATGATAGGTACTGAGAGTCATAGTGCCACAAGTCAACAGTAATTAATGACAGTAGTATAGTGATAGGTACTGAGAGTCATAGTGTCACAAGTCAATAGTAATTAATGGCAGTATAATGATAGGTATTGAGAGTCATAGTGTCACAAGTCAATAGTAATTAATGGCAGTATAATGATAGGTACTGAGAGTCATAGTGCCACAAGTCAATAGTAATTAATGGCAGTAGTATAATGATAGGTACTGAGAGTCATAGTGCTACAAGTCAATAGTAATTAATGGCAGTAGTATAATGATAGGTACTGAGAGTCATGGTGCCACAAGTCAATAGTAATTAATGGCAGTAGTATAATGATAGGTACTGAGAGTCATAGTGCTACAAGTCAATAGTAATTAATGGCAGTAGTATAATGATAGGTACTGAGAGTCATAGTGCTACAAGTCAATAGTAATTAATGGCAGTAGTATAATGATAGGTACTGAGAGTCATAGTGCTACAAGTCAATAGTAATTAACGGCAGTAGTATAATGATTGGTACTGAGAGTCATAGTGCCACAAGTCAATAGTAATTAATGGCAGTAGTATAATGATAGGTACTGAGGGTCATAGTGCTACAAGTCAATAGTAATTAACGGCAGTATAATGATAGGTACTGAGAGTCATAGTGCCACAAGTCAATAGTAATTAATGGCAGTAGTATAATGATAGGTACTGAGAGTCATAGTGCTACAAGTCAATAGTAATTAACGGCAGTAGTATAATGATAGGTACTGAGAGTCATAGTGCCACAAGTCAATAGTAATTAATGGCAGTATAATGATAGGTACTGAGAGTCATAGTGCCACAAGTCAATAGTAATTAATGGCAGTAGTATAATGATAGGTACTGAGAGTCATAGTGCCACAAGTCAATAGTAATTAATGGCAGAATAATGACAGGTACTGAGAGTCATAGTGCCACAAGTCAATAGTAATTAATGGCAGTAGTACAATGATAGGTACTGAGAGTCATAGTGCCACAAGTCAATAGTAATTAATGGCAGTAGTATAATGATAGGTACTGAGAGTCATAGTGCTACAAGTCAATAGTAATTAACGGCAGTATAATGATAGGTACTGAGAGTCATAGTGCCACAAGTCAATAGTAATTAATGGCAGTAGTATAATGATAGGTACTGAGAGTCATAGTGCTACAAGTCAACAGTAATTAACGGCAGTAGTATAATGATAGGTACTGAGAGTCATAGTGCCACAAGTCAATAGTAATTAATGACATTAGTATAATGATAGGTACTGAGAGTCATAGTGCCACAAGTCAATAGTAATTAATGGCAGTTTAATGATAGGTACTGAGGGTCATAGTGCCACAAGTCAATAGTAATTAATGGCAGTAGTATAATGACAGGTACTGAGAGTCACAGTGTCACAAGTCAATAGTAATTAACGGCAGTATAATGATAGGTACTGAGAGTCATAGAGCCACAAGTCAATAGTAATTAATGGCAGTAGAATAATGATAGGTACTGAGAGTCCTAGTGCCACAAGTCAATAGTAATTAATGGCAGTAGTATAATGATAGGTACTGAGAGTCATAGTGCCACAAGTCAATAGTAATTAATGGCAGCATAATGATAGGTACTGAGAGTCATAGTGCCACAAGTCAATAGTAATTAATGGCAGTAGTATAATGACAGGTACTGAGAGTCACAGTGCCACAAGTCAATAGTAATTAATGGCAGTAGTATAATGATAGGTACTGAGAGTCATAGTGCCACAAGTCAATAGTAATTAATGGCAGTAGTATAATGACAGGTACGGAGAGTCATAGTGCCACAAGTCAATAGTAATTAATGGCAGTAGTATAATGATAGGTACTGAGAGTCATAGTGCCACAAGTCAACAGTAATTAATGGCAGTATAATGACAGGTACTGAGAGTCATAGTGCCACAAGTCAATAGTAATTATTGGCAGTAGTATAATGATAGGTACTGAGAGTCATAGTGCTACAATTCAATAGTAATTAACGGCAGTATAATGATAGGTACTGAGAGTCATAGTGCCACAAGTCAATAGTAATTAATGGCAGTAGTATAATGATAGGTACTGAGAGTCATAGTGCCACAAGTCAATAGTAATTAATGGCAGTAGTATAATGATAGGTACTGAGAGTCATAGTGACACAAGTCAATAGTAATTAATGACAGTAGTATAATGATAGGTACTGAGAGTCATAGTGTCACAAGTCAATAGTAATTAATGGCAATATAATGATAGGTATTGAGAGTCATAGTGTCACAAGTCAATAGTAATTAATGGCAGTATAATGATAGGTACTGAGAGTCATAGTGCCACAAGTCAATAGTAATTAATGGCAGTAGTATAATGATAGGTACCGAGAGTCATAGTGCCACAAGTCAATAGTAATTAATGGCAGTAGTATAATGATAGGTACTGAGAGTCATAGTGCTACAAGTCAATAGTAATTAACGGCAGTAGTATAATGATAGGTACTGAGAGTCATAGTGCCACAAGTCAATAGTAATTAATGGCAGTATAATGATAGGTACAGAGAGTCATGGTGCCACAAGTCAATAGTAATTAATGGCAGTAGTATAATGACAGGTACTGAGAGTCACAGTGTCACAAGTCAATAGTAATTAACGGCAGTATAATGATAGGTACTGAGAGTCATAGAGCCAAAAGTCAATAGTAATTAATGGCAGTAGAATAATGATAGGTACTGAGAGTCATAGTGCCACAAGTCAATAGTAATTAATGGCAGCATAATGATAGGCACTGAGAGTCATAGTGCCACAAGTCAATAGTAATTAATGGCAGCATAATGATAGGCACTGAGAGTCATAGTGCCACAAGTCAATAGTAATTAATGGCAGTAGTATAATGACAGGTACTGAGAGTCACAGTGCCACAAGTCAATAGCAATTAATGGCAGTAGTATAATGATAGGTACTGAGAGTCATAGTGCCACAAGTCAATAGTAATAAATGGCAGTAGTATAATGATAGGTACTGAGAGTCATAGTGCCACAAGTCAATAGTAATTAATGGCAGTAGTATAATGATAGGTACTGAGAGTCATAGTGCCACAAGTCAATAGTAATTAATGGCAGTAGTATAATGATAGGTACTGAGAGTCATAGTGCCACAAGTCAATAGTAATTAATGGCAGTACTATAATGACAGGTACTGAGAGTCATAGTGGCACAAGTCAATAGTAATTAATGGCAGTATAATGATAGGTACTGAGAGTCATAGTGCCACAAGTCAATAGTAATTAATGGCAGTAGTATAATGATAGGTACTGAGAGTCATCATAGTGCCACAAGTCAATAGTAATTAATGGCAGTAGTATAATGATAGGTACTGAGAGTCATAGTGCCACAAGTGAATAGTAATTAATGGCAGTATAATGATAGGTACTGAGAGTCATAGTGCCACAAGCCAATAGTAATTAATGGCAGTAGTATAATGATAGGTACTGAGAGTCATAGTGCCACAAGGCTATAGTAATTAATGGCAGTATAATGATAGGTACTGAGAGTCACAGTGCGACAAGTCAATAGTAATTAATGACAGTAGAATAATGATAGGTACTGAGAGTCATAGTGCCACAAGTCAATAGTAATTAATGGCAATATAATGATAGGTACTGAGAGTCACAGTGCCACAAGTCAATAGTAATTAATGGCAGTAGTATAATGATAGGTACTGAGAGTCACAGTGCCACAAGTCAATAGTAATTAATGGCAGTATAATGATAGGTACTGAGAGTCATAGTGCCACAAGTCAATAGTAATTAATGGCAGTAGTATAATGATAGGTACTGAGAGTCACAGTGCCACAAGTCAATAGTAATTAATGGCAGTAGTATAATGATAGGTAGTGAGAGTCATAGTGCCACAAGTCAATAGTAATTAATGGCAGTAGTATAATGATAGGTACTGAGAGTCATAGTGTCACAAGTCAATAGTAATTAATGGCAGTAGTATAATGATAGGTAATGAGAGTCATAGTGCCACAAGTCAATAGTAATTAATGGCAGCATAATGATAGGTACTGAGAGTCATAGTGCCACAAGTCAATAGTAATTAATGGCAGTAGTATAATGATAGGTACTGAGAGTCATAGTGCCACAAGTCAATAGTAATTAATGGCAGCATAATGATAGGTACTGAGAGTCATAGTGCCACAAGTCAATAGTAACTAATGGCAGTAGTATAATGACAGGTACTGAGAGTCATAGGGCCACAAGTGAATAGTAATTAACGGCAGTAGTATAATGATAGGAACTGAGACTCATAGTGCCACAAGTCAATAGTAATTAATGGCAGTAATATAATGATAGGTACTTAGAGTCATAGTGCTACAAGTCAATAGTAATTAATGGCAGCATAATGATAGGTACTGAGAGTCATAGTGCCACAAGTCAATAGTAATTAATGGCAGTATAATGACAGGTACTGAGAGTCATAGTGCCACAAGTCAATAGTAATTAATGGCAGTAGTATAATGATAGGTACTGAGAGTGATAATGCCACAAGTCAATAGTAATTAATGGCAGTAGTATAATGACAGGTACTGAGAGTCATAGTGCCGCAAGTCAATAGTAATTAATGGCAGCAGTATAATGATAGGTACTGAGAGTCATAATGCCACAAGTCAATAGTAATTGAAGGCAGTAATACAATGCTAGGTACTGAGAGTCATAGTGCCACAAGCCAATAGTAATTAATGGCAGTAGTATAATGATAGGTACTGAGAGTCATAGTGCAACAAGTCAATAGTAATTAATGGCAGTAGTATAATGATAGGTACTGAGAGTCATAGTGCCACAAGTCAATAGTAATTAATGGCAGTATAATGACAGGTACTGAGAGTCATAGTGCCACAAGTCAATAGTAATTAATGGCAGTAGTATAATGATAGGTACTGAGAGTGATAATGCCACAAGTCAATAGTAATTAATGGCAGTAGTATAATGACAGGTACTGAGAGTCATAGTGCCGCAAGTCAATAGTAATTAATGGCAGCAGTATAATGATAGGTACTGAGAGTCATAATGCCACAAGTCAATAGTAATTGAAGGCAGTAATACAATGCTAGGTACTGAGAGTCATAGTGCCACAAGCCAATAGTAATTAATGGCAGTAGTATAATGATAGGTACTGAGAGTCATAGTGCCACAAGTCAATAGTAATTAATGGCAGTAGTATAATGATAGGTACTGAGAGTCATAGTGCCACAAGTCAATAGTAATTAATGGCAGCATAATGATAGGTACTGAGAGTCATAGTGCCACAAGTCAATAGTAATTAATGGCAGTAGTATAATGATAGGTACTGAGAGTCATAATGCCACAAGTCAATAGTAATTAATGGCAGTATAATGATAGGTACTGAGAGTCATAGTGCTACAAGTCAATAGTAATTAATGGCAGTAGCATAATGATAGGTACTGAGAGTCATAGTGCCACAAGTCAATAGTAATTAATGGCAGTAGTATAATGATAGGTACTGAGAGTCATAGTGCCACAAGTCAATAGTAATTAAAGGCAGTAGTATAATGATAGGTAATGAGAGTCATAGTGCTACAAGTCAATAGTAATTAATGGCAGCAGTATAATGATAGGTACAGAGAGACATAGTGCTACAAATCAATAGTAATTAACGGCAGTATAATGATAGGTACTGAGAGTCACAGTGCCACAAGTCAATAGTAATTAATGGCAGTAGTATAATGATAGGTACTGATAGTCATAGTGCCACAAGTCAATAGTAATTAATGGCAGTAGTATAATGATAGGTACTGAGAGTCATAGTGCCACAAGTCAATAGTAATTAATGGCAGTATAATGATAGGTACTGAGAGTCATAGTGCCACAAGTCAATAGTAATTAATGGCAGTAGTATAATGATAGGTACTGAGAGTCATAGTGCCACAAGTCAATAGTAATTAATTCCAGTATAATGATAGGTACTGAGAGTCATAGTGCCAAAAGTCAATAGTAATTAATGGCAGTAGTATAATGATAGGTACTGAGAGTCATAGTGCCACAAGTCAATAGTAATTAATGGCAGTAGTATAATGGCAGGTACTGAGAGTAATAGTGCCACAAGTCAATAGTAATTAATGGCAGTATAATGATAGGTACTGAGAGTCATAGTGCCACAAGTCAATAGTAATTAATGGCAGTAGTATAATGATAGGTACTGAGAGTCATAGTGCCGCAAGTCAATAGTAATTAATGGCAGTATAATGATAGGTACTGGGAGTCACAGTGCCACAAGTCAATAGTAATTAATGGCAGTAGTATAATGATAGGTACTGAGAGTCATAGTGCCACAAGTCAATAGTAATTAATTGCAGTAGTATAATGATAGGTACTGAGAGTCATAGTGCCACAAGTCAATAGTAATTAATGGCAGTAGTATAATGATAGGTACTGAGAGTCATAGTGCCACAAGTCAATAGTAATTAACGGCAGTATAATGATAGGTACTGAGAGTCATAGTGCCACAAGCCAATATTAATTAATGGCAGTAGTATAATGACAGGTACTGAGAGTCATAGTGCCACAAGTCAATAGTAATTAACGGCAGTATAATGAGATAGGTACTGAGAGTCATAGTGCCTCAAGTCAATAGTTATTAACGGCAGCATAATGATAGGTACTGAGAGTCATAATGCCACAAGTCAATAGTAGTTGAAGGCAGTAATACAATGATAGGTACTGAGAGTCATAGTTCCACAAGTCAATAGTAATTAATGGCAGTAGTATAATGATAGGTACTGAGAGTCATAGTGCCACAAGTCAATTGTAATTAATGGCAGTATAATGACAGGTACTGAGAGTCATAGTGCCTCAAGTCAATAGTAATTAACGGCAGCATAATGATACGTACTGAGAGTCATAGTGCCACAAGTCAATAGTAATTAATGGCAGTATAATGATAGGTAGTGAGAGTCATAGCGCCACAAGTCAATAGTAATTAACGGCAGTATAGTGATAGGTACTGAGAGTCATAGTGCCACAAGTCAATAGTAATTAATGGCAGTATAATGATAGGTACTGAGAGTCATAGTGCCACAAGTGAATAGTAATTAATGGCAGTAGTATAATGATAGGTACTGAGAGTCATAGTGCCACAAGTCAATAGTAATTAATGGCAGTAGTATAATGATCGGTACTGAGAATCATAGTGCCACAAGTCAATAGTAATTAATGGCAGTAGAATAATGATAGGTACTGAGAGTCATAGTGCCACAAGTCAATAGTAATTAATGGCAGTATAATGATAGGTACTGAGAGTCACAGTGCCACAAGTCAATAGTAATTAATGGCAGTAGTATAATGATAGGTACTGAGAGTCATAGTGCCACAAGCCAATAGTAATTAATGGCAGTAGTATAATAACAGGTATTGAGAGTCATAGTGCCACAAGTCAATAGTAATTAATGGCAGTAGTATAATGATAGGTACTGAGAGTCATAGTGCCACAAGCCAATAGTAATTAATGGCAGTAGTATAATGACAGGTACTGAGAGTCATAGTGCCACAAGTCAATAGTAATTAACGGCAGTATAATGATAGGTACTGAGAGTCATAGTGCCTCAAGTCAATAGTAATTAACGGCAGCATAATGATAGGTACTGAGAGTCATAATGCCACAAGTCAATAGTAATTGAAGGCAGTAATACAATGATAGGTACTGAGAGTCATAGTTCCACAAGTCAATTGTAATTAATGGCAGTAGTATAATGATAGGTACTGAAAGTCATAGTGCCACAAGTCAATAGTAATTAATGGCAGTATAATGACAGGTACTGAGAGTCATAGTGCCTCAAGTCAATAGTAATTAACGGCAGCATAATGATAGGTACTCAGAGTCATAGTGCCGCAAGTCAATAGTAATTAATGGTAGTATAATGATAGGTACTGAGAGTCATAGTGCCACAAGTCAATAGTAATTAACGGCAGTATAATGATAGGTACTGAGAGTCATAGTGCCACAAGTCAATAGTAATTAATGGCAGTATAAGGATAGGTACTGAGAGTCATAGTGCCACAAGTCAATAGTAATTAACGGCAGTATAATGATAGGTACTGAAAGTCATAGTGCCACAAGTCAATAGTAATTAACGGTAGTATAATTATAGGTAATGAGAGTCGTAGTGCTACAAGTCAATAGTAATTAATGGCAGTAGTATAATGAAAAGTACTGAGAGTCATAGTGCTACAAGTCAATAGTAATTAATGGCAGTAGTATAATGATAGGTAATGAGAGTTATAGTGCTACAAATCAATAGTAATTAATGGCAGTAGTATAATGATAAGTACTGAGAGTCATAGTGCTACAAGTCAATAGTAATTAATGGCAGTAGTATAATGATAGGTAATGAGAGTTATAGTTCATAGTACCACAAGTCAATAGTAATTAATGGCAGTAGTATAATGATAGGTACTGAGAGTCATAGTGCTGCAAGGCAATAGTAATTAATGGCAGTAGTATAATGATAGGTACTGAGAGTCATAGTGCTACAAGTCAATAGTAATTAATGGCAGTATAATGACAGGTACTGAGAGTCA
This sequence comes from Pictodentalium vernedei, assembly GCA_031216915.1. Taxonomy (NCBI): domain Eukaryota; kingdom Metazoa; phylum Mollusca; class Scaphopoda; order Dentaliida; family Dentaliidae; genus Pictodentalium; species Pictodentalium vernedei. The sequence continues at coordinate 776,536,349 of CM062295.1, forward strand.
TAGTGCCACAAGTCAATAGTAATTAATGGCAGTATAATGATAGGTACTGAGAGTCATAGTGCCACAAGTCAATAGTAATTAATGGCAATAGTATAATGACAGGTACTGAGAGTCATAGTGCCACAAGTCAATAGTAATTAATGGCAGCATAATGATAGGTACTGAGAATCATAGTGCCACAAGTCAATAGTAATTAATTGCAGTAGTATGATGATAGGTTATGAGAGTCATAGTGCTACAAGTCAATAGTAATTAACGGCAGTAGTATAATGATAGGTACTGAGAGTCATAGTGCCACAAGTCAATGGTAATTAATGGCAGTATAATGACAGGTACTGAGAGTCACAGTGCCACAAGTCAATAGTAATTAATGGCAGTAGTATAATGATAGGTACTGAGAGTCATAGTGCTACAAGTCAATAGTAATTAATGGCAGTAGTATAATGATAGGTAATGAGAGTTATAGTTCATAGTACCACAAGTCAATAGTAATTAATGGCAGTAGTATAATGATAGGTACTGAGAGTCATAGTGCTGCAAGTCAATAGTAATTAATGGCAGTAGTATAATGATAGGTACTGAGAGTCATAGTGCTACAAGTCAATAGTAATTAATGGCAGTAGTATGATGTTAGGTACTGAGAGTCATAGTGCTACAAGTCAATAGTAATTAACGGCAGTAGTATAATGATAGGTACTGAGAGTCATAGTGCCACAAGTCAATAGTAATTAATGGCAGTAGTATAATGATAGGTACTGAGAACCATAGTGCCACAAGTCAATAGTAATTAATGGCAGTAGAATAATGATAGGTACTGAGAGTCATAGTGCCACAAGTCAATAGTAATTAATGGCAGTATAATGATAGGGACTGAGAGTCATAGTGCCACAAGCCAATAGTAATTAATGGCAGTAGTATAATGATAGGTACTGAGAGTCATAGTGCCACAAGTCAATAGTAATTAATGGCAGTAGTATAATGATAGGTACTGAGAGTCATAATGCCACAAGTCAATAGTAATTGAAGGCAGTAATACAATGACAGGTACTGAGAGTCATAGTTCCACAAGTCAATTGTAATTAATGGCAGTAGTATAATGATAGGTACTGAAAGTCATAGTGCCACAAGTCAATAGTAATTAATGGCAGTATAATGACAGGTACTGAGAGTCATAGTGCCTCAAGTCAATAGTAATTAACGGCAGCATAATGATAGGTACTCAGAGTCATAGTGCCGCAAGTCAATAGTAATTAATGGTAGTATAATGATAGGTACTGAGAGTCATAGTGCCACAAGTCAATAGTAATTAACGGCAGCATAATGATAGGTACTGAGAGTCATAGTGCCACAGATCAATAGTAATTAACGGCAGTATAACGATAGGTAATGAGAGTTATAGTTCATAGTACCACAAGTCAATAGTAATTAATGGCAGTAGTATAATGATAGGTACTGAGAGTCATAGTGCTGCAAGTCAATAGTAATTAATGGCAGTAGTATAATGATAGGTACTGAGAGTCATAGTGCTACAAGTCAATAGTAATTAATGGCAGTAGTATAATGATAGGTACTGAGAGTCATAGTTCTACAAGTCAATAGTAATTAACGGCAGTAGTATAATGATAGGTACTGAGAGTCATAGTGCCACAAGTCAATAGTAATTAATGGTAGTATAATGACAGGTACTGAGAGTCACAGTGCCACAAGTCAATAGTAATTAATGGCAGTAGTATAATGATAGGTACTGAGAGTCATAATGCCACAAGTCAATAGTAATTTAAGGCAGTAATACAATGCTAGGTACTGAGAGTCATAGTGCCACAAGCCAATAGTAATTAATGGCAGTAGTATAATGATAGGTACTGAGAGTCATAGTGCCACAAGTCAACAGTAATTAATGGCAGTAGTATAATGATAGGTACTGAGAGTCATAGTGCCACAAGTCAATAGTAATTAATGGCAGCATAATGATAGGTACTGAGAGTCATAGTGCCACAAGTCAATAGTAATTAATGGCAGTAGTATAATGATAGGTACTGAGAGTCATAATGCCACAAGTCAATAGTAATTAATGGCAGTATAATGATAGGTACTGAGAGTCATAGTGCCAAAAGTCAATAGTAATTAATGGCAGTAGTATAATGATAGGTACTGAGAGTCATAGTGCCACAAGTCAATAGTAATTAATGGCAGTAGTATAATGACAGGTACTGAGAGTAATAGTGCCACAAGTCAATAGTAATTAATGGCAGTATAATGATAGGTACTGAGAGTCATAGTGCCACAAGTCAATAGTAATTAATGGCAGTAGTATAATGATAGGTACTGAGAGTCATAGTGCCGCAAGTCAATAGTAATTAATGGCAGTATAATGGTAGGTACTGAGAGTCACAGTGCCACAAGTCAATAGTAATTAATGGCAGTAGTATAATGATAGGTACTGAGAGTCATAGTGCCACAAGTCAATAGTAATTAATTGCAGTAGTATAATGATAGGTACTGAGAGTCATAGTGCCACAAGTCAATAGTAATTAATGGCAGTAGTATAATGATAGGTACTGAGAGTCATAGTGCCACAAGTCAATAGTAATTATCGGCAGTATAATGATAGGTACTGAGAGTCATAGTGCCACAAGCCAATATTAATTAATGGCAGTAGTATAATGACAGGTACTGAGAGTCATAGTGCCACAAGTCAATAGTAATTAACGGCAGTATAATGATAGGTACTGAGAGTCATAGTGCCTCAAGTCAATAGTTATTAACGGCAGCATAATGATAGGTACTGAGAGTCATAATGCCGCAAGTCAATAGTAATTGAAGGCAGTAATACAATGATAGGTACTGAGAGTCATAGTGCCACAAGTCAATTGTAATTAATGGCAGTAGTATAATGATAGGTACTGAGAGTCATAGTGCCACAAGTCAATAGTAATTAATGGCAGTAGTATAATGATAGGTACTGAGAGTCATAGTGCCACAAGTCAATAGTAATTAATGGCAGTAGTATAATGATAGGTACTGAGAGTCATAGTGCCACAAGTCAATAGTAATTAATGGCAGTAGTATAATGATAGGTACTGAGAGTCATAGTGCCACAAGTCAATTGTAATTAATGGCAGTATAATGACAGGTACTGAGAGTCATAGTGCCTCAAGTCAATAGTAATTAACGGCAGCATAATGATACGTACTGAGAGTCATAGTGCCACAAGTCAATAGTAATTAATGGCAGTATAATGATAGGTAGTGAGAGTCATAGTGCCACAAGTCAATAGTAATTAATGGCAGTAGTATAATGATAGGTACTGAGAGTCATAGTGCCACAAGTCAATAGTAATTAATGGCAGTAGTATAATGATAGGTACTGAGAGTCATAGTGCCACAAGTCAATAGTAATTAATGGCAGTAGTATAATGATAGGTACTGAGAGTCATAGTGCCACAAGTCAATTGTAATTAATGGCAGTATAATGACAGGTACTGAGAGTCATAGTGCCTCAAGTCAATAGTAATTAACGGCAGCATAATGATACGTACTGAGAGTCATAGTGCCACAAGTCAATAGTAATTAATGGCAGTATAATGATAGGTAGTGAGAGTCATAGTGCCACAAGTCAATAGTAATTAACGGCAGTATAGTGATAGGTACTGAGAGTCATAGTGCCACAAGTCAATAGTAATTAATGGCAGTATAATGATAGGTACTGAGAGTCATAGTGCCACAAGTGAATAGTAATTAATGGCAGTAGTATAATGATAGGTACTGAGAGTCATAGTGCCACAAGTCAATAGTAATTAATGGCAGTAGTATAATGATAGGTACTGAGAGTCATAGTGCCACAAGTCAATATTAATTAATGGCAGTAGAATAATGATAGGTACTGAGAGTCATAGTGCCACGAGTCAATAGTAATTAATGGCAGTATAATGATAGGTACTGAGAGTCACAGTGCCACAAGTCAATAGTAATTAATGGCAGTAGTATAATGATAGGTACTGAGAGTCATAGTGCCACAAGCCAATAGTAATTAATGGCAGTAGTATAATAACAGGTACTGAGAGTCATAGTGCCACAAGTCAATAGTAATTAATGGCAGTAGTACAATGATAGGTACTGAGAGTCATAGTGCCACAAGCCAATAGTAATTAATGGCAGTAGTATAATGACAGGTACTGAGAGTCATAGTGCCACAAGTCAATAGTAATTAACGGCAGTATAATGATAGGTACTGAGAGACATAGTGCCTCAAGTCAATAGTAATTAACGGCAGCATAATGATAGGTACTGAGAGTCATAATGCCACAAGTCAATAGTAATTGAAGGCAGTAATACAATGATAGGTACTGAGAGTCATAGTTCCACAAGTCAATTGTAATTAATGGCAGTAGTATAATGATAGGTACTGAAAGTTATAGTGCCACAAGTCAATAGTAATTAATGGCAGTATAATGACAGGTACTGAGAGTCATAGCGCCTCAAGTCAATAGTAATTAACGGCAGCATAATGATAGGTACTCAGAGTCATAGTGCCGCAAGTCAATAGTAATTAATGGTAGTATAATGATAGGTACTGAGAGTCATAGTGCCACAAGTCTATAGTAATTAACGGCAGTATAATGATAGGTACTGAGAGTCATAGTGCCACAAGTCAATAGTAATTAATGGCAGTATAATGATAGGTACTGAGAGTCATAGTTCCACAAGTCAATAGTAATTAACGGCAGTATAATGATAGGTACTGAAAGTCATAGTGCCACAAGTCAATAGTAATTAACGGCAGTATAATTATAGGTAATGAGAGTCATAGTGCCACAAGTCAATAGTAATTAATGGCAGTATAATGATAGGTACTGAGAGTCATAGTGCCACAAATCAATAGTAATTAACGGCAGTATAACGATAGGTAATGAGTTTCATAGTGCTACAAGTCAATAGTAATTAATGGCAGTAGTATAATGATAGGTACTGAGAGTCATAGTGCCACAAGTCAATAGTAATTAATGGCAGTATAATGACAGGTACTGAGAGTCACAGTGCCACAAGTCAATAGTAATTAATGGCAGTAGTATAATGATAAGTACTGAGAGTCATAGTGCTACAAGTCAATAGTAATTAATGGCAGTAGTATAATGATAGGTAATGAGAGTTATAGTTCATAGTACCACAAGTCAATAGTAATTAATGGCAGTAGTATAATGATAGGTACTGAGAGTCATAGTGCTACAAGTCAATAGTAATTAACGGCAGTAGTATAATGATAGGTACTGAGAGTCATAGTGCCACAAGTCAATAGTAATTAATGGCAGTATAATGACAGGTACTGAGAGTCACAGTGCCACAAGTCAATAGTAATTAATGGCAGTAGTATAATGATAAGTACTGAGAGTCATAGTGCTACAAGTCAATAGTAATTAATGGCAGTAGTATAATGATAGGTAATGAGAGTTATAGTTCATAGTACCACAAGTCAATAGTAATTAATGGCAGTAGCATAATGACAGGTACGGAGAGTCATAGTGCCACAAGTCAATAGTAATTAATGGCAGTAGTATAATGATAGGTAATGAGAGTCATAGTGCCACAAGTCAATAGTAATTAATGGCAGTAGTATAATGATAGGTAGTGAGAGTCATAGTGCCACAAGTCAATAGTAATTAATGGCAGTAGTATAATGATAGGTACTGAGAGTCATAGTGCCACAAGTCAATAGTAATTAATGGCAGTATAATGATAGGTACTGAGAGTCATAGTGCCACAAATCAATAGTAATTAACGGCAGTATAACGATAGGTAATGAGAGTCATAGTGCCACAAGTCAATAGTAATTAATGGCAGTATAATGATAGGTACAGAGAGTCATGGTGCCACAAGTCAATAGTAATTAATGGCAGTATAATGACAGGTACTGAGAGTCATAGTGCCACAAGTCAATAGTAATTAATGGCAGTAGTATAATGATAGGTACTGAGAGTCATAGTGCTACAAGTCAATAGTAATTAACGGCAGTATAATGACAGGTACTGAGAGTCATAGTGCCACAAGTCAATAGTAGTTAATGGCAGTATAATGATAGGTATGGAGAGTCATAGTGCCACAAGTCAATAGTAATTAACGACAGTATAATGATAGGTACTGAGAGTCATAGTTCTACAAGTCAAGAGTAATTAACGGCAGTATAACGACAGGAACTGAGAGTCATAGTGCCACAAGTCAATAGTAATTAATGGCAATAGTATAATGATAGGTACTGAGAGTCATAGTGCCACAAGTCAATAGTAACTAATGGCAGTATAATGACAGGTACTGAGAGTCATAGTGCACCAAGTCAATAGTAATTAATGGCAGTTGTATAATGATAGGTACTGAGAGTCATAGTGCCACAAGTCAATAGTAATTAATGGCAGTAGTATAATGATAGGTACTGAGAGTCATAGTGACACAAGTCAATAGTAATTAATGGCAGTATAATGATAGGTACTGAGAGTCATAGTGCCACAAGTCAATAGTAATTAATGGCAGTAGTATAATGATAGGTACTGAGAGTCATAGTGCTACAAGCCAATAGTAATTAACGGCAGTATAATGACAGGTACAGAGAGTCATAGTACCACAAGTCAATAGTAATTAATGGCAGTATAATGATAGGTACTGAGAGTCATAGTGCCACAAGTCAATAGTAATTAATGGCAGTAGTATAATGATAGGTACTGAGAGTCATAGTGCTACAAGTCAATAGTAATTAACGGCAGTATAATGACAGGTACTGAAAGTCATAGTGCCACAAGTCAATAGTAATTAATGGCAGTAGTATAATGATAGGTACTGAGAATCATAGTGCCACAAGTCAATAGTAACTAATGGCAGTATAATGACAGGTACTGAGAGTCATAGTGCCACAAGTCAATAGTAATTAATGGCAGTAGTAAAATGATAGGTACTGAGAGTCATAGTGCCACAAGTCAATAGTAATTAATGGCAGTAGTATAATGATAGGTACTGAGAGTCATAGTGCCACAAGTCAATAGAAATTAACGGCAGTATAATGATAGGTACTGAGAGTCATGGTGCCACAAGTCAATAGTAATTAATGGCAGTAGTATAATGATAGGTACTGAGAGTCATAGTGCCACAAGTCAATAGTAATTAACGGCAGTATAATGATAGGTACTGAGAGTCATAGTGCCACAAGTCAATAGTAATTAACGGCAGTATAATGATAGGGACTGAGAGTCATAGTGCCACAAGTCAATAGTAATTAATGGCAGTAGTATAATGATAGGTACTGAGCGTCATAGTGCCACAAGTCAATAGTAATTAATGGCAGTAGTATAATGATAGGTACTGAGAGTCATAGTGCCACAAGTCAATAGTAATTAATGGCAGTAGTACAATGACAGGTATTGAGAGTCACAGTGCCACAAGTCAATAGTAATTAATGGCTGTAATATAATGATAGGTACTGAGAGTCATAGTGCCACAAGTCAATAGTAATTAATGGCAGCATAATGATAGGTACTGAGAGTCATAGTGCCACAAGTCAATAGTAATTAATGGCAGAAGTATAATGACAGGTACTGAGAGTCACAGTGCCACAAGTCAATAGTAATTAATGGCAGTAGTATAACGATAGGTACTGAGAGTCATAGTGCCACAAGCCAATAGTAATTAATGGCAGTAGTATAATGATAGGTACTGAGAGTCATAGTGCTACAAGTCAATAGTAATTAATGACAGTAGTATAATGATAGGTACTGAGAGTCATAGGGCCACAAGTCAATAGTAATTAATGGCAGTACAATGATAGGTATTGAGAGTCATAGTGTCACAAGTCAATAGTAATTAATGGCAGTAGTATAATGATAGGTACTGAGTGTCATAATGCCACAAGTCAATAGTAATTAATGGCAGTAGTATAATGATAGGTATTGAGAGTCATAGTGCCACAAGTCAATAGTAATTAACGGCAGTATAATGATAGGTACTGAGAGTCATAGTGCCACAAGTCAATAGTAATTAATGGCAGTAGTATAATGATAGGTACTGAGAGTCACAGTGCCACAAGTCAATAGTAATTAATGACAGTAGTATAATGATAGGTACTGAGAGTCATAGTGTCACAAGTCAATAGTAATTAATGGCAGTACAATGATAGGTATTGAGAGTCATAGTGTCACAAGTCAATAGTAATTAATGGCAGTATAATGACAGGTACTGAGAGTCATAGTGCCACAAGTCAATAGTAATTAATGGCAGTTGTATAATGATAGGTACTGAGAGTCATAGTGCCACACGTCAATAGTAATTAATGACAGTAGTATAATGATAGGTACTGAGAGCCATAGTGCCACAAGTCAATAGTAATTAATGGCAGTATAATGATAGGTACTGAGAGTCATAGTGCCACAAGTCAATAGTAATTAATGGCAGTAGTATAATGATAGGTACTGAGAGTCATAGTGCTACAAGCCAATAGTAATTAACGGTAGTATAATGACAGGTACAGAGAGTCATAGTACCACAAGTCAATAGTAATTAATGGCAGTATAATGATAGGTACTGAGAGTCATAGTGCCACAAGTCAATAGTAATTAATGGCAGTAGTATAATGATAGGTACTGAGAGTCATAGTGCTACAAGTCAATACTAATTAACGGCAGTATAATGACAGGTACTGAAAGACATAGTGCCACAAGTCAATAGTAATTAATGGCAGTAGTATAATGATAGGTACTGAGAATCATAGTGCCACAAGTCAATAGTAACTAATGGCAGTATAATGACAGGTACTGTGAGTCATAGTGCCACAAGTCAATAGTAATTAATGGCAGTAGTAAAATGATAGGTACTGAGAGACATAGTGCCACAAGTCAATAGTAATTAACGGCAGTATAATGATAGGTACTGAGAGTCATAGTGCCACAAGTCAATAGTAATTAATGGCAGTAGTATAATGATAGGTACTGAGAGTCATAGTGCCACAAGTCAATAGTAATTAACGGCAGTATAATGATAGGTACTGAGAGTCATAGTGCCACAAGTCAATAGTAATTAACGGCAGTATAATGATAGGGACTGAGAGTCATAGTGCCACAAGTCAATAGTAATTAATGGCAGTAGTATAATGATAGGTACTGAGAGTCATAGTGCCACAAGTCAATAGTAATTAATGGCAGTAGTATAATGATAGGTACTGAGAGTCATAGTGCCACAAGTCAATAGTAATTAATGGCAGTAGTATAATGACAGGTATTGAGAGTCATAGTGCCACAAGTCAATAGTAATTAATGGCTGTAATATAATGATAGGTACTGAGAGTCATAGTGCTACAAGTCAATAGTAATTAATGGCAGCATAATGATAGGTACTGAGAGTCATAGTGCCACAAGTCAATAGTAATTAATGGCAGTAGTATAATTACAGGTACTGAGAGTCACAGTGCCACAAGTCAATAGTAATTAATGGCAGTAGTATAATGATAGGTACTGAGAGTCACAGTGCCACAAGTCAATAGTAATTAATGGCAGTAGTATAATGATAGGTACTGAGAGTCATAGTGCCACAAGTCAATAGTAATTAATGGCAGTAGTATAATGATAGGTACGGAGAGTCATAGTGACACAAGTCAATAGTAATTAATGGCAGTAGTATAATGATAGGTACTGAGAGTCATAGTGCCACAACTCAATAGTAATTAATGGCAGTAGCATAATGATAGGTACTGAGAGTCATAGTGCCACAAGTCAATAGTAATTAATGGCAGTAGTATAATGATAGGTACTGAGAGTCATAGTGCTACAAGTCAATAGTAATTAATGACAGTAGTATAATGATAGGTACTGAGAGTCATAGTGCCACAAGTCAATAGTAATTAATGGCAGTAGTATAATGATAGGTACTGAGAGTCACAGTGCCACAAGTCAATAGTAATTAATGACAGTAGTATAATGATAGGTACTGAGAGTCATAGTGTCACAAGTCAATAGTAATTAATGGCAGTATAATGATAGGTATTGAGAGTCATAGTGTCACAAGTCAATAGTAATTAATGGCAGTATAATGATAGGTACTGAGAGTCATAGTGCCACAAGTCAACAGTAATTAATGGCAGTAGTATAATGATTGGTACTGAGAGTCATAGTGCCACAAGTCAATAGTAATTAATGGCAGTATAATGATAGGTACTGAGAGTCATAGTGCCACAAGTCAATAGTAATTAATGGCAGTAGTATAATGATAGGTACTGAGAGTCATAGTGCCACAAGTCAATAGTAATTAATGGCAGTATAATGATAGGTACTGAGAGTCATAGTGCCTCAAGTCAATAGTAATTAATGGCAGTAGTATAATGATAGGTACTGAGAGTCACAGTGCCACAAGTCAATAGTAATTAATGGCAGTAGTATAATGATAGGTACTGAGAGTCATAGTGCTACAAGTCAATAGTAATTAATGGCAGTAATACAATGATAGGTACTGAGAGTCATAATGCCACAAGTCAATAGTAATTAATGACAGCAGTATAATGATAGGTACTGAGAGTCATAGTGCAACAAGTCAATAGTAATTAATAGCAGTAGAATAATGATAGGTACTGAGAGTCACAGTGCCACAAGTCAATAGTAATTAATGGCAGTAGAATAATGATAGGTACTGAGAGTCATAGTGCCACAAGTCAATAGTAATTAATGACAGTAGTATAGTGATAGGTACTGAGAGTCATAGTGTCACAAGTCAATAGTAATTAATGGCAGTATAATGATAGGTATTGAGAGTCATAGTGTCACAAGTCAATAGTAATTAATGGCAGTATAATGATAGGTACTGAGAGCCATAGTGCCACAAGTCAATAGTAATTAATGGCAGTAGTATAATGATAGGTACTGAGAGTCATAGTGCTACAAGTCAATAGTAATTAATGGCAGTAGTATAATGATAGGTACTGAGAGTCATGGTGCCACAAGTCAATAGTAATTAATGGCAGTAGTATAATGATAGGTACTGAGAGTCATAGTGCTACAAGTCAATAGTAATTAATGGCAGTAGTATAATGATAGGTACTGAGAGTCATAGTGCTACAAGTCAATAGTAATTAATGGCAGTAGTATAATGATAGGTACTGAGAGTCATAGTGCTACAAGTCAATAGTAATTAACGGCAGTAGTATAATGATTGGTACTGAGAGTCATAGTGCCACAAGTCAATAGTAATTAATGGCAGTAGTATAATGATAGGTACTGAGGGTCATAGTGCTACAAGTCAATAGTAATTAACGGCAGTATAATGATAGGTACTGAGAGTCATAGTGCCACAAGTCAATAGTAATTAATGGCAGTAGTATAATGATAGGTACTGAGAGTCATAGTGCTAGAAGTCAATAGTAATTAACGGCAGTAGTATAATGATAGGTACTGAGAGTCATAGTGCCACAAGTCAATAGTAATTAATGGCAGTATAATGATAGGTACTGAGAGTCATAGTGCCACAAGTCAATAGTAATTAATGGCAGTAGTATAATGATAGGTACTGAGAGTCATAGTGCCACAAGTCAATAGTAATTAATAGCAGAATAATGACAGGTACTGAGAGTCATAGTGCCACAAGTCAATAGTAATTAATGGCAGTAGTATAATGATAGGTACTGAGAGTCATAGTGCCACAAGTCAATAGTAATTAATGGCAGTAGTATAATGATAGGTAGTGAGAGTCACAGTGCCACAAGTCAATAGTAATTAATGACAGTAGTATAATGATAGGTACTGAGAGTCATAGTGTCACAAGTCAATAGTAATTAATGGCAGTACAATGATAGGTATTGAGAGTCATAGTGTCACAAGTCAATAGTAATTAATGGCAGTATAATGACAGGTACTGAGAGTCATAGTGCCACAAGTCAATAGTAATTAATGGCAGTTGTATAATGATAGGTACTGAGAGTCATAGTGCCACACGTCAATAGTAATTAATGACAGTAGTATAATGATAGGTACTGAGAGCCATAGTGCCACAAGTCAATAGTAATTAATGGCAGTATAATGATAGGTACTGAGAGTCATAGTGCCACAAGTCAATAGTAATTAATGGCAGTAGTATAATGATAGGTACTGAGAGTCATAGTGCTACAAGCCAATAGTAATTAACGGTAGTATAATGACAGGTACAGAGAGTCATAGTACCACAAGTCAATAGTAATTAATGGCAGTATAATGATAGGTACTGAGAGTCATAGTGCCACAAGTCAATAGTAATTAATGGCAGTAGTATAATGATAGGTACTGAGAGTCATAGTGCTACAAGTCAATACTAATTAACGGCAGTATAATGACAGGTACTGAAAGACATAGTGCCACAAGTCAATAGTAATTAATGGCAGTAGTATAATGATAGGTACTGAGAATCATAGTGCCACAAGTCAATAGTAACTAATGGCAGTATAATGACAGGTACTGTGAGTCATAGTGCCACAAGTCAATAGTAATTAATGGCAGTAGTAAAATGATAGGTACTGAGAGACATAGTGCCACAAGTCAATAGTAATTAACGGCAGTATAATGATAGGTACTGAGAGTCATAGTGCCACAAGTCAATAGTAATTAATGGCAGTAGTATAATGATAGGTACTGAGAATCATAGTGCCACAAGTCAATAGTAATTAACGGCAGTATAATGATAGGTACTGAGAGTCATAGTGCCACAAGTCAATAGTAATTAACGGCAGTATAATGATAGGGACTGAGAGTCATAGTGCCACAAGTCAATAGTAATTAATGGCAGTAGTATAATGATAGGTACTGAGAGTCATAGTGCCACAAGTCAATAGTAATTAATGGCAGTAGTATAATGATAGGTACTGAGAGTCATAGTGCCACAAGTCAATAGTAATTAATGGCAGTAGTATAATGACAGGTATTGAGAGTCATAGTGCCACAAGTCAATAGTAATTAATGGCTGTAATATAATGATAGGTACTGAGAGTCATAGTGCTACAAGTCAATAGTAATTAATGGCAGCATAATGATAGGTACTGAGAGTCATAGTGCCACAAGTCAATAGTAATTAATGGCAGTAGTATAATTACAGGTACTGAGAGTCACAGTGCCACAAGTCAATAGTAATTAATGGCAGTAGTATAATGATAGGTACTAGGAGTCACAGTGCCACAAGTCAATAGTAATTAATGGCAGTAGTATAATGATAGGTACTGAGAGTCATAGTGCCACAAGTCAATAGTAATTAATGGCAGTAGTATAATGATAGGTACGGAGAGTCATAGTGACACAAGTCAATAGTAATTAATGGCAGTAGTATAATGATAGGTACTGAGAGTCATAGTGCCACAACTCAATAGTAATTAATGGCAGTAGCATAATGATAGGTACTGAGAGTCATAGTGCCACAAGTCAATAGTAATTAATGGCAGTAGTATAATGATAGGTACTGAGAGTCATGGTGCCACAAGTCAATAGTAATTAATGGCAGTAGTATAATGATAGGTAATGAGAGTCATAGTGCCACAAGTCAATAGTAATTAATGGCAGTAGTATAATGATAGGTACGGAGAGTCATAGTGACACAAGTCAATAGTAATTAATGGCAGTAGTATAATGATAGGTACTGAGAGTCACAGTGCCACAAGTCAATAGTAATTAATGACAGTAGTATAATGATAGGTACTGAGAGTCATAGTGCTACAAGTCAATAGTAATTAATGACAGTAGTATAATGATAGGTACTGAGAGTCATAGTGCCACAAGTCAATAGTAATTAATGGCAGTAGTATAATGATAGGTACTGAGAGTCACAGTGCCACAAGTCAATAGTAATTAATGACAGTAGTATAATGATAGGTACTGAGAGTCATAGTGTCACAAGTCAATAGTAATTAATGGCAGTATAATGATAGGTATTGAGAGTCATAGTGTCACAAGTCAATAGTAATTAATGGCAGTATAATGATAGGTACTGAGAGTCATAGTGCCACAAGTCAACAGTAATTAATGGCAGTAGTATAATGATTGGTACTGAGAGTCATAGTGCCTCAAGTCAATAGTAATTAATGGCAGTAGTATAATGATAGGTACTGAGAGTCACAGTGCCACAAGTCAATAGTAATTAATGGCAGTAGTATAATGATAGGTACTGAGAGTCATAGTGCTACAAGTCAATAGTAATTAATGGCAGTAATACAATGATAGGTACTGAGAGTCATAATGCCACAAGTCAATAGTAATTAATGACAGCAGTATAATGATAGGTACTGAGAGTCATAGTGCAACAAGTCAATAGTAATTAATAGCAGTAGAATAATGATAGGTACTGAGAGTCACAGTGCCACAAGTCAATAGTAATTAATGGCAGTAGAATAATGATAGGTACTGAGAGTCATAGTGCCACAAGTCAATAGTAATTAATGACAGTAGTATAGTGATAGGTACTGAGAGTCATAGTGTCACAAGTCAATAGTAATTAATGGCAGTATAATGATAGGTATTGAGAGTCATAGTGTCACAAGTCAATAGTAATTAATGGCAGTATAATGATAGGTACTGAGAGTCATAGTGCCACAAGTCAATAGTAATTAATGGCAGTAGTATAATGATAGGTACTGAGAGTCATAGTGCTACAAGTCAATAGTAATTAATGGCAGTAGTATAATGATAGGTACTGAGAGTCATGGTGCCACAAGTCAATAGTAATTAATGGCAGTAGTATAATGATAGGTACTGAGAGTCATAGTGCTACAAGTCAATAGTAATTAATGGCAGTAGTATAATGATAGGTACTGAGAGTCATAGTGCTACAAGTCAATAGTAATTAATGGCAGTAGTATAATGATAGGTACTGAGAGTCATAGTGCTACAAGTCAATAGTAATTAACGGCAGTAGTATAATGATTGGTACTGAGAGTCATAGTGCCACAAGTCAATAGTAATTAATGGCAGTAGTATAATGATAGGTACTGAGGGTCATAGTGCTACAAGTCAATAGTAATTAACGGCAGTATAATGATAGGTACTGAGAGTCATAGTGCCACAAGTCAATAGTAATTAATGGCAGTAGTATAATGATAGGTACTGAGAGTCATAGTGCTACAAGTCAATAGTAATTAACGGCAGTAGTATAATGATAGGTACTGAGAGTCATAGTGCCACAAGTCAATAGTAATTAATGGCAGTATAATGATAGGTACTGAGAGTCATAGTGCCACAAGTCAATAGTAATTAATGGCAGTAGTATAATGATAGGTACTGAGAGTCATAGTGCCACAAGTCAATAGTAATTAATGGCAGAATAATGACAGGTACTGAGAGTCATAGTGCCACAAGTCAATAGTAATTAATGGCAGTAGTATAATGATAGGTACTGAGAGTCATAGTGCCACAAGTCAATAGTAATTAATGGCAGTAGTATAATGATAGGTACTGAGAGTCATAGTGCTACAAGTCAATAGTAATTAACGGCAGTATAATGATAGGTACTGAGAGTCATAGTGCCACAAGTCAATAGTAATTAATGGCAGTAGTATAATGATAGGTACTGAGAGTCATAGTGCTACAAGTCAATAGTAATTAACGGCAGTAGTATAATGATAGGTACTGAGAGTCATAGTGCCACAAGTCAATAGTAATTAATGACAGTAGTATAATGATAGGTACTGAGAGTCATAGTGCCACAAGTCAATAGTAATTAATGGCAGTTTAATGATAGGTACTGAGAGTCATAGTGCCACAAGTCAATAGTAATTAATGGCAGTAGTATAATGACAGGTACTGAGAGTCACAGTGTCACAAGTCAATAGTAATTAACGGCAGTATAATGATAGGTACTGAGAGTCATAGAGCCACAAGTCAATAGTAATTAATGGCAGTAGAATAATGATAGGTACTGAGAGTCCTAGTGCCACAAGTCAATAGTAATTAATGGCAGTAGTATAATGATAGGTACTGAGAGTCATAGTGCCACAAGTCAATAGTAATCAATGGCAGCATAATGATAGGTACTGAGAGTCATAGTGCCACAAGTCAATAGTAATTAATGGCAGTAGTATAATGACAGGTACTGAGAGTCACAGTGCCACAAGTCAATAGTAATTAATGGCAGTAGTATAATGATAGGTACTGAGAGTCATAGTGCCACAAGTCAATAGTAATTAATGGCAGTAGTATAATGACAGGTACGGAGAGTCATAGTGCCACAAGTCAATAGTAATTAATGGCAGTAGTATAATGATAGGTACTGAGAGTCATAGTGCCACAAGTCAACAGTAATTAATGGCAGTATAATGACAGGTACTGAGAGTCATAGTGCCACAAGTCAATAGTAATTATTGGCAGTAGTATAATGATAGGTACTGAGAGTCATAGTGCTACAATTCAATAGTAATTAACGGCAGTATAATGATAGGTACTGAGAGTCATAGTGCCACAAGTCAATAGTAATTAATGGCAGTAGTATAATGATAGGTACTGAGAGTCATAGTGCCACAAGTCAATAGTAATTAATGGCAGTAGTATAATGATAGGTACTGAGAGTCATAGTGACACAAGTCAATAGTAATTAATGACAGTAGTATAATGATAGGTACTGAGAGTCATAGTGTCACAAGTCAATAGTAATTAATGGCAATATAATGATAGGTATTGAGAGTCATAGTGTCACAAGTCAATAGTAATTAATGGCAGTATAATGATAGGTACTGAGAGTCATAGTGCCACAAGTCAATAGTAATTAATGGCAGTAGTATAATGATAGGTACCGAGAGTCATAGTGCCACAAGTCAATAGTAATTAATGGCAGTAGTATAATGATAGGTACTGAGAGTCATAGTGCTACAAGTCAATAGTAATTAACGGCAGTAGTATAATGATAGGTACTGAGAGTCATAGTGCCACAAGTCAATAGTAATTAATGGCAGTATAATGATAGGTACAGAGAGTCATGGTGCCACAAGTCAATAGTAATTAATGGCAGTAGTATAATGACAGGTACTGAGAGTCACAGTGTCACAAGTCAATAGTAATTAACGGCAGTATAATGATAGGTACTGAGAGTCATAGAGCCAAAAGTCAATAGTAATTAATGGCAGTAGAATAATGATAGGTACTGAGAGTCATAGTGCCACAAGTCAATAGTAATTAATGGCAGCATAATGATAGGCACTGAGAGTCATAGTGCCACAAGTCAATAGTAATTAATGGCAGCATAATGATAGGCACTGAGAGTCATAGTGCCACAAGTCAATAGTAATTAATGGCAGTAGTATAATGACAGGTACTGAGAGTCACAGTGCCACAAGTCAATAGTAATTAATGGCAGTAGTATAATGATAGGTACTGAGAGTCATAGTGCCACAAGTCAATAGTAATTAATGGCAGTAGTATAATGATAGGTACTGAGAGTCATAGTGCCACAAGTCAATAGTAATTAATGGCAGTAGTATAATGATAGGTACTGAGAGTCATAGTGCCACAAGTCAATAGTAATTAATGGCAGTAGTATAATGATAGGTACTGAGAGTCATAGTGCCACAAGTCAATAGTAATTAATGGCAGTACTATAATGACAGGTACTGAGAGTCATAGTGGCACAAGTCAATAGTAATTAATGGCAGTATAATGATAGGTACTGAGAGTCATAGTGCCACAAGTCAATAGTAATTAATGGCAGTAGTATAATGATAGGTACTGAGAGTCATCATAGTGCCACAAGTCAATAGTAATTAATGGCAGTAGTATAATGATAGGTACTGAGAGTCATAGTGCCACAAGTGAATAGTAATTAATGGCAGTATAATGATAGGTACTGAGAGTCATAGTGCCACAAGCCAATAGTAATTAATGGCAGTAGTATAATGATAGGTACTGAGAGTCATAGTGCCACAAGGCAATAGTAATTAATGGCAGTATAATGATAGGTACTGAGAGTCACAGTGCGACAAGTCAATAGTAATTAATGACAGTAGAATAATGATAGGTACTGAGAGTCATAGTGCCACAAGTCAATAGTAATTAATGGCAATATAATGATAGGTACTGAGAGTCACAGTGCCACAAGTCAATAGTAATTAATGGCAGTAGTATAATGATAGGTACTGAGAGTCACAGTGCCACAAGTCAATAGTAATTAATGGCAGTATAATGATAGGTACTGAGAGTCATAGTGCCACAAGTCAATAGTTATTAATGGCAGTAGTATAATGATAGGTACTGAGAGTCACAGTGCCACAAGTCAATAGTAATTAATGGCAGTAGTATAATGATAGGTAGTGAGAGTCATAGTGCCACAAGTCAATAGTAATTAATGGCAGTAGTATAATGATAGGTACTGAGAGTCATAGTGCCACAAGTCAATAGTAATTAATGGCAGCATAATGATAGGTACTGAGAGTCATAGTGCCACAAGTCAATAGTAACTAATGGCAGTAGTATAATGACAGGTACTGAGAGTCATAGGGCCACAAGTGAATAGTAATTAATGGCAGTAGTATAATGATAGGAACTGAGACTCATAGTGCCACAAGTCAATAGTAATTAATGGCAGTAATATAATGATAGGTACTTAGAGTCATAGTGCTACAAGTCAATAGTAATTAATGGCAGCATAATGATAGGTACTGAGAGTCATAGTGCCACAAGTCAATAGTAATTAATGGCAGTATAATGACAGGTACTGAGAGTCATAGTGCCACAAGTCAATAGTAATTAATGGCAGTAGTATAATGATAGGTACTGAGAGTGATAATGCCACAAGTCAATAGTAATTAATGGCAGTAGTATAATGACAGGTACTGAGAGTCATAGTGCCGCAAGTCAATAGTAATTAATGGCAGCAGTATAATGATAGGTACTGAGAGTCATAATGCCACAAGTCAATAGTAATTGAAGGCAGTAATACAATGCTAGGTACTGAGAGTCATAGTGCCACAAGCCAATAGTAATTAATGGCAGTAGTATAATGATAGGTACTGAGAGTCATAGTGCCACAAGTCAATAGTAATTAATGGCAGTAGTATAATGATAGGTACTGAGAGTCATAGTGCCACAAGTCAATAGTAATTAATGGCAGTATAATGACAGGTACTGAGAGTCATAGTGCCACAAGTCAATAGTAATTAATGGCAGTAGTATAATGATAGGTACTGAGAGTGATAATGCCACAAGTCAATAGTAATTAATGGCAGTAGTATAATGACAGGTACTGAGAGTCATAGTGCCGCAAGTCAATAGTAATTAATGGCAGCAGTATAATGATAGGTACTGAGAGTCATAATGCCACAAGTCAATAGTAATTGAAGGCAGTAATACAATGCTAGGTACTGAGAGTCATAGTGCCACAAGCCAATAGTAATTAATGGCAGTAGTATAATGATAGGTACTGAGAGTCATAGTGCCACAAGTCAATAGTAATTAATGGCAGTAGTATAATGATAGGTACTGAGAGTCATAGTGCCACAAGTCAATAGTAATTAATGGCAGCATAATGATAGGTACTGAGAGTCATAGTGCCACAAGTCAATAGTAATTAATGGCAGTAGTATAATGATAGGTACTGAGAGTCATAATGCCACAAGTCAATAGTAATTAATGGCAGTATAATGATAGGTACTGAGAGTCATAGTGCTACAAGTCAATAGTAATTAATGGCAGTAGCATAATGATAGGTACTGAGAGTCATAGTGCCACAAGTCAATAGTAATTAATGGCAGTAGTATAATGATAGGTACTGAGAGTCATAGCGCCACAAGTCAATAGTAATTAAAGGCAGTAGTATAATGATAGGTAATGAGAGTCATATTGCCACAAGTCAATAGTAATTAATGGCAGTAGTATAATGATAGGTACTGAGAGTCATAGTGCCACAAGTCAATAGTAATTAATGGCAGTAGTATAATGATAGGTACAGAGAGACATAGTGCTACAAATCAATAGTAATTAACGGCAGTATAATGATAGGTACTGAGAGTCACAGTGCCACAAGTCAATAGTAATTAATGGCAGTAGTATAATGATAGGTACTGAGAATCATAGTGCCACAAGTCAATAGTAGTTAATGGCAGTATAATGACAGGTACTGAGAGTCATAGTGCCACAAGTCAATAGTAATTAATGGCAGTAGTATAATGATAGGTACTGAGAGTCACAGTGCCACAAGTCAATAGTAATTAATGGCAGTAGTATAATGATAGGTACTGAGAGTCATAGTGCCACAAGTCAATAGTAATTAATGGCAGTAGTATAATGATAGGTACTGATAGTCATAGTGCCACAAGTCAATAGTAATTAAAGGCAGTAGTATAATGATAGGTACTGAGAGTCATAGTGCCACAAGTCAATAGTAATTAATGGCAGTATAATGATAGGTACTGAGAGTCATAGTGCCACAAGTCAATAGTAATTAATGGCAGTAGTATAATGATAGGTACTGAGAGTCATAGTGCCACAAGTCAATGGTAATTAATGGCAGTATAATGATAGGTACTGAGAGTCATAGTGCCACAAGTCAATAGTAATTAATGGCAGTAGTATAATGATAGGTACTGAGAGTCACAGTGCCACAAGTCAATAGTAATTAATGGCAGTAGTATAATGATAGGTACTGAGAGTCATAGTGCCACAAGTCAATAGTAATTAATGGCAGTAGTATAATGATAGGTACTGATAGTCATAGTGCCACAAGTCAATAGTAATTAATGGCAGTAGTATAATGATAGGTACTGAGAGTCATAGTGCCACAAGTCAATAGTAATTAATGGCAGTATAATGATAGGTACTGAGAGTCATAGTGCCACAAGTCAATAGTAATTAATGGCAGTAGTATAATGATAGGTACTGAGAGTCATAGTGCCACAAGTCAATAGTAATTAATTCCAGTATAATGATAGGTACTGAGAGTCATAGTGCCACAAGTCAATAGTAATTAACGGCAGTATAATGATAGGTACTGAGAGTCATAGTGCCACAAGCCAATATTAATTAATGGCAGTAGTATAATGACAGGTACTGAGAGTCATAGTGCCACAAGTCAATAGTAATTAACGGCAGTATAATGAGATAGGTACTGAGAGTCATAGTGCCTCAAGTCAATAGTTATTAACGGCAGCATAATGATAGGTACTGAGAGTCATAATGCCACAAGTCAATAGTAATTGAAGGCAGTAATACAATGATAGGTACTGAGAGTCATAGTTCCACAAGTCAATAGTAATTAATGGCAGTAGTATAATGATAGGTACTGAGAGTCATAGTGCCACAAGTCAATTGTAATTAATGGCAGTATAATGACAGGTACTGAGAGTCATAGTGCCTCAAGTCAATAGTAATTAACGGCAGCATAATGATACGTACTGAGAGTCATAGTGCCACAAGTCAATAGTAATTAATGGCAGTATAATGATAGGTAGTGAGAGTCATAGTGCCACAAGTCAATAGTAATTAACGGCAGTATAGTGATAGGTACTGAGAGTCATAGTGCCACAAGTCAATAGTAATTAATGGCAGTATAATGATAGGTACTGAGAGTCATAGTGCCACAAGTGAATAGTAATTAATGGCAGTAGTATAATGATAGGTACTGAGAGTCATAGTGCCACAAGTCAACAGTAATTAATGGCAGTAGTATAATGATCGGTACTGAGAATCATAGTGCCACAAGTCAATAGTAATTAATGGCAGTAGAATAATGATAGGTACTGAGAGTCATAGTGCCACAAGTCAATAGTAATTAATGGCAGTATAATGATAGGTACTGAGAGTCACAGTGCCACAAGTCAATAGTAATTAATGGCAGTAGTATAATGATAGGTACTGAGAGTCATAGTGCCACAAGCCAATAGTAATTAATGGCAGTAGTATAATAACAGGTATTGAGAGTCATAGTGCCACAAGTCAATAGTAATTAATGGCAGTAGTATAATGATAGGTACTGAGAGTCATAGTGCCACAAGCCAATAGTAATTAATGGCAGTAGTATAATGACAGGTACTGAGAGTCATAGTGCCACAAGTCAATAGTAATTAACGGCAGTATAATGATAGGTACTGAGAGTCATAGTGCCTCAAGTCAATAGTAATTAACGGCAGCATAATGATAGGTACTGAGAGTCATAATGCCACAAGTCAATAGTAATTGAAGGCAGTAATACAATGATAGGTACTGAGAGTCATAGTTCCACAAGTCAATTGTAATTAATGGCAGTAGTATAATGATAGGTACTGAAAGTCATAGTGCCACAAGTCAATAGTAATTAATGGCAGTATAATGACAGGTACTGAGAGTCATAGTGCCTCAAGTCAATAGTAATTAACGGCAGTATAATGATAGGTATTGAGAGTCATAGTGTCACAAGTCAATAGTAATTAATGGCAGTATAATGATAGGTACTGAGAGTCATAGTGCCACAAGTCAACAGTAATTAATGGCAGTATAATGATAGGTATTGAGAGTCATAGTGTCACAAGTCAATAGTAATTAATGGCAGTATAATGATAGGTACTGAGAGTCATAGTGCCACAAGTCAACAGTAATTAATGGCAGTAGTATAATGATTGGTACTGAGAGTCATAGTGCCTCAAGTCAATAGTAATTAATGGCAGTAGTATAATGATAGGTACTGAGAGTCACAGTGCCACAAGTCAATAGTAATTAATGGCAGTAGTATAATGATAGGTACTGAGAGTCATAGTGCTACAAGTCAATAGTAATTAATGGCAGTAATACAATGATAGGTACTGAGAGTCATAATGCCACAAGTCAATAGTAATTAATGACAGCAGTATAATGATAGGTACTGAGAGTCATAGTGCAACAAGTCAATAGTAATTAATAGCAGTAGAATAATGATAGGTACTGAGAGTCACAGTGCCACAAGTCAATAGTAATTAATGGCAGTAGAATAATGATAGGTACTGAGAGTCATAGTGCCACAAGTCAATAGTAATTAATGACAGTAGTATAGTGATAGGTACTGAGAGTCATAGTGTCACAAGTCAATAGTAATTAATGGCAGTATAATGATAGGTATTGAGAGTCATAGTGTCACAAGTCAATAGTAATTAATGGCAGTATAATGATAGGTACTGAGAGTCATAGTGCCACAAGTCAATAGTAATTAATGGCAGTAGTATAATGATAGGTACTGAGAGTCATAGTGCTACAAGTCAATAGTAATTAATGGCAGTAGTATAATGATAGGTACTGAGAGTCATGGTGCCACAAGTCAATAGTAATTAATGGCAGTAGTATAATGATAGGTACTGAGAGTCATAGTGCTACAAGTCAATAGTAATTAATGGCAGTAGTATAATGATAGGTACTGAGAGTCATAGTGCTACAAGTCAATAGTAATTAATGGCAGTAGTATAATGATAGGTACTGAGAGTCATAGTGCTACAAGTCAATAGTAATTAACGGCAGTAGTATAATGATTGGTACTGAGAGTCATAGTGCCGCAAGTCAATAGTAATTAATGGCAGTAGTATAATGATAGGTACTGAGGGTCATAGTGCTACAAGTCAATAGTAATTAACGGCAGTATAATGATAGGTACTGAGAGTCATAGTGCCACAAGTCAATAGTAATTAATGGCAGTAGTATAATGATAGGTACTGAGAGTCATAGTGCTACAAGTCAATAGTAATTAACGGCAGTAGTATAATGATAGGTACTGAGAGTCATAGTGCCACAAGTCAATAGTAATTAATGGCAGTATAATGATAGGTACTGAGAGTCATAGTGCCACAAGTCAATAGTAATTAATGGCAGTAGTATAATGATAGGTACTGAGAGTCATAGTGCCACAAGTCAATAGTAATTAATGGCAGAATAATGACAGGTACTGAGAGTCATAGTGCCACAAGTCAATAGTAATTAATGGCAGTAGTATAATGATAGGTACTGAGAGTCATAGTGCCACAAGTCAATAGTAATTAATGGCAGTAGTATAATGATAGGTACTGAGAGTCATAGTGCTACAAGTCAATAGTAATTAACGGCAGTATAATGATAGGTACTGAGAGTCATAGTGCCACAAGTCAATAGTAATTAATGGCAGTAGTATAATGATAGGTACTGAGAGTCATAGTGCTACAAGTCAATAGTAATTAACGGCAGTAGTATAATGATAGGTACTGAGAGTCATAGTGCCACAAGTCAATAGTAATTAATGACAGTAGTATAATGATAGGTACTGAGAGTCATAGTGCCACAAGTCAATAGTAATTAATGGCAGTTTAATGATAGGTACTGAGAGTCATAGTGCCACAAGTCAATAGTAATTAATGGCAGTAGTATAAAGACAGGTACTGAGAGTCACAGTGTCACAAGTCAATAGTAATTAACGGCAGTATAATGATAGGTACTGAGAGTCATAGAGCCACAAGTCAATAGTAATTAATGGCAGTAGAATAATGATAGGTACTGAGAGTCCTAGTGCCACAAGTCAATAGTAATTAATGGCAGTAGTATAATGATAGGTACTGAGAGTCATAGTGCCACAAGTCAATAGTAATTAATGGCAGCATAATGATAGGTACTGAGAGTCATAGTGCCACAAGTCAATAGTAATTAATGGCAGTAGTATAATGACAGGTACTGAGAGTCACAGTGCCACAAGTCAATAGTAATTAATGGCAGTAGTATAATGATAGGTACTGAGAGTCATAGTGCCACAAGTCAATAGTAATTAATGGCAGTAGTATAATGACAGGTACGGAGAGTCATAGTGCCACAAGTCAATAGTAATTAATGGCAGTAGTATAATGATAGGTACTGAGAGTCATAGTGCCACAAGTCAACAGTAATTAATGGCAGTATAATGACAGGTACTGAGAGTCATAGTGCCACAAGTCAATAGTAATTATTGGCAGTAGTATAATGATAGGTACTGAGAGTCATAGTGCTACAATTCAATAGTAATTAACGGCAGTATAATGATAGGTACTGAGAGTCATAGTGCCACAAGTCAATAGTAATTAATGGCAGTAGTATAATGATAGGTACTGAGAGTCATAGTGCCACAAGTCAATAGTAATTAATGGCAGTAGTATAATGATAGGTACTGAGAGTCATAGTGACACAAGTCAATAGTAATTAATGACAGTAGTATAATGATAGGTACTGAGAGTCATAGTGTCACAAGTCAATAGTAATTAATGGCAATATAATGATAGGTATTGAGAGTCATAGTGTCACAAGTCAATAGTAATTAATGGCAGTATAATGATAGGTACTGAGAGTCATAGTGCCACAAGTCAATAGTAATTAATGGCAGTAGTATAATGATAGGTACCGAGAGTCATAGTGCCACAAGTCAATAGTAATTAATGGCAGTAGTATAATGATAGGTACTGAGAGTCATAGTGCTACAAGTCAATAGTAATTAACGGCAGTAGTATAATGATAGGTACTGAGAGTCATAGTGCCACAAGTCAATAGTAATTAATGGCAGTATAATGATAGGTACAGAGAGTCATGGTGCCACAAGTCAATAGTAATTAATGGCAGTAGTATAATGACAGGTACTGAGAGTCACAGTGTCACAAGTCAATAGTAATTAACGGCAGTATAATGATAGGTACTGAGAGTCATAGAGCCAAAAGTCAATAGTAATTAATGGCAGTAGAATAATGATAGGTACTGAGAGTCATAGTGCCACAAGTCAATAGTAATTAATGGCAGCATAATGATAGGCACTGAGAGTCATAGTGCCACAAGTCAATAGTAATTAATGGCAGCATAATGATAGGCACTGAGAGTCATAGTGCCACAAGTCAATAGTAATTAATGGCAGTAGTATAATGACAGGTACTGAGAGTCACAGTGCCACAAGTCAATAGTAATTAATGGCAGTAGTATAATGATAGGTACTGAGAGTCATAGTGCCACAAGTCAATAGTAATTAATGGCAGTAGTATAATGATAGGTACTGAGAGTCATAGTGCCACAAGTCAATAGTAATTAATGGCAGTAGTATAATGATAGGTACTGAGAGTCATAGTGCCACAAGTCAATAGTAATTAATGGCAGTAGTATAATGATAGGTACTGAGAGTCATAGTGCCACAAGTCAATAGTAATTAATGGCAGTACTATAATGACAGGTACTGAGAGTCATAGTGGCACAAGTCAATAGTAATTAATGGCAGTATAATGATAGGTACTGAGAGTCATAGTGCCACAAGTCAATAGTAATTAATGGCAGTAGTATAATGATAGGTACTGAGAGTCATCATAGTGCCACAAGTCAATAGTAATTAATGGCAGTAGTATAATGATAGGTACTGAGAGTCATAGTGCCACAAGTGAATAGTAATTAATGGCAGTATAATGATAGGTACTGAGAGTCATAGTGCCACAAGCCAATAGTAATTAATGGCAGTAGTATAATGATAGGTACTGAGAGTCATAGTGCCACAAGGCAATAGTAATTAATGGCAGTATAATGATAGGTACTGAGAGTCACAGTGCGACAAGTCAATAGTAATTAATGACAGTAGAATAATGATAGGTACTGAGAGTCATAGTGCCACAAGTCAATAGTAATTAATGGCAATATAATGATAGGTACTGAGAGTCACAGTGCCACAAGTCAATAGTAATTAATGGCAGTAGTATAATGATAGGTACTGAGAGTCACAGTGCCACAAGTCAATAGTAATTAATGGCAGTATAATGATAGGTACTGAGAGTCATAGTGCCACAAGTCAATAGTTATTAATGGCAGTAGTATAATGATAGGTACTGAGAGTCACAGTGCCACAAGTCAATAGTAATTAATGGCAGTAGTATAATGATAGGTAGTGAGAGTCATAGTGCCACAAGTCAATAGTAATTAATGGCAGTAGTATAATGATAGGTACTGAGAGTCATAGTGCCACAAGTCAATAGTAATTAATGGCAGCATAATGATAGGTACTGAGAGTCATAGTGCCACAAGTCAATAGTAACTAATGGCAGTAGTATAATGACAGGTACTGAGAGTCATAGGGCCACAAGTGAATAGTAATTAATGGCAGTAGTATAATGATAGGAACTGAGACTCATAGTGCCACAAGTCAATAGTAATTAATGGCAGTAATATAATGATAGGTACTTAGAGTCATAGTGCTACAAGTCAATAGTAATTAATGGCAGCATAATGATAGGTACTGAGAGTCATAGTGCCACAAGTCAATAGTAATTAATGGCAGTATAATGACAGGTACTGAGAGTCATAGTGCCACAAGTCAATAGTAATTAATGGCAGTAGTATAATGATAGGTACTGAGAGTGATAATGCCACAAGTCAATAGTAATTAATGGCAGTAGTATAATGACAGGTACTGAGAGTCATAGTGCCGCAAGTCAATAGTAATTAATGGCAGCAGTATAATGATAGGTACTGAGAGTCATAATGCCACAAATCAATAGTAATTGAAGGCAGTAATACAATGCTAGGTACTGAGAGTCATAGTGCCACAAGCCAATAGTAATTAATGGCAGTAGTATAATGATAGGTACTGAGAGTCATAGTGCCACAAGTCAATAGTAATTAATGGCAGTAGTATAATGATAGGTACTGAGAGTCATAGTGCCACAAGTCAATAGTAATTAATGGCAGTATAATGACAGGTACTGAGAGTCATAGTGCCACAAGTCAATAGTAATTAATGGCAGTAGTATAATGATAGGTACTGAGAGTGATAATGCCACAAGTCAATAGTAATTAATGGCAGTAGTATAATGACAGGTACTGAGAGTCATAGTGCCGCAAGTCAATAGTAATTAATGGCAGCAGTATAATGATAGGTACTGAGAGTCATAATGCCACAAGTCAATAGTAATTGAAGGCAGTAATACAATGCTAGGTACTGAGAGTCATAGTGCCACAAGCCAATAGTAATTAATGGCAGTAGTATAATGATAGGTACTGAGAGTCATAGTGCCACAAGTCAATAGTAATTAATGGCAGTAGTATAATGATAGGTACTGAGAGTCATAGTGCCACAAGTCAATAGTAATTAATGGCAGCATAATGATAGGTACTGAGAGTCATAGTGCCACAAGTCAATAGTAATTAATGGCAGTAGTATAATGATAGGTACTGAGAGTCATAATGCCACAAGTCAATAGTAATTAATGGCAGTATAATGATAGGTACTGAGAGTCATAGTGCTACAAGTCAATAGTAATTAATGGCAGTAGCATAATGATAGGTACTGAGAGTCATAGTGCCACAAGTCAATAGTAATTAATGGCAGTAGTATAATGATAGGTACTGAGAGTCATAGCGCCACAAGTCAATAGTAATTAAAGGCAGTAGTATAATGATAGGTAATGAGAGTCATATTGCCACAAGTCAATAGTAATTAATGGCAGTAGTATAATGATAGGTACTGAGAGTCATAGTGCCACAAGTCAATAGTAATTAATGGCAGTAGTATAATGATAGGTACAGAGAGACATAGTGCTACAAATCAATAGTAATTAACGGCAGTATAATGATAGGTACTGAGAGTCACAGTGCCACAAGTCAATAGTAATTAATGGCAGTAGTATAATGATAGGTACTGAGAATCATAGTGCCACAAGTCAATAGTAGTTAATGGCAGTATAATGACAGGTACTGAGAGTCATAGTGCCACAAGTCAATAGTAATTAATGGCAGTAGTATAATGATAGGTACTGAGAGTCACAGTGCCACAAGTCAATAGTAATTAATGGCAGTAGTATAATGATAGGTACTGAGAGTCATAGTGCCACAAGTCAATAGTAATTAATGGCAGTAGTATAATGATAGGTACTGATAGTCATAGTGCCACAAGTCAATAGTAATTAATGGCAGTAGTATAATGATAGGTACTGAGAGTCATAGTGCCACAAGTCAATAGTAATTAATGGCAGTATAATGATAGGTACTGAGAGTCATAGTGCCACAAGTCAATAGTAATTAATGGCAGTAGTATAATGATAGGTACTGAGAGTCATAGTGCCACAAGTCAATGGTAATTAATGGCAGTATAATGATAGGTACTGAGAGTCATAGTGCCACAAGTCAATAGTAATTAATGGCAGTAGTATAATGATAGGTACTGAGAGTCACAGTGCCACAAGTCAATAGTAATTAATGGCAGTAGTATAATGATAGGTACTGAGAGTCATAGTGCCACAAGTCAATAGTAATTAATGGCAGTAGTATAATGATAGGTACTGATAGTCATAGTGCCACAAGTCAATAGTAATTAATGGCAGTAGTATAATGATAGGTACTGAGAGTCATAGTGCCACAAGTCAATAGTAATTAATGGCAGTATAATGATAGGTACTGAGAGTCATAGTGCCACAAGTCAATAGTAATTAATGGCAGTAGTATAATGATAGGTACTGAGAGTCATAGTGCCACAAGTCAATAGTAATTAATTCCAGTATAATGATAGGTACTGAGAGTCATAGTGCCACAAGTCAATAGTAATTAACGGCAGTATAATGATAGGTACTGAGAGTCATAGTGCCACAAGCCAATATTAATTAATGGCAGTAGTATAATGACAGGTACTGAGAGTCATAGTGCCACAAGTCAATAGTAATTAACGGCAGTATAATGAGATAGGTACTGAGAGTCATAGTGCCTCAAGTCAATAGTTATTAACGGCAGCATAATGATAGGTACTGAGAGTCATAATGCCACAAGTCAATAGTAATTGAAGGCAGTAATACAATGATAGGTACTGAGAGTCATAGTTCCACAAGTCAATAGTAATTAATGGCAGTAGTATAATGATAGGTACTGAGAGTCATAGTGCCACAAGTCAATTGTAATTAATGGCAGTATAATGACAGGTACTGAGAGTCATAGTGCCTCAAGTCAATAGTAATTAACGGCAGCATAATGATACGTACTGAGAGTCATAGTGCCACAAGTCAATAGTAATTAATGGCAGTATAATGATAGGTAGTGAGAGTCATAGTGCCACAAGTCAATAGTAATTAACGGCAGTATAGTGATAGGTACTGAGAGTCATAGTGCCACAAGTCAATAGTAATTAATGGCAGTATAATGATAGGTACTGAGAGTCATAGTGCCACAAGTGAATAGTAATTAATGGCAGTAGTATAATGATAGGTACTGAGAGTCATAGTGCCACAAGTCAACAGTAATTAATGGCAGTAGTATAATGATCGGTACTGAGAATCATAGTGCCACAAGTCAATAGTAATTAATGGCAGTAGAATAATGATAGGTACTGAGAGTCATAGTGCCACAAGTCAATAGTAATTAATGGCAGTATAATGATAGGTACTGAGAGTCACAGTGCCACAAGTCAATAGTAATTAATGGCAGTAGTATAATGATAGGTACTGAGAGTCATAGTGCCACAAGCCAATAGTAATTAATGGCAGTAGTATAATAACAGGTATTGAGAGTCATAGTGCCACAAGTCAATAGTAATTAATGGCAGTAGTATAATGATAGGTACTGAGAGTCATAGTGCCACAAGCCAATAGTAATTAATGGCAGTAGTATAATGACAGGTACTGAGAGTCATAGTGCCACAAGTCAATAGTAATTAACGGCAGTATAATGATAGGTACTGAGAGTCATAGTGCCTCAAGTCAATAGTAATTAACGGCAGCATAATGATAGGTACTGAGAGTCATAATGCCACAAGTCAATAGTAATTGAAGGCAGTAATACAATGATAGGTACTGAGAGTCATAGTTCCACAAGTCAATTGTAATTAATGGCAGTAGTATAATGATAGGTACTGAAAGTCATAGTGCCACAAGTCAATAGTAATTAATGGCAGTATAATGACAGGTACTGAGAGTCATAGTGCCTCAAGTCAATAGTAATTAACGGCAGCATAATGATAGGTACTCAGAGTCATAGTGCCGCAAGTCAATAGTAATTAATGGTAGTATAATGATAGGTACTGAGAGTCATAGTGCCACAAGTCAATAGTAATTAACGGCAGTATAATGATAGGTACTGAGAGTCATAGTGCCACAAGTCAATAGTAATTAATGGCAGTATAAGGATAGGTACTGAGAGTCATAGTGCCACAAGTCAATAGTAATTAACGGCAGTATAATGATAGGTACTGAAAGTCATAGTGCCACAAGTCAATAGTAATTAACGGTAGTATAATTATAGGTAATGAGAGTCATAGTACCACAAGTCAATAGTAATTAATGGCAGTATAATGATAGGTACTGAGAGTCATAGTGCCACAAATCAATAGTAATTAACGGCAGTATAACGATAGGTAATGAGAGTCGTAGTGCTACAAGTCAATAGTAATTAATGGCAGTAGTATAATGATAAGTACTGAGAGTCATAGTGCTACAAGTCAATAGTAATTAATGGCAGTAGTATAATGATAGGTAATGAGAGTTATAGTGCTACAAGTCAATAGTAATTAATGGCAGTAGTATAATGATAAGTACTGAGAGTCATAGTGCTACAAGTCAATAGTAATTAATGGCAGTAGTATAATGATAGGTAATGAGAGTTATAGTGCCACAAGTCAATAGTAATTAATGGCAGTAGTATAATGATAGGTAATGAGAGTTATAGTTCATAGTACCACAAGTCAATAGTAATTAATGGCAGTAGTATAATGATAGGTACTGAGAGTCATAGTGCTGCAAGGCAATAGTAATTAATGGCAGTAGTATAATGATAGGTACTGAGAGTCATAGTGCTACAAGTCAATAGTAATTAATGGCAGTAGTATGATGATAGGTACTGAGAGTCATAGTGCTACAAGTCAATAGTAATTAACGGCAGTAGTATAATGATAGGTACTGAGAGTCATAGTGCCACAAGTCAATGGTAATTAATGGCAGTATAATGACAGGTACTGAGAGTCACAGTGCCACAAGTCAATAGTAATTAATGGCAGTAGTATAATGATAAGTACTGAGAGTCATAGTGCTACAAGTCAATAGTAATTAATGGCAGTAGTATAATGATAGGTAATGAGAGTTATAGTTCATAGTACCACAAGTCAATAGTAATTAATGGCAGTAGTATAATGATAGGTACTGAGAGTCATAGTGCTGCAAGTCAATAGTAATTAATGGCAGTAGTATAATGATAGGTACTCAGAGTCATAGTGCTACAAGTCAATAGTAATTAATGGCAGTAGTATGATGTTAGGTACTGAGAGTCATAGTGCTACAAGTCAATAGTAATTAACGGCAGTAGTATAATGATAGGTACTGAGAGTCATAGTGCCACAAGTCAATAGTAATTAATGGCAGTAGTATAATGATAGGTACTGAGAATCATAGTGCCACAAGTCAATAGTAATTAATGGCAGTAGAATAATGATAGGTACTGAGAGTCATAGTGCCACAAGTCAATAGTAATTAATGGCAGTATAATGATAGGGACTGAGAGTCATAGTGCCACAAGCCAATAGTAATTAATGGCAGTAGTATAATGATAGGTACTGAGAGTCATAGTGCCACAAGTCAATAGTAATTAATGGCAGTAGTATAATGATAGGTACTGAGAGTCATAATGCCACAAGTCAATAGTAATTGAAGGCAGTAATACAATGACAGGTACTGAGAGTCATAGTGCCACAAGCCAATAGTAATTAATGGCAGTAGTATAATGATAGGTACTGAGAGTCATAGTGCCACAAGTCAACAGTAATTAATGGCAGTAGTATAATGATAGGTACTGAGAGTCATAGTGCCACAAGTCAATAGTAATTAATGGCAGTAGAATAATGATAGGTACTGAGAGTCATAGTGCCACAAGTCAATAGTAATTAATGGCAGTATAATGATAGGGACTGAGAGTCATAGTGCCACAAGCCAATAGTAATTAATGGCAGTATAATGACAGGTACTGAGAGTCATAGTGCCTCAAGTCAATAGTAATTAACGGCAGCATAATGATAGGTACTCAGAGTCATAGTGCCGCAAGTCAATAGTAATTAATGGTAGTATAATGATAGGTACTGAGAGTCATAGTGCCACAAGTCAATAGTAATTAACGGCAGCATAATGATAGGTACTGAGAGTCATAGTGCCACAGATCAATAGTAATTAACGGCAGTATAACGATAGGTAATGAGAGTTATAGTTCATAGTACCACAAGTCAATAGTAATTAATGGCAGTAGTATAAGGATAGGTACTGAGAGTCATAGTGCTGCAAGTCAATAGTAATTAATGGCAGTAGTATAATGATAGGTACTGAGAGTCATAGTGCTACAAGTCAATAGTAATTAATGGCAGTAGTATAATGATAGGTACTGAGAGTCATAGTTCTACAAGTCAATAGTAATTAACGGCAGTAGTATAATGATAGGTACTGAGAGTCATAGTGCCACAAGTCAATAGTAATTAATGGCAGTATAATGACAGGTACTGAGAGTCACAGTGCCACAAGTCAATAGTAATTAATGGCAGTAGTATAATGATAGGTACTGAGAGTCATAATGCCACAAGTCAATAGTAATTTAAGGCAGTAATACAATGCTAGGTACTGAGAGTCATAGTGCCACAAGCCAATAGTAATTAATGGCAGTAGTATAATGATAGGTACTGAGAGTCATAGTGCCACAAGTCAACAGTAATTAATGGCAGTAGTATAATGATAGGTACTGAGAGTCATAGTGCCACAAGTCAATAGTAATTAATGGCAGCATAATGATAGGTACTGAGAGTCATAGTGCCACAAGTCAATAGTAATTAATGGCAGTAGTATAATGATAGGTACTGAGAGTCATAATGCCACAAGTCAATAGTAATTAATGGCAGTATAATGATAGGTACTGAGAGTCATAGTGCCAAAAGTCAATAGTAATTAATGGCAGTAGTATAATGATAGGTACTGAGAGTCATAGTGCCACAAGTCAATAGTAATTAATGGCAGTAGTATAATGACAGGTACTGAGAGTAATAGTGCCACAAGTCAATAGTAATTAATGGCAGTATAATGATAGGTACTGAGAGTCATAGTGCCACAAGTCAATAGTAATTAATGGCAGTAGTATAATGATAGGTACTGAGAGTCATAGTGCCGCAAGTCAATAGTAATTAATGGCAGTATAATGGTAGGTACTGAGAGTCACAGTGCCACAAGTCAATAGTAATTAATGGCAGTAGTATAATGATAGGTACTGAGAGTCATAGTGCCACAAGTCAATAGTAATTAATTGCAGTAGTATAATGATAGGTACTGAGAGTCATAGTGCCACAAGTCAATAGTAATTAATGGCAGTAGTATAATGATAGGTACTGAGAGTCATAGTGCCACAAGTCAATAGTAATTAACGGCAGTATAATGATAGGTACTGAGAGTCATAGTGCCACAAGCCAATATTAATTAATGGCAGTAGTATAATGACAGGTACTGAGAGTCATAGTGCCACAAGTCAATAGTAATTAACGGCAGTATAATGATAGGTACTGAGAGTCATAGTGCCTCAAGTCAATAGTTATTAACGGCAGCATAATGATAGGTACTGAGAGTCATAATGCCGCAAGTCAATAGTAATTGAAGGCAGTAATACAATGATAGGTACTGAGAGTCATAGTTCCACAAGTCAATAGTAATTAATGGCAGTAGTATAATGATAGGTACTGAGAGTCATAGTGCCACAAGTCAATTGTAATTAATGGCAGTATAATGACAGGTACTGAGAGTCATAGTGCCTCAAGTCAATAGTAATTAACGGCAGCATAATGATACGTACTGAGAGTCATAGTGCCACAAGTCAATAGTAATTAATGGCAGTATAATGATAGGTAGTGAGAGTCATAGTGCCACAAGTCAATAGTAATTAACGGCAGTATAGTGATAGGTACTGAGAGTCATAGTGCCACAAGTCAATAGTAATTAATGGCAGTATAATGATAGGTACTGAGAGTCATAGTGCCACAAGTGAATAGTAATTAATGGCAGTAGTATAATGATAGGTACTGAGAGTCATAGTGCCACAAGTCAATAGTAATTAATGGCAGT
Organism: Pictodentalium vernedei; assembly: GCA_031216915.1. Lineage (NCBI taxonomy): Eukaryota > Metazoa > Mollusca > Scaphopoda > Dentaliida > Dentaliidae > Pictodentalium > Pictodentalium vernedei. The sequence goes on from CM062295.1 coordinate 776,571,308, forward strand.
AGTATAATGATAGGTACTGAGAGTCATAGTGCCACAAGTCAATATTAATTAATGGCAGTAGAATAATGATAGGTACTGAGAGTCATAGTGCCACGAGTCAATAGTAATTAATGGCAGTATAATGATAGGTACTGAGAGTCACAGTGCCACAAGTCAATAGTAATTAATGGCAGTAGTATAATGATAGGTACTGAGAGTCATAGTGCCACAAGCCAATAGTAATTAATGGCAGTAGTATAATAACAGGTACTGAGAGTCATAGTGCCACAAGTCAATAGTAATTAATGGCAGTAGTATAATGATAGGTACTGAGAGTCATAGTGCCACAAGCCAATAGTAATTAATGGCAGTAGTATAATGACAGGTACTGAGAGTCATAGTGCCACAAGTCAATAGTAATTAACGGCAGTATAATGATAGGTACTGAGAGACATAGTGCCTCAAGTCAATAGTAATTAACGGCAGCATAATGATAGGTACTGAGAGTCATAATGCCACAAGTCAATAGTAATTGAAGGCAGTAATACAATGATAGGTACTGAGAGTCATAGTTCCACAAGTCAATTGAAATTAATGGCAGTAGTATAATGATAGGTACTGAAAGTTATAGTGCCACAAGTCAATAGTAATTAATGGCAGTATAATGACAGGTACTGAGAGTCATAGCGCCTCAAGTCAATAGTAATTAACGGCAGCATAATGATAGGTACTCAGAGTCATAGTGCCGCAAGTCAATAGTAATTAATGGTAGTATAATGATAGGTACTGAGAGTCATAGTGCCACAAGTCTATAGTAATTAACGGCAGTATAATGATAGGTACTGAGAGTCATAGTGCCACAAGTCAATAGTAATTAATGGCAGTATAATGATAGGTACTGAGAGTCATAGTTCCACAAGTCAATAGTAATTAACGGCAGTATAATGATAGGTACTGAAAGTCATAGTGCCACAAGTCAATAGTAATTAACGGCAGTATAATTATAGGTAATGAGAGTCATAGTGCCACAAGTCAATAGTAATTAATGGCAGTATAATGATAGGTACTGAGAGTCATAGTGCCACAAATCAATAGTAATTAACGGCAGTATAACGATAGGTAATGAGAGTCATAGTGCTACAAGTCAATAGTAATTAATGGCAGTAGTATAATGATAGGTACTGAGAGTCATAGTGCCACAAGTCAATAGTAATTAATGGCAGTATAATGACAGGTACTGAGAGTCACAGTGCCACAAGTCAATAGTAATTAATGGCAGTAGTATAATGATAAGTACTGAGAGTCATAGTGCTACAAGTCAATAGTAATTAATGGCAGTAGTATAATGATAGGTAATGAGAGTTATAGTTCATAGTACCACAAGTCAATAGTAATTAATGGCAGTAGTATAATGATAGGTACTGAGAGTCATAGTGCTGCAAGTCAATAGTAATTAATGGCAGTAGTATAATGATAGGTACTGAGAGTCATAGTGCTACAAGTCAATAGTAATTAATGGCAGTAGTATAATGATAGGTACTGAGAGTCATAGTGCTACAAGTCAATAGTAATTAACGGCAGTAGTATAATGATAGGTACTGAGAGTCATAGTGCCACAAGTCAATAGTAATTAATGGCAGTATAATGACAGGTACTGAGAGTCACAGTGCCACAAGTCAATAGTAATTAATGGCAGTAGTATAATGATAAGTACTGAGAGTCATAGTGCTACAAGTCAATAGTAATTAATGGCAGTAGTATAATGATAGGTAATGAGAGTTATAGTTCATAGTACCACAAGTCAATAGTAATTAATGGCAGTAGTATAATGATAGGTACTGAGAGTCATAGTGCTACAAGTCAATAGTAATTAACGGCAGTAGTATAATGATAGGTACTGAGAGTCATAGTGCCACAAGTCAATAGTAATTAATGGCAGTATAATGACAGGTACTGAGAGTCACAGTGCCACAAGTCAATAGTAATTAATGGCAGTAGTATAATGATAAGTACTGAGAGTCATAGTGCTACAAGTCAATAGTAATTAATGGCAGTAGTATAATGATAGGTAATGAGAGTTATAGTTCATAGTACCACAAGTCAATAGTAATTAATGGCAGTAGCATAATGACAGGTACGGAGAGTCATAGTGCCACAAGTCAATAGTAATTAATGGCAGTAGTATAATGATAGGTAATGAGAGTCATAGTGCCACAAGTCAATAGTAATTAATGGCAGTAGTATAATGATAGGTAGTGAGAGTCATAGTGCCACAAGTCAATAGTAATTAATGGCAGTAGTATAATGATAGGTACTGAGAGTCATAGTGCCACAAGCCAATAGTAATTAATGGCAGTATAATGATAGGTACTGAGAGTCATAGTGCCACAAGTAGATAGTAATTAATGGCAGTAGTATTATGATAGGTACTGAGAGTCATAGTGCCACAAGTCAATAGTAATTAACGGCAGTAGTATAATGATAGGTACTGAGAGTCATAGTGCCACAAGTCAATAGTAATTAACGGCAGTAGTATAATGATAGGTACTGAGAGTCATAGTGTCACAAGTCAATAGTAATTAATGGCAGTATAATGATAGGTACTGAGAGTCATAGTGCCACAAGTCAATAGTAATTAATGGCAGTAGTATAATGATAGGTACTGAGAGTCATAGTGCCACAAGTCAATAGTAATTAATGGCAGTAGTAAAATGATAGGTACTGAGAGTCATAGTGCCACAAGTCAATAGTAATTAATGGCAGTATAATGATAGGTAATGAGAGTCATAGGGCCACAAGTCAATAGTAATTAATGGCAGTAGTATAATGATAGGTACTGAGAGTCATAGTGCCACAAGTCAATAGTAATTAATGGCAGTAGTATAATGATAGTTACTGAGAGTCATATTGTCACAAGTCAATAGTAATTAATGGCAGTATAATGATAGGTACTGAGATTCATAGTGTCACAAGTCAATAGTAATTAATGGCAGTAGTATAATGATAGGTACTGAGAGTCATAGTGCCACAAGTCAATAGTAATTAATGGCAGTAGTATAATGATAGGTACTGAGAGTCATAGTGCCACAAGTCAATAGTAATTAATGGCAGTATGATGATAGGTACTGAGAGTCATAGTGCCACAAGTCAATAGTAATTAATGGCAGTATAATGATAGGTAGTGAGAGTCATAGTGCCACAAGTCAATAGTAATTAACGGCAGTATAGTGATAGGTACTGAGAGTCATAGTGCCACAAGTCAATAGTAATTAATGGCAGTATAATGATAGGTACTGAGAGTCATAGTGCCACAAGTGAATAGTAATTAATGGCAGTAGTATAATGATAGGTACTGAGAGTCATAGTGCCACAAGTCAATAGTAATTAATGGCAGTAGTATAATGATAGGTACTGAGAGTCATAGTGCCACAAGTCAATATTAATTAATGGCAGTAGAATAATGATAGGTACTGAGAGTCATAGTGCCACGAGTCAATAGTAATTAATGGCAGTATAATGATAGGTACTGAGAGTCACAGTGCCACAAGTCAATAGTAATTAATGGCAGTAGTATAATGATAGGTACTGAGAGTCATAGTGCCACAAGCCAATAGTAATTAATGGCAGTAGTATAATAACAGGTACTGAGAGTCATAGTGCCACAAGTCAATAGTAATTAATGGCAGTAGTATAATGATAGGTACTGAGAGTCATAGTGCCACAAGCCAATAGTAATTAATGGCAGTAGTATAATGACAGGTACTGAGAGTCATAGTGCCACAAGTCAATAGTAATTAACGGCAGTATAATGATAGGTACTGAGAGACATAGTGCCTCAAGTCAATAGTAATTAACGGCAGCATAATGATAGGTACTGAGAGTCATAATGCCACAAGTCAATAGTAATTGAAGGCAGTAATACAATGATAGGTACTGAGAGTCATAGTTCCACAAGTCAATTGTAATTAATGGCAGTAGTATAATGATAGGTACTGAAAGTTATAGTGCCACAAGTCAATAGTAATTAATGGCAGTATAATGACAGGTACTGAGAGTCATAGCGCCTCAAGTCAATAGTAATTAACGGCAGCATAATGATAGGTACTCAGAGTCATAGTGCCGCAAGTCAATAGTAATTAATGGTAGTATAATGATAGGTACTGAGAGTCATAGTGCCACAAGTCTATAGTAATTAACGGCAGTATAATGATAGGTACTGAGAGTCATAGTGCCACAAGTCAATAGTAATTAATGGCAGTATAATGATAGGTACTGAGAGTCATAGTTCCACAAGTCAATAGTAATTAACGGCAGTATAATGATAGGTACTGAAAGTCATAGTGCCACAAGTCAATAGTAATTAACGGCAGTATAATTATAGGTAATGAGAGTCATAGTGCCACAAGTCAATAGTAATTAATGGCAGTATAATGATAGGTACTGAGAGTCATAGTGCCACAAATCAATAGTAATTAACGGCAGAATAACGATAGGTAATGAGAGTCATAGTGCTACAAGTCAATAGTAATTAATGGCAGTAGTATAATGATAGGTACTGAGAGTCATAGTGCCACAAGTCAATAGTAATTAATGGCAGTATAATGACAGGTACTGAGAGTCACAGTGCCACAAGTCAATAGTAATTAATGGCAGTAGTATAATGATAAGTACTGAGAGTCATAGTGCTACAAGTCAATAGTAATTAATGGCAGTAGTATAATGATAGGTAATGAGAGTTATAGTTCATAGTACCACAAGTCAATAGTAATTAATGGCAGTAGTATAATGATAGGTACTGAGAGTCATAGTGCTGCAAGTCAATAGTAATTAATGGCAGTAGTATAATGATAGGTACTGAGAGTCATAGTGCTACAAGTCAATAGTAATTAATGGCAGTAGTATAATGATAGGTACTGAGAGTCATAGTGCTACAAGTCAATAGTAATTAACGGCAGTAGTATAATGATAGGTACTGAGAGTCATAGTGCCACAAGTCAATAGTAATTAATGGCAGTATAATGACAGGTACTGAGAATCACAGTGCCACAAGTCAATAGTAATTAATGGCAGTAGTATAATGATAAGTACTGAGAGTCATAGTGCTACAAGTCAATAGTAATTAATGGCAGTAGTATAATGATAGGTAATGAGAGTTATAGTTCATAGTACCACAAGTCAATAGTAATTAATGGCAGTAGTATAATGATAGGTACTGAGAGTCATAGTGCTACAAGTCAATAGTAATTAACGGCAGTAGTATAATGATAGGTACTGAGAGTCATAGTGCCACAAGTCAATAGTAATTAATGGCAGTATAATGACAGGTACTGAGAGTCACAGTGCCACAAGTCAATAGTAATTAATGGCAGTAGTATAATGATAAGTACTGAGAGTCATAGTGCTACAAGTCAATAGTAATTAATGGCAGTAGTATAATGATAGGTAATGAGAGTTATAGTTCATAGTACCACAAGTCAATAGTAATTAATGGCAGTAGCATAATGACAGGTACGGAGAGTCATAGTGCCACAAGTCAATAGTAATTAATGGCAGTAGTATAATGATAGGTAATGAGAGTCATAGTGCCACAAGTCAATAGTAATTAATGGCAGTAGTATAATGATAGGTAGTGAGAGTCATAGTGCCACAAGTCAATAGTAATTAATGGCAGTAGTATAATGATAGGTACTGAGAGTCATAGTGCCACAAGCCAATAGTAATTAATGGCAGTATAATGATAGGTACTGAGAGTCATAGTGCCACAAGTAGATAGTAATTAATGGCAGTAGTATTATGATAGGTACTGAGAGTCATAGTGCCACAAGTCAATAGTAATTAACGGCAGTAGTATAATGATAGGTACTGAGAGTCATAGTGCCACAAGTCAATAGTAATTAACGGCAGTAGTATAATGATAGGTACTGAGAGTCATAGTGTCACAAGTCAATAGTAATTAATGGCAGTATAATGATAGGTACTGAGAGTCATAGTGCCACAAGTCAATAGTAATTAATGGCAGTAGTATAATGATAGGTACTGAGAGTCATAGTGCCACAAGTCAATAGTAATTAATGGCAGTAGTAAAATGATAGGTACTGAGAGTCATAGTGCCACAAGTCAATAGTAATTAATGGCAGTATAATGATAGGTAATGAGAGTCATAGGGCCACAAGTCAATAGTAATTAATGGCAGTAGTATAATGATAGGTACTGAGAGTCATAGTGCCACAAGTCAATAGTAATTAATGGCAGTAGTATAATGATAGTTACTGAGAGTCATATTGTCACAAGTCAATAGTAATTAATGGCAGTATAATGATAGGTACTGAGATTCATAGTGTCACAAGTCAATAGTAATTAATGGCAGTAGTATAATGATAGGTACTGAGAGTCATAGTGCCACAAGTCAATAGTAATTAATGGCAGTAGTATAATGATAGGTACTGAGAGTCATAGTGCCACAAGTCAATAGTAATTAATGGCAGTATGATGATAGGTACTGAGAGTCATAGTGCCACAAGTCAATAGTAATTAATGGCAGCATAATGATAGGTACTGAGAGTCATAGTGCCACAAATCAATAGTAATTAATGGCAGTAGTATAATGAAAGGTACTGAGAGTCACAGTGCCACAAGTCAATAGAAATTAATGGCAGTAGTATAATGATAGGTACTGAGAGTCATAGTGCCACAAGTCAATAGTAATTAATGGCAGTAGTATAATGATAGGTACTGAGAGTCATAGTGCCACAAGTCAATAGTAATTAATGGCAGTAGTATAATGATAGGTACTGAGAGTCATAGTGCCACAAGTCAATAGTAATTAATGGCAGTAGTATAATGATAGGTACTGAGAGTCATAGTGCCACAAATCAATAGTAATTAATGGCAGTAGTATAATGAAAGGTACTGAGAGTCACAGTGCCACAAGTCAATAGTAATTAATGGCAGTAGTATAATGATAGGTACTGAGAGTCATAGTGCCACAAGTCAATAGTAATTAATGGCAGTAGTATAATGATAGGTACTGAGAGTCATAGTGCCACAAGTCAATAGTAATTAATGGCAGTAGTATAATGATAGGTACTGAGAGTCATAGTGCCACAAGTCAATAGTAATTAATGGCAGTAGTATAATGATAGGTACTGAGAGTCATAGTGCCACAAATCAATAGTAATTAATGGCAGTAGTATAATGAAAGGTACTGAGAGTCACAGTGCCACAAGTCAATAGTAATTAATGGCAGTAGTATAATGATAGGTACTGAGAGTCATAGTGCCACAAGTCAATAGTAATTAATGGCAGTAGTATAATGATAGGTACTGAGAGTCATAGTGCCACAAGTCAATAGTAATTAATGGCAGTATAATGATAGGTACTGAGAGTCACAGTGCCACAAGTCAATAGAAATTAATGGCAGTAGTATAATGATAGGTACTGAGAGTCATAGTGCCACAAGTCAATAGTAATTAATGGCAGTAGTATAATGATAGGTACTGAGAGTCATAGTGCCACAAGTCAATAGTAATTAATGGCAGTAGTATAATGATAGGTACTGAGAGTCATAGTGCCACAAGTCAATAGTAATTAATGGCAGCATAATGACAGGTACTGAGAGTCACAGTGCCACAAATCAATAGTAATTAATGGCAGTAGTATAATGAAAGGTACTGAGAGTCACAGTGCCACAAGTCAATAGTAATTAATGGCAGTAGTATAATGATAGGTACTGAGAGTCATAGTGCCACAAGTCAATAGTAATTAATGGCAGTAGTATAATGATAGGTACTGAGAGTCATAGTGCCACAAGTCAATAGTAATTAATGGCAGTATAATGATAGGTACTGAGAGTCATAGTGCCACAAGTCAATAGTAATTAATGGCAGTAGTATAATGATAGGTACTGAGAGTCATAGTGCTACAAGTCAATAGTAATTAACGGCAGTATAATGACAGGTACTGAGAGTCATAGTGCCACAAGTCAATAGTAGTTAATGGCAGTATAATGATAGGTACTGAGAGTCATAGTGCCACAAGTCAATAGTAATTAACGACAGTATAATGATAGGTACTGAGAGTCATAGTGCTACAAGTCAAGAGTAATTAACGGCAGTATAACGACAGGTACTGAGAGTCATAGTGCCACAAGTCAATAGTAATTAATGGCAATAGTATAATGATAGGTACTGAGAGTCATAGTGCCACAAGTTAATAGTAATTAATGGCAGTATAATGATAGGTACTGAGAGTCATAGTGCCACAAGTCAATAGTTATTAATGGCAGTAGTATAATAATAGGTACTGAGAGTCATAGTGTCACAAGTCAATAGTAATTAATGGCAGTAGTATAATGATAGGTACTGAGAGTCATAGTGCCACAAGTCAATAGTAATTAATGGCAGTAGTATAATGATAGGTACTGAGAGTCATAGTGTCACAAGTCAAGAGTAATTAATGGGAGTAGTATAATGATAGGTACTGAGAGTCATAGTGCCACAAGTCAATAGTAATTAATGGCAGTAGTATAATGATAGGTAATGGGAGTCATAGGGCCACAAGTCAATAGTAATTAATGGCAGTATAATGATAGGTAATGAGAGTCATAGGGCCACAAGTCAATAGTAATTAATGGCAGTAGTATAATGATAGGTACTGAGAGTCATAGTGCTACAAGTCAATAGTAATTAACGGCAGTATAATGATAGGTACTGAGAGTCATAGTGCTACAAGTCAATAGTAATTAATGGCAGTAGTATAATGATAGGTACTGAGAGTCACAGTGCCACAAGTCAATAGTAATTAATGGCAGTATTATAATGATAGGTACTGAGAGTCATAGTGTCACAAGTCAATAGTAATTAATGGCAGTATAACGACAGGTACTGAGAGTCATAGTGCCACAAGTCAATAGTAATTAATGGCAATAGTATAATGATAGGTACTGAGAGTCATAGTGCCACAAGTTAATAGTAATTAATGGCAGTATAATGATAGGTACTGAGAGTCATAGTGCCACAAGTCAATAGTTATTAATGGCAGTAGTATAATAATAGGTACTGAGAGTCATAGTGTCACAAGTCAATAGTAATTAATGGCAGTAGTATAATGATAGGTACTGAGAGTCATAGTGCCACAAGTCAATAGTAATTAATGGCAGTAGTATAATGATAGGTACTGAGAGTCATAGTGTCACAAGTCAAGAGTAATTAATGGGAGTAGTATAATGATAGGTACTGAGAGTCATAGTGCCACAAGTCAATAGTAATTAATGGCAGTAGTATAATGATAGGTAATGGGAGTCATAGTGCCACAAGTCAATAGTAATTAATGGCAGTGTAATGATAGGTAATGAGAGTCATAGGGCCACAAGTCAATAGTAATTAATGGCAGTAGTATAATGATAGGTACTGAGAGTCATAGTGCTACAAGTCAATAGTAATTAACGGCAGTATAATGATAGGTACTGAGAGTCATAGTGCTACAAGTCAATAGTAATTAATGGCAGTAGTATAATGATAGGTACTGAGAGTCACAGTGCCACAAGTCAATAGTAATTAATGGCAGTATTATAATGATAGGTACTGAGAGTCATAGTGTCACAAGTCAATAGTAATTAATGGCAGTATAATGATAGGTACTGAGAGTCATAGTGCCACAAGTCAATAATAATTAATGGCAGTAGTATAATGATAGGTACTGAGAGTCATAGTGCCACAAGTCAATAGTAATTAATGGCAGTAGTATAATGATAGGTAATGGGAGTCATAGGGCCACAAGTCAATAGTAATTAATGGCAGTAGTATAATGATGGGTACTGAGAGTCATAGTGCCATAAGTCAATAGTAATTAATGGCAGTAGTATAATGATAGGTACTGAGAGTCATAGTGTCACAAGTCAATAGTAATTAATGGCAGTATAATGATAGGTACTGAGAGCCATAGTGTCACAAGTCAATAGTAATTAATGGCAGTAGTATAATGATAGGTACTGAGAGTCATAGTGCCACAAGTTAATAGTAATTAATGGCAGTATAATGATGGGTACTGAGAGTCATAGTGCCACAAGTCAATAGTAATTAATGGCAGTAGTATAATGATAGGTGATGAGAGTCATAGTACCACAAGTCAATAGTAATTAATGGCAGTAGTATAATGACAGGTACTGAGAGTCACAGTGCCACAAGTCAATAGTAATGAATGGCAGTAGTATAATGATAGGTAATGGGAGTCATAGGGCCACAAGTCAATAGTAATTAATGGCAGTAGTATAATGATAGGTACTGAGAGTCATAGTGCCACAAGTTAATAGTAATTAATGGCAGTATAATGATGGGTACTGAGAGTCATAGTGCCAGAAGTCAATAGTAATTAATGGCAGTAGTATAATGATAGGTAATGAGAGTCATAGGGCCACAAGTCAATAGTAATTAATGGCAGTAGTATAATGATAGGTACTGAGAGTCATAGGGCCACAAGTCAATAGTAATTAATGGCAGTAGTATAATGATAGGTACTGAGAGTCATAGTGCCACAAGTTAATAGTAATTAATGGCAGTATAATGATGGGTACTGAGAGTCATAGTGCCAGAAGTCAATAGTAATTAATGGCAGTAGTATAATGATAGGTAATGAGAGTCATAGGGCCACAAGTCAATAGTAATTAATGGCAGTAGTATAATTACAGGTACTGAGAGTCATAGTGCCACAAGTCAATAGTAATTAATGGCAGTAGTATAATGATAGGTACTGAGAGTCATAGTGCCACAAGTCAATAGTAATTAATGGCAGTAGTATAATGATAGGTAATGAGAGTCATAGGGCCACAAGTCAATAGTAATTAATGGCAGTATAATGACAGGTACTGAGAGTCATAGTGCCACAAGCCAATAGTAATTAATGGCAGTAGTATAATGATAGGTACTGAGAGTCATAGTGCCACAAGTCAATAGTAATTAATGGCAGTAGTATAATGATAGGTACTGAGAGTCATAGTGCCACAAGTCAATAGTAATTAATGGCAGTATAATGATAGGTACTGAGAGTCATAGTGCCACAAGTCAATAGTAATTAATGGCAGCAGTATAATGATAGGTACTGAGAGTCATAGTGCCACAAGTCAATAGTAATTAATGGCAGTAGTATTATGATAGGTACTGAGAGTCATAGTGCCACAAGTCAATAGTAATTAATGGCAGTATAATGATAGGTACTGAGAGTCATAGTGCTGCAAGTCAATAGTAATTAATGGCAGTAGTATAATGATAGGTAATGAGAGTCATAGGGCCACAAGTCAATAGTAATTAATGGCAGTAGTATAATGATAGGTACTGAGAGTCATAGTGCCACAAGTCAATAGTAATTAATGGCAGTAGTATAATGATAGGTGATGAGAGTCATAGTGCCACAAGTCAATAGTAATTAATGGCAGTAGTATAATGATAGGTAATGAGAGTCATAGGGCCACAAGTCAATAGTAATTAATGGCAGTAGTATAATGATAGGTACTGAGAGTCACAGTGCCACAAGTCAATAGTAATTAATGGCAGTAGTATAATGACAGGTACTGAGAGTCATAGTGCCACAAGTCAATAGTAATTAATGGCAGTATAATGACAGGTACTGAGAGTCATAGTGCCACAAGTCAATAGTAATTAATGGCAGAAGTATAATGATAGGTACTGAGAGTCATAGTGCCACAAGTCAATAGTAATTAATGGCAGTATAATGATAGGTACTGAGAGTCATAGTGCCACAAGTCAATAGTAATTAATGGCAGTAGTATAATGATAGGTACTGAGAGTCATAGTGCCACAAGTCAATAGTAATTAATGGCAGTATAATGATAGGTAACGAGAGTCATAGTGCCACAAGTCAATAGTAATTAATGGCAGTAATATAATGACAGGTACTGAGAGTCATAGTGCCACAAGTCAATAGTAATTAACGGCAGTAGTATAATGATAGGTACTGAGAGTCATAGTGCCACAAGTCAATAGTAATTAATGGCAGTAGTATAATGATAGGTACTGAGAGTCATAGTGCCACAAGTCAATAGTAATTAACGGCAGTAGTATAATGATAGGTACTGAGAGTCACAGTGCCACAAGTCAATAGTAATTAATGGCAGTAGTATAATGATAGGGACTGAGAGTCATAGTGCCACAAGTCAATAGTAATTAACGGCAGTAGTATAATGATAGGTACTGAGAGTCATAGTGCCACAAGTCAATAGTAATTAATGGCAGTATAATGATAGGGACTGAGAGTCATAGTGCCACAAGTCAATAGTAATTAATGGCAGTAGTATAATGATAGGTACTGAGAGTCATAGTGCCACAAGTCAATAGTAATTAATGGCAGTAGTATAATGATAGGTACTGAGAGTCATAGTGCCACAAGTCAATAGTAATTAACGGCAGTAGTATAATAGTAATTAACGGCAGTATAATGACAGGTACTGAGAGTCATAGTGCCACAAGTCAATAGTAATTGGTACAAGGCTGTAAAGATGGAAGAACACTATAGCACTGGACATAATACAAGCAGCCAATAGTGCAAGGCTTCAATGATGGAACAAACACTATAGTAACGGTGAGTACAATACAGACTGATCATTGAAGCCGATTGTAAGACTACTGGGGCTGTATATGAGATTGGACTCCTTATGGAATCCCTTAGCAGTATAGGAGTTTGCTGTCCTTCTTATGGAATCCCTTTTACGGAATCCATATATAATCCAGTTTTTGGAAACGACTGTGGTTAAAGAATCATTTTTTCCGAAATGAGTTGAAGAGTCGTATGTGGAGTCACTCGTTTGAACAATTGCTCTATAGCTCATTTTCTAGATGGAATTCTAGTTTTCCAAGCAACGCCTGTTCCGCGTCACTACTCGCTAGCTCATCGAGTCGTCAGAGCAATTCCTGTTCCAGTTACAACTCGATTGACGCTTGTACTTATTCTTAGGAACCATTGTGTCAGATAATTATGTGACAGTGGGCGGGGTTATTGAGAAAACACGCTAGTTTTTATCTTCCGAAAAAAATGCCAAGTTTAACCGAAAATCAGAGATTGCGTGCCATCGGTATGCACGAGGTGAGATACCTCCAGATGATCTCGCTGCTGAGTTCGGAGTCACTGTGGCCACTATTTGCCGTCTCATTGGAAGGTATAGAACCACTGGATCAACGGCCGAACGACCGCTTTCAAGTCGACCAAGAGTTACGACCCCTGCAAAAGACCGACACAGGACGTCTCTCTTGCGGGTTCGCTTCCTTTCGGCGACGAGGAGAGTAGCAATTACTCCTGGCAAAACTAACAATAGAATCAGTGCACAAACTGTCCGCAACAGACTAACTGAACACGACATCCGAAGTAGGCGTCCATACCACGGACGAATCCTTACCCGACGTCATCGATATCGTCAGAATAGTGATGAATCACGATTTTGTCTACGACTGATGGGAGGGCAAGAGTGTGTCGCGGACGAGAGGAACGGTTTTCTGATGCGTGCGGGAATGCAACCTTTTCGGCGGTGGTAGCGTAAGGGTTTGGGTGGGAATTTCCTTACACCACCAAACGCAGTTGATCTTCATCGATGATAATCTGAATGGACAGCGATATAGGGACGAAATTCTTAACGTTGTTGTCCCGTTGTTCAACGCTAACATCGGATTGAAGTTATTCCAGCAAGACAATGCCCGATGCCACGTATCTATCGTGACTTTCTTGAGGAGCAGAGCATCGAACTTCTTCCCTGGCCCCCACTTTCGCCAGATTTGTCGCCAATCGAACATCTTTGGGATCAATTGGACCGTCGGGTACGATTTCATGATCTTCAGACGTTAGGCGATTTACGTATAATGTTCTCAGGCAGGAGTGGAGCGCAATACCACAGGGTGACATCCAGAGACTTATCAGGTCCATGCGTCGGCGATGCCTTGCCATCCAAGAGGCGAACGGTGGACATAAACGCTATTGGCTGCATGTGTGAACTTTTCATTTCACCCCATGTCTGAATTCCGACATCCTGAAGTGACGCTGACAGCAATAAGAACATGAAATTATGCAAATTCATACAGCTAGACTCGAAATATGAATTTACAATAATTTGTTTGGAATTAAAGTCGATAATACTAAAAACATTGCTCCTCAAAGTTTATTATACTTTTTTTTGACTCAGTATATACACCACAAAATACAATAAATTTGTCTGCTTTGGGAGTGGGGGAGGAGGGGGTGGGGGAGGGGTGGAGAGGAATGTCCATTTTTTCCGATTTCGAGCCGAAAAATTTCCAACTATTGAATTTTCGGGCCGGAATGGCTGGGGTGAGACCCCTCCACATTACCCGTCCCCTTTTAATCATAACTCAGCACGAATATCATCTGTGTTTCCGCGCCTCGCAAAATTTAAAATCAATTTATGAGAGGTGCGGTGCCTGCCAACCCTCCCATCCCAAATACACTCTTATGGTAACAGCCCTATTTGCCCAAAGAAAGACGATACTTTATATACTATCAAAAAAAAAGTTAAGCCCCCCCCCCCCACCCCCGCCCCTCTACTCCCCGCCACCTCCCTATAATACCAGTGGGTATACAATAAATTCTCCTCAGAAAACCTGCTATTTGCAGCAGGGGGAATATGCCTTATTAGTGAAGCAAGGGTTTCTAGAGCTTTCTTTTTTATTGAATGAATATTAGGCACCGCCGACGTCATCACAACATTACAAAATGTCACGTTGTTCAGTACCTGATGGAACAGCCTCGAACATATCTAACACACCTTAACCCTTTACCTAACATGAAAAGCAGACGACACTTGAAACAAAATTCTTGAATAACTATTTTTTTTCATTTTTTGTCTCAAAAAACATAGGTTATGACGCCTCGTTGGAACGAGCTCGTTCCAACGAGGGGTCATAACCTACGTTTTTGAGACAAAAAATGAAAAAAATAATGAAGATTTTTGAGAACAGCGCTGGCCGGTTTTGGCCATTATTTTGGGTAAAGGGTAATCGGCGTGGAATGCTGACCATGACCTTCCGAATTTCTCTCACTGTGATGTTGTCTCATTTCTCTATAATCACACGGCAGAGAAGTGGTCAATAGCCAGCAAATATTCACCTGTTTTAAGGATGTATGCCCGATCCGATAGAGGAATGCAGAATGTCACAATACAAACTATTCGTATACCCACAGGTATTATAGGGTGTGATTAACTTGTTTAAGACAGTATATTATAAAAGCAACGCTGCTGGAGAATTGAGTTCACGGTTGTCATTACGAACATGACAAGCTGACAATTGGGTACGACATCTATTCCCTGACATTGTTTATTTTCGTCGAGGTATTTTTAGTATGTGTACATATTTGCTGTAGTTGAGAAAGACAGAGGTATGATATTGTTCGGACATGTGTGTATATACACCAGACAGACAGCTACAATTTCCATTACATGATGTTGGGCATTAATTAAAGGACTCCATAATTATATTTCTAATCAACTTACTTGAGCCAGCTCTTTTCGACAGCCAGTACAAAGCTGCACTACCTACGCCACCACATCCAATGACGATATATTCATAATATTTCCTTTCCGAATCCATTTTGCAAACAAGATAAAAACGAACATTCAGTGCACTCGCAAGTACCTAGAACAGCCTCGTTATGGTGGTAGGACACATTTTCAGGTGAGAGTAAAATGTGTCGAGACAAGAGTAAGAAAAGCCCTTCCATTAGGGTGAGTACATGCAATATCCAAGTCTAGTGCATGTTTAACACTTTTGTCATGTGGTGTTAACTTTCTCATCAGTACAAGTGTTCATCAGTCTGACAGTCAATCACGTCCAGGTTGACAGAACTCGTAGGGCTCCGTCGAACTAGGGGAGGTTGGCTGCATTTCCAACATTTTTAACTAATTTAATATCTTATATATTACTGAATTTTTTACCACGGGTGATGTGAGAGTTAACATTTATAAATGTTTACACAATGTTTTAGTACTCCGACATCTGATCTCATTGAAATTGTCAAATTCTCGTTTCGACTGTTCAATAGTATAGGTGGTTTCTCTGATCACCAACAATAAGCATATCTGCGACCAATTTGGTAGTGTTCTACTTTCTGCGTAGACGATCCGTCTATGTTCTAAAAACACGTCGTTGACAATTTGTCGCCTCACAAACATTAAATGTAAGAATAAATATGCATAGCCTACTTTCATTTACTTCAACGTGATATCGAATATTTGTATGTGTATGTGCATGACTTGATTTCTGTTGTACCATAATATGCGGTGTCAGAATCCAGATATCTACAAAACATTTCTATAAAGGAATCTTAGTACATGAACGTTAAGGCCTGGAACGATAAAGTGGAAGAAGATATGGCTGTAGAATCTTGTATTTGTTGATCACCGCCATTAAAATAATGGTGGGGTTATGGGCAGGGACAAACTGCTGCCATCAAAAGCGGATCTTTCCTTAGGTGTAGTCAACTGGGTTTATTGCCGACTGTTGCGAACAATACCGTTCTTAATCATCCGCGTGGTCTGCACCTTCACTCACCCATGTTGGACTAATTCCAATTTTAATTCGTGTAATGACTGTAGTGGTTGGTAATTACATACCGTTATAAAATATTCTGCCACTGAATCAAATGGTACGGAAATTTTCATCTTTACAAGCTCCATCTTGGCTACCTACCATGTAACACGGAAGACATACAATTTTTTTCCCACAACCAGAATATTCACTTGCCTCGGATGCGCACACATATGTACTACACCCCATCCCAATGAAAACCTCCTATCTACGTCCCTGCAAGAAGCCTTGCATGGGGTTACTCATATGCGCACCCAAAACGAAGGAGTGTTGTTCTTATGATTGACACTTCCATTTATCAGTAGTCTTTTCCTCAACTTTCCAGAGAGACCTTTCTGCCGCCCGTAATTAACCGTCACCCACTTGTCATTGTGGCTATGGTAGGCCTACTTTCGTATCGGGTTCAGTCGAGACACTGGTGGAATTAACACGAGAACCACCAATGTGCCGTCTATGTTTGCTCTGTAACCCAACTGAAGGCCCCGACTTCCACTGGCTCCTGCCAACATGGCAGGGCCTTTCAAACTTGGCTTGCCGTCGTTTGGTAGAATACAGTCTTTGAGAAATAATGGTTTTGCTGGTTCAAGTGTCTGCTGTCAATACAGTATTTATGCTCTCTATATTTCTTTTTACATACACACCATCATATTGTGGAATAATTTATTTTGTAACTTCATTAGAATGCATCATACTAAAATTACTGGCATTTTTAGTTAAGTTCTTACATCTTATATTGTCCTTTATGCATTCAACTGACCTTTGGCCATCTGTGTCAATCTTGGGTAGACAACACTTTACAAAAACCCAACAAAAAGGCCGGGAGCAAGATGACTCAGTGAAAGACGGTTGAACTTCTATGCTAGAGGTCCCGAGTTCAATTCCCGTTCGGGACGATCCGCGTTGTGTCCAGGGCCGGCGGAACCATCAAAGGGCAGGGGAGGGGGCGAAAATGTGGAGTGCGTTGTGGCAGATGCCGAAGGCACGAGGTATTAAAGGTGGGGGGGGGGGGGGGGGGTCCGGGGGGGGTTCTCCCCCCGGAAAGTTTTTCAAAATGAGGCATCAAATGGTGCATTCTGGTGGCATTTGGACTGAAATCCCTCTTGCCTAATTTAATTGAAAAAGTTGATTTTTTATAGCAGCCAAGTTGTAATATTTTTAAATGCTGGCCCATATGCACACAAACGTAATATATGTTGGAAAAGAACAGTATTTTGCTGCATATATTAGATCTGAGGGCATCTATTTATGGATTCCGCAAGTATACAGATGTAGAGACAACTAAGAGAGATGATTCCAGTGACACCTATATTTTGTATCCTTGTATCCAACAATATGACAGGCTTACGTTACTAGAGAATATATACAGCTGAGATTTTTTGTGAACACATTGTCGCAAGGCTGAAGCACTTTCAAGGACACATATGGGACGTAAAACAACATTTGAAAGTGTTCAAACAATAACTGTAAATAAAAATATTTGGCTTTATAATGTTTTCAAATTGACGAAATTGTCATACATACAGTACCAAAATTAGAATCAACCAAACTCAGGATCAACTCCATATAAAAATCAATATCAACGTATTTCTATTATACACCTTGTATGTTCTCTCTCACACACACATGGGGGAGAGGATCAATGGTCTCTCGCCCCTCTCCCTCTCTCCCCTTCTCTCGCCCTCTCTCAGAGAGAGAGAGAGAGAGAGAGAGAGAGAGAGAGAGAGAGAGAGAGAGAGAGAGAGAGAGAGAGAGAGAGAGAGAGAGAGCAAGACCGGGTCGCTAATGTTGAGCACCGAACAATGTATGTATCAGTACCACGTTGGCAATATACATATTTAATTATACTCTAAATAAACAATAAACAACAATGATGAGTCCTGACTGCATACCATATATTATTTAAGGAATTTTCGGCCTTCCGTAATTTTTGTAATCGATCGAGGATGGTTGTCTTCTGATCTGGTGTAGCCATGTTTTCTAATTTCGCCGTGACGTCGTCTGCTGACACGTACCGTGAATGTTTGTTCACTCACTTCTTGGAGACCAATCAGACCATGTCCATATACCTCCCACCCGTTGTATTAATAATAATCTATCATTAATACTCACATAAAGCTTATACCTCCCACCCGTTGTATTAATAATAATCTATCATTAATACTCACATAAAGCTTTGGTTTTTGCGTTGAATTCCACTTGCTAAAAATAGTAAACAGATGACCGGTTACGCGGAAAACAAACAAAATACGGAAAGCTGTAAATACTTTAAAAAATACACAACACTGCCAACATATTACAGATATTGTGGGTAAATTATTATACCGATAGTTAATGACAATGGAAACTTTTGGTTTTAGGGCACTTTCGCCCCCGCTCGCCCCCGTGGATGAGGGCAGGAGGGGCGATCGCCCCCGTCGCCCCCTCTGTTCCGCCGGCCCTGGTTGTGTCCTTGGGCTAGGTACTTTATCCTGATTGCCTACTTGGGGGCACGATGACGCCGTGTACTAAAGCGTACTGCACGTCCATGGTACACATGTCTTCAACCGCTGTAACCCTCCATGAGCGGAGCTTGAACAGAGAATGTTGAGGAGTTGACAGTTGCTCGTCGATGCTCGGTGGTTCTCTCCGGCTTCCTCCACCTGTAAAACTGTCATGGTCACGATTAGCCATTGGGCATAAGTGTGTGACCTTAAACACCAATAAATAAATAACAAAAATGCCACAGGGAAGTAAGAGCTCGGAGGTTTTGATCTTTCAGATTCGGTTTCGGTTTGGTTTCAAGAAACAACTTTGGTTTCAGTTCGGTTTTTTTCAACGTGTTAACAAGAGATAGTAAATAACTCTTCACGTTCCTAACTTGGAAGAAAATATGCAACAGTTTGTAGGACACCACTCACCACAAAAACCCTATCCGTGAGTATCTCCATTGGTTCATCTCATCCTGTGTTCTTATTGTCACATTTTCTCTCTTATTGACTCGTCCAGTGGAGTCCGGTCTGTGGAGTCCGGTCTGAGGAGTCCTGTCGGTGGAGTCCGGTCTGTGGAGTCCTGTCGGTGGAGTCCAGTGGACGAGTCAATAAGGGTGAAAATGTGACAATGATAACACAACACATTCGCCCCTTTGCCAATAGAACAAGAGGGGCAACGCAAAGAGTGTCTCAATGCCCCCGACAGGCCAAAAATGTTCTTAGTCGAAAAAGAGAAAAAAGGGCTCTAACTCTAGATTTCTGAGTCGAAAGAGTGAAAAAGGCCATAACTCTGGAAAAAATATGTGGAAGAAACTCACGACACACAGGTATCGTTCCCAATGATGCTCTGTCAGAAAACCAAATAGCTTTCAAATCGAAAATAACAGTGGCTGAGATACAAGAGAAAATGTTGGCATGGATGGATGGATGGGTGGACAAACAGACGGAAGTAATGTGGTCTCCACTAGATATCCCTTGACCTTTCAAGTCGGCAGGATAATAAGTGATGAGGGTCCACAAAAGTCACTAGTCCAGTTCTCTCCTAGTTAGTTAATTTGATCGGTTTATGCACAAACACGGTAAAACTGCTCGGCCGGTTTTTGCTGGATCTTACGGATTGGTTTGCCGCAAAAGTGAGAACCGAACCGGAAAACAAAAAAACTCCCAGCCCTAGTGATTGATGATGATTAGCAGGACCCCAAGATGAACTAATTATATAAATTTCATCCCCAAGACGCTCCCTCTCCAATCCCTGTAGTCCCTGACTACTATAAATACAGTACGTGGAGAGTGTATTATCACTAAATAACCGGCAGAGTGGAGATTCCACCCAAGCAATAATTGCGAATTTGTTGCAAAGCCCAACCAGCACCAGCAATGTTTCAGCCAATGGACCTCCGGGTTAAACCCGGAGGTCCGTTGGCTGAAACATTGCTTATGTTTTTTGTCGATATGAACAAAATTTGAAAGTTACAGCTTGGGTGATAACCCCACACCGCGGGTGATTTACTTACAATCCACTCTCCACGTACTGTACCAAACCAAGCCACGAACTTGAGACATTTAACATTCAACACATAGCAACACACACATACAACTACAGTACGGCTACCATGAACTGGTCACTTTCCACATGTGGGCAGTATTTCCCCAGATACAATATTAGATTCCAAACACTAATTATAGGAAAGATCAGTGGCGTAGATAGCTTTTCGCTGGCGGAGGGGCAAGCCCAAAATTTTCCGACAGACCGAAAATTTTCCGACAGTGTAACAACAACAAAAACCCAAACAAACAGAAAGAATCTGTTGTTTACTGCAAATGTACTGAAAATTGGTCTTTTTTACACAAAATTTACCCAAAATGGCATGTTTTTATCTCCAAAGCCAGCATTTTAATGTTATTAGGCATAAATTCGCCTAAAAATGGTCCCAAAAAATTTCCGGCAACTGGAGGGGGGGGGGGGGTGGGGGGTGGGGGGGGGGGAGGTGGGGGGTTATACAGACAATAATTTGCACGAAAAAATCCCCACAAAGCCAATCAACAGAATGTTGGAAAGATCTGTTATAGGTATCTTTCCACCAGAGTGCAGACTAGTGAACAACAATGTGCCACATTACTGTTTAAATATTTTTACAATAAAGTGGAATATATTGAATTCTTCCCCAGACAAGAATTTTTCTTTTATATAGCAACACAAAGAGAGTAATTGTTTGACTGGATTGGTTCCGTGAAATAATTCATGAGAGGTGAGGGAAGTTGTACATGTACAAACACGAGTGCGCGAATAATATACCAATAATATCCATTTTCCATGGTTTTGTATTCAAAAACTAAAAAATACTGTCAAACACAAATAAAATCTTAATTTCTGTACTTCTATCATTAAAGATATAATTAAATAAACAAGAGGCCCCAGGGGGCCCGAGGGCGCTCACCTGACATGGTAGTCTAAATATCAAACAAGGGACTTGACTTGAATAAGCTGCATACGCCCCTCCTAAGAAAAGCATATAGCAACTAGACGAAGCGATTGTGCCCACACAATACACAGGATTTTCCTTCTATTTTCAGTTCCTGCACTTTTGCATACCACTTCTGAGATAAATGCATAAAAAACAAAAAAAAAATTATTTTTGTTCGGAAATTTTCTAAGTCCCAAACAAAATATTTCCAGACTAAAATTTTTTTTCTTCTTCTTAAAATTTACCAAAACGCATTAAAAACCAAAAAACTAATTTCCAGATTTTGATCCAAAATTTGTAAGTCCCACCCGGACCCCAAATTTTTAGTGTAAAAAAAACCAAACAAACTTGTCTTAAAAATGACCGAAATGCATAAAAAAACAAAAAACTAATTTCCGGATTTTGGTCCAAAACCTCTAAGTCCGGACCGGGACCCCAAATTTTCAGCCTAAATAAGAACCCTGGGACTTGACTTGAACAAACTTGAATCTCACCCCCCTCCCCCCCCCCCCACCCCCCTGAGGATGATGCTTCCCAAATATCAAAAGATTCTTATTGGTAGATCTGAAGAAGATTTTAAAAAAATATTTCTCATACTGCACTAATTTAAACATTTGGGCTCCCATAGAGAGCCCAAATATGGACCCAAGGAATTGCTTTCAATACACATGTGAAACAATCTTCCAAAGATGTTATATATGAAATTTGAAAGCTTTTGGAGTAGTGGTTTGGGGGAAAAGTAGTCTTAAATGTTTTTCCCATTACCCACAATGTTAAAAACTGCTGACTCAGCACTTTTCCAAAGTCCCCCAAAAGTAAACCGATAGCAATTTTTTTTACCATTCCATTCTGGTGGTTCTAAGGAAGCTTCACACCAAATAAGAATTCTCAGTGCCCTGTAGTTTTGGAGATATGGGTGTTTTAATTTTTTCTATTTTTAGCTCCTGCGGTTCCCATTGGGGGACAGGAAACTTTTTTTTGGCATAAATTAACTACTTATGACCCAATAAAACCTCATGTCAAATTTGGGTCAAATCAGCCTCTCGGTTTGGAAAATAGAAATTTTGGGCATGGCAACAATCCTTGCCCCTCCCATAACGATGGCAAATATAGCCCCTAGAACTTCTCTTGGGCAAATTTGAGTCTACACCCCAAAATGAAGCTGCACACCTAATATCAAGTCTCTGCTACTGCTGGTTCATGAGATTTTTTAAGATTTTGGTGTCCCTTGGGAGCGTTGCACCACCCAGGGAGAGGAGGGGCAACTTCATTTGAACAAATAATAAATATTTACCCAACATTTGAATAAAATTGGGCTAGTGGTTTTGGAGGAGAAATCGGTTTTGTAAAGTTTACGACGGACGGAAAGTGATCAGTAAAGATCCCCTTGAGCTTCCTCAGGTGAGCTAAAAATATATACACTTTTCATAACAATATTTCAACTAAAACGTAAAACAGGTAGTTGGATATACTTAGTGCTTAGCAGACTTTGAGTAGTATATATTGGAGTCCTGGTTTTGGTGATAAATATAGAGTTGTGTCCCTGGAATTGCAAATTACCGTTTTTTTCTATTTTTGTTGTGCTAAGCTTAGTAGAGTCATAAGCGACGTTCAAGAAGTTTCGGAGATGAAAATAAACACAAACCAGTCTTTATGATTCTTGAGAATCATGGCTTTTCCAGATAAGATTCCATGATTTTTCATGACCCCAGAGTGTCTGATGAATTGTTTTTAACTGTCGCACTGAAGTTCCTTTATTGATGTTATGAGAAAGGTGCGTTTTGTAGTCTCAAATGACTCAGTTTGATAAAAAATGTTTAGGTAGAAACCATCATTAATGGTGGAGAGGGTTAATGTCAATATCGTCGTCCGACAAGTTAATGACCGACAAAATGAGTTATGTTTGTTTGACGAATACCCACTAAGTGCTGTAGCTATTTGAAAATGGTCCATTTTATCTCAAATGTATCCAAAATATTGATGTCTGGAAGCCTGTAAAGGGTTAACAAGAGCCTTACAGGAATATTTTTCCATGCAACTTGCAATCTCATACTACGAACTGTGAATGGCCATGTTTTCTTTAAAATCTACAAGATGTTTTCAGAGAAATCCAGGGAGAACATGAATTTTAAGCTTTTGATGGGTATGATTATTTATCCAGCCCAAACGGGTTAAGTGTTATTTTTTGAATACCCTTGTTACTTCCAAAAATAATTCTCAGTGAATTCCACTTCCACTTATGTTGATCTCTCATTTTAACTTTGGGTGCTGTGGATATGCAAACACATCCCATTTTATCAAACTGTTGATGTTTGAAAACCTGCAGAGGGTTATTTATTTATTTATTGATGTTTAAGGTCACATATTTATGAACAATGGCTAATCATGACCGTGACAGTTTTACGGGTGGAGGAAGCCGGAGAGAATCGCCGAGCAACGACGAGCAGCTGCTAGCTCCCCAACATCGTAACTCCGCACTGCAGCACAGGCAGGGTCAGATTGGTTGAAAACATGCGTACCATTGACGTGCAGTACGCCTTAGTACACGGCGTCATCGTGCCCCCACGCGGGCAATGGAGATGAAGTGTCTTGCCCAAGGACACAACGTGGTTGCCGCAGGTGGGATTCGAACGCTCCCCTGCAGAGGGTTAACAAATGCTTGCTGGAATATTTTGTACATGCAACATGTAACGTCACCCTAAGATCTGAGAATCAAAAATTTTTCTTGAAAATCTACGAGATGTTTTTAGAGAAATCCCCGAATAACTTGAATATTTAACCTTTTGAGGGGTATCGCTCTGTAACCAGCCCTAAACGGGTTAATGCTTACAAAAAATATCCTCGTTGAATTCCACTTCCAATGAAGGAGGTTATATTTATCTCGCAGGTACACATTGGGTGTTATGGGTGCCCAAGAACTAATCATTTTCTCAAAAAGTCTATGCTTGGTAGCCCCTGTAGGGTTAACAAATGCTGACCGGAATATTTTGTGCATGCAACTTGTAATGTCACCCCAAGACCTGCGAATGGTCAATTGTTCTTGAAAATGTTTTGGGAGAAGTCTACAGAAACTGGAATTTTAAGCTTTTAAGGGGTATATCTGCTTTTCCAGTCGAAAATGGGTTAAGACCTCGATTTTTGAATACCCTTACTACTTACAAAAATGTTTCCCTATCAGTTTTGCGTCCGGTAAAACAAGCCAAAAACAGACTATTTTTTCGAAATGTTGACATTTAGCAACCCAGTGGTAATGTGACTCCAAGACCTATCAATGGCCATTTTCTCTTGGAAACCTACGAGACGTTTGTAAAGAAATTCAGGGAAAACATGATTTCTTTTAAGCTTTTGAAGGGTATTGTTATTAACCATCCCAAAAGGGGTTAATGCTTGGTTTTTTGAATACCCTTATTACAAACATATTTGGTCCTCGGTGAATTCCACTTCCAACAAAGTAGATTATGTTTATCTCTCGGGTATGCATTGGGTGCTGTGCGCGTCCGAAAACAGCCTATTTCAACAAAATTACGATGCTTAGCAGCATGTAGAGGGTTAATAAATTCTCAACGGAATATTTTGTCCATGCAACTTGTAATGTCACACAAAGACCTGCGAATAGTCAATTTTCCTTGAAAACCTACAAGTTGCTTTTAGAGAAATCCACAGAAAATGGGAATTTTGAGCTTTTAAGGGGTATCTCTCTTTAACCAGCCCTAAATGGGTTAAGACTTCGACTTTTGAATACACTTACCACTTACAAAAATGTTTCCCTATCAATTTTACGTCCGATAAAAGAAGGTACCTTTCTCGGTGGTATACTCGGTGGGTGCTGTTGGTGTCCAGATGCAGCCCATTTTATCACAATTTTTACGTTTAGCAACCCGGGGAGGGTTAACTAATGCCGACCGGAATATTTTATCTATGCAACTTGTAATGCCACACCAAGACCTGGGAGTGATCAATTTTTCTTACAAATCTACAAGACTCGTTTAGAGAAATCCACGGAAAACATGAATTTTTGAGCTTTTGGGGGATATTGCTGTTTAACCATTCCAAAACGGGTTAACGCTTGGTTTTCTGAACAACGTTATTACTTACAAATACGATCCCCGGTGAATTCAACTTCCAATAAATGAAGTTATGTTTATCTCTCGTGTATCGTTTGGGTGCTGTGGGGGCCCGAAAACAACCCATTTCATCAATATTTCGATGTTTGGCAGCCTGTGGAGGGTTACCATATGCATCGCCTAATATCTCTTGTGTATCAATGTTCGTATCACAGGCAGGTCTAGCAATGATGAATGTTTTGAAAAAATCTACAAGACGCGTTGCGAGAGAGTGCCTATAAACCCCAATTTTGACAGTTTTTTTCCAATTCTGGCGAATAAAGGTTAAATCGAAAATTCCGCTTGGGTAGATTTTTCGATTTTGTGCCCCTCTATGAGTGTGCAAAATTGTGTGAAAATCGGTTCGAAAATGGCTTCTGAATGTGTGGGAAAAAAAAGAATAATCCGTAGAAAAACAATAGTCTTTTCCAGAGGGAAAAGGGAAAAGCCTAAAAAGTGATGTTAAACTTGATAGAGAGTTGGTTATGTATTTGTATGTGTTCAGAGCTAATTCCCCGTAGAACAGAAGAACACAGGATGGTGGAGAATCTAAATGAATGTCGATGAACGATTTTTCATACAAAAGACTCTCTATTTATCAGAAATTTAATTTTATATTTGTGACGACGTTATTTTGACGTACGATTAACCTTCAATGTTATTTGGGAAATTTTCTCGAAATTAACTCTATTTACTATCGTTTATAATGTCATGAATGACAGTCTACGCTTGCATTTCACAAGCCAATCTGACGATTCATCCCTAGAAGTTGAATTTGAAACTGTCTTATCATCCAAAATGGCCCAACCTAATTTCGTCACGAACAGCGGAGGTGTTTTGAACTATCGCCGGTTTAGCGGACTAGCATCTGAAAATGCTCTTTTGTTTTTTAACGAATTTAACTCATATTCCAAATTATATCATTTAGAGGATACGTCCAACAACTGTCGTATTGCGGCTTTAAATCTCTTGTTAAAGGGACCAGCCAGACTGTGGTTTGAAACTCTTGACCTGAAGAATAAAAAAAAAGTTGGGACACTGTTTCAGAGCTGTTTAGAAAAACGTACATTGAATTATCAGTATTTAGTCCTGCATTAATTTTAGAAACTGATAGTCCAGACACATTAGACATAAAAATGAGAAAGTAAGGAAAAAAATCGGAGAAAGCTGATTTTTTATATGTTTCCGGGACACACATTGCGGATAAAGTGTGAAAAGTCCCCGCGAATCCGAGTTGAGCTTTTTCAGTTATAGCGTTTTTTTGATGAAAAAAAAAATAAAAAAAAAAATTCGACCCAGCTCCATATTTCTCATTCTTATTCGCCTTAGTAGGGTGAGAATCATAAATATCGTGCTGAATTATATTGAGAATACATATCCCCAACAGAAAATGCCAACTGTGTACCAATCCTCACACTCAATGGTGAAATATTCACGAAAATGTACAAAATGACGAAATTTTTTTTATTGTTTTCATACACACAACGGTACACAACGTCCATTAAATCAAATCTACGACTACTTTGGGAGTTAAATTATATATCAAAAAGTGCAGAAAAGCAGTGGCTTTATAATGATATATAACAATAGTCATTTATTCCATAATGAACTGGTGAAACGTGTGAAATATTAACCATACCCCCTAAACTCAAATTCAAACGGCATCGACTTTTCTCATTCAAATACCGTATTATAGCATCATTGTTTCAATAGAGCAGTGTTTAATGAGAATGTTCAAGCTCCCTGGTGGTCTCACACATGGCAGGGGAATAACCGATAGCGCTGTTGCGAAATGGGTACATGGGCTACCTCTTTGCCTTCCGATATGTAATGCTCTCGAAAATTTTGTTCATGTTCACACTGGTCATGGCGAACAACATCGGGATCTCCGTCAAAGTTCACAATTGACTGATGCCAATGATATCACCAAATTATTGAACTGGCTCAGAGTGCATTCCCCCTTTCAGAATAGAGATCCACTACAATTAGTCTCTATAGCGACCGGGCTTGTGGCCGACGAAACTGTGAACTGTGACCAGGTTCGCAAAATTGGTGAATGTTGCGTATCGAATGTTGTAAGCAAAACGTTCAACAGCATCAAACTACGACGTGTTGACACTGTGAAGTCTTTCGCATCGATGGCAAATAGCATCAAAGTCCGTGGAAGTAAGGTAGTGATTGACCCCACAATTCTGTTCAACCGCATCACATGTGTTATTCAGTCACAAGCAGAGATGGAAGAGTATCTCAAATATGAACTCGCCCCGAAACCACCAGCATTGTTTGATTCTGCTGGAATGAGGAAGACACAGAAAAGCACGCTCGGTAAGATCCTCAAAACATACGGTTCCGAGCAAACTAAAATCCCAGAACATTCTCTGTTTGTTGTAGATGGAGGATTTTTATTGAGGGCAGTTGTATGGCCTAAACAGTCGTCATATAAGGACATATGTACATCATATTCCAATTATCTAGTGAGACATTTTGGGGCGAACGTCGTGGTTGTTTTTGATGGTTATGCTTGTACAATGTCGACAAAGGGCACGGAACAAGCCCGTAGATCTAAAGACAGGTATTCCATTGATATCAATATCTCACCCGAGTTATCAGCCACCACACCCCAATCCGATTTCCTTGCAAATGCCAAGAACAAAACCCAACTGATCGATCTTCTAATGCAGGAGCTATCTGCTATCAATATTCAGTCCAAGCAGGCCGAGGCTGATGCTGATGTACTGATAGCCGAAACTGCACTTGACATCGCTCAAGATGACAACAATGTTGTCGTTGTGGGAACAGACACAGACTTGTTAGTCATTCTTACCTCTCGAGTTCAACCGGGATGTAATATTCACATGACATTCCATTACCCCAAACTTACTAGTTTCAGTTAGTGAAATAGCAACCAAAATGGGTAACCATAGAAGCAACCTCCTTGTAGCACATTCTATAAGTGGTTGTGACACTACTTCTGCACTCTTTCGAGTTGGTAAGAAGAAAGTATTCAGTACAATTGTCTGCGATGTTACTAGCGACTCACAACAGTATGTCAACACAATTTTGGCGGATGACAGTACACCAAGTGCAGTAGCCGCTGCCGGGGAACAACTTCTCCTGATCTTATACGGGAGTAAAACTGTTTCCTCTCTCGACCAATATAGATATGTCACTTACAAGCGTTATGTAGCAAAATCTAAACTGAATGAACCCATCGACCTAGCCTCACTCCCACCAAGCAGCGATGCTGCACAACAACATGTCTACAGATGTTATCTCCAGGTCCAACAATGGCTGGGCACTTCGCTTCCTCCGACGGATTGGGGGTGGTCGCTAGACAATGGACTTCTTGTACCGACTGCAGCCACAAAGCCATGTGCCCCCGATAACCTACTGAATCTGATCAGTTGTGGTTGCAAGATTGCTTGTACAAAAAGGTGTGGGTGTAAGAAGGCAGGACTCTCTTGCTCAGGTTTGTGTAATTGCAGTTCGGATTCTTGTAACAACCACAGAAACACTGTCCTGTCGGAAATTTCTGAGTTCGATGAATAATATGTATATAGGTCATGTCATTTCTGTATATAGCGTTGATAATAGTCAATGTAACTTAATCCATGTTGATTGATTTTTGTACATTCTGTAAATATTATTTATTGATCTAATGCTGCCAGACACAGACGTGTCTGTTCGGTCCCAAGCCCGAAAATAGTTGAGTTCTCATGCTGACGAATTTTATGCCAAAAGGGGAACTCGGCCAGAAGCAGAGGGGGTCTTCCATAATGTCTATTTTGTAAGCAATGATAAAAGTCTTCAAATGGTGGTGGATTTTTTATCGTCTGTCCAACTAACATCCCGTTCTGTACTACGACCCTTTGGGCAAATCCGTTAGGAAAATCGTCATTTTTTGCGTAAATCCGATACTTTTTTGTGAATTTTCAATAATTTTTCGCAGAAATTGTCACAGAATGCACATTTTCCTCTAGGTAAATGTATATTAGACATTATGTAGCTCGAAATACGCGTAAACAAAAAATACAGTTGGATCAATTCGAGGTTACAAAGTTCGTGCAATTTTTTTAAATTTTTTTCAAACGCGTTTTCGAAAAAAGGCTGTAGAAAAAAAAAGCTCAACTGGGATTTTAGGGGACTTTTGTCTAATCGTTCAGTGACATGTACTCGACATTCCCTGAAAAAATCAGCTTTCTCCGATTTTTTGCCTAGTGAAACCTAATGTTCTTGGGCTATGAATCTTTCCACACACTCACACCTTCACCTGGCGAACCGTTGGAAGACTTTCATGTTCGTTTGGTCGAAAAGGGTATTCACCTACAGAAATCTGATCAGTAGATACTTTCAAACGTTTTATCATGTTTACCTGAACAACTAGCATTGTTTGTGCGTGCCGGATGTCCAGCAAACGGAATCATCGCCTTAAAATTCTGAAAATATTGCTGAGCTTCATGGCTATCGACAGTCAGATCGCTTTAAATATCAACACCAGACCACACAGCCAGTTTGTAGTGTTTCCATTAATCCTTTACCCAACATAACGGAAAAAAACCGGCCAGCGCTATTCACAAAAAATCACCAATTAATTTTCATTATTTTTTCATTTTTTGTCTCAAAAAACATAGGTTATGTCCCCCTTTTGAGCTCGTTCCAATGAGGGGGTCATAACCTATGTTTTTGAGATAAAAAAATAAAAAAAATGAGTTATTAAAGAATTTTGTTTGCATGTGTCATCTGCTTTTCGCGTTTAGGTAATGGGTTAAACATCAGACAGACAATGTCAGCACTTTCTGATTTATTTATTGGTGTTTAACGTCACATACTTATGCACAATGGCTAATCGTGACCGTGACAGTTTTACGGGTGGAGGAATCCTGAGTACCCGGAGAGAACCACCGAGCATGGACAAGCAACTGTCAGCTCCCCAACATTCTCTGTTCAGGCTCCGATCAAGCAGGGTTACAGCGGTTGACGAAACATGCACCATCGACGTGCAGTACGCCACAGTACGCGGCATCATCGTGCCCCCATGTAGGCAACCGGGATAAAGTGCCTTGCCCAAGGACACAATGCGGGTCGCCCGGAACGGGGATTGAACTCGGGATCTGTAGTGTAGAAGTCCAACAGTCTACAACTGAGCCACCGCGCTCCCAGCACTTTCTGATCTGTTGCAACAAAACCTAAATGTTCATTCTCACGCTAAAAGTGACCAACCTCAGGCAATGCAGCTCACGTTATGATTGTGGTGGCGAGAAATATATGAGAAATCAGTGTATTTGGAACAAAAAAGATGACCCCACCCCCATGATAAATTGTCAATTGTGCTTTCAATATGGGCATGAAGCCCGTTGTTGTAAAACCCTAAATTCGGGAAACTTGAATGCCGCAATGGGATACAGGAGCAACCCATTGGGATTGGGCAGGAACACTAAGTGCCAGCAAATACATCTGATAGTAGGTGATAGTTGAGAGTTCGAGCTCACCTGTACATGTACGTGTACGTGTACATGTACACCTCCATAGGATTTAGTGTTAACATCGTGTACACGTACAAGATTTTAACGATTTTTTAGGGTGAGCTCGTATTTTTTTAACACTGAATTGTATCCTAGACGCGCGTAGTTTTACGTACACGCACATGTACCGTTTTGATTGAAATCGGCAGATGAGTTTTCTCCATAGGATTCAGTGTTAAAAAAATACGAGCTCACCCTAAAAATCGTTAAAATCTTGTACACGTAAGTAGGTGTATATTGCCGATGCAAGAGACATGTACATGTCCGGTACATGTACATGTCTCTTGTACACGCACATTCGTGTACACCTCCATAGGATTTAGTGTTAAAATCGTGTACATGTACACGACAAATCGTGTACATGTATATGTACCGTACATGTACCGTACATGTACAATCGTGTACATTTTCCCCATAGGGTTCAGTGTTAAATTGCGAGCAAAGAACTTTTTTGTCGTTTCTAAAATCATCCTCTTGCCGATTCTAACAATCCGCGTCCGTACACGATTTTAACACTGAAACTCAATGGAGGCGTACACGGAGATCCGCTTGCGGATTTTAGGCCTGAAATCGACTCGCGTGAAGAGGTGATGTTTGCATCGGCAAACGTTACTCGAAGTAAGACTGGCGCACGTTATTGCGAGGTGATCTATGGAAATGTTTTGAATGAAGAGTTTTCGTTCAAAAAGAGTCGATTATGAATATGGTCTGTATTATAGAGATTCGTGTCTTGGTTCGATGCGACGAAGAGAAATTGAGTTTGGGGGATATCGTTCGAAAGAGTTGATAAAAATATGATCTGTAATAGATATTCGTGTTTTGTCTTTATGTAAAGAAGAGAAATTGACTTTTAAGCGTTCGTTCAAAAGAGTCAAACACTTAGCGGAATGTTTAAACGCATTTTCCGCTCAATTAGGTTTTGAGTGGTAAAATTTTTAATATATTCATGATAGCAATCAGAGAGAGATTTGAAAATGAAATAAGTTCTCAGTGTTAAAAATTAGTTTTCTTTTGTGTGTTGAAACTGTTTTAACAGTCATCAAAGGGATTCTCTCTTAATTCGATATTGAGTGAATGGTTGTTTGATATGTGAATGTAAATTTTTTGACAAAAATGTAAAAACTACTGTCAAAATGCGTTAAATAAGAAACCGGTTTGTCATGTACTGTTTAAACGTAATTTTTAAACTTCCCCAATTCGATCAACAGTCAGTTGAGATGCGAATATTTTCAGCTTATGATATTAAAGACGGAAAGATTTTTATTACTTAAAAACATAAAAATATAATTAAACATTTAATTTTGAAAATAATAAAACAATTAAAAACGAAAGATGTTTTTACAGATGGATTCTAGACATCGAGATCGAATTTTAGAAGAGTTTGAGCGTGCTAAGAAGAGCATTCAGTCAGCTGATAGAAGCAGACGTCTTGGTGAGATGGAACTCAAATGCGAAGCCACAAAAATATTTAAACCCATGACGGAGGGTCAAGAGCGAAGCAAGAAGGAGATAGTCGAAGAATTGAGACCCATAAAGGAGAGTTCTTTGAGAATGGGTTCGTTGCCTCTTAGTTTTGGAAATCGGTATTCCGTTCAATCTACACCGGATTACATTCCTATGGGAATTCAAACAGATTTGAGCGAGACCGACGATACAGCTTCGACTATCACCACTAGTAGCGTTGCATCGTCCGATGATGGCGGTAAGAGAGATCTGTCGTATGGATTTTATAAGGATTCGGAGGGAAGGATTTTTGTAGGAGACACAGAAGTAGATATTGGCGATGATGAATTGATCGTGGGTTCGAACAGATACGAATTGACTGATGGACTGCGCAGATTGCTCCTTTACGACAAGCCTAGCGATTACACGGATCAGGATTTCAACAATTACGGCGATATTCTGGTTCAGACCCACGCCATGAAGAGAAATAACGATGCCAGAGAGACGAGACCCAAAGCCAACAGAGGTTACAAGTGGACGAAAGTGGTGAAACCCATATGGGATATGAACAAGAAGTTCATCGAATTGGTGACTGGCAAAGGGGTGAAAACCACTTTTCTTCCGAGCGATTCTGACGCTCTGTCTCAGAGATTGAGTTTGTTGATGGCGAGCAGACGGGCTGGTAACACAGGATTAGATAATCAGATAGTTACTATATCTGACAAATTGTTAAGACAGAAGGTTTTGAATAAAAACCACTATAAAAGGCTGATGAACGAATTGAAGGATTGATGTGTATATAATAAGTAGAGAGAAACAAACAAACAAACAAAATAAAACAGTAAATTTTTACACTAGAATAATAAAAGTATTTAAAAACGACAAAACGATTTACCAGTGAAAAAAACAAAAATATATTATAAAATATGTTGGTGATAAAGAACAGGGGATATGTCAGAACTTACGTTCAAGGCGGTTCTGGCATCGTCGATTCTATAATACGAGCGTTCACGAGCGATGCGAGTAGAAAACTCGCATCGACTGCATTTGAAGTCGGTAAGAAGACAGCTTTGGATGCTGGTAAGAAAGCCGCTTCTGAAGCCAGTGGTAGGATAGCTTCTGTGGCTGGCCAGAGGGCAGCCGACGCATTGATTGACAAGTTGATCAGTCCGCCGGCGAAGCGAGCTGCGTTAGAGCGAACGCCGAAAAGTTGGAAAGATTTTAAGGATGCTGTGGTACCCATACAAGATTTAGCCAAAATGACGAGTGGATCTGGATTGAAGAGAACTCGCGACGGTGTGATATAAATAAATAATAACATTAAAAAAAACTGAGTTTGAAAAACATAAAAAAATTGCGTTTGAAAAGAATCTAAAATAATAAACAAAAAAAATAAAACAAAGATGAACATTAAAGATATGTCTTGGAACGACGCCGCGACCAAGAGGTCGAATAACGAGTTCTTTCCCAAAAGCATAAGAGGCTTGATAGTGGGAAAGTCGAATTGTGGAAAAACCAATCTGTTGATGAATCTGTTGTCCCGACCCGACTGGTTGGATTACGACAGATTGTTCGTGTTTGGCAAGAGCTTGTTTCAACCCGAATACAGATTGCTTCGAGAGTGCATGGATCGTAGATTGCCCAAGGACGTCATAGCCAGAATCTTTGACAGTAGGGAGGAATTCGACAAGAGTGGAGCTCCACTCTCGACCATTTTGGACGGTGCGGCGACGGAGCTGATGAAGAGAAATGCAACTTCGAACGTCGAGTGTGGATTTTATGAGAACGCTAGCGATGTTCCGGATCCTAGAGAACTGAAATCGGAAGATAAGAATCTCATGATTTTCGACGATCTGCTTTTGGAGAGACAGAACTGATGCAAATCGTATTACGTTAGGGGTCGACACAGCAACATGGACTGTTTCTACCTGTCGCAGAATTATTTTCGATTGCCCAGACAGACGATAAGGGAGAACGCTAATTTTCTATGTCTCTTTCGCCAAGATCTCAAGAATCTCAATCACATCTACTGCGATCACATCACAAACGACATGAGCGCGGCGGAATTCAGGAGATTCTGCAAGAGGGTTTGGGATGGTGGACTTTACAATTTCGTCGTGATCGATTTGACAAGCGAATTTAATCGCGGAAAATATCGGTGCGGATTCGACAAGTTTTATGTTTCTGATAAAATTTAGAAAATAATAAATCTTCAAATAATTAATTTTGAATAAAAAAAAATAAAATTAAATATAATGTTTGAACATGGAGAAATGTTAGAACGGATAACCGAGAATACGGCTGCAAAACAATCCATTCAAATCGTGGTGAGTGGCGATTCGACTCGATTCGCTACGAAATTCGAACCTTCCATTGAATTGAATAGAGAGAAAAGATATGAGATGGCGTTGATGAATCTTGAGACTTATTATTCCTTTCCCAACGTCACTGAAAAGAATAACTCGTTCAAGTATTCTGACGGAGTGAATTGGTTGGAGATTCGAATTCCCAAAGGGAGTTACGACATAGACGATTTGAACACTTACATTCAGAAGCAAATGAAGACGGATGGAAAGGGAAGCAACAAGATCAGACTCGCTCCCATTCCTAATACCTTACAGACGATGTTGGATTTGGAAAATAATTTTCGAGTGGATTTCAACACAAACGATTCTATAGGCAAGATGTTGGGATTCGATCGAAAGATGTATCAAGGCCACGTGTCATCTGAAAATACGGTCAACATTCTCGCAATCAATAGCATTCTGGTGAACGTGGACGTGATTGCTGGAAGCTACGTGAATGGTAGCGCTCAACCGAAGATCTATTCCTTCTTTCCAAACGTGTTGCTGGGTTATAAGATCGTGGAGCGATCTCGAAATTTAGTTTATCTACCAGTGATTTTAGACACGTTGTATAGTCTCAAAACCACGTTGACGGATCAAAATGGTGAACTGTTAGATCTTCGCGGAGAGAGGGTGACGATACGATTTCACATAAGAGAAATATAAAAGCAAAAAAAAAAAATATTGTGTATATATATAGATAACAAAAATAAAATAAGCGCAATATTAATTTTACAAAATTATTTTAATATAATTATTAAACAAGAAACAACTGAAGTAAATAATTTTAAAAAAAACAGAATTATGACAGAATACGTGATTAAAAATGTGAACATATCTGCAGGACAGAGGAAGAAACTTAAGAGAGCGTGAACAACTCGAGGTGAGGTGGTGAGATTCAAATTCACTTGCAAAGATCTGACGAGAGGTGGTCAGGATTCGATCGCCTGGACCGGAAGTCAAATCAAAAGGATGGAGAAAGCGATTCGCGATGGAAGAGGGTTGACGGTGAGATTGAGTCCCGCTCAATTGAGATACAATTTGAGAATGAAAGGTGGTTTCCTACCGCTATTGGCAGGAATCGCCGCAAAAGCATTACCCTTTGCTGCAAAGGCACTACCCTTTCTCGGAAAGACTCTCGGCGTGGGAGCTCTCACGGGACTCGCTAGTTCTGCAGTTGAGAAATTAATGGGTGGTAGCGGACTGTTTTTGAAGAAGGGAGGAGCCATGTGTCGTGTCCACGTAGACGACGGCGGTAAAGGATTGTATCTAGAACCCGTTAGAGGTGGCAACTCTCTGAGAGGAAACGGTCTCTATCTGAAGAGTGGACAGAACGTTGAGCGACTCGGCAAGGGTTTGTTGCTTGGTGAGAATTCGCCATTTAAGAATATACCGATTTTGAATATGTTATTATAATATAAAATTATATAAAATATAAATCATGAAAAAGTATAAAATAATATATTTAAAATGGGTAAAAAGGTGGAGAAACAAATTTATCACCTGGATGAAAAGGTGGAGAAACAATTTGACGATAATGACGAATATCGCAAGACAGAGAGCAAAAAAACAAAAAAATGGTTAGACGCTAATGATGGATATCTAAGGAAAGAACTGATGAAAGAGATAGATAAAGCGCGGGATAGATGGTTGGGAATGAGATGCTTTCCACCGTCACCACTACCTTCTGAAGAGAATGGTGATGATGCGAGTGTTACCAAGAGATGCACAACATTCATTCATAATTATGATTCGGAAAAACAAAAATGTTGTTATAGACGTATCATATCACAAAAAAAGAAAAAAAGAAAAAGAAGAATCAACGCTGAAAATTGAGAAAAAAGGAAACATTATTATAATATATGGTAATAGTGAAGAAGAAGGAAAACAAAAAAAAAAATGAGATCTAAAGATGATCTCATTACTTTTTTTTTTTTTTCTTTGCTAAAAATCAATCTCTCTATTGTTTATATTTCCAAGCTCGTTATTAGCATGTTGACACTCATGTTTTCAAGATGATCTCATCACGTTTTTTCTTTCTTCTTCGCAAAAAATCAATCACTCTATTGTTTATATTTCCAAGTCCGTTATTAGCATGTTGACACTCGTGTCTTCTCCTTTTTCGAAAACGTGTTGAATGTTTATCTTTACTCTTTTGAGTTTTTTTACATCGGTCAACTCGCTCTCACCACCCAATTTCTTCACAAGTTCGAAATACGTTCAATTCGATGGGATCGTGTCGTAATCTACAGATTTTATGACCGAATTTCTTATACGTTTCAACTCGTTTCAATTTCAATTCGCATCTTTTAGGTGTTGTTGTCCTCATGATCGATTATTTGTTTTTTTTTGTTTTTACAAATTCTTGCAAATAATGTATATTTTAAATTTTGTATTTTAATAATTTGTTTAAAAAAAGTTTTTTTTTTTTTTTTTTGCTTCTTATATATATAAAAAAAAGTTGTTTTTTTAATTTTAATTTCTTTAATGTGAAAATTGTTTTCAATCCAGATACACGAAGGAACAATTGTACAATACATTGAATCACGCAAACAAGACGTTATCTCAATTCTTGACTTTAGAAGATTTGATTCGATTCATGAAAGAAGCATATGAGTTTTAGAACGTGCAAGACTTCGAACGTGTAAAAATTGGTCTTCGCATCTTGCAGTTATCATCATCTATTGAGAAGGAATCGGGTGACATGAACACGCATCTGCTTCGCGGAAATTTGTTTTGAACCTCGTGCGAGACTTCGCGTAAAAGTCATAAGAGTTCTATTTGTCTTGAACCTTCTTCTTCTTTTTTAATAGTTCGAACGACATTGTCGATTAATTTTTGTTTGCTAATAGTATTACTATTCGATTTTCTGTCACAAATCGTATCGTTTTCTTTCAAAACGCATAAATATAAATTACGATTTTTTTCTTCTTGGTTTTTTGGTGAATAACGATTTATTAAATAATGTCGACGTTTATGTCGAGATTCCGTTGTGAATGTTGTCGTCATGATCGATTATTTGGTTTTTTTTGTTTTACGAATTCTTGCAAATAATGTATATTTTAAATTTTGTATTTTAAATAATTTTGTTTAAAAAGTTTTGTTTTTTCTCTTTATATATATAAATAAAAAGTTAAATTTTTAACATCCTTTTTTCTCGTATTAATTCAATTTTTTTTTAACGTTAAGGAACATAAAAAATTGATTAATTTCATCGAAAATTTTTTTTTTTTTTCACATTAAAAAAAAACAAAACTTTTTAAACAAATTATTTTAATACAAAATAAAGCAAACAGATAAAAAATTGGAAAATTTAAATGAGAAAACCATACCTCAGTTAAACGAGATTTGTAAACTATTAAAAATTTCACATTTCAGAAATCATAGAACTAAATCAAAAAAGATTGAAGTCATACAGAAACATTTGCAAAACGATGGAAAGGCAAACGAAATGCCGATAGCAACGACTTTAAAAAATGCATCGGTTGTGAAAAATGAGAAGAAGAAAAAGATAGTAAAAGGAATCGAAATGCCGACATCGAAAAAAAACGAAAACGTTTCGATTGTGAAAAATAAGAAGATGACTAAATGAAAAGCCGTTGAAGAACTTCAAGTTTCCAAAGAAAAGAAAAGAAAAACTAAAACGAAAACGAGTGATGCACATAAGATTCTAGGCAAACAAGATATATCGAACGAACTTCGATGAGCAATAGACGAAGGGAAAGGAGAAGAATATCTAGCATGACTCACCGTGGAACTATTTCAATCGAAGTCCATGGAATGGGAGAGTGCGATCAAAGGCATTTTTAAAACTTTCGACGTGGTTCCCTCGTTGAAGAAAATCGATCCGAAATTGTTCATGGAACGGGTGAAGAAAAAAGTATTGGATTTGTTTTGCAAATACATGAACGTGGGACTAAAAATTAAGATGATACTCCATTGCGTGATGAATAAAATCGACGTGAAGTCCGGTGAGAGCATCGTGAAAAATGCATATTGCAGATCTAACGTCGAACCCGTATTTCGAGGTTCAGATTTATCAGAGGTTTTCGAAAAGATGAAAGACAAGATGTTGATGTCTCTCACGAATTATCAACATGAAGGTAGTAATTGGACGTTCGGTGAGGTGTTGAAACTCGAAATTCACATAACTAAAAACGATTTGTTGAAAGGGTGTTCCTACGGGAAATTACCGTATTTCCTCGCTAAGAAATACGCCGTGATCAACGTGAAAAATAAAGATGATCAGTGTTTTAAATGGGCAGTCACCTCCGCTTTATACCCTGTCAAAATAAACTCCGATAGAGTTTTTCGTTACGAGGAGACTTCTAAAAATCTCGATTGGACCGGAGTGACTTTTCCAATGCAGTTAAAACAAATCGAACGTTTCGAGACACAAAATCCCACCGTTGCGGTGAACGTCTTAGGATACGATGACGAAAAATGAAAGATCTATCCTCTCAGACTGACTTTGTATCTCGGAAGAGAAAAGACGATTATTTTATTATTGATTTCGAATGGTGACAATCATCATTATTGTTGGGTTAAACATCCGAGCCGATTAATGTCAGAACAAAATGATAATCATAACGGAAAGATATCTTTATGTTACAATTGCATGAACGTGTTTCACAGCGAAGACTCGTTGGCGAAACATCAGGAATATTGCAACGAAAATCAAGGTGTCGTGGTCAAAATGCCCAAACCCAACACCATCATGAAGTTTGAAAATCACAATAGAAGGTTAAAAGTACCATTCGTCGTGTACGCCGATTTCGAATGTTTCACTGTGAAAATGAGTTCCTGTCAACCCAACGCTCTTCAAAGTTACGTCGAAAGATATCAAAAACACATACCTTCAGGCTATTGCATTTACGTGAAATGCGCTTTCGACTCGCAACACGACATGGGTCCCTTCACCTACACGAAACAGTATGAAGACGATGACGTGGCTCAAAGGTTCGTGGAAGAGTTAGAATGGAAACTTCAAATGTTATATGACAAATTCAAAACTCCGGCAGAAATGATCATCATGCGAGAGCAGCAGGACGAAAATAACAGAGCCACCGAATGTCATATATGCAAACAATCGTTCGACGAGAATTCGACGGAAAATAAGAAGGTCAGAGATCATGATCATTACACGGGTCTGTATCGCAGTCCGGCTCACAGCAAGTGTAATTTAAAATATCGAGACGCCGTTTTCTATCCGGTGATGTTTCACAATCTCTCGGGTTACGACAGTCATCTATTCGTGAAAAATCTCGGCACCTCACACGAAGAATTAAATTGCATCATGAACAGCGAAGAAAGATACATTTCCTTCACGAAATGGAAGCTCATGGAGGAGAAAAGAGTAATCGACAGAGAGACGTTGGAAGAAAAACGAAATTCATTCGTAGAGCCATACGTTTCATCGACAGTTTTAAATTCATGTCGACCGCTCTGGAAAAATTAGTGGATAACATGAGCAAGGATAAATTTAAAATCATGAGCGAACATTTCGAAGAACGAGTAGACGTCATGTTGAGGAAAGGAGTCTATCCTTACGATTACATGAACGATCTAAAGAGATTCGAAGACACCGCACTACCTTCAAAAGAAGATTTTTATTAAAATTATACGGAGACAGCCTTGTATAAGCTAAACAAGCTTACTGCTGAATCCACTTCAGTTTATGTACTCTTGTGTTAATATGTAATCTGTTCTTCAACATTTGTTCTGAAATAAATATTGTTTAAACTAAACTAAAATTATATGAATCTGACATTTCCAATGAGAATTACGAACACGCTAAAAACATGTGGAAATCATTCGATATGAAAACCATGAGAGATTATCACGATCTCTATCTGAAGACCGACGTTCTACTCTTGGCAGACGTGTTCGAAAATTTTCGAGACGTCTGTTGTCGAAATTACGATCTGGATCCCGCTTGGTATTTCACCTCACCCGGTCTGGCGTGGGACGCTCTGTTGAAGACCACCGAAGTCCAATTGGAATTATTATCTGACATGGACATGTTGCTCATGTTCGAAAGGGCTGCGAGAGTTGGCGTCTCGATGATCTCCCACAGACATTCTGAGGCTAACAATCCCTACATGAAAGAAGGTTTCGATTCGAAATGGTCGACTAAATACATACAGTATTGGGACGCCAATAATCTGTACGGTTGGGCTATGAGTCATCCTTTACCGATGGGAAATTTCGAATGGGTGAAGGAACCGGAAGAGATGCAAAAATGGAGAGACTAT
The DNA here is from genome assembly GCA_031216915.1 of Pictodentalium vernedei. Taxonomy (NCBI): domain Eukaryota; kingdom Metazoa; phylum Mollusca; class Scaphopoda; order Dentaliida; family Dentaliidae; genus Pictodentalium; species Pictodentalium vernedei. The sequence continues at coordinate 776,612,485 of CM062295.1, forward strand.
CCTTGCATTTTAGAAGTTGATTTGAACTATCCGGAAGAATTATACGATCTACACAACGATTATCTGCTGGCTCCCGAACGAATGGAACCGAACGAGGGAGATGAGGAAAAACTCATTTCCAATTTATTTAACAAACGTAACTACGTTGTCTACAGCGAGAATTTGAAACAATACATCGATTACGAGATGAAATTAGTCAACATACATTGCATCATTCGACTCGACGAAGAGCCTTGGATGAAAAAATACATCGATCTCAACACGAATCTCAGAATTCGAGCCGAGAACGATTTCGAAAAAAATTTCTTCAAACTCATGAACAACTGCGTGTATGGTAAATTGATGGAAAACATCAGGAAGAGAACCGACGTTCGACTCATCACGTCTGAGAAAAGAGCTAAAACATTAGTGACGAAACCCAATTACAAACACCGAACCATATTCGACAAAAATCTAGTAGCCGTTCACATGCAAAAGACGCACCTGAAGTTCGACAAACCGTATTATCTCGGACCGATCATCTTAGATGTCAGCAAGCGATTGATGTACGAGTTTCACTACGATTACGTCAAACGAAAATTTGGTGATAAAGCCAAACTACTCTTCACTGACATGGACAGTTTAGTTTACGAGATAAAGACAAAAGACGTCTACCGAGATATATCTCAAGACGTGGCCGAGTGGTTCGACACGAGCAATTATCCCGTCGATCACCCGTCCAACATTCAATCGAACAGCAACAAGAAGGTGTTGGGTAAATTTAAGGACGAGAGCAGTGGTAAACAAATCGTCGAATTCGTGGGCTTGAGACCCAAACTGTATGCTTATCGTCTAGAAGATGAAGAGATCAAGAAGTGCAAAGGAGTTAAAGCATGCGTGGTGAAGAAAAACATCTCTTTCCAAGAGTATAAAGATTGTCTGTTAGGAAGTGGTACGGTGTATAAGACTATGAAATCGATTCGAAGTGAAAATCATGACTTGTATACTGAAATAGTCAACAAGATTTCGCTGATGGCTGACGATGATAAGAGATTCATATTAGATGATAAAATAAGCACTTTGGCACTCGGACATTGGACTGTGGATCTAACTATAGACGATATGAATATGGATGATTGGATTCCAGATACGATTGCGAATGATAAGATTCCAGATATGATTGTGGATGATAAGATTCCAGAAAATCAAGAGGAATTAGACGGATTCAAAATTATAGAAATCGATAGCAACATCGAGAGTCCAGAAAATCAAGAGGAATTAGACGGATTCAAAATTATAGAAATCGATAGTAACATTGAGAGTCCAGAAAATCAAGAGGAATTAGATGGAATCAAAATTATAGAATACGATAGAGACATCGAGAGTCCAGAAAATCAAGAGGAATTAGATGGAATAAAAATTATAGAAAACGATAGAGACATCGAGAATGTTAGTTTAAAAAAAAGAGAAAAAAAACAAAAAAAAATAACGTCATTTTTAGTGAATTATAATAAAATAAATAAATACAAAAAATATATATGCATTTATGAATAAGAAAATAAAGATATCTGTAGAAGGTGTCGTCTTACCTAACGAACCCCTATCCAACATCGATCTGTTGAATGCGGCAAAGGATTTGAAAATCAAAGATTTTCTAGGCGTGTTTTCCAGAGATGCCTTGTCGAAGAGAAGACCTCAACAATCGGAATGCGGAATTTTAAATCTAGATGATTCATCGGGTGAAGGCACTCACTGGGTGGCGTGGATCAAGAACGGGAAGAAGAAAAATTATTATTTCGACAGCTACGGAATCTCGCCGCCAAAAGAAATAAAGAACTATTTCAACAAATCGATGGTTCATTACAACACGGAACAAGTGCAATCACCAGATCAAGTGTTTTGCGGTCACCTGTGTCTCTACGTTCTCAAGAGATGGTCTGAAGGAGATCGATTTCAAGACATTCTCAATGATTTACATTAGAGAGAGATTTTTTTTTTTATAGTATATATAAAGATAAAAAATTATTTTAAAAAAATTTTAATCGAATAAAAACGAAAAATAAAATAACATGGTTCATTTTTAATAAACTGCGTTTTGAATATATTTTTTCTAAAAACAAAAAATCCCACAACAACATGCCAGTCGATGAATTTGGTAGAAGTGATGACGAAAAAGTCAACCCAAGAAAGAAGAGGAAGATGAAGTCGACGATGGTTACGACGATGCCAACTTGGACGAACCTCGAGAAGAACCTTTCAACATGAACGATAAGAAGCTCTACAATCTTCCCGAGCCGATAGATCTCGCAGATGCTGTGACTAAAAAATACGTCGACAGGGGGAACGCCGATTTCGAACGAATCCTGCTAGATAATTACGTGGATAAAACCATGACCGATGATCTCAATCTGAAATCCAAACGTTTGGTGAACGTTGCGAATCCCATAGATCCCACCGATGCCGCGACCAAGAAATACGCGGACGACTCTCAAGTGAGATTCAGCGAACACCTGAGAAATAGATACGTTCAGAAAATGATGCACTCGGAATTGAACGTCAATTATAACAAGATAACGAACGTGGCCACTCCCACGAATCCCATGGACGTGGTGACCAAATACTACGTAGATCTGGAACAGAGAAAGTCTGATGGACGAGAAATGAAATCGGATCTGAATGCGGGATTCAACAAGATATTGAATCTGTCGGAGATCAACGACACGGATGCAAACTCAGCCGTGGTCAACAAGGGCTACGTAGATTCTGCCATGATACAATCACAAGAATACCTAGAATCGCACGTGGACGATCTCTACCTGAACAAACAATCTGGCAGAACCATGGAGAGTGGCATCAACATGAACGGTCACAATTTATTCGGTCTCGATCATGATCCCGAATTCGATTCCAGCGCAGTCAGCAGAAAGTACGTGGACGACAACTCGGTCTGGAGAAATGGTGGCATCATGGAAGGTAAACTAGACATGGGTGGACATGCGCTCACGAATCTACCAGATCCCGTGAACATGACGGATGCCTGCACCCTGATTTCAGTGGTGGAGAAAGTGAAATATGCTAGACAATTGATCAATGTGTGGGCCGAAGAGGCCGGCACCTTAGATGAGGGAAAAGCTGAGTGGTCTTTCGGAAATGGAGGTAGCAGATTGAAACATGGTGAGGTGGGATATCCCATGCCGCTGGGAGGTGAAATCCTTCGAATGAGTCTGGCTTCCTCGGATTTGAATAACAGAGCGGTCTTCAATCTCATGGTGAATGGTGTAGAGAGCGATAAGAGATACAGCGTCGAAAAGACTGAGAATCAACACGCGAATGTTAGCACATTCGGCACGCCTCTCAAAGTGAACGCTGGAGACAGGATTAATTTCGTTTCGAAAACCAATAATTCCGAAGCCGCCACTTCCGTGGTGAGTCTACTGATCGAACTAGTTCCTTTGAACAAACAGTGAATGCGTGGAAAATAATGAATTAAAAAAAATAATGTGTGATTATTAAAAACAAAAAAACAAAAAAAAAGTAATGAGATCATCTTTAGATCTCATTTTTTTTTTGTTTTCCTTTGTCACTTATAATGATGATTAAAATTGCATCCTTTTTTTAATTTTTTATCCATTTATGATTACAATTTATACACTTTGCGAATACGGTTGTTGGTTCATCACCAGATCTAGTTTGTTGAGATTCAATTTTTATTTGATGTTTCTTACATTTGCGACATTTTAAAATTGTATTTTTTATAATTTCATCGTTAGATCTTATGAGATCAAACTCTTCTTTTTCTTTTAAACGATATTCGTCAAAATCACAACTATTCCATCCTTTTTTTGTGTTACATTCTTCATATTCAATTTGAATCCATTTTTCCAAGTATTTCATTTTAACGTCGTAGTGATGATTTGTTGTTTTCATGTTAAAAACATTCATTTTGTTTTCGAGATTTTGGTTTTTAATCAATCTTACATCCACATTTTTAACGTTTATCAATTTTTTTTTCACACTCGTCTCTCATCGAATGATCGACATCTTATTTCCATCCGATTCGAATTGTAATTCTCTGTCCGACAGGACCAGGGTGAAGGCTTCGGTTTTTCTCGGCACGTTCCTATCGAATTGCATCTTGATCTGAATGTCTAACACGCTACTCTTGAGTCGTTCACTCTGTTTACTGACGTCGAATATGAACATGGGATACATCGACTTGTATTCGCCGGGAGACATGTTAGGGTTGCTCATCAATTCGTCTAGACCGTGATACCTCTTTCTAAAATCAGCGGCGTCGCCGTACAGTCTGCAAAAATCATTCTTGTCGAACGACGCATTGTAATCGATTGCTGGATATCTCGTGGCATTCAGAAACACTTGCATGTTTCTCAAATGGCAGTGATCGAACAGCGACACATTCTTTTGCTGAGACCCATCCCTATCGGTCTGAAACACAACCACGATGAAACGCAGTCTCTCGGAAGCAGATTTCACAGTCAATCTCCAATCGAAGTGATTCGTGGAGGGAGGAATGCTAGCTGTGTCGCACTGTCTCATTCTAAATCCCACGGGTAATTTACTCTTGGATTCTATGATCTTGTAGAGACGCGCTTTCTCCACGATCGAAGGCTCCACGTGCGGAACGAACCACGATATCTTGTGTAGAGTTATCTTACCCACATCGGTCACAGTGAGTCTCACTATTGCGTCGTCGTTTCCTTTTCGAATCAACGTCAGATTGTGTTTGAATCCGTACATGATCTTGTTGTAATCGTCTGCAAATCCGAAGATGTGTTTCAAAGGTATCCTGAACGAAAACGTTCCTTTAGGTCTGGACGTCTTGACGACGTAGTCGAATATTAAGGCGGCGCCTGCGCTAGCAGGGCCTATGGTGTCTTTCACCCACAGCTGATTAAGTCCTCTGGATTTCGAAAAATCATCAGGATACGTCAAGAGTCCGAACATCGTGGTGGCCTGACCGGGATGAAACACAGATTCTATCTCTTGTCCGGATAGCATGTATTTTATGTTACTGAATAGATGCATGATGCCATTATTGGCTAGAGTAACCGTGTCGTCGTCGGCGTAGTCGCTCCCATCTTCCTTGGTGAGACGTCCCTGCACCACTATGTAACTCTCGCTAGGATGTATGAATAGATCTTGAGTTTCGATGTTGATTCTTATCTCTCCCGCATTGTTCAAACTCGTTCCGGTTACCTGTTCGTATTCTTGAACCTCATATTCTTGAATACTTTCATCTTTCACTATGCTTTGTGCTATATCTAGTATATTTGTCATTTTAATTTTTTGTTTATTAATTAACTTGCTTTTTTATCTAAAAATAGTTTTTAATTATTTTTTATTATTTTTTTCTCTCTTATATATATATGTGTAAACAAGAAAATGTTAAAGAGAGTAAATAAGAAAATTTTTGTTTTCTTTATCAAAACATTGTCTTCTGTAATTGTTGTTCGTAAAACTTTCCGATGATCTCTTCTCCATCCAAAGCTTCGATTTCGTAAGTCACCGGATCGGTGTGAAATATTTTGATTATCACGAAGATTTCCGAGGTCCATCGAGGAGTATAATCCTTTTCGAAGTGCTTCTTATAAGCGTAGATTCTCACTCGATCACCGATCGCAAATTTCGGCGTTCTAGACTTCTTCCTGATCTTAGATCTCTCAGGATATAGATTCGCGTAGACCCGTTTTTCGTTTCGAGGATCGCTAGCTTCTGCAGGAGTCATCTTGATCGATCTGTGTCGCGTGTTGTTGTAATCTTTGACCAGACCGTTCAGAGAGTATATGTATTTCTTGGTCGAATTCGCTGTGAAGTATCTGTGCATCTTTTCCTTCATCGTTCGATTCCAATGTTCCACCATGCTGGCTTTCTCTTCGTTTTCAATCGAGTAGAGGTCTACCAATCGATGAACGTGCTTGTTGTAGAATTCCTTTCCCTTATCCACCCACAATTTACTCGGTTTTCGAGAAGACGAGTCGAACACGGTCTTCAGAGCCTCGGCGACGCAAGGTCCCGATTTATTCTTCAAAGCTCTGATCCAACCGTATTTGGAAAACACGTCGATGACCGTCAATAGATATTTGACGCCCTCGTTCCACCTCAAAAACGATCTCATGTCGACCAAGTCGGCAGACCAAATATCATCCAGGCCCTTCACTAACACCCTTCTCTTTCGAAATTTATGCACTATGGGTTTGTGTAACTCCTCGGCCAATTCGCTCGTCAATAATCGTTTCTTCTTCTTTTCAGATGTGCTTTTTTTTTTTGAACGCCCCATCCGAATCGACGTTTCGCACCGATCAGATTGCCGACCAGCTAATGTTCCATCTTCTCTCTCCTGGTCGGATTCGATATGCCTCTCAATTTCCCCAACATGTTTTTATCGCAGACGTCGTTGCGAGTCTTGGTGTCGGGATGTTCGACGTAGCACAGATCGTGATCATACACGGCCGCGTCCACCCTATTCACAGGTTTGCTCCAAGATTTGGGAGTCAGATCGGCGTTGAGTCTCTTGTTCAATTTTGTTCCGGGTCCAGTGAAACTGTGACCGGGCAGATGCATTTCGAAAGGTAGATTATTGATCATTTTATTCACGATGCCTTTACCTTTGCTCGCGTTCTTTTTTTTGACGAATCTAATCTTGACAGAACCACACACGTCGCAAGTTCCGCGAAGCATCTGTCTGTCGTTTTTAGTTCGCACTTCTCTAGAATTACTCGTCTTGGTAACTCTCTTACACTTTACGCAATACATTTTTAAGAGTTATTTAAATTAATTTCGTTTTTTATTTTATATATAAATTTAATAATTAATTCTGTTCTTATTATATATATTTTTTTCAATCACTGCTCTTGAGTTCTATCATCTTACTGAATTCCACCCTGGCCTCTTTCCTCCCCTTTTTCCACGAGAGAATCCTTCATCTCTTCCTTGATGATCTGACGAGTCTTGATTCTCACGGCTTCTTTCATAGCATCGTATTTCGTTTTCTCGCTCAATATCGCAAAGTATTCTCCGTCCGATATCCTACCGTCTTTCAACGCCATAGAGATCATTTCGGATATCGTGTTGATCTTGGAGTCGGCCAAGACGCGAATCTTGTCATGTTTCCTCGCCTTCAGATATAATTTCCTACTCAAAAAGTTTCCGAGCATGCTAAACAATCCGGCGGCGAGAGCCACTCCTTCTACGGTCAACACGATCGGAATGCCAACCGCGGTCGACAACAATCCAATGCCGGCCGCGTGTAAACCCATGGAAATCGTGATGAGTGTCGTGTCGATCGCGTTGACGAATGTCATGAAACGCGAATACTTCTTCTTGAGGGAACGACGAGAATCTCACTCTCGAGTTAGATACTCTTGGATTCTACTGATTTGATCGATGCGATACCTCTCTCCTCTTTCTCTTTCTTCTAGCGACGGTGCCGATCGGCTTCTCATCCTCGTCCACTAACGTCGGATACAATTTATTTCTGGTTCTCATTTTTGTTTTTTTTTCTTTCTAATATTAGATAAAATATTTATGTGTGTATTTATTTTATTTTCTACTCTCCCTTATTTTATATCAACGAGAAAACTTAGACGTATGCTTCATTGAACAATAATTTCATGATGCATCCCTTATCTCGTAAAGTCAGACTTTTACGCGCCAATTTCTGTTCTTCCGAATCTGTGGGCTTGCTTTGATCCTTACAGTAAAGTAATCTCTTCCAAAACGCGATCACTTCATTGATTTGAACGCGTTCGAACGCCGGTTCGAAATACTTGACGACCATATCTTCCCTTTCCATCCACAGACACGAATTGATCAAAGTCTAGGTGATCCCGACATCCGACGCATCGTTCTAACAAGAGACGACCTAGTTGTTCGTTCACGCAGAATGCGTAGGCTCTCATCAGCATTTTTAAAAGAAACCTTACTCTAATATCCTGAGAATCGCTCATGATTTACGTATTTTTTTTTTATTGTCTATTTGATTTGATATATTTATTTTTTTTAAATAACTATTTATTTATATTTTTTTCTCTCCTTTCTATATCAATAAAACGTGACAGCGGGTTTGCGAATTTCTAACACACCGACAACACTCTTCGTTCAAAACATTTCCATAGATCACCTCGCAATAACGTGCGCCAGTCTTACTTCGAGAAACGTTTGCCGATGCAAACATCACCTCTTCACGCGAGTCGATTTCAGACCTAAAATCCGCAAGCGGATCTCCGTGTACGCCTCCATTGGGTTTCAGTGTTAAAATCGTGTACAGACGCGGATTGTAAGAATTGGCAAGAGGATGATTTTAGAAACGACAAAAAAGTTTTTTGCTCGCAATTTAACACTGAACCCTATGGGGAAAATGTACACGATTGTACATGTACGGTACATGTATGGTACATGTACACGATTTGTCGTGTACATGTACACGATTTTAACACTAAATCCTATGGAGGTGTACACGAATGTGCGTGTACAAGAGACATGTACATGTACCGGACATGTACATGTCTCTTGCATCGGCAATATACACCTACTTACGTGTACAAGATTTTAACGATTTTTTAGGGTGAGCTCGTATTTTTTTAACACTGAATCCTATGGAGAAAACTCATCTGCCGATTTCAATCAAAACAGTACATGTACGTGTACGTAAAACTACGCGCGTCTAGGATACAGTTCAGTGTTAAAAAAATACGAGCTCACCCTAAAAAATCGTTAAAATCTTGTACATGTACACGATTTTAACACTAAATCCTATGGAGGTGTACATGTACACGTACACGTACATGTACAGGTGAGCTCGAACTCTCAACTATCACCTACTTCTGATAGCTGTTTGTCATGAGACGATTTGTCTGAATGTGACCATAATGTCAATTCACCTAGCCATTTTATGTTCATACAAGTACATTTTGGTGACCTTGAGATTGCTGCACTTATTGACTCTGGCAGTTCAATAAATTTAATGTCTCAATCATTTTTTGATAAAATACATGTTAGTTTTAAATCAAACATTGACACATTTCGTCTCTTGAGTTCCAATGTGTTCTATGTGCCTACTGGCACATAGAACACATTGGAACACAGGGGACGATTTGTTGAGCGGCATATTACGTTTGCAAATAACCAAACAGTTTTAGTACAAGGGACTGCCTCGGTCAGTGCACACACACCTCATGGAAAGCAAAATGTATTTGCAGTGGCGTAGATAAAGAGGGGGGGGGGGGGGGCGGAGCTCCCCCCCCCCCCCACCAGAAGTTTTGTCGGAATTTTTTTGGGACCATTTTTATGCGAATTTATGCCTAATAACATTAAAATGCTGGCTTTGGGGATAAAAACATGCCATTTTGGGTAAATTTTGGGTAAAAAAGACCAATTTTCAGTACATTTGCAGTAAACAACAGATTCTTTCTGTTTGTTTGGGTTTTTGTTGTTGTTACACTGTCGGGAAATTTTCGGTCTGTCGGAAAATTTTGGGCTTGCCCCTCGGCCAGCGAAAAGCTATCTACGCCACTGTGTATTTGTCCATATTCTGTCTCATACGTCCCAACCTTTCCTGTTAGGGATTGAATATTTATCGACTCATAAAATTTCATCAGACTTTGGTAAATATTCTTATCAACCTGGTACAGTTAAGGTGAGATTTAGAAAGAGATGTATTTTAGCTGCAGATGGTGAAGCAGTTGTTTGGTGTAAAGTTCCTTTTCATATTTCGTATGGTTTGCAGGATTTGTGCACACCCCATCATTCATATCTTAAATCGAGCGTGCCTGATGCCCGCTGTGCTGTTACAGTAAATTCAGATCATTGTGTACCAGTTGATGCCCGCAGTGCTGTTACAGTAAATTCAGATCATTGTGTACCAGTTGATGCCCGCAGTGCTGTTACAGTAAATTCAGATCATTGTGTACCAGTTGATGTCCGCAGTGCTGTTACAGTAAATTCAGATCATTGTGTACCAGTTGATGTCCGCAGTGCTGTTACAGTAAATTCAGATCATTGTGTACCAGTTGATGCCCGCAGTGCTGTTACAGTAAATTCAGATCATTGTGTACCAGTACAGATTTTAAATGTTACTCATGATGCTATATATATATACCCAAGGGCCAGGCATTGGCAGATTTCAGTGCATTCAATGCTCACAGAGCGGTCCATCCAATACATGATGCAGATGGCCCCACTTTACAGAATGTGTTCATGCCATTAACAGAAGCAAACCTTTGTGACTATATTTTCAAGGTTTCAGATAAGCTTTCTGACAGTGAGAGACTCTTTACTTCAAATTGTTAAATGAAAATAAAGACACATTTGTGACTCCCGATAATCCTAAATTAGGTCACACTGACCTTGTAAAGCACAAAATGCACTTAACTGGTAGTGTGCAAAATTATTTTTGGCCATCAAAATTTGTTCACCTATCTTTGCCTTATTACAATTTATGGGAGAGTGCCTACAGGCACTCTCCCATAAATTGTAACAAGACAAGTCCTTACAGACTAAATAATATCACTTCAAAGATAATACAAAGCACATCCACTGAGTATGAAGCCTTCAAGTTGCAGTACCTTCACCTCAGAGTAAAGCCCAAGTATGGGCTTCCAGCATTCTACAATTAAAGCCTAGTGTTGTTTGAAAGCATCAACAACCCTACCTTCTCCCACCTGATAAAAGGGAAGTGTTAAGATATCAGTCAGATGAATTGCTGACACAAGGTATTATCGCCCCTGTGAGTGAGTCCGAGGACCTTGCAATCACGAGCCCTATTGTGTTAATTTCTAAGCAAAAGAGGGATAACTCTTCATCTGGTGATCCTAAAGAGAAAAGTTTATCACAATATAGATTCTGTTGTGATTTCCGATTTTTAAACTCACAAACACAGGAATTTTGATATAGAATTCCCGACCTACAAGAGTTGACAGAATCTTTCGCGGACACAAACTCCGAAATACTTTTCGTCTATTGATTTGAGCTCTGGGTTTTTCCAGATGGTTATGGATGAGGATTCCTCATGATACACAGCATTTAACACGTTTTGGAACATATAATTTTTTATGACTACCTCAAGGCTTAAATATTTCACCAAACACATTCCAGCTGCTAATGGGTCATGTTTTACGGGGCCTCAATTTCGATCGTGCATATGTTATTTAGACAACGTTTTAGTCATTTCTAGTAATTTTTCTAATCATTTGAATGATTTATCGGAAGTATTTTCCCGATTTCGCAATTCCGGCCTAAAATTAGGATCCAAAAATGTTCATTTACGAATGAGTTCTGCATTTTTCTTGGACATCATATAAGTGCAACCGGAATTTCCCCACCACTGGATCGAGTAGAAGTGATTAAGAATCTTCCATCTCCCAAGTCTTTGAAAGACCTAAGAAGAATTATTGGTTTAATGAACTGGTTCAGAAAGTATATTCCTAACTTTAGTTCAGTGACTCGGCCTATGATAAAGTTACTGAGAACAGGGAACAAATTCATCTGGAAAACAGAACAAGAGACTGCATTTTTGGAGCTCAAAAAGTTACTTTATTCCCCTTAGGTCTTAGCTTTTCTATATGATCTAATGTATCAATTCGTCTCACAGTTGATACATCATCACGCAGAATCGGTTATATGCTTTTAGTGTTCAACCGATGATCGGATCCGGCCATCACAATCGGCCGATTGTGGGCAATCGGATGACAACGGCAACGGCTCCTGGAACATCGGTTCGGCTGATTGTAACAGTTGCCAAGCATTTTATGATGATTCATTAACCGCATTTCATTATTTTCTGCAATTGTTCAATGTTAATGTAGAATGATGTCAATGATACCATTCAATAAAGTTGAGAAACAACCACAATGTGCATTCTTAATCTCTCTAGACGCCCCTTTATGGGGCATACACGTTAAACGCCATGTAAAGTTTACAATTAAGCGTACTTGCGGCAATCGCCAGTTCATACCGGAAAGTGAAGGTTGCACCCCATTGACTCACGTCGCAGTAAAATTACCAGTCGTACGCACATGGGCGGTAAACGTGGCTCTGAGAGCCACGTTTACCGCCCATGTGTGCGCGACTGATAATTTTACTGCGACCCCAGTCAACGAAGTTTAACACTATGAAAAATGTTCGGTTTAATGTAGTTCTTTCAGCCTCGACTTGTCTAGTACTGCACGGTATTACAATCTCGGTATCGGCATCAGAATCGGCCTCGGCATCACAATGCGGGTCGTCCGGAACGGGGATTGAACTCGGGATCTGTAGTGTAGAAGTCCAACAGTCTACAACTGAGCCACCGCGCTCTCAGCACTTTCTGATCTGTTGCAACAAAACCTAAATGTTCATTCTCACTCTAAAAGTGACCAACCTCAGGCTATGCAGCTCACGTTTTGTTTGTGGTGGCGAGAAATATATGAGAAATCAGTGTATTTGGAACAAAAAAGATGACCCCACCCCCATGATAAATTGTCAATTGTGCTTTCAATATGGGCATGAAGCCCGTTGTTGTAAAACCCTAAATTCGGGAAACTTGAATGCCCAAATGGGATACAGGAGCAACCCATTGGGATTGGGCAGGAACACTAAGTGCCAGCAAATACATCTGATAGCCGTTTGTCATGAGACGATTTGTCTGAATGTGACCATAATGTCAATTCAGCTAGCCATTTTCTGTTCATACAAGTACATTTTGGTGACCTTGAGATTGCTGCACTTATTGACCCTGGCAGTTCAATAAATTTAATGTCTCAATCATCTTTTGATAAAATACATGTTAGTTTTAAATCAAACATTGACACATTTCGTCTCTTGAGTTCCAATGTGTTCTATGTGCCTACTGGCACATAGAACACACTGGAACTCAGGGGACGATTTGTTGAGCAGCATATTACGCTTGCAAATAACCAAACAGTTTTAGTACAAGAGACTGCCTCGGTCAGTGCACAGACACCTCATGGAAAGCAAAATGTATTTGTCCATATTCTGTCTCATACGTCCCAACCTTTCCTGTTAGGGATTGAATATTTATCGACTCATAAAATTTCATCAGACTTTGGTAAATATTCTTATCAACCTGGTACAGTTAAGGTGAGATTTAGAAAGAGATGTATTTTAGCTGCAGATGGTGAAGCAGTTGTTTGGTGTAAAGTTCCTTTTCATATTTCGTATGGTTTGCAGGATTTGTGCACACCCCATCATTCATATCGTAAATCGAGCGTGCCTGGTGCCCGCTGTGCTGTTACAGTAAATTTAGATCATTGTGTACCAGTTGATGCCCGCACTGCTGTTACAGTAAATTCAGATCATTGTGTACCAGTTGATGCCCGCAGTGCTGTTACAGTAAATTCAGATCATTGTGTACCAGTTGATGCCCGCAGTGCTGTTACAGTAAATTCAGATCATTGTGTACCAGTTGATGCCCGCAGTGCTGTTACAGTAAATTCAGATCATTGTGTACCAGTTGATGCCCGCAGTGCTGTTACAGTAAATTCAGATCATTGTGTACCAGTTGATGTCCGCAGTGCTGTTACAGTAAATTCAGATCATTGTGTACCAGTTGATGTCCGCAGTGCTGTTACAGTAAATTCAGATCATTGTGTACCAGTTGATGCCCGCAGTGCTGTTACAGTAAATTCAGATCATTGTGTACCAGTACAGATTTTAAAAGTTACTCATGATGCTATATATATATACCCAAGGGCCAGGCATTGGCAGATTTCAGTGCATTCAATGCTCACAGAGCGGCCCATCCAATACATGATGCAGATGGCCCCACTTTACAGAATGTGTTCATGCCATTAACAGAAGCAAACCTTTGTGACTATATTTTCAAGGTTTCAGATAAGCTTTCTGACAGTGAGAGACTCTTTACTTCAAATTGTTAAATGAAAATAAAGACATATTTGTGACTCCCGATAATCCTAAATTAGGTCACACTAACCTTGTAAAGCACAAAATGCACTTAACTGGTAGTGTGCAAAATTATTTTTGGCCATCAAAATTTGTTCACCTATCTTTGCCTTATTACAATTTATGGGAGAGTGCCTACAGGCTGCGTGTGGTGGTGGGGTGCCTACAGGCACTCTCCCATAAATTATAACAAGACAAGTCCTTACAGATTAAATAATATCACTTCAAAGATAATACAAAGCACATCCACTGACTATGAAGCCTTCAAGTTGCAGTACCTTCACCTCAGAGTAAAGCCCAAGTATGGGCTTCCAGCATTCTACAATTAAAGCCTAGTGTTGTTTGAAAGCATCAACAACCCTACCTTCTCCCACCTGATAAGAGGGAAGTGTTAAGATATCAGTTGGACGAATTGCTGACACAAGGTATTATCGCCCCTGTGAGTGAGTCCGAGGAGCTTGCAATCACGAGCCCTATTGTGTTAATTTCTAAGCAAAAGAGGGATAACTCTTCATCTGGTGATTCTAAAGAGAAACGTTTATCACAATATAGATTCTGTTGTGATTTCCGATTTTTAAACTCACAAACACAGGAATTTTGATATAGAATTCACGACCTTCAAGAGTTGACAGAATCTTTCGCGGACACAAACTCCGAAATACTTTTCGTCTATTGATTTGAGCTCTAGGTTTTTCCAGATGGTTATGGATGAGGATTTCTCATGATACATGTACACAGCATTTAACACATGTTTTGGAACATATACATTTTTATGACTACCTCAAGGCTTAAATATTTCACCAAACACATTCCAACTGCAAATGGATCAAGTTTTACGGGGCCTCACATTTCGACAGTGGCGAAGATAGCTTTTCGCTGGCGGAGGGGCAAGCCCAAAATTTTCTGACAGACCGAAAATTTTCCGACAGTGTAACAACAACTAGTTGTTTACTGCAAATGTACTGAAAATAGGTCTTTTTTACCCCAAATAGCATGTTTTTATCCCCAAAGCCAGCATTTTAATGTTATTAGGCATAAATTCGCCTAAAAATGGTCCCAAAAAGTTTCCGACAAAACTTTTGGTGGGGAGGGGGGGGGGGGGGGCTGCGCCCCCCCCCGGCCACCCTTTATCTACGCCACTGCATTTCGATCGTGCATGTGTTATTTAGACGTTTTTGTCACTTTTAGTAATTTTTCTAATCATTTGAAGGATTTATCGGAAGTATTTTCCCGATTTCGCAATTCCCGCCTAAAATTAGGACCCCAAAATGTTCATTTGCGAATGAGTTCTGCATTTTTCTTGGACATCATATAGGTGCAACCGGAATTTCCCCACCACTGGATCGAGTAGAAGCGATTAAGAATCTTCCATCTCCCAAGTCTTTGAAAGACCTAATAGGAATTATTGGTTTAATGAACTGGTATAGTCCTAACTTTAGTTCAGTGACTCGGCCTATGATAAAGTTACTGAGAAGAGGGAACAAATTCATCTGGAAAACAGAACAAGAGACTGCATTTTTGGAACTCAAAAAGTTACATTATTCCTCTAAGGTCTTAGCTTTTTCATATGATCTAAGGTACCATTTCATCTCACAGTTGCTACATCATCACGCAGAATCGGTTATATGCTTTTAGTGTTCAACCGATGATCGGATCCGGCCACCACAATCGGCCAACTGTGGGCAATCGGATGACAACGGCAACGGCTCCTGGAACATCGGTTCGACTGATTGTAACAGTTGCCAAGCATTTTATGATGATTCATTAACCGCATTTCTTTATCTTCTGCAATTGTTCAATGTTAATGTAGAATGATACCATTCAATAAAGTTGAGAAACAACCACTATGTGTATTCTTAATCTCTCTAGACGCCCCTTTATGGGGCATACAAGTTAAACGCCATGTAAAGTTTACAATTACGCGTACTTGCGGCAATCGCCAGTTCATACCGGAAAGTGAAGGTTGCACCCCATTGACTCACGTCGCAGTAAAATTACCAGTCGCACGCACATGGGCGGTAAACGTGGCTCTGAGAGCCACGTTTACCGCCCATGTGTGCGCGACTGATAATTTTACTGCGACCCCAGTCAACGAAGTTTAAAACACTATGAAACATGTTCGGTTTAATGTAGTTCTTTCAGCCTCGACTTGTCTAGTACTGCACGGTATTACAATCGGAATCGGCATCAGAATCGGCCGATTGTGAGCTCAAATAACCGGTAATCGGTCAGCAACCATTTTTGGCAATCGGTTGAACACTATATTCTTTATAAAGTACACCATGCATCAACTACCACTGACACTGAAAGTGCTTGCATTTTGCGTCAAAATCATTAAGACGTTGGTAACAATCTTATGGGCCAACAAAACTTGAACTTTTGGGCATGGTTTATAGTATATTAGACTGTGCACATTATCTCCGATCAAACAGATTTATCGTTGAATGTGATTATCAGGCTTTACGTCCAGTTTAACCCTTTACCTAACATGAAAAGCAGACGACACTTGCAACAAATTGTTTTGAATAACTAATTTTTTCATTTTTTTGTCTCAAAAACATAGGTTATGACCCCTCGTTGGAACGAGGTCGTTCCAACGAGGGGTCATAACCTTTGTTTTTGAGACAAAAAATGAAAAAAATAATGAAAATTAATTGGCGATTTTTAGCTGCGACTAGCAGCTCTTTTAGTGGCAATATCGGTCTATCGTTGACCAACGAGTTTCAAAACTCAATAAATTTGGAAATACTTGATAAAATGACTTTATATTTGGCATGTAAGTGTATCTTATTGATGTCTAGCCACTATTCAATGCATGTGTTGTTCCAAATATTTTTCTTGGAGTTATGGCCCTTGATGAACTTAGAATTTGTCGGTCTGTCTGTGACCAACGAGTTTCAAAACTACCGTTGAAATACTTGATGGAATGACTTTATATTTGGCATGTAAGTGTATCTTATTGATGTCTAGCCACTGTTCAATGCATGTGTTGTTCCAAATATTTTTCTTGGAGTTATGGCCCTTGATGAACTTAGAATTTTGTGAGATTGCACCACCCGTCGCAGCTACGGCGTCGATGTCGCGATTTTTGAGAATAGCGGTGGCCGGTTTTGGCCGTTACGTTGGGTAAAGGGTTAATAATCAATGAAAAGGTGTTATTTATGAACGATGGATGGCTATCTTACAACTGTTTACTTTTGATATTAATTATAAACAAGCTTCTCAAAATACAGTAGCCGACACCTTGAGTCGTGCGTGTGTGAGCAATACAGAACAATATTATAGTCCAGATAAACTTGATCCCTTTTTTCCTTACATTTGTGAAAATACAGGGACATTACGATTCCAGGCTTTTCATACTGAACTTCCACATTCAAGAGAGAACTGTCTGTTGTCTGGCCAACAATCAGCTCTTGTATCGATGGCAACATTAAATTTCAGAGACAATTTCTGAGCATAATATTGGATATGAGGGTGATGTTGAAGAAGAGGACCCCCCCCCCCCCCCCCCCCCCCCCCCCCCCAGTGAAGTGACTCACGTCAACGTACTTAACTCGACTGTGGATAAACATTTGGTGCATTGTGTTAAGCCTTCTCGGGGACTTGTGAATAATAACATTGTCTCTTCTTCCACCGACACAAATTCTAATACGACAGACACCAATGAACCGCTTGTTGAACTTATTGCTTCTCAATTATCTGACTCTTGTGCCTGCGGCAACCTCTCATGAGCTATGTGGCACAAATAACATTTTCAATGAGAAATCTAAATATTTTGAAAAAAATTTATTTAAGGAAAGAAACACTTGTTATTGACTTTCAGGACATTTATAATTATTTGAACAGTAGTGTTTTACATGACAGTCAGAAAAGAGCTCGTAAAAGTTTGTTGCAGTCATCAGATTTCATTCTAGTAGATGATTTATTGTTTCATAGTCGGGTTTATACAAGTCAAATAACTAAATCCCTGCATCATTATCAATTAGTAATATCACATTTACTTGTGAAGACTATCTTACAGACTTATCATGATTCTCCTATGGGTGGACATAGTGGTATACAAACTACAATTGATTTGATTCGGTCTGAATATTATTTTCCGAAGTTGGCTGACATTGTGTCCGCATACATTATAAATTATTGTGATGTGTTAACGGTAACATGGTCGGAAGTTTGTGGCTTGGAGCTTATGTTCAATCAAGACGCGAAGCGTCGGAGTTGAACATACGCTCCAAGCTGTAAACCTCAGACCATGTTACCGTCAACTCATCACAATAATTTATATGTTCCAATAAGACACTACCCATAGCCCCAAACCTACATTGTGGATACACGAGAGGTTTATTTACTCAACTTGTGATCGTTAAAAGTTGCCTTGTTCAAGGCAACTTTTAACTATCACAGGTTTAGTAAATAAACCTCTCGTGGAACCACTATGGCACTTGATAAATAATCAATAAACCACATAAACTCATTCCATCTTAGATTAAATCGTAAATCGGTTCGTAATTTAAACTACACTTCATCCGGGACACCGTCTGCTGCACACGTGAAACATCCAGAAAAATGAAGCGGCTTGCTAGACACTCCGTTGATGAAACAGTTACGAAACGGGCGATGTCATTTCAAATCGATTTCGCGTTGTGACGTCAGACGGTAACATTTGCCACTTGAGCCGTAAACATAAAATATACTAAGCGAGCTCTCGTCCAATCAGAGGATGGTTTTAGTTTTATTGGAACATTAAATCATGTGATATTTGTTAGAGACGTAAAGTGACTAACGCACATACTAAATCAGCAATTACTGCTCATCCAACTCCACACGCACCATCTGAAGTATGGCAGATTGACATTTATGCACCTCTACCACTTTCAGGTGATGGGAACGCATATGTTTTTACGGCAGTTGATATGTTTAGTACATTTGTTGTATTATTTCCGATTCGTACACATTACACTATGTTCCAACAAGACTAAAATCCTTCTCCTCTGATTGGACAAAAGCTCGCTTAGTATATTCTATGTTTACGGCTCAAGTGGCAAATGTTACCGTCTGACGTCACCACGCGAAATATTTGAAATGACGTCGCCCGTTTCTCAACTGCTTCACCAACGGAGTAACTAGCAAGCCGCTTCATTTTTTTTTTTATTTTTCACTCGTGCAGCAGACAGTGTTCCAGATGAAGTGTTGTTTAAATTACAAGCCAATTTACGATTTGAACTGAGATGGAAGGAGACTATCTGGTTTATTGATTAAATATCCAGTGTCGTCGTGGGATACACGAGAGGTTTATTTACTAAACCTGTGATAGTTAAAAGTTGCCTTGAACAATGTAGCTTTTAATGATTACATGTTTAGTAAATAAACCTCTCGTGTTTCAGGGTGTATGTTTTGGGCTACGGGTAGTGTCTTATTGAAACATATACGTTAATGTGATGAATTGTCCGAGGTTTGCGGCTCGGAGCACTGTTCAACCTCGACGCTCCACGTCTCGGTTAAACATAAGCTCCGAGCCGCAAACCTCAGACCATGTTACCGTCAAATCATCACAATAATTTATAATAACTGTATCCTTCTGCTTATATGAACTACTCACTCAGTATGGTATTTGTGACTGTTCAATTAGAGACAAGCCACAAGACTTTATGTCTAAGTGTATCAGAGAAGTGTGTAGACTTAGAAATTCCTCAACAGTTCACTCCCAGTTTTACACACCACTGTTTAGGTTTATGCGAACGAACACATCGAACATCAACTGACTGCTTAACCCTCTTTGTTTCTAACAAAAGGAATTGGGAAACATTTTTACCTGCCGCATCTTTTTGTATGAACAATACAGTTAATTCAAATTTAAAACATTCACCATTTGAGATTATATTTGGATCACGACCAAAATTTCCACTTTCTAACCAACTGTCTGGAACTAACTTTACAGACATTCCTTCAGAATATCACCAGTATATTACAGTTAAAACTAGAAGTCCTGTCACCAACTGTGCGCTTTTCTAGGCTTAATTGCGCGTTGGAATTGCATGCAATTGCCATATCGATTGGCATCCAAAGGACGGCAGGTTCTCCTGGTTACTCATAGCAAACACAGGCAATGTTTCTGCCAATGGACCTCCGGGTTACCCGGAGGTCCATTGGCTGAAACACTGCTTGTGCACAGGCCATAATTTTAAAGAGCCTGTTCACATTGACCGCCTTAAGATGGCTTATGACTGTCATTAAGCCTGCTCCATATTTGTTCTTTTAACACTTAACTCGCTGAGTATTTTCAAAATATTTTTCATCAAATCACGTCATGGCTGCTTCAAAGCAGCCATGACGTGATTTGGTGAAAAATTAATCTAGATGTAACACAAGAAATTATTTGTAAAAATAGATTCAGTTTGCAGTGAGGGGAGTGGACTGCATGTGCCCACATTATACTAAAATCAGTGGCGAGAGAAATCCTGTGTTGGGCAGGAATATCCGCCAGCAGCATGCAAGGAGTTAAAAGATTCAGTTGTAACAAATATTAATGAGCTTAATAGTACATATGAGGGTGAACTTACTTCTGCACCAGCACAAGGCCAGAACGTTTATGAAATCACCATTGATATTGACAGTCGTTCACCAATCTCTGATAAAGTATATCAGACAACAGCATCTACTCAACCTCGTGATGACAATGATATATTTAATTGCTCCACTGAGATAGAATGTGAGTCATCCCCCAGTTCGCAAGTGCCAGACCTTTAGATCAGTCTTATTTGGGCACAACGGCAAATATGGATGCGGCCTGCATGGTTGGCGAAAAAGCACCGGGATTTCGTTCTTCTTGGCGTCTGTTTTAGGTTCCCGGTCCACGTCTTAAAATGATAATTTACAACCCCTTGTTATAAGTCTTCACCATTATCACAGGTTCCCACCACCCTTTGACGTAAGTTTACTCGACTAACTCGAGAAGGCTTCTTGGTTTCAAAGTGTCGAGCCAAAAGCCTATTTGAATGTAAGATAAACCACGCATGGCGTTTACTGGTAACTGCCTCAAACATGAATATAATAGATCTCAAGCCTTAAATACATGATCATACAGAATTCGCCACAGAAAAGCAATCGTCGTCGACAGTGTAGTATAAGACACTGTCAACGGCGATTGCTTTTCTGTGGCGAACTCTGTGGGGTTTTTAAAGTTATTTATGTGTTGCATTGTTTGATTCGAAGGTAAGCTCTAAGCTATGTTACAAGCATCAGGGAAACCTGGCCAAACTATACGAGGCCTGGCAAGTGCAACATAAGTCTACTTTTGACAAAAAAACCCATAGTGAAACTCACAAACGACCACTTCGTAAAAGACGCAAACCAGAGCACGATCGTCACCCCACTTACATGTACATTTAATCTGGCGATTTAAACCAGAGTTGTAGCTCAGACTTACAGGGTTTTCACAAACTTAAGAGGGTTCTTGCCTGTCGACAACTGAAAGTGTAAATGGGCTGGAATATTTAGTTCATCTTCTGGTGAACCAGAACACAGTGCCATTTGGGTTCCGATCTCAAGCTTAGATTACAAAGCTCGAAAGAATATTCAATGTCGTCCCCCACCCCTTATTGAATAATCATATTAAGACGACTTTAATCCGAGATATTCTAATCATTCTCAAAGTTTTGGGAGAAGACTTTTAGAATGTAACAGTCTTTGTTTGAGATAACAGTAAGCTTTTTAATAAGTACGCAAACGTGTTTGTTTAATTTGAAAACATATCCTTTTTAGTAGGAATAAGGTACTTGGACTTGCATTCATCTTTATCTCCACTGTCATTTATTTTGGAGATGATTGTGGTGATACAAATGTATGGAAGTGTTTAATTTGCAAGTTGAACATTTGTCGGAATAACATTGTTGGTTCAAACAGTTCCTTTTTTTGAAGCAGAAAATTGTCCTTTGTCAGATCCAGCATAAGCATTTCTGCTTCTATTTGAAGTTTGTTACATGGTGTGTAGATACAATCCTATGCGAGTAAATATTACCAGAAATTACTCACTCATGTGGATTTAGGAGTGCTGTCATCACTGAGTCATTATTTTGGGCCTCGTTTTATCCTTACCAGGTGTGGGTATGGGAGATTTAAAATTGATATAGTGTCAACATATATTTACTTTTGACCTAGGCTGTTACTTCTTTATCACTTTACATGTACATGGGAATTTAAGAGTTTCAGGTCTCTACTGGGGAATTATAGTGAAAAATTGCATATGGCGAGGCACCTTTAACATGTCTTTTGATGTGAACATCATTTCTCAGGTTAGCCGTGTGATCTGTGTTTCAGCTCTCTTCCCTCTATCACCAACCAGTTTAAAAAAAAAATCAAATCATTAGATTATTTTTTTTTGGTTTCTGTGGCGGGATGTTATATATACAGTGGAGCCCACTTAACTGGTAAAGAGCTGAGTTTTTTCTGACAACAAATCAAAGCTCATCATACACCGCTCTATTACAATTAATTGGATAGTGCCTTATAGGCACTATCCAATTAAATGTCAGAGAGCAAGGTATTGTATAAAAAATCTGATTCATATCGGGGACAATAAAGGCTTCCTTTGGCAGAATGAAGCTACAGACAGTTATTGCCTGTCACTTTTAGTAAAGCCCAAAATAGGGCTTCCAGCACTCTACCAGTTAATTGGATATCTCTTAATTGTATATCCCTGTTAATTGAATATAATTTCCAAAACACAAAACCATTTACCATAGGTCCAGTACAAATTTGACCTGTTAATTGAATATACGTTATAGAGTAAACTCCTGTTAACTGAATAAAAAATCTTGTAACCTGTCGAGAAATTACCCTGACTCTCCCCAGTTGTCCTTTGTTTATAGACCTATTTTGCCTCAGTACATTCAATACAGACATTTAATCTATTATGTCTTTTTTGACAGAGCTCATGGAGCTCTGTCAAAAAGATATAATAGAATAAATGCTAAGTTTATCTCTAGAATACAGGAAAGTTACACAACCCCTGTTAATTGAATACTCCTGTTAATTGAATAATTTTCAATGGCAAAGTGGCTATTCAATTAACAGGTTTCCACTGTATTATATCATATCAACATTAATAATAGGTGCATGTTTGGATTGCAGTGGAAAATGATTACAATAAAAAGTTAGCTAGCGTAATATACAAATTCAGCAGTTGAAAATATATTATTTTTCATAACATTTCAACAAAAACAAAATTCAATTAACAGGGTTCGACTGTACTGCCTATTTCTTATTGCCATCATGAAAATTGGCAACACCAGACGTGTTGGAGTGGTTTGAAGCAGAGTCTTTGTATGATGAAGAATTAATAATGGCATTAAGTAATGATTGGGTGGATGAAGTGATGAAAGAAAAGAGTTATATTGAAAATTCATCGCACAATAAAAGTCAGAATCGTAAGTAGAGCTTCGCTGAAGTTGGAGAAGAGGTTGTGCAGCTATCTAAACATCGCAGATTCCCTAGAGGGGAAGCTGAGACGTTCAGGTAGCTGAACTGGGAGGGGTTGAAGGTGGTAGTGGTAGGCATATGACTTTCTTGGACAACAGGTCTGGGTACACACACAGGTCTTGTCAAGTGTGTGTTCGGTTGTTGAGTGAGACATCTAGATGTCTAAGAGATTTCGCTTTACCTTAGTAAAGTTAATAAAATCACTGATGTAGTCTGTTGGTTTCAGTTTCAATGAGTTCGTTCAACTGGATACTCAAAATGCTGTGTAAAGCTAATTGCTCTCCTAAGCTGATTGAGGAGAGCGATTTTTTGCCCTCCTGCATTTTTCAGAATGCCAGGCCTGTTTCACAAACTCTTGACATATAAAACTATATAGTTCTGATTACACGCTTCGTCAGCATATTTATTTCGTGATTATTCAAGGCTTTGCAAGGCATCCTGGCACATTTTCTAGAATTTCAAGGCCCTGAACCCTCTTAGTCAAATTCAAGGCCATTTAGTTTAAACAATATTTATTTCCAAACAAACAATATGAAATACAAACAATCAAGCCAGTATTGTGTACATAAGTATGGAAATGGATTCAGCAGGAAGCTAGAAAGCTTATACAAGGCTGTCTCCATATGAGAGTATCACATGTAATGATATCAGCAGTACAAGGGATTTTTATTATTTGCATGGACTATAAATTTTGTTGAGTGCATGAGAAGGATAGTGGGAATAGAAGGTGCAAAAGGAATTCAGGGGCTTTGTGGTGGAGGCAATAGGGGAGAGACCCAAGGGAGTCAGTAGTGACCAGTACTTTGATGATTGAGTGGTGTACATCGGTATCCGCGAGTATTGAATCAGTGGTGCTGGGTTGATTAGTCAAAACGTTTGGATAAAAGAATAAATTCATGAACTTTCTCGAAAGGCCATTTCTTGAATCCAATGCCCTGCAGGAACTCTGTACATCTTTCAGAACTCAACATAAAGGTTGTGTATTGGCACATATTAACTGGTATAGTGCTGAATAATTTTTGGCCATCAAAATTTGTTCACATGTCTTTGCCTTGTTACAATTTATAGGAGAATGCCCACAGGCACTCTCTTATAAATTATTACAAGGCAAATCATACAAGACCAAATATTTATATTTATTTATTGGTGTTTAAGGTCACATATTTATGCACAATGGCTAATCATGACCGTGACAGTTTTATGAGTGGGGGAAGCCTGAGTACCCGGAGAGAACCACCCAGCAACTGTCAGCTCCCCAACGTACGAACTCCACACACCATCGACGTGCAGTATACCTTAGTACACAACGCCACCATGCCCCCCTGTGGGCAATGGAGATGAAGTGTCTTGCAAAATGACACCACGCGGTTGCTGCAGGTGGGATTCAAACGGAGGACATCTCGGCTTGCAACCTGCACCTCTACCTACTGAGCCGCCACGCTCCCTAAAAGACCAAATAATATCAGATAAGATGATATTAAGCTCAGTAATTGAATTTGAAGCCTTTAAGTTGCAGTACATACACTTGAGAATAAAGCCTGAATATGGGCTTCCAGCACTCTACCAGTTACCTGGGAGGAATAATATTTACATCGTTTTTCAGTGAAAATGAATAGCATCAACTAACATGCAATCACAAAAAAAGTGAGATCGAAACATCAGGGTTCATACACCTTTCCCACTAAGAAATTTCATAACTTTTCCAAAAGGTTTCAAGGAGTTTACTACTATACAGTTAAAACTAGAAGTCCTGTCCCGAATTGCGCGCTTATCTAGGCTTAATTGCGCGTAGGAATTGTGTGCAATTGTAACGAAATGCCCTCCCTGGAGCGCGTCGGGTTAACCTCCATGGAGCACGTCGGATTCATATCATTGCACTTGGGAGTCTCGGTTCCCGAAGTGTTAATCAGAGTGGCCAAGTCCTACTTGGTAATAATTCTCTGTTGGAATAAACTTTAATAAGTATAAACGCTGTTCTCAGGCACAGTTATGTAATTTTATTCATATTCCTAGTCTATTTGCATTGCATAACATCAGTGCAACTGCCCTAAAAGTTCTCTGCACACTTGGTACAGAAGTGGAGCACGAGACACGAAATTAGACAATAGTCTGACCTATAGTAACCTTACTAAGGTGTTTTCGACAGAATTTGATATTATGATTGGCATCATTAGCTAGTATAAGCCTAACCTATGATAACCCCATCAGAATGCTTTTGACAGATTTTAGCATTGTATACTGACCCGGCCTTACCTTAACACACCCAGTATCACTTTCAGCTCTGAGAATTGTGCAAGATAGCACGTTCGATGGGCGTTACTAACAGTGTTGAAATTGTACACCTACCAAATGGCAGTGTCCTTTTAAATGCGAGAACGCATACTATTAGCACAGGATACCCACAGGATGCCCTACTATCCCGGAATGGAAGTAAGGGGTTAAGAAATACCTCTCCGCCATCTTGGGGTATAAGTGGTGTTCTGTGTTTTATGACGTCAATTGAAACAAGATCTGCACGAGTATGCACGAATCAAACTGTATATAAACCAACGGAAACACCCGAATTGTTACTTCTCTCTGGGTCTTTCAACACGCTTAGAAGTCACTCTCCTATTTTCATGGAAGAACGCTGCCGAATGCTGCCAGGCCAGACAACAGTTCCAGACACAGGACGCGATGAGAGCGATGCGATAGTTTCGACTTAGTCTCATTTCGTATCTGATATATTTTATAAATTTACCAGAGAGAACATTTCTTGACAGTTTAAATTGTAGGAATTTTACTTAGGGCTTTGAATGAAACGTAGAAAACTGTAAGTAACTTTTATGTGTTTTGAATTTACCCTTTCGCTGCGGCTGCAGTATCAAGAATTGTTGCAGACTCCACAGAAACAGGTTGCCTCTTTGATTGAACATTTGAATTGTCCTGTGGCCACTTGCCACGATTGAAGTCCTAACCCAAATCCACTAGACGATAATTTTTCCGAGGTACTTAACCCTGCTATGCCACAGGCCAGTTTATATGGTGCCGTTCATCAGGATGTGAACTCTGACTTCTAACTCTCTTGAAACGATCGGGTGAACATTCTAGAAACATCTGTTAACCCTAACGGACCCAGTGAAGCCGAAACTGACTCAAAACGTTGCCGCTGGGGAGCTCAGTGAACTTGTGAGAACTTTTTGATGTTATTTATGGGGGACAGACATCCCTTAATTTTACTGGTGAATTGAATGCCTGGCAGCTGAAATTTCTAAGGCAGCAGACGCAGAAAGCGCCCTCTGAATCCAATACTGGTACAACTTCATGGTGGAACTGGTTGCATGTCCAACGTGCCATTATTTACACTGATGCCGACCGCCAATTGCTATCACATCCAAACCACGCTCGACTGGTCGCACCGAGCGTTGCTCATCAGATATATCGAACTTTTGACTGAACATCAGAGAAAAAAGGAAACTCAGGGAACTGTGAAAAATCTCGAGGAATTCCAGGAAATTCTGAAAAGACAACCGTGTGTGTTTCAACAGTTATAGTGCTAGCAAGGTAGGTGCAATTTTCTTCATTTTACGTTCGTTAACAGCAGAAAAATTAAATCGTAGTAAATTACTTCATAGTAATAAAATTTATTGAATAATTGAAAAATGGCCTCACCGCCGACAGAACGAGAGCTGCGGTTACTTGATGAAGTTACTCAAGCGAAACAGGAAAGGGAAGGTCTTGTGGGTCAGTATGAGCTGCAACTCTCTGAACTGAACTCTCAAGCCCAGGGCTTGCAGCAGCAGCATACTGCCTCACAACAAACCCTTCAACAAACACAGACAGCCCTCGCCCAAGTTAAGGCGGAACTGATACAGCAGAAAGCTGATTTAGAATTACAGCTAGCTACTGAGAAAGCTGGTGCCCAAACAAAACTGCAGAGAGTAAAAAGACAATTGGCAGAAGCTGAAAAGAAAGCCAAGGACCCCACGTCCTATGCCATAATCGACCTGCATGAAACCGTGCATCAAAGTGAAAAGAGTAATGCAAAGACTGCTAACGCTACTCAGGCCCAGTCTATTCATTCCCATATTAAGAAATTTGACAGGAACCCCCTGAATTTTCGGGGTTGGATAAAATCTCTTGACCTTTTCTGTGAGACAAATGATGTAGAAGAGAAACGACGACCTAAAATCGCTGCTCAAACCAGTGACTTTGTAGTTGCTGATTTTATTTTAAGAACAATGAAGAAAAATCCTGAAATGCCTTGGTCCGAACTGTATGGCGAACTGAAAAGTCGCTATAGCGCCACTATGGATAACTCCATGGCTACCAATCAGTTGCGCCATATGCGACAAGGGAAAAATCAAACTCTTGTCTCATATGCTAAGCAAATGCTTGATCTTGCAAAAGACGCCTTTGATCAGGAGATTGATAACCCCACCATCCAGAAAAACCTCTCAGATTACTTTTGTGACGGGTTGTATGACAACGATGTTCGGATGAAACTAATCTGTCGCATGCCCAAGACGCTAGAAAATGCTGTTAGTCAAGCATTATTTGAAAATGCCGCGAAAATCAAATTTCGCGCCCGCTCGGAGGCTGCCAAAGGAAAAGCGCCCTTTGGGAAGGCATTTGACCGACAATATGAAGAATATGAGCGCTATCGGGACCCTGTCTTTCGCGATTCCGTGGACGAACAGGAAGAACATGTAGATCTCCCTTTGGAGACGAGAGACGAGACTCCCATGGACATAGGTGTGGCGCGCCGACACCATAAGGTTAATATCTTAACGAAAAACTATAGTGGAGGTTATGCGCGACCTCCATATCAGAATCAGAACAAAAATCAGTATAACAATCAATACCGAAATAGGGGAGGACAAAATTACAACAGATATCAGAAACCGACACGATTTTGACGACCGGTTTGCAATCGTTGTAACCGCGTTGGTCACGTGAAACGTGATTGCCGAGTTAACTTGACCAAGCAAGTGAGAACACTTGATATTCAGCCAGCAGGTGAAAGGTCACCAGGGGCGACCTTTTGCTGCTTTCGCTGTGGGAAGCCAAACCACTTCGCTCGCGATTGCCGAGTCAATTTAAACGAAGGGAACTCTGCCCATATGGGGCAATGAGCAGAGTTAATGAGAAGTCACATGCTCCCAACAGAAGTGAAAATGGAAATCACCAGGGAGACGTGATAAATAATGTACAAAATGAATGTATGAATATGTGTAAAAATAAAATTGTAAATAATAAGACAGGTGGAAATACGGGTAATAAAACATGTAATATAAAGCCAAGTACTCAGTCTCAAACAAGGAGAACCAAAAATGATTCTCCTCCAGTGAAAAGTAAAGCCATTCAATGCACAAGGTGTGGTCAGACCACACATAACAGGAAAAATTGTACAGTAAAATTCACAACCATTCCTCTGACTGGTAGGCCTAGGAAACTCAAGGCCAACTCACAAAATGGCTGCCCTGCAAAGGACAGTCAGCATGCAAAATGTACTTCACAAAATTGTTTCAGCTATCAGACCGCCAGTGGTCTGGAAGTAAAAGTATATAGGACTGGAATAACTCAGGTAGCTACTGACGCTATGGTGAATGCGGCTAATAGCCAATAGACCCATGGTGGAGGTGTTGCCAGAGCTATAGCTCTTGGAGCTGGTCCAGCCCTTGAACAAGAATGTCAACAATATATTCAACAGCATGGAGATCTTCCAGTAGGTGAGAATATGACTACCACTTGTGGAATGTTGCCATGTTTAGGGGTGATACATGCTGTGGGACCACGCTGGAATGATTACAGTGATAAAAATAAATGTCTCAATGTCTTATACAGTACTGTACAGAAAGTATTGCAGGTATGTGACAACAAAAATTTTGTAAACATAGCTATCCCACTGATTAGTAGCGGGATATATGGTGTACCTAAACAGAAGTGTGCAGATGTTTATGTGAGAGTTCTACAAAACTTTACTCCTAAACAATTAAAAGAGATACACATTGTAGATGTAGACCCTGATATTATGATTTATATGAAAAATGCTTATGAAAATCAAACTATGAAAAAGTCTTGTGATTATAATCAACCAGGTAAGCAGGGTTGTGTTGAAATAAATCAACAGAAACAGAAAATAAGTGAATCAGGAAATAGGTATCCAAGAATAAGGAGCCAAAAGAAATCACTTGGGAAAAACCCAAAACTACAAAACAGGAAAAACCCAAGGGGAAGTAATTGGAAAAAACCATGTCAACAGGAAGTGAAACACTCTATGGAAACCAAGGGAAATAACTTAGTAAACAATGATGATTACCCAAATGGGGAACAACAGCAACAAAAACTTAGAAATTCTCAACCGGAAACAGTAACCATAAATTATGGGGCTGCTTCTTTGAATAGTGTCTTAGTGAACATCAAAGGACAGCGAGTACGTGCCTTATTAGATACAGGGGCACAGACAAGTTGTATTAGTACAAAATTTTCGAAAAATCTTAAACACCGATCGAAATTAGTTGGTGATAAAAATTCTTTGCCTCGCATTGCATGTATTACTGGGAATGACACTCTCCCTCGAGGAAAAGTTAGACTTGAATTTTATATTCAAGGAATTTATCAGGTGCATGAGTTCTTAGTAATAAATGAATTGAATCGAAGTATGTTATTAGGAATGGATTGGATTAGGGGCAATCGAGTTAATTTATATTGGGAATTTCATAAATTGAGATTAGATGGTCACTATGTACCCATTGTTCAAGATATACAGGTGAGTTGTCTTACTCGACTGATTAATCAGGTGGAACTTAAACCACAGTCCACTTGTTTGTGTACAGCAAAAGCTTCCGGTGCAAAATGTGTCTTTGATACAAAATACTTAGAACATCATGGATTGACTAAAGGTCACGTGGCTGAACAGCCTGGCCTCTTGGTCAGTAACAGTATAGTCACTAATGGAAATGAAACCATACCTGTACTGTTGGTGAACAGTACCAACAAACATTACACCTTGAAAAGGGGATGTTTGATTGGAAAACTTGAGCCAATAGAACAGGAAGAAAAAGTCTTAGGAGTTAATCAGATCTTAACTCAAAATACACCTGAAGATCAGATCACAGATGCTGACATACAGGTGCCTGAAGACAAACGGCACCTGTTGATGCCAGTCATCAATAATAATAAAGACTTGTTTGCAAAAACTGATAAAGAATTAACACAGACAGATACAGTTAAGATGCGTATCGACACAGGGGATGCGCCACCAATAAAAAGTAGAGCATATAGAGTTCCATTACTTAAGAGAAAAATTATGGATGAAGCACTTGAAGAAATGCTTCAATCCGGAATTATACGAAGGTCAAATAGTGCATGGAGTTTTCCGTGCCTGCTCGTGGACAAAAAAGACGGCTCGAAACGCTTCTGCGTTGATTTCCGCAAGCTCAATGAAGTTATGAAAGTTACGAACTGGCCGCTTCCATTAATTGACGACATCTTTACTTTATTGAATGGATGTCAATACTTCACCACCCTTGACATGAAGTCAGGTTACTGGCAAGTCAAGATGGATGAAGAAGACAGACCTAAAACGGCCTTTGTTTGCAATAAGGGCCTTTATGAGTTCAATGTGATGGCCTTTGGACTCGTTAATGCTCCCTCGGTGTATCAATCCCTCATGACAAGCGTCTTGGAAGGTCTAGAGGATTTTTCTCTGGCCTACCTTGACGATATTTTGATTTTCAGACGTGACATAAAATCTCATATTGACCACATTAAACAAGTATTTGGTCGACTAAGAAAACATAAGTTGAAGCTAAAAGCTAAGAAGTGTTCCTTCTTTCAATCTGAAACATCTTATCTTGGTTTTGTAATTAGTAAAGATGGAATTAAACCTGAGACTTCGAAGGTCGAGGTCATTCGAAAATTAAGTCCGCCGAAAACGGTGACGGAAGTGAGATCTTTTATGGGCATGACTTCATACTACCGTAGATTTATTCCTCGGTTCAGCGAAATTGCTCAATCACTCTTAGAACTGACAAAGAAATATGCAAGATTTCATTGGCGTGATATACATCAAAAAGCCTTTCAAGAATTGAAAGATCGTTTAACTCAAGTTGCTCATTTGTCATATCCAAATCCCAGAAAGCCTTATGTGCTTTACACAGATGCCAGTGGCCGCTGTGTCGGAGCGGTTTTGGCACAACCATGTGATGACGAAACAGGTCAACTACCTGGAGTACCTGATGAAAAACCCATTGTCTTCCTGTCTCATAAACTGGGTGAAACCCAACAGAAATGGTCGACATTTGAGAAAGAAGCTTTCGCTATTTCATATGCTTTGGATAAATTCAATAGCTACCTGCAGGGAGCAGAGTTTGTTATTAGGACAGACCACGCCCCCCTTGCAGTATTTATTGAAAAGTCCGCAAAACAATGCCAAAGTACAACGCTGGGCATTGAAGATAGCTAGCTACAATTGTAAGATTGAATATTTACCAGGTAGAAAGAATACATGTGCTGACCTACTTTCTCGTTTACCTGAGGGAATTGCAAACGCTGACCCCGGGTACGAGATGGATAATGTGGAAAATCAGAAAGCGTTACAAATTGGAATTATAAATAGTAACAAAATTAATCCTCAAAGATATGTACATGTCATCACAGATGAACCCCAGGTTCCGCCCGAACCACAAGCAATTAATTACAAAGATTTGGACATGAAGGTAGAGCAACAGAAAGATGAAAAGATTGTAGAAATCATTAAGAAGTATCAAGGTAACCATACCCCTGCACACATTAGTAGTAGATACCTCATGATTGAGGGAGTATTATATTACATCAGTACAGCTGATGATAATCCACGAGTACGTTTGTGCATACCTGAACAATTACATGCAGATGTGTTGAAACAATACCATGACGAATTAGGTCACCTTGGCATAGACAAAGTATACAATAATATCAGTAGAAAATATTATTGGAAAGATTTATATAAACATATTTATAAACATGTAGAAAATTGTCTTGTGTGTCGAGCTCGTAACACCAGAGCTCACACTTTGCCATTGCAAGAGACTGATAGACCTCCATAACCCTTTGCTAAAATAGCATTGGATATGAGTGGTCCACACCCTGAAACTTTATCAGGAAACAAATACATTGTGACCTTCATAGATATTTATTCTGGCTGGCCTGAAGCATTTCCAGTGCCTGATAAAAAGGCGGAAACAATTGCTAACTTGATAATAGATCAAATTTTTCCAAGATTTGGATGTCCTTTAGAAATATTAACAGACAATGAATCTGAAAATGTAAATGCAGTGATGAAATATTTAACTGATTATTTCAAGATACACCATGTAACCACTTCCTACTTCCATCCACAATCTAATGGGAAGGTGGAGAGGCTACATAGAACGCTGAATGACATCTTAGCAAAACTAGCTCGAGAAGAATTAGAAACATGGGATTTATTCCTAAATCAAGCTATGGCAGCCATCAGATTTAATGGCAGTGAATCTTCTGGATTCTCTCCATTTTATCTGGTGTATGGCAGAGATGTGGTTTTACCACTCGACAACATACTTAAACCTCGAGAAAAATACGTAGGTGAAGAACCTCATAAGATAGCCATTCAGGAACAACATAAACCATTTCGAAAACAACAAGCTGCACAAAAGAAACGAGTATTAAAACAACAAAGATTACATGATATTACAGCAAAGGATATCACCTTTGAAGTAGGTGATCCTGTTTTATACTCCTCAGGTAAATCTAAAGGCAAATTAGAATCGAAATGGGACTACCCATTTCGAGTCATTGAGAGAACAGGTCCAGTGAGTTACAAGATACAAGATCAATTAACTCGCAGAATAATTAAATGTCATGGAGAAAGACTTAGTAAAGCGCCTCAAGAATGGGAGGTGCCTCAACCTGTCCAACCTGTTAGAGCACGACGAATACAACGTTACGCTGTCCCATCAGAACAGTCGACTACTGAACACAGTAGCAGTAGTGACAGTAATGACAGTGATGAAGGTGACGATATGCAAGGGATTCAAGAAAAACACCCCTTAACGTCAGTCATTAAGAATAAACGACAAAGACGAGAACATTCTTTTTCAGAAGAAGATGGTGTTCCTTTAGCAGAATTAAGACAACAAGTACAACAGATACGAGATTACAAGAAACGTATGAAAGAGCTACAAGCTCCTTCAGCCGATCGACAACCCTCGCGGTTCATTGCTGATGATCGAAATGATCGAGTAAATGATTCAACGATGGAAGTTGATCAATTGCGAATAACTGAAGAAAAAGGCCAAAGTAGTGAGCCCCAACCTAAACAACCAAGTAAAGATATAACTGAGATGATCTCTTGCATACAAGCTGTGTTAAGAGATCATAATAAGATTAAAGAATCAGGTGAGAAATTAGAATTAGGAGCGGTTCTGAAACCTCCTACTACCTGGAGTACTAGTGATTAAACGTTACCACAAGACGAATGATAACTATACGTAACACATAATGGCAGATACCTCTCCTTAAGTTTGAGAGAGACGAGAGAAAGTGTAAAATGAGTAACAAAATTGTATTGAGTTATGATTTGTTCGGAACGAAACTATAAGTGAGATCTTGTCAGCCTCGCGAACTGACTAAGACTCTCTCGTAGTTGGATTAACCTTCTGACCTTTTACACCCGGGAAGTGAATCGTCAGAGTGAAGGTAATTGCATTGCGTATTACTCATTGCGCTAACTCTTGCTTCCTTTCTCATTGTAGGAGCAAGATGTTGCATTGGATGTTTTTAGTTGGTCTATTGACTACAATAATAGATGGACATACTATTATTAGAAACAATGTGATTTTTAAGAAAGTGAAAGAAGTAAATATGGTAACTAGTGATTGGAGTACAATGTTTGTTTATGAGCTCCAACCTTTTATACAATATGTGCGCAGACTTGATCGAAGTATGAGATATACCAATGGTTTGTATTCCGCTACAACCACAGCTTTTCGACAAACTTTTGTAGAAATAAATGGTGAAAACTCTACTCTTGCCGTTGCGTTAAGATCGATCATAACGGATATACACCAGGAGATCAGATACCTAGATAATCGTGCTACACGAGTACAAGAGGATCTGAACGATTACCGCAGATTACATGGACATACAATCATCTCGTCTCAGAAGAAACAAGGTTTGTTCGACTTTGTAGGTGAAGGATTGAGTTTTCTTTTCGGAACTGTATCCCAGTCAGATTTAAATGGGATTGCAGATAATTTAAGACGACTAAGTACTAATCAAGCAATGATTCAACATATTCAAAAACAACATTTAACCTTCATTAAGATGAATCACGAAGCGATTCTGAAAAACAGAGAATTTATGTTAAATATATCGCGCGAATTGATGTTATTTCAAGGTCGAGTAAATCAAGTAGTTCAGAATCATGAAAATCGAATATTATATCTTGAACATTTCACTCATGCTTATCATCAGCTTGAGTTTGTAATGAGTCGATTGGAATCAATGATAATCGCTGCAGAAACCACTCTGCGGGGATTACATGATCAAATGGATATCCTAGCCGATAAGAAGTTATCACCGAAAATAGTGGATCCTTCACCATTGACCTCAGTATTAATGAGTATTAAAGTTCAATTAGATGATAAGTCAATGTTGCCGCTAGATCTGACGACAGAATTATGGCAATATTATCATTTGCTTACGACGGCTGCCATTTATGACGACGATAAACTGGTGATCTTTATGAAGATCCCCTTACGTAATTCGAACTTACAATTCGAAGTGTTCAAGGTACAGGCTTTGCCTGTACCCTTTGTCAATGTAACCAAGAATGCGTCGCAAGTCGCAAATAAATTAGTAGCAATATATACTCTTGAATCTGACATGTTAATTATTAATAAAGAAAGGACGAAGTATGTTCCAGAAATAGGACATGACCAATGTGTAGATAACAATAAGTTGTTTTGTCCTTTAGTAGGTGCCGTACGAATGATACATACAACGACAAGTTGAATGTTAGCCTTGTTTCTAAACATGAAATCAGAGATTCCGAACTTATGTCAAACGGAAGTTCGATTGAATATCGACCTCCCGTTTAGTACAAGAATCGATGAAGGAATGTGGTACATCACGACAGATGTCCCACTACGATTCTCAATTACGTGTCCGAAACGAAGAAATCCGAAACCGAAACGGATTCTTCCGCCAATTGGAATTTTGGAATTAAAACCGTTATGTATGGCATCGAGCGGTCAATTAATGCTACCGAGTTATTTCCATAAAAGGGATAATTCTACTTTTCGGATTGTTACAAAGACGGTGTTACCAAATTTCTCGTTGTTACAATGACAGATGTGGAAACCTGTCATAGAGAGAGTGAACATATCGACGTTTACGATACCGAAGGAAATAGAACACTTAGATGACTTACCCATGGATGACTTAATTCATGAACTTGACTTGCTAAATTTACAAATGATGGAATCATTTGAAGTCCCTAAGTGGGCTTATGCTCTCGCGACTGTTGCATTAATAATAGGATTATATCTGCTTTGGAAGTGCTATCGAACCGATAGACACAAACAGATATACAAGTGGTTAAGAAACCGTAAAAGTAAACCAACTTTTTCTGCTGTTGATGATAGTGAAATGTCTAATTTTGCATTTGCTGATGATGAAATCTATACTAGTATGGGACCTAAACCACAGCCTTCAGCTCCTGCTAATCCAACTGGAGCACAACAACAACAACCACAACAACCTCCTAAGAGTATTAGAGACATGATGAGAAAAGCTGTTCAAAACTTTAGACCTTCTCCTCAACCTAATAGGAAATCAATATATCCCCGTGTACAACATGATGTGGATTCTGCCAATGTCCACATAACTATGTTCGATATAGACAAAGAAACTGAAAAACAGTAGTTCACACACTGTGTGTTTTTGTTTCAGTGATCAGTGTACAAATGGCAGAATCTGATTCTAGTGTTGACAGTGGGATCGATGATTTCCCTGATTACCAGAGTTATTATAATGATCGTGACAATTTATATGATGATGAAACTTCAAGTACAGTTAGTACTGGAACTGACAGTAATAGTACCATTTCACAAGAACTTTTTCAAGACACTCATTCATCTAGTATGGACGTAAATATAAATAGCAATTCATCTGATAATTGTGTCTCTATGTTGGCATCAATAGAAGCATCACCATCACCTTCTATAGCATCTTCCGACCTTTTGTCAACCCCTCCAAGTAGTGATCAAACCCCTACTGATTCTATTTTACTATATTCACCTGAACGACTTCAACAACTTCCACCTTATTCGCCTACGGATACCGTGGAAACGTTAGTTCTTCCTCCAAGATTACCTGTTAGAACCCATGATGCAATTATTCATCGAGACCCCGAGAACCAAGATGGACTCGGTGGGTTTGTTTATGACATTACAGTAGGGTCACATACTTCTTCCAGTATGACCACACCCACAAGTGATTCTATGCCTAGTGATTCTACCACTGTTCTGGACTCTGATGTAGCAGAGTCCGGTATCAGTGTGATACAGAACGAACTTGCACGAGCTGATCTTGAATTAGAAGTACACACTCCTTTAAGTGATGTAGAAGCAAGACAATTTACTCCATTACCTACTAATGTTGTCTCGCAGCCTATAATCGATATACGACCGAGACCGTGGGAGTGGGCAAGGAGCGAGTTTTTCGGGACACCTCGCCCGTTGGTCTCTCCTCATGAATTTGATCGAGATATCATACGACCCAATACATATGAACAAGATTTTATGAGAGATACAGATCTCTTGGGCATTGAGGATGAATTTGGATGTCAATATTTTGATTTTGATTTGAATATACTATATATAGAGGTTGAGCGAGAGTTAATATATTATTATGACAGTGCTATTGATACTCATTTAACTTTTGCAAATAGGTCTAGATATTTAGTGATATACAATTGCCCTGATTTACAATATCCAAAAATCAATGAGCAGGGTGAGATAAGTGAACCTCTGCGGTATTATAGTCACCGGGTGGCTACTACCAGCAGTGTACATCATAGATTTCACATGCCAAGAAATGTAGCAGAGTTTACTCCCTTCTGTGCAAGATATTGTGACTATAGTCGTCGAAAACGAGCACGATATCACTCAGATGGACGACCAAGGAGTTTTCAACCCTTTGTTGTCTATCATCAATACCACCCAGATTGGACATTTCACAGGGTCAACGTTTGACTACCGAACAGGCCCAAATACTGTGTATCGGCATTACCAGTTGCCAACACGAAATGAAAACCTTCAGAGTGAAGATTGAGAAATGCATTATTATTATTATATGCAGAAATATAAGCAGAAAAGTCTAACCAAACTATACACATCACATAGTGTATATATATGTACATAAGATTTTCATGAATCTGGTTTCCCAATTTCTGTATAACCCTTGATTGGAAACCTGATACATGATGATCACGGGTCGTCTGTGTTTGTCTTGATTATTAGTCAAAATTCTTACAAGAAGTTAGTAATTCTGTTCTAACAGTGTAACAATTTATTATAAATTCGGAGTTCCTGGAGTGTATTAGATAAGTTACACACAGGACTCCAATAATCAAGGCATACAAAATTGAAAGTTGGTGGAAAGAGTGTTGATTGAGTGCACCAAGTTGCAGACGAACCCAGGGGAGCGTATTATCAAGAGTAAATTTTAGTGTAATATAACGTAATTCTATTTTTCACATAGTGGTTTCTTTTGTTTTGAATATTAGTCTTATATTTTATTTTATTGATTACTTTGCTTGTTGGAATGGCTTCAGTAAATACATTAGAGTTTGAGGAATTCGTGTTGGAGCAGGTGATGTTTCATTCGCATAGACGTGAAGCCTTCCAGCATGCAGTTTCTACTTGTAATGCCTTCTGTTTATTTTTCCCAAAGGATTTATGGAGACGTCGCCGCTTAAGGTTCATTCGTTTGTGGAACACGAGACATTATAATCCTGCCACTGGTCAAACGGAGATAATGCAACATCAACTTTGCTACCGTTTTTATCTCTCAGAGGAAAGAAAAGTAATATTTCCCCATCTTCTGTACCTCCCGGAGTTACCAATAGTAGTTGAACCCCATGAGGTCACTGGTCCCGGTCCTGACGAGGTCATTATTTCAATGACCCCTGTTGGAATGGCCGATATTATGACCATCGACAAAATCAATTGGATGCTGAACTGGACCTGATAGCCGATCCTGGTTTGGTATGACCGTTCAGGAGTCATGAGATCTTCCCTGGTAGTACATATCCCGCTAGTGAAGATGCTGATGATTCATATGGATACTATCAGCACCAAAACCAACCTGCACGATTCTTTCCTCCTGGTAACGTACGGATAACTTATGATTTGGAGAAACAACAAAAACAATATCGTCTCCTTCGTGAAGCTTTAATCCGACACGAAGGAAGACGATTACAACGCTTTAGTCTTCGAAATCAAATTATCAGATATAACGAGATGACAGAGGTACAGACTCATTATGAGGGTCTTGGAGACCCTTGCTGTATTTGTTTAACGGAAATTTCTAAAACTTGGCAGGATTTATTTGTGTGTGGCCAATGTAAACAACAAATCCACTACTCTTGTGGTATTGCATGGGCCAGGTCAAAAGCAGGTGCCCATGAGCAAGTTGCTTGCCCGCACTGCCGTGCACCCATGAAGTGGGGTATTGGCAACGAGCCGAAGCTTCCCGTACCACCTGAAATGGACCCTCATGTGTTTTAAATACAGAATTTGTTAATTACAGAAGTTGAGAAGGCGACTCCCTACAGCTGCGTGCCGTCGGGCACTGTTGTCATCTTTGGACGTTCTCTTCTGAAGATAATTTTCTTATTTCACAGGCAAACTCAGGCAAAGAAAGTACTCCAATTAAAAGAAAAGTTAAAACAAAATTACATAGTGACATTCTAGACGTGACTCCTAGTTTTGTCACTATCGACAACAGAATAAAAACTAACGAAGAACCGTTAATGGGGAAAGTAGAATTGTTCATACGGCACAGCTGTAGAATAGTGTAATATAGTTTTTGGGATTTTCAATTATTGAGTATAATCAGTCACGTTTATTTTGTTTTAAAGTTAAATATTGCACTCGGTGTACAATTGTTTACAGTTTTTAGTTTTTCATAGTTGAAATAGTTTTTAGTCATAAAAGTAATATTAAATCCTTGAAAAATGGCCACTGCATATGCATACCGTATAGTTAACCCAACTTCAGAAGATTTTCTTCCGGAGCAATTAGAGTACTGGACACAGAGATTTCGTATCCCTGTACATATGAACTTTCACCACGGAACTTCCGCTTTTCAGCGTAAAATCCGTGTGTGGAATGTGGTACAGTTAAACGAAGTCACCGGTCACTTGGAATTGATTCGAACTCACGTCTTGTACCGGTATTGTCTCCACACAACAGAAGTAGGACGAGAACTAGTGATGCCTCACATAGTGGTAATTGAACATGATGCCCGATTAGCGACCCCTCTGGAGGCAGCACGATCAAGCCGTACAAGTGTCATTCGTTATTGGAATGACCAACGGTGGGACGGAACATATTATGATCAACGAATCCCTTATGAATTGGAGAATGGGATCGATACATTCATCACATCTACTCTGGTCTGTCCATTTCGCCCTAGTGAATTTAGTCAGATCTCCCTACCTAAATTACCCCGCGAATATCGAATGATCATTGGTGAAACGTTCCATCATGTGCAGGTGGAACATACCTATGAATGGGAAAATGCACAATACAGTCATCAAGTCTTGCAATCCTCGCTTGAATTGTATGCAAGCCTTAGAATCTTTCAAGCCAGACAAAATTTAGTTGATGGAGATGGAAGACAATGTGCGATATGCTTGTTGGACATCGTTGGGCCTCATACAGCATATCGTTGTCCTCAATGTACTCAAATAGTTCATATCTACTGTGGGTTAACTTGGATGCAACAAAAGCAAAGTTGTCCTCTGTGTCGTTTTGACCTCCTATGGGGAACCCCTTTGAAGAAGCATAGCTTTGATTATACGGCCTTCTATTATCAGTTTTTCCCCACCAATCGAATAATGATGTAGAAAAGTTAGAAAGATAAGTATTGTTATCAATATCAGTTAAATTTTATTTTTGTTTAGGTTAATTGAGAATGTAATTCCTTAAGAGAAAAAGGTGATTCCTGTTGTCTGGAGGCATTCCGATAGTATCAACCGTTGAACCGTTAATAAGATGGAATCCATGTAGCGCATTTCTTATCTCTTAACCTGGTAGTGTCTGATCCTGGTTACGGATTCCCGTCACGATGTTCTGACTGTGATGCTATACATCCTGGTCACCACATGTGATTGGTCATCCTGATTCCATGGGTCAGGTCATCCGGGTCACTTTCATAAAATTTGGAGTTCATCTAATCCAGACTCGAGCTCCGATAAATTTACCGGACCTCGCGTCTTGGTTGGGAGGATTATAACGAAATGCCCTCCCTGGAGCGTGTCGGGTTAACCTCCCTGGAGTGCGTCGGGTTAACCTCCATGGAGCACGTTGGATTCATATCATTGCACTTGGGAGTCTCGGTTCCTGAAGTGTTAATCAGAGTGGCCAAGTCCTACTTGGTAATAATTCTCTGTTGAATAAACTTTAATAAGTATAAACGCTGTTCTCAGGCACAGTTATGTAATTTTATTCATATTCCTAGTCTATTTGCATTGCATAACATCAGTGCAACTGCCCTAAAAGTTCTCTGCACACTTGGTACAGAAGTGGAGCACGAGACACGAAATTAGACAATAGTCTGACCTATAGTAACCTTACTAAGGTGTTTTCGACAGAATTTGATATTATGATTGGCATAATTAGCTAGTATTAGCCTAACCTATGATAACCCCATCAGAATGCTTTTGACAGATTTTAGCATTGTATACTGACCCAGCCTAACCTTAACACACCCAGTATCACTTTCAGCTCTGAGAATTGTGCAAGATAGCACGTTCGATGGGCGTTACTAACGGTGTTGAAATTGTACACCTACCAAATGCCAGTGTCCTTTTAAATGCGAGAACGCATACTATTAGCACAGGATACCCACAGGATGCCCTCCTATCCCGGAATGGAAGTAAGGGGTTAAGAAATACCTCTCTGCCATCTTGGGGTATAAGTGGTGTTCTGTGGTGTTTTATGACGTCAATTGAAACAAGATCTGCACGAGTATGCACGAATCAAACTGTATATAAACCAACGGAAACACCCAAATTGTTACTTCTCTCTGGGTCTTTCAACACGCTTAGAAGTCACTCTCCTATTTTCGTGGAAGAACGCTGCCGAATGCTGCCAGGCCAGACAACAGTTCCAGACACAGGACGCGATGAGAGCGATGTGATAGTTTCGACTTAGTCTCATTTCGTATCTGATATATTTTATAAATTTACCAGAGAGAACATTTCTTGACAGTTTAAATTGTAGGAATTTTACTTAGGGCTTTGAATAAAACGTAGAAAACTGTAAGTAACTTTTATGTGTTTTGAATTCACCCTTTCGCTGCGGCTGCAGTATCAAGAATTGTTGCAGACTCCACAGAAACAGGTTGCCTCTTTGATTGAACATTTGAATTGTCCTGTGGCCACTTGCCACGATTGAAGTCCTAACCCAAATCCACTAGACGATCATTTTTCCGGGGTACTTAACCCTGCTATGCCACACAATTGCCATATCGAATGACATCCAAAGCACGGCATGTTCTCCTGATTACTCATAGCAAACAGAGGCAATGTTTCTGCAATGGACCTCCGGGTTACCCGGAGGTCCATTGGCTGAAACACTGCTTGTGCACAGGCCATATGTACAGAATTTGATAGCCTACTATGGTCATAACGCGTAGATTAACGTGCAGATCGACGTGCTATTTGTGCATATTTCATGACAGGACTTCTAGTTTTAACTGTAACATGCGATCACAAAAAAGTGAGATCGAAACATCAGGGTTCATACACCTTTCCCACTAAGAAATTCCATAACTTTTCCAAAAGGTTTTATGGAGTTTACTACTAGTACTCAAACGATTAGTCGACTAGTCGATGTTGACTCTGGACAAACCAGTAGTCGACTCTCAATTGTGCAGTCGACAAATCGGAGGAGTTCAAGCTTTTAGGTAAATAGTATCCCTTCTGTGCCACTGTCAGACAGTTTGAACAGCAATACTGGGCAATCAATGTATACATCTATTGCCATCTAATACTAGTGACAGTAGTTTGTTTTAACTGGTACTAGTAGAGTGCTGAATTATTTTGGGCTATCAGGATATGTTATTAATTTGCCTTGTTGCAATTTATGGGGGAGAGTGCCTGTAGGCACTCTCCCATAAATCGCAACAAGGCAAATTAAATAAGACTATATAATTTCACTCATAGCATAATTAGAAGCACATTAACAGAATAATGTTCCAGTATCTTGCTGTATATGAATGCCCAAGTGAAGCCAAATTTGGACCTTCAGCACTCTACTGGAACACCAACACTGTTATAAGGAGACAAGTTATCACCAATGACTAGTCAAAGTTGACTTGACTTTTGGGCGTTGACTAGTCGACTTTAGAATTCACTAGTCGTTTGAGCACTATTTACTACTATACCATACAGCCCTACAGTTTGGAACAATTTTCAAAAAACATCTGGATGAAAAATTCCACAACATTTCCATATATAATACATGTTTTGAACTCTTCCATTCACCACATGCAAACTGCTGTCCAATACCATTGTCATGAAACATCTACTTGAAGAGTGTGCTCGCTTCAGAGTTTGAATTGTGTTGAGAAATTGTATAAAGAGATCCCAAAGACCGGTACACAATATGAAACTACAGTTAAAACTAGAAGTCCTGTCATGAAATGCGCACAAATAGCACGTCGATCTGCGCATTAATCTACATGTTATGACCATAGCAAGGCTATCAAATTCTGTACATATGGCCTGTGCACAAGCAATGTTTC
Source organism: Pictodentalium vernedei (assembly GCA_031216915.1). Classification (NCBI taxonomy): domain Eukaryota; kingdom Metazoa; phylum Mollusca; class Scaphopoda; order Dentaliida; family Dentaliidae; genus Pictodentalium; species Pictodentalium vernedei. Next base: position 776,655,901 of record CM062295.1, read on the forward strand.
AGCCAATGGACCTCCGGGTAACCCAGAGGTCCATTGGCAGAAAAATTGCCTGTGTTTGCTTTGAGTAATCAGAACCTGCCGTGCTTTGGATGCCATTCGATATGGCAATTGCGCTCAATTCCTATGCGCAATTAAGCCTAGATAAGCGCACAATTCGGGACAGGACTTCTAGTTTTAACTGTACCATCAACTTGTAAATTTGTAAACATGTACTTTGATGATGGATGACATTTGTGCTATTTTGTGTTATTGTTTTGCCTTCTTCTATAAATAAAAAAAGTTGGGAATTTTGTGTTTTTATATTTAACTCTTTGTATGCTGCTAGCAGATATTTTTGCCAGGCCAGCAATACACTTGTCAACAAAAAAGACATATCTCAGCCTTGGGTCAACAAAAGATATCCATGTACATTTGATTAATCATTTCATAAGTGCTTTCTGGGCTTCATTTGTTTGAATTTTTCATCAAATTCAGCCATGGCCTCCAGACAGCAGCCATGGCTGAATTTTATAAAAAAAATCAAAGACAATACTAAGCAGGTTAAGAGTTAAATGGCTCGTACCATTTTTTTCTACCAATTGTGCCATTTTTCCATTTGATTATGGAAGTGTGCCATTTTTTTCCTGTGCCATTTTTTCCTCCACCCTGTGCCATTTTTTCCTAGGGTGTCAAAAAAGTGTGCCATTTTTTCCTGTGCTATTCTTTCTTACATTCCATTTTTTCCTCCCCCTGCGCCATTTTTTCCTAAGGTGTCAAAAAAGTGTGCCATTTTTTCCTGTGCCATTCTTTCCTACATTCGTTCTGAGTATCCAAATGCTTCATAATCGGGTCGCGTGAAGGAGATCAAAAATATTTTTTGTCTTTTTGTTTAAGCTACCTTTTTCACCTTATTCCATGACAATTCCACACCCACCCAAATTAAATTTTATTTCTCCAGATTTCTAGACCCAATATTAAACAAGAGGCCCCCAAGGGGTCTGAAATGCTCACCTGAACAGAACATGATATCAACAGAGTCCAAGAATGAATCTACATTAAGCAATCAATCTCCAAAGGATACATTGTCAATACCCTCAGGAGTGACTAAAATAGTCCAAGCATCATGCATTTTCTTCAGTTAATCATAATGTAAAAAGTGGAGCTCCCTTGATACAACCTATGTGGATTAATCTTAGTTATTCACCTCTAGAGGGTACTCAATAAAAAATGTCTAATTCTTCTGTTACATGTCCAATAGGGAGCCCCAATATTAACCCAGGCACTCCATTTGAACAAACTTGAATCTGACTCCCCTAGAGATGTTGTAAACCAAATATAAAAGGATTCTGACTGGTGAATCTGAAGAAGATTTTTGAAGAAATTCTCTCATATTGCATTAAGTTAAAATTTGGGTTCCCATAGGGAGCCCAAATATAAAACCAGGGACTTGATTTGAACAAACTTGAATCTAACCCCCCTCGAGATGCTGTATACCAAATATGAAAGCATTCTGACTGGTGAATCTCAAGAAGATTTTTAAATAAATTTCCTCATATTGCACTACGTTAATATATGGTAGCCCAAATATTAACCCAGGCACTCGATTTGAACAAAGTTGACCCTACTAGAGATGTTGAATACCAAATATGAAAGCATTCTGACAGGTGAATTTGAAGAAGATTTTTAAAGATATTTCCCATATTGCACCAAGTTAAAATTTGGCCTACCGTAGTGAGCCCAAATATTAACCTATGGACCTGATATGAACAGACTTGAACCTGTCCCCCCTAGAGATGTTGTATACCAAATATGAAAGCATTCCGACCGGTGGACCCGAAGAAGAAAATTTTTAAAGAAATTTGTGATATTGCACTAAGTTAAAATTCATTCTTCCATAGGGAGCCCAAATATTAACCTAGGGTCTTGGTTTGAACAATCTTTAATCTGTCCCTTAAAACAATGATGTATACCAAACATTAAAAGATTCTGACTGGTGGTTCTGAAGAAGAATATTTTTAAAGATTATTCCCCATATTGCCCTAAGTTAAAAATTCGGGTTCCTGGATTGAGCCCAGATATGAACCAAGGGGCTTAATTTTAACAAACTAGTATCTGACCCCCATATATATGCGGTATCCCAAATATGAGTAGATTCTGACCATTGGTTCTGGAGAAAATTCTTTAAATTTTTTTTTACAAATATGCTGAACCAGCATTTTTTCGATGCCTACCGCCCCCCCCCCCCCCCCCCCAAAAAAAAAAAAAAAAAACGATGGCAATTTTTTTTACCATTCAATTCTATTGGTCCTAAGATGCTTCATACCAAATAACAGTTCTCCATTCTCTGCGGTTTGGGAAGTATGGGCATTTGAAAATATTTCTATTTATAGGTCCTGGGGTTCCCTTGAGGAAACAGGAACAATTTTCTTTGCATGAGTCAAGTACTTATGACCCAATAATACCACACACCAAATTTTTTTCAAATCGGACCATCAGTTCAGAAAATAGAAATTTTGGGCGGGGCCAAAAATCTTGCCCCTCCCATTACAAAGGCAAATATTGCTTCACGAACTTTGTTTGAACAAACTTTATTCTACACTGCAAAAGGAAGCTACATACCAAATATCAAGTCATTGTACCCACTGGTTCATGAGAAGAAAAATATTTTGGAGCATTTTCCCCCATTCCCCTCTCTATGGGGCTGGGTATGTTGAGTTGAACAAAATGCAATACCCCTTCGGGACCATCACTTACACAAACTTTCACTTGAATTGGCCCAGTGGTTTTGGAGGAAAAGACCAAAACACAGTGTTGCTGGACGCCAGATAGACGACGCCGGACAGAGAGCGATAAGATAAACTCAGATTGACTTCGTCCATGTGCGCAAAAACTCCAATTTTCCATTCTTTTCAAGAGTATGGCCAATTATTTTTCCAATTCCATACTTTTTTCCAGGATTTCAGACCAACATATCAACACATTTGGACACACAAAGTAGATTTTCTGTTTCTCAGGCCATAATTTGTAAAATTGAATGCGGGTGAGCGTTTTTTTTATTTTATTTTCTATTTCTGTAATTATTTCTTTGTCATCAGAAGTTCATGTTCTTGGTTTATGTTTTAGGCCTCATAATCTATGGAATAGCATGAGTGGTGGAGTATTTCATCCCTTGAGAGCAAGAAGGCTTTGCAATGCTAAAACATTGCTAAGCCTTCTTGCACTCAAGGGACAAATTTATCAATTTTTTTTAACTTGGATAAAATATCAGACATAAACCATTTAATTTTTATTTTTTTAAGTTTACAATGGTTATAAAAAAGAGCATGTAGCAGCCAAAAGGACCATTCGGAGGGGCCTGAGAAACAGATTTTTTAATATGTTTAGGCCTTAGTTGTTGCTATTTATTTTGGTGGAAATTTTGTTGAAATATGGTGTAGTGAAAACAGAGAACAATCACAGTACTTTTTTCTCGAGTTACCAACAAATGTGGCTTAACCCTTTACCCAATGAATCGGCTACATCCGCCCATGTGATATGCTAATTCAACAGCCGAAAGAATACTATTTTTAAAAAAATTTCAACAAACCCATATCACATGGCCCCTCTTTGGAACAAGCTCGTTCCAGTAAGGGGTCACAAGATATGGATTTGAAATTTTTTGAAAATTTAAAAAAAAATGATATTTAAAATAATAAATTTCGGTATCGTCTGCGTTGGGTAAAGGTTTAACCTGCTAATGGGTTATGACGGAAAAAATCTAATTTACATCCACAAACAAACAAATACATGATACAACTTAAACTAGAAGTCCAGTGCTGGAAATGAATAAAATTGACGGGTGCAGTTTTAAGCTCCCGCGAAATCACTGACGAGAGTAAATTGCGCCCGTAAAATGTTAGTATATGAATTTTCGAGGGATTATGGTCACCAAGCACGAGAAACCTTAACCCTTTGAAACCAAGTGGCTGCTTTTCCAGCAAAGTCATGACGTCATTAAATGGGATGACTGGTCAGTAAATGTGTGTGGTAGACCAATCAATATTTTCAACGTGCAGCCCCGAGGCTGCACGTTGAAAATATTGATTTGTCTACCCCAAATAATGAATATGGACTTAGTAGCTGCCATTCAACTGGCATGGAAGATACCACTAGTGTTCAAAGGGTTAAATGTATAAGGAATTGCTGAATTATGACAGTAACTTGCCACTGGCCACAGAGTGCTGCTTTCTCAAAACAACACACATTTATATGCCCTCACAGTGTATTAGAGCCCCACAATATTTTTCAATGAGTGCATTTTTTAGCTCCCGTAAAATAGAAAACACCGGTGCTGACTGGAGCAATTGCACTCGCACCCGTCTCATTTCCAGGACTATAAGTCCTGTAACTGTATTATGATCTATATTGAAGTAAAAGCTCACGGAGTAAGAACATTTCTTGTCCCTGTCAAACTCAAATTGACCCATTGACATCTTTAGGTCCAGTAAAAAAATATTGTGCCCAACAATTCTATATTAGTAAATAGAGATCATTAACATCATCCCTAACCTCTACTGGAATACGTATGTAATGGCGGAAATAAATGTTAAAATTCGACTGTATATACAGAATGAAAAGAGTGGATTACCAATTAATCGCAGCGCCATATATTCTCCACTCTCAATTTGGACTATGCGTGTGCCCACTTGTTTGTCATAATGTTTGATAAGTTTGATAAAAATTTGTTCATTAATGAAGGTGAAGTTCCACACTCAAAAATCTCCTGTACAAATCAATATTAAATCTTCTCAGTTGAAGGGGAGATAACCTCGTAAAAATCATAACGGATGGGACATTTGGAAATATGAGCATGTTCACTCATTACTGACCATGTTTAATAAATTTCATCGAAATCAGTTCAATAATGTAGGAGTTGCGCACACAAGAATCTCTTTTGAAGATCCATAATAAATCTAAGTCCGGGGGAGATAACCTGGTTAAAATTGTCGCAGATGAAAAAATTCAGAATATGCGCATGTTCACTTGTTAGAAATAACGTTTGAGAAAGTTTCCTCAAAATCAGTCAAATAATGTAGGAGGAGTTGCACATTCAAGAATCTTGTTTGAAGATCCATAATAAATCTAAGTCCGGGGAGATAACCTGGTTAAAGTTGTCGCAGTTGAAAGATGTTAGAATATGCACATGTTCACTTGCTAGTCATAATGTTGGAGAAGTTTCATCAAAATCAGTTCAAAAATGTAGGAATAGTTGCACACACAAGTTCGGATGTCTGTACGGGCGTCCACAATATAGCCCCCACTCCCGAGTAGCACTCACATCTTGGAGGTGGGGGTATAATAATTACTGAGTGAAAAATCTATCCCACAGCAATTTAGTAGTAATGCACACTCCACATACCATAGTCTCAATATTTTCTTGCTGTTGGATCAGTTCAGTTTGTAATTCCATTATCGAATTCATTAATAGCGCGTTATATTTTGCGGTGCACAATGCAACGTTCTTGTGTATTTCAGACTAATTTATTATTCTTCTGCAGTAAGGATTGCATTAGGCTACACAAAGTAGATCTTCTGTTTCTCAGGCTATTATTTATAAAATTGCATGCAGGCGAGCGGTTTTTTATTTTATTTTTTATTTCAGTAATTACTTCTTTGCCATCAAAAGTTCATGTTCTTGGTTCAAGTTTTAGGCCTCATAATCTACAGAATAGCATGGGTGGTGGTGTATTTCATCCCTTGAGTGTGAGAAGCACTGCAAAGCCTTCTTGCACTCAAGCGACAAATTCATCAATTTTTTTAACTTAGGTAAAATATCAGACATAAATCATTTAATTTTTATTTTTTTTCAAGTTTAAATTGGTTATAAAAAGAGCAAGCGGCAGCCAAAAGGACCATGCATGAGGGCCTGAGAAACAGATTTTTTATTTTTTTAGGCCTTAACTAAAAATCATTTTCTGCACTAATTGTGACAGGATTTCTAGTTTCGACTGTAGTTACCCTTAATTATTGAACCACAATTCAATACTTATACAGTGAAGCCCACTTAATTGGATGTCACAGAACTTAGGTACATATGCATATCATCTTGGTAAGGGTGAACCGTGGACGTCAGTTACGGGCCACAGTAGGTTTCACTTCCAACGGTAAATAGAAATTAGATCCACCAATTGGATTATAGCAGTGTGAATCTTACCAGTCAGAAATTTTATGTTCCCACGGTAGACTGAAACTGGATGCTTGATAAGTGTGAGAGGGAGAATTGTTTTGACCGTGGCATGGTAGAGTCGTGTAAAACTTTGGTCCGCTGTTTGCGGCGGTTAACTGTTTTCCAGCAAGAATGGACATGTAACATCGTATATATACAACGTTTAGTTTATGTTATGCTTTCGTAAAACGAAATGTGTACAGTTTGCGACTTTCAGACAAAATAAACCTGAAGTTGATGGATAAGGAATATGCTCATTCCAGCGACTGATAACTGGTGTATGCGAGATTAGTAAGGAATGTGAAGAACATTGTCATCAGGGATGTCACCTTTGAATGAACATTTTATCACGATATTGTCCTGGGGACAAAGCTTGCAGCATGGCATGATTTAACCCAATAAGGAGCCCGACACCGTTTCGTCGTTAATTTCAGCTCATCATGCAGGAGATTCCTACAGCTGTGATACACCTATAAAAATCACCACGTAGCGCTACGAGGAAGTGAAGCCCTTCATGAACTTGATAACAACGAAATGGACATTTCCATGTAGCTTGTGCGAGAGGTCGTTTGCGAATAGATGTGATCACGTAGGTTCAATTTATACAAGTATCTTTATTTTTCTATCTGTTCAACCCTCTCAAAGTTTCTCATGTTTCAACTTCATTAAATATTATATTGTTGAACACTTTATTTTATGGGTTATATCAAGCACAAAGTGCACCTAAGAAACATCTGGAATCTCCAACTTATTCACCCGTTAAGGGTTAATTTTAGGATACATCCGGACACATATGGCGAGGCTACCAGGATAGTGATCCATACAAGGAAACTCGTATGGCTTGCAGTTTCTAGTAGGTTTACTCATTAACCCATAAAACGAAGGTTCAGGAACCAATCATTTCAAAATTCTGCTAGCGCCTATACTGGGGAGACCTGCTGTTATCTTCCAACGAAAAGTGTTAAATGAGTGTTCTATATTTGAACTAATTACGTGGAAGAAACTGACATCCCTGGTTGAAAGTCGATATTCCATGTTCGTTAAATATGGAGACTGTGACTCAGCTAGTGGCTTTAGGGGAAAAGGTGGGTCTGAGTGGTACGGAGTTATCAGATTTTGTCCAGAGTGAAAGGGATGCCCAAAAGGAGGAACTGCAGAGGCAGACGACTTTTAAGCAGGAGGAGGCAAAAATTAGAAAGGAGGAGGCCCAGCTTAGAATAGAGGAAATTGAAAAGGAAATGGAATTGTTGAGGTTAAGGTCTGAACTTGGAGAGGGTACTACAGGGTCGGAGCTGGGCAGGGCACCAGAAGTAAAGGCACTGCGCCCTAAACTTCCTACATTTGCAGAAGGCAAAGATGATATGGACGCCTATCTAGAACATTTTGAAAGGTTTGTCCAGGGTCAAAATTGGAACGAAGATCATTGGGCAATTTCTCTTTCCCCACTTCTCACTGGGAAGGGGTTAGATGTGTACACCGCACTCCCGCCATCTGAAGCGACCGACTAAACTGTTTTGAAAAGGGTACTTTTAAAGAGGTATGAATTGACCGAAGAAGGGTTCAGGGGTAAGTTCCGTGAAGTCAAACCCGAGAGGGGGGAAACTGTTTTTCAGTTTGTGGCACGGTTACGGCGATTTTACAGTAGGTGGATAGATCTGGCTGAGGTTGAGCAGTCGTTTGAATCTCTGAAAGATTTGATGATCAGAGAACAGTTTCTGTCAAGTTGTTCTAAGGAAATGTCATTGTTTTTGAAAGAGCGTAGGCCCAAAGACTTAGAGGAGCTAATAGGTTTGGGGCAAAAATATGCTGAGGCACACGACAGGTCGATAGGTCCAAGCAGACATGTACTGCCAAGGTTCAATAAGGTAAGTATGGAAGTGGTGCAGACAGACAAAGAAACCAGGTGCGAGAAGACCGTTTATGTTTCGTCTGTGACCGAAAGGGTCACGTGGCGAAGGAATGTCGGGGAAGAAAACAAGTAGGTTTTAAATCAGATAACAGTAAGAGTATCATTAATAAAAGAAACCACATGAACGCTGCATGCATTGATATCAGGTACAATATTGAGAATGGTCATTTATTATTAGCTGATGGGAAGAGAGTCCCGTTTATTAGTGGTTTATGTAAAGAGCCAGAGGTCAATAATGGAATGCCAGTAAGTAAAGGTTTTGCTGGTCATTCGCAAGTCGATGTGTTAAGAGATACGGGTTGTTCTGGTGTTACAATTGATAGGTCTTTGGTGAAAGATTGTGAATTGACAGATAAGGAACAATTTTGCATGCTAACTGAGTACTGTGAGGAGATTTCCTGTGACTAGAGTAGAAGTTAATACTCCTTATTTTAAAGGTACAGTTGAAACCAAGTGTATCAAGAACCCGATATATGCTCTTGTGATTGGAAATATCCTGGGGGTCAGGGACACCCTGGATAAGTCATAGCATTGTAAGGGGGGAGTGGAGAAGCGCTCCCAAGATAGGACAGCTGACAGGCAGTTATGAAAGGGTCGTGATTGCACTCCTGGAGCAAAGGTCGTTCACCAGGTTGAGGAGGTAAGTAGCAGTCAGCAACAAGGACAGAATTATGTAAATGTTCAGGTTGCAAATGAGAGATGAGGGGATGCCGGGGACAATTACAAATCTTCCATTGTCAGAAGTCAAGGAGGCTTTTGCAGTTGTTACACGGGTCCAGAAGCCAAGGAGAAGCAGCCAATTAGGCCACTTGTAGTTCCACGGGAAATGGTGGGAGAGGTTGACGTTGAAGAGCTGAAGCAAGCCCAACGGGATGACGAGTCTCTAATTAAATTATGACAAGCTGCCGATGAGGGACAGGCTGTGTTTACCAAGAGAGATCACAGGTACAGATTTGAGGTAAGGAAAGGTGTGCTGTATAAGGTTTACAGGCAACCTTGGGGTGAAGTACAGATTGAGGTAAAGCAAATTGTGGTCCCTGAAAAGTTCAGGAGACAGGTCATGCCCTTGGCCCATGAGGCCATTGTGGGAGGACATTTGGGTCAGAAGAAGACCCTGGATAGGATTGCAGCATGCTTCTACTGGCCAGGAATGAATGGCGACATGAGTAGATTTTGTAAATCATGTGATGTGTGTCAGAGAATGGTGCCCAAGGGAAGTGTCCCTAGGGTACCGTTGGGTACAATGCCTATTATAGAAGAGCCATTTCAGAGAGTGGCGGTAGATCTTATTGGGCCAATCAGTCCGTTGTCTGACAGAGGCAATATGTATATATTGACAGTTGTGGATTACGCAACATGATACCCAGAGGCAATACCACTCCCCAAAATCGAGACGGAAAGGATTGCAGAGGCACTGTTGGAAGTGTTTTCGAGGGTGGGATTTCTGAAAGAAATATTGAGAGATAGAGGGAGTCAGTTTACATCCGACGTTATGGCTGAATTGTGTCGATTGGTATCGATAAAACAATTATTTACGGCGCCATATAACCCAACATGCAATGGATTATGTGGGAGAATGAATGTGGTGTTGAAAGGGATGGTGAATATTTATATTTATTTATTTATTGATGTTTAAGGTCACATACTTATGCACAATGGCTAATCATGACCGTGACAGATCTATGGGTGGAGGAAGCAGGAGTACCCGGAGAGAACCATGGAGCAACAACGAGCAGCTGCCAGCTCCCCAACATCGTAACTCCGCACTGCAGCACAGGCAGGGTTAGGTTGGTTAAAGACATACACACCATCGACGTGCAGTACGCCTTAGTACACGGCGTCATCGTGCCCCCATGTGGACAATCAGGGGTAAGTGCCTTGCCCAAGGACACAATGTGGGAGACCGAAACGATCGCTCAGACGGTCACCCATCCAAGGACTAGCCGAGCTCGACATTGCTTAACTTCGGTGATCTGAGAACCGGTTACCGCAATGCCACCGCTCCTCCTGAAAGGGATGGTGAAAAAGATGTTCACAGGTATCTACCCGCTGTACTTTTTGCTTATCGCGAAGTGCCACAGTCCAGCACCGGGTTTTCGCCATTTGAGTTACTGTACGGTAGGTCGGTCAGGGGAACGTTACAGGCCTTGAAAGCATTATGGACGGAAGTGGAACCTTCGGATGTACGAAACACGTACCAGTATATTCTTGACCTAAGAAATAGGTTAGAAGAAACGTGCAAATTGGCAAGAGAGAGCCTACTGGAGGCACAAGGTAGGTACAAACACCACTACGACAAGCGATCAAAATGCAGAAAACTGAAGGTAGGACAAAAGGTCATAGTTTTATTGCCAACAGACAACAATAAACTGTTGCTGCAATGGAAAGGACTATTCGAGGTTAAGGAAGTTGTTGGGGACAGAGATTATAAGGTAGATGTAGCTGGTAAGGCAAAGATTTATAATATTAATCTGCTCAAGCATTATGAGGAAAGGGAGACAGAGGAGCAGCCAGTTGCTTGCAATGAAACAGTAGTCGCCGCCACTGCCATTGCTGTTATTGAGCCCGAGGATGAGGATGAGGAAGAGCTCGGGGTGGTAGACAAGGAGAATTTACTAGAACTGGGGTCATTTGGGTGACGACGAGGACGTATCGGGATGTAAAAGTAAGTTCCGAGTTGCCGGAGGCAATGCAAAGGCAAGCCCTGGTGCTTGTGTATGAGTTTTGAGATATTTTTACGGAGAACCCAGGTACAACTGACTTGGTTGAACATGGAATTGAGCTGACAATGAAACAACCAATCAAGGTAAGGCGGTATGGTATTCCATATGCAAAAAGGGAGACCGTAAAGAGTGATATAAGTAAAATGCTTGAGGTAGGAATTATAGAGCCGTCTAACTCTCGATATAATTCGCTGGTAGTCTTAGTCAAAAAGAAGGATTCCTCAACACGGTTTTGCATCGACTTTAGGAAAATAAATGCTGTCACAAAGTTGGATAACAATCCGATGGGTGATACCGAAAGTATCTTGGTAAAACTCCAAGAGGCTAAATATTTTAGCAAATTTGATTTTAGCAAGGGATATTGGCAGATACCCTTGAGGAAAGCGCATCGGCCAGTGATGGCTTTCACTGCGCCAGATGGCTGCTTTCAGTTTTGTAAGATGCCATTCGGTTTGGTGACAGCTGGAGCTTCGTTTAATCGCATGATGCGATTATTACTGAACGACAGCAAAGGAGTTGAACACTATGTCGATGACGTTTTGGCCCACGCCAAAGATTGGAAACTTCATTTGGACAGTTTAATGGATTTATTTAAGAGAATAAGGGAAACAGGATTAACCATAAAACAGTCGATGTGCTTGATTGGATATCATGAGGTAGACTTCTTGGGGCATCGGGTCGGAAAGGGAAAGGTCACTATGGATGATGACAAACTGGGAAAGATAAAAAGGGCAGGGCCCCCAAAAACCAAAAAGCAGGTTCATTTGTTTTTGGGGATGGCCGGGTACTATCAAAAGTTAATACCCAACTATTCGGAAATTGCAGCGCCAATGACAGACTTGACAAAGAAACAACAATCGAATATAGTTAAATGGGGCTCACCACAGGAGAAAGCATTTCGGTCGCTGAAGGAGTTGTTGTGTCCGGCACCAATTCTAAGGCTTCCAGACTTCAGTCGACAGTCTGCAGTACAGTCGGACGCTTCAGATACAGGAGTAGGTGCTGCTCTTCTACAGCAATACAAAGAGGGTCTCTTCCCCGTCGCAAATGCCAGCAAAAAGCTTTTGCCAAGGGAGAGAAACTACTCGGTGATAGAAAAGGAATATCTTGCTTTGGTGTTCGCTGTAAAGAAATTTCAATATTATTTGTATGGTAAGGATTTCATTCTACAAACAGATCATGCCCCACTGGCATATCTAAGGGATTCCAAAACTCAGAATAGTAGGCTACTGAGGTAGGCAATGCTCTTTCAAAATAACAATTTCAAGGTCGAGGCAATAAAAGGATCTCTGAACATTGTGGTGGATTATTTGAGTAGGCAGTAGGGACATGAAGCTATATTCCAACAGGGTTCATACTGATGGCATGGTTGTACATAGTTGTTTGTGTTTTGTGCTTTTAACGATATTTGGTACTTTATTTACTGTGTTAGCTTAGGCTTCCGTAGTTACCTATCGGGCAATGGTTTCAGAAAGTTCTGTGCTTTTAGAATGAACAGAGGACATTCATCTTAAGTAGGGAAGTGTGTCACAGAACTTAGGTACATATGCGTATCATCTTGGTATGGGTGAACCATGGACATCAGTTTCTGGCCACAGTAGGTTTCACTTCCCACGGTAAATAGAAAATAGATCCACCAACTGGATTATAGCAGTGTGAATCTTACCAGTCAGCATTTTATTCCATGAGAAATTTTATATTCCCACGGTAGACGGAAAGTGGACGCCTGAAAGGTGCGAGAGGGAGAATTGTTTTGACCATGGCAAGGTAGAGTCGAGTAACACTTTGGTCCACTGTTCGCGGCGGTTGAACTGTTTTCCAGCGAGAATGGAATGTAACATCGTATATACACAACGTTTAGTTTGTGTTATGCTTTCGTAAAATGAAATGTGTACAGTTCGCGACCTCCAGACAAAATAAACCTGAAGTTGATGGATAAGGAATATGCTCATTCCAGCAACTGATAACTGGTGTACGCGAGATTAGTAAGGAATGTGAAGAATATTGTCATCAGAGATGTCACCTTTGAATGAACATTTTATCACTATATTGTCCCGGGGACAAAGCTTGCAGCATGGCATGATTTAACCCAATAATAAGGAATATGCTCATTTCAGCGACTGATAACTGGTGTACGCGAGATTAGTAAGGAATGTGAAGAACATTGTCGTCAGGGATGTCACCTTTGAATGAACATTTTATCACGATATTGTCCCAGGGACAAAGCTTGCAGCATGGCATGATTTAACCCAATAAGGGGCCCCGACACCGCTTCGTCGTTAATTTCAGCTCATCATGCAAAAGATTCCAACAGCTGTGATACACTTCTAATAATCACCACCTTGCGCTATGAGGAAGTGAAGGCCTTCATGAACTTTATAACAACGAAATGGACATTTTTGTGTAGCTTGTGTGCAAGGTCGTTTGTGAATAGATATGAGCACGTAGGTTCAATTTATACAAGTATCATTATTTTTCTATCTGTTTAACCCTCTCAAAGTTTCTCATGTTTCAACTTCATTAAATATTATCTTCTTGAACACTTTATTTTATGGGTTATATCAAGCACAAAGTGAACCTAAGAAACATCTGAAATCCCCAACTTATTCACCCATAAGGGTTAATTTTAGGATATGTCCGGTTATATTGAATATAATTTCCAAACACAAAACCATTTACCATACCTCTAGTACAAATTTGATCTATTAATTAAATATAGGATATAGGGTAAACTCCTGTCAATTGAATAAAAATTCTTGCAACCTGTCGACAAATTACCCTGACTCGCCCCAATTTTCCTTTGTTTACAGACCTATTTGGCCTCAGTACATCCAATACAGGCATTTAATCTATAATACCGTGTTTGACAGAGCTCATAGAGCTCTGTCAAACAAGATATAACAGAATAAATGCTAAGTTTATCTGTAGAATGCAGGAAAGTAACACAATCCCTGTTAATTGAATACTCCTGTTAATTGAATAATTTTCATTGGAAAAGTGGCTATTCAATTAAAAGGGTTTCACTGTACCTACATACTAATATCTTACTGAAAGAAACTAATTGCACGTTAACCATCAACAAGTGATGATACGCATCAAAACAAAGCAAATCACATACATGCCTTTTATCCTTAAAAATATTCAAATCTCCAAAGTCGTTCATCAATACACCCATATCTGTAATTTCTAAAACACCACCAACTTGGCCTACAAAAATGGAGCCACCTAGCTCATTCCAACTCAATGCAGTTGGCTGTGATAAACTACTATGTGTAAACACAAACAGTGTAGACTTCAAGTCAGGTGACAAACATCTCACGGCTTTGTTATCACATACAACAACATTTCTGGGTTTTATCATCATGACACATGAAGGAGATTGGAATATTTTATCGGAAGAATAAAGTAATTCTCCTTCAGTACTTATCCTAAAAATTTGTTCGTCACTCTTACAACACACAACAAAACTATTCTCTTCCAATTTTGTGACCCCTGTGCACTCCCCAAATTGTTTTATAGAAAGTGATACAGCTTTTGTTAAATCTTGATAATTATAGGTTATTAACTCATTATTACTAGTAACTATAGTTATTCTTTCATTATAATAACACATATCATGAGGATGAGTTTCTATTGTTGTTGCCTGGATTACTTCATTACATTTGTACTTGTATAGTCTCCCTTTGTCTGATTCCGTGATCCATAATGCTACTATCAACTCCCCGCCATGATTTGGTGGCACCAGCAGGCATCGTACTTTACCAACCATTGTAATGATGTGTTGTTCTTGTAATTCTGCAATAGAGAATAGGAATTAGAATGGCATGAAATTAAATTTGCCGAAATTACAGTTAAAACTAGAAGTCCTGTAATGAACTGTGCGATAATCTAGGCTTAATTACGCACAACTGCCATATCGAATGGCATCCAAAGCATGAAATGTTCTCCTGGTTACTCATAGCAAACACAGGCAATGTTTCTGCCAATGGACCTACGGGTTATCCAGAGGTCCATTGGCTGAAACATTGTTTGTGCACAGGCCATTTGTACAGACTTTGATAGCCTTACTATGGTCATAACGCGTAGATTAACATGCAGATCAACATGCTATTTGTGCACATTTCACGACAGGACTTCTAGTTTTAACTGTAGCTAGATTCACACATTTTTAGGTCAAATTTGCGAAATTAATAATAATAATAATAATAATTAATTTTATATACTGTGTAACCACTAAGTGCTCTAAAACCTTTTACAGATAGTGGAACACAAGCTATGAAATAAAAGATTTGAATAAATGAGTTTTAAGCTGTTTCTTGAAAGCAAGTAAACTTGATTGTGACCAAAGATGCGATGACAATGCATTCCAGAGTCTTGGACCAGCAACTGAGAAAGCCTGCTTGCTCACAAATGCAGATCACGGAAAAGGTACGGTCAGTGACAAATTGTCAGAAGAACGGAGTCGTCGCATAGGTATTCGGTGAGAGAGAAGCTCACACAGCATAAGAATGTTACAATGCACTTGACTTTGGACTGGAAACCAATGCAGATCCTTCAAGAGTGATATTGTCAAAGCATTTAGCACCACTGATAATTCAAGCAGCAATATTCTGAATTCTCTGCAATTGCTGCAACAATGGATGTAGCAGACCAAGGAAAAAAAGAATTGCAATTATCCAAATGAGAGGTTATGAAGGAGTGAACTAGTTGCGCCACAGTTCTACCACTGAGGAATGGACAGGGTTTGCTAAGCTTTCTGAGTTGCCAGTAGCAAGTTTTACTAATTTTCTTAATTTGACGTTCAATGGTGAGATTAGCATAAAAAGAACCCCAATATTCCTTGCTCTGTTAGTGACCAGAGCATTAGAATCACCAACATATCAACTGACTGCATAGGAGAGGGAAAAGATGTTCTCTTCCTTGCAATGGCCAATACCCCTGTTTTTGAATCGTTCATTTTGAGCCATTGACTAGATGTCCACTGTCTGATGGAGTTGATACACCTTTCCATTTTAGACACAGTGCCGGCTGTTTCAGAAACATCAAATTGATTAAATGTCAAGTAGAGCTGTGTATCATCAGTGTAAAGATGGTATGGTATGCCAAGATCTCTCAGCATTCATCCAAGTGATGCTGTTTATATGATAAATAGTATGGGTCCAAGTAAAAATATGAAAGAAACTTATTATGACTCACGTTTGTGATTGGTTAATTTGACACCTTCTAAAAGTCACAGTACTGGAGTTTTGGGGAAAAACACGGGTCCTATCGGAACGTTCTTCCCTGGAGACATGAGTACAAAGAAAATGTAAGCTCCACTACCATTGATTAGCGTCGATTACACATGCTCTGGTTGGAATTTCTCAACACCAAACACTGGCGCTGTGTCTGCCTAACTTTTTTCGTCACCAAAAGACACAAACTTACCAACAAATATATCATCTTCAGTGGGTGTGTTTTTAATTTTAACTGCAAACAATGAATTCAAAAGAATCAGAAATATTAAAAACTCACATGTTGTTCACCACTTTACTGAATCCTAAATATGAGTTATGAATTCAATCAATTATATTTCCACAAGTTTAGTTCTCCTCGACCTCCTCGACCTCACTGAGCCTCTGCCTCAAGTTCAAAATAAATTGTTTCGACCCACTTAATTCTAACAACTGAATTATAACATGAACAGCATGATGCAGTTGTAAACACTGGCATTTGGTGATATAGAAACTCCAAAAGCGACGGAACTTGTGACAAGTCATTTTCGAATTTGGTGATCTGGAAACTCCTAAAGAGACGAAATTCGTTCAAAATGACGTCATGTTTTTTGGATTCGACTACACTGTTATTACAAGATTGATGGCATGTTGCAGTTAACGTTTAACAATGAAAGCTATTTTTTGTTTGGCATAATAAAATAATTAGAACATTTCTTTTCATGTTCTATCGGTCGATAATACCGATAGAACATGAAAAGGAACATTCTAATATTATATTAGAGTGAACATGTTGATCAACGGCTGTTTTATACTCACTCAAAGTTTGCATGAAAATGGCCTGTTAAGACCATTTGTATGCTAACTTACAGAAATAAAATTTCAGCATTTTGGATAGGATTTCACTGAAATCCGTAAATTTGCTGAAATTTCTGAATCCCAATATAAAGTTCTGAGTGAAACACTATAATCAGGAACTTATGTCAAAACTTTATGAAGAGACTGTTTGCTGAGAGTAGAGAAAGAAAATCAATTTATGTATGGGTCTGGGCTTCCAAATACAAGCAGAAAACTTTCTACATATAACTTGTTTGCTGTGGGGGTGCTTTCTTATTTATTATACACCCCCTCCCCCCCCCCCCCCCCCCCCACCCAACTCGTGACCAGAATGGGGGTGGGGTGGTATACTGGATTAAATGTGTCCATCCTTCCATTCATCTGTCTGTCCATCCATCAGTGTGTCCAACTGTCTGTCTGTCCATCCAGACTTTAATGGTACTATAAGCACTGAGAGGTGATAATTTAAAGCCATGGGCTTTACTCTAAAACAAACCTCAGCACTATTTTGAAACCATGGGCTTATGTAAAAACAACAATCTTTGCAGCAGACCGTTGTCTCATACACTTGCTAGCTATTTTAAAAAGAATAAACTATTACATGAAACCTTAATTACATTTTTATTTTTATTCTTCCAATTTTTTTTCTATTTTATTCCATGAGAAATTAAAAAAAAATCTATGGGAACATGTCCTAGGTGAAAAATCTAGGAGTAATCAGTCTAAGGGAAAAAGTCTGGGGATGAATAATTAGAGGAAAATGTCCTAGGGGAAAATGCCCTAGTGGGAAATGTCCTTGGGGAAAATGTCCTGGGGAAAATGTCCAGGACCCCAACATATGGCACTTGATTATGACATTGACCTTGAAGATGCACATGCAAGAATTATATGTGAAACAGCTACACTGCTACCAAGTTTGTTAGCGATCTAATAAGGTACAATGTACAGACGTGTCAATGTACACACAGTGTTAGTCAATGTCATAATGAGCTCGAGCTTCGTTCTCGCCCAATATGGAATTCATTAATATGTATATATTATGTTAGGTTACCAAGAAACTGTCTAACTAATACAGTTGTAACTGGAAGTCCTGTCACAATTAGCTCAGAAAATGCTTGTTAGTTAACACTCCCCTTACTGCAGAAGAATGAAAGTAGCTGAAATATAGGGCTTCATGGTATACCTGGTAAACCGGTAATTACCGATATTGGGGAATGATACCAGATGAATACCAGTATTGTTTTAAAAGTACCGGTATATCGTAAGAAACGATATTGGATCAAATTATCGAAGTAGAAGTCGATATATTATTAGGGAAAAAACAGTCAATATATCCTATCATGTCTGTTACCTTCCGTGATAAAGTACACAGCAATCAATCTTCATTTGACCAATGAAAACACTGTTTGCAGCATACTTGAGCTGTGTAAGTTACAAGTAAGGATACACGTACCAGAAATTTGAAACTGAAAGTTGAATATTTTGGGAGTGCATCAAATTTAATGAACACTTTGACACATTTGTGTATGTAATCTAACATTTTCCCATGTGGATAATAAAATTCCCCACAAAATCAGTATTGGGATTGTTTGTTTTATTTATTCTATTCCTCTCAAAAACAGATAAAACCTGAAGCCACGTTGATCAACATTTCTATCAACACTGTCATTGTGAACTTTGAACTTATGAATATTAAGCTGTACAATGGCAATGAAGGTGTGGGTTGGACGTCCCTGTCACTTTTCGTCCCAGTTTTAAAACGACAACCAGCAATCTAAAACTTAACAATTTTTTGTAACTTCAAATATTTCTTTTGCAGATGTTATCCCAGAAATTAATAATGAATTCAAATAAATTTTTATCTGAACCTTTCAAGAACTGTGCTAACCACGCATCACATCAGGTGAAGTTTGGGGGGCATGAACATATACACGGTACAGAAACAGAAACAAAGGGGAGGGGAAGCCTGCACAAAAATAATCCATTCAGACATTAACTGGTAGAGTGCTAAATTATTTTTGGTTCTTAAAATTTCTTTGTGCATCTTTGCCTTGTTACCATTTATGGGAGAGTGCCAATAGGCACGCCGAGAGACACGCCAATAGGCATTCACCCATAAACCAGGCAAATCCTAACTGATAAAATAATCTCAATTCAATGATAATATGAAGCATATCCACAGAATATGAAGCCTTTGAATGGTGGTACCGGTACTTCAAAATAAAGCCCAAATATGGGCTTCCAGCACTCTACCAGTTAATATTGCCGCTCACATAATTACTAACACAAACACACCACTGACCATATCTATTAACACTTAAAATACAATAGGTCATAAGAAGAACAAAACAATGGAGAGGAAAATGCAGGGTGCGAACTGCATACACTCCATAAAACAGCTGTATTAATTAATATTCATGAACAAAGGAAACATAAACACTACAGTCAGCTACAGTGGTGAATTGTGGGATATTCTTTTCGAACAGAAAGTCATGGCACTTTATTGTTTTTCCTCATGTCTGAGCTGTCTCTGTGATGCGATTTTAAATCAAAATAAAATAACGTTGTGCACATTTGTAAAAACAAAATGCTTTCTTAACGATATTGGTTTCAGCTGAACATAAGGTACCGAGTGCAGTAAATTTTATTCAATTCTTAACTGCCCAAAATATAACTGTGTTGTCAGTTGTTTACGAACTCAGTTCCCCAGAACATCACCCAAGTTTTTCACCCTCCGAACTAGTCTACGATGTACCGGTATATCGTGGTATTATTTTCAATACTGATACCAGTATTGAAATTTGAAAACTGTGCAGCCCTACTGAAATACACAAAGATGTTTGTACTGTGCAATGCAAAATATAATGTGCTATTAGTGAGGTCGGTAGTGAAATTACAAACTGAACTGATCAAACAGAAAGAAAATATTGATAGTGCAGTATATGGAGGGTGGATTACTAATAAATTTTTATGGGATAGATTTTTCACTTAGTAATTATTTACAATTTCTAAGGACAAAACACAAGAAGCACTTGCGAACTTCCATCACATAGACCAGCAGGTTGCACAATGACAATAATTTTTTATGGAAATGAAAAAAAATCAATAGCTCTATCTAGAGGTCACCCCGAACACACACACCAAGTTTCAAAGTGATCTGATCATGAAGCCTGACTAAACTAAGTTCAAAGGTCGTTGCCAGCAGCAAAAGTTTTTGACAGAAGTGGAAGAACATTGATAACTCCCATATAGATATCACCCTGCACAAGCACACCAGGTTTCCAAGCGATCCAATCATAAATGTGCACTGCAGAGTGTGTCAAAGGGAAATATTGATGCATAACTGCACAAAGTCTTTACCAACATCATCAGAGGTCGTTGCCAATGGTTGTTGACGGAAATGGAAAACAATCGATAGCACCCATCTAGAGGACACCTCAAACAAGCATACCAAGTTTCCAAGTGATCCAATAATAAATGTGCCCTGCAGGGTGTGCCAAAGGGAAATTTTGATGCATAACTACACTAAGCTCATCAAAGGTCATTGCCAGCAGCAACATTTCTTGGTGGATATCGAAGAAAATCGATAGATCCCATCTAGAGGCAACCCCAAACAAGCATACCAAGTTTCAAACCGATCTGATCAAAAATGTGCCGTGTACAGCATGCCAAAGGAATATATTGATGCCTGACTGAACTAAGTTCAAAGGTCGTTGCCAGCGCCAACATTTTTCGACGGAAATGGAGAAAATCGATAGCTCCCATCTAGAGGTCACTCCAAACAAGCAGGCCAGGTTTCAAAGCAATCCAATTGTAAATGTGTCCTGTAGGGTGTGCCAAAGTGTAATATTGAGGTCTGACAAAACTAAGTTCTAAGAACGTTGCCAGCAGCAACATTTTTTGATGGAAATTGAAGAAAATTGATAGCTCCTATCTAGAGTCACCCCAAAACAAGCATACCAAGTTTCAAAGAGATCTGATCATAAATGCGACCTGTGAGGTGTGCCAAAGGAAATTGTGGACGTACGTCAAGTTGAGCTAAAAATCAGGAAAACTCTAAAAATTCTAAATTCAAGGGCAGTAATTCCACCAAAAATGAATCAAGTAGAACGAAATTCGAAACTGATCTGAAAGTATCCATAACAAAGCTATAAATAAACATTTTTCTCAATATGTCAATCCATAACGAAAAAAAGTAAAAAAAAATGGTAACTAAGTTCAAGGGCAGTAATTGCACCAAAATCAACTGTGCGGAAGGAAATTCGAACTTGATCTGTAAGTATCCATAACAAAGCTGTATTCCAAAATCTTTCTCAATATGTCCATCCATAACGAAAAAAAGTCTGGACAGATGGACAGACAGACAGACGGATGCCAATGGCATAACATAATACAACCGTTTTTATAAAACGGGCATATAAAAATCGAACTGAAACCAATTTTTTTTCCTGAAATCGAAACTGAATCTTAAAAATCAAAATTCCACATGCTCTATATGTTTCACATTTATTTCAAAGGACTCTTGCCTCAGCCATTCATTAAGGCCTCACAAAGTATATCTTCTGTTTCTCAGGCCATTAATTGTAAAATTGCATGCGGGCGGGCGGGTGGGCAGTTTTTTATTTTATTTTTTGTTTTTGTAATTATTTCTTTGCCATTAAAAAGTTCATGTTCTTGATTTGTTTTATGTTTCAGGCCCCATAATCTTCAGAAAAGCATGGGTGGTGGTGTATTACGTTCCTTGAGTGCAAGAAGGCTTTGCAATGCTAAAGCACTACAAAGCCTCGTTGCACTCAAAGGACAATTTTATTAACTTAGGTAAAATATCGAACATAAACCATTTGATTTTAATTTTTTAAATTTGGATTGCTTATAAAAAAAAGAGCATGGGGCAGCCAAAAGGACAGCACGAAAAGGGCTAACGGTCCTTTTAATTTATAAATTATAATAGCAAAAGGGAGATGTGTACAGTTAAAACTAGAAGACCTGTCCCGAATTGTACGCTTATCTAGGGATAATTGCTCGAAGGAATTGCGCGCAATTGCCATATCGAATGGCATCCAAAGCACGCCATGTTCTCCTGATTACTCATAGCAAACACAGGCAATGTTTCTGCCAATAGACCTCCGAGTTACCCGGAGGTCCATTGGCTGAAACATTGCTTGTGCACAGGCCATATGTACAGAATTTGATAGCCTTACTATGATCATAATGCGTAGATTAACGCGCAGATCGACATACTATTTGTGCCCATTTCATGACAGGACTTCTAGTTTTAACTGTACTAAGTACTGCATTATGTCATTTGGCTCCAAAAGAAAAAGCGATGGACAAAATATTAATTTAAGTCTAGTAATTCTGCACACATATTTCTACCTACTTCCTGAATTGGCAACACAATATCTTCTGTGTACACAAGTCCCTTCTATTCTTTTCTCTTCACAACTAACTGTACAGGTGGATACTGGATCTGTATCATCTGAAATTATCACTGAAGCCTGTTATATCTCGTTTTCACTTTAGACCTAAGTCAGATTGTCTGGACACAGAGGTGTCGGAACCTGGGGAGCACAGGCCACAGGGGACACGTGCTCCTCCACTTTTTTCCAGACATGTTGCGTGGTTACACAATGAGTTAAAATGGGTGCATGCAAACGTGGCAATATACAGGCATTCCTGTAATATATTATTTGCAAATCGAAACAACATTTGGCCAATGAATCCTACCGTCGGTCGCTTCAGTCCATTTCTTCTACTCCGACCATCCTCCAACCCGAAGGCTAGCCTTCATATCTACAGTAAGGCTATATCTACAGTAAGACTCTATCTACAGTAAGGCTAGCCTTCATATCTACAGTAAGGCTAGCCTTCGGGATGGAAGATGATTGAAGTAGAAGAAATGGACATAGCAGTGACCACACCGTGATATGCTCATCTAAAGAAGTAACTATAGTGTCTCACGGTACATTTACTGATATATGACTGTAATTTTTCCTCCCATAGGGCTGAACCATGGTAGCCTTGAAAATTTGTGCCCCTCCACTTTTATCGTTCATCCACCGCCTCTGTCTTGACAATAATATTTTTTGCCAATATAATCTCAAATTTTTTGTGTACATTTCTGTGGGACATTCTGGAATACATGATATAGTGTGACTTGCTCAGTACAAATATAATATAGTATTTACAAGGAAGCAAGTAATGGCGTATTTTGACGAAGCTTCAAGCGATTGAAAAAATGCTCTGATAAATTACTGATTTCTTTTCAGCCATGCATCATTTTGGCTACTTATACTTTGGGTCATTTCAGCCTCCAGTCAGTATGTTTCGGCTGCTAATATGTTGAGTTCAGAAATATATGTTTGGGAAAGTAATAATTAATGACCTGCTAACAAGGTCATCAGGAATACAGTTAAAAGTAAAAGTCCTGTCATGAAATGCGCACAAATAGCATGTCGATCTGCGCATTATCTACGCATTATGACCATAGTAAGGTTATAAAATTCTATACATATGGTCTGTGCTCAAGCAATGTTTCAGCCAATGGACCTCCGGGTAACCCGGAGGTCCATTGGCAGAAACATTGCCTGTGTTTGCTATGAGTAACCAGGAGAACATTCTTTGGATGCCATTCGATATGGCAATTGTGTGCAATTCCTATGCGCAATTAAGCCTAGATAAGCGCACAGTTTGTGACAGGACTTCTAGTTTTAACTGCACCTTTGTAGCATTGAACAGTTTACAAGTTGATATAAAATTCATGACAAAAGATCGCATTCTAGAAAAACTTATAAAATAGGGTAATGCAGCTACTGCTAACAAGAAGGACGCCAACGGCCTATAGCTCACCAACATTCCTCTTTGACAGTAACTTTGGCAAACACAACAACTGTATCAAACAGGCTCATAACATGTGACAAAGCTTACCTAAACACAACCTCTTAAAAGTTAAACACAGAAACTGACATAAACACTAAGTTAAACATGAAATTCTGAGATAAACAGAAAACTAAATGCAAATAAAAATGTAAAGAAAAATGTTTAAAATGGAGGGTATGAGGGGGTTAATCACGGAACAATGATACTGAGGAACATGTATGATGAATATAAGTGCCATGGGAAGAGAAGGAGCACAGCAACTGACCTAAACACTTAGTTAAACATGAAATTCCGAGCTAAATAGAAAACTAAATGCAACTAAAAATGCCAAGAAAAATGTTTAAAATGCAGGGTATGAGGGGTTAATCATAGAACAATGATACTGAGGAACATGTATGATGAATATAAGTGGAAGGAGCACAGCAGCTGACCTAAACACTTAGTTAAGTTAAACACTGAATAGGCAGACGACACTTGACTAGAAGCACCTGCTAGTTTTTCGCGGTATGTCATGTTCAATAAATTCATTCTGATTCCCCAGCTTCTAAGAGTTAAGAAATTAAGGGAAGCTCTCTTATAATTTCGCTCTTTTAATGATGAAAATTCTCAGTCATGACTTGTTTTCAAATGCCACTGTATATCTAGGACTCACCTTTCTTGATAAAATCTTGCTGCTTCAAGCTGCAAAGCAACATACAAACTGTACTAATAATATCAGCATCAAATGTCACTCGACCATCTTCTGACTGATTGTAGAAAAACTTCCTGTAATTTCCAATGATCTCACAGTTGTCGGTAAAGGCTGATAAGTTGAGTAGATTCTCCTCCACATCATGAGTCGTCAAAATACGCAAATAATTATCTGAAAACTCAAGCGAGTCTCTGACTAAGATGTACAATCCGAGTGAAGAATAATCTGTTTTAGGTGATAGGGACATCAAGTTGTTTATTGTGCCATATCGTAAACACATATTGTAAACAACAAAAAATTCTATAATTCTATTGGTCCACTGTTCTTCTGTCCACATAAAATCAACATTATAGTAAATACGCATGTAAAATAAAATTAGTTTCAATTTAAATGATGGAAATAAGGAACACTTACATTTACACAAATTATAATATGAAGGAATAAACAGTTCAATTAAACATTTAGTGATCTGATAACATAACCTAATATTCTCTGGTAAATTCCGCATGTAAAATACTTCACTGAAAGTCCACGTAGGGCTGAGATCATAATCATGTAGTATATAAAATCCATATGGTGGTTGTTCTTCAAGTGGTCTGACCAACATGTTTGAATTATTAACAGCTGCTCTACTCTCATCACGAAAACCCAATGAAATGTCCATCTTGATATCTAATGACTCATAAGTGAAGGTTAAAGGTGAAGCCTTACCGTGTATGTGACATGCATGTTTAAATTTCATCTTGCCTAAAACAGTTTTCAAAACAACAGCAGGAATGATCTTCAACTTTTCTGTTATTGTATGTTCCTCTTCTAATTCCTCATGTTGTGATCTACACTTTTTAAACATTAATTCAACTTCCTGTTCTGTCTGCTTATCTAAATGTATGAAAAATTCTCCTACTGATCTTCCAAATGGAAAATATTGTTTGTTTTGCTCCCAAAGATATGGCAAGAAAATGACAAAATCCCATTCATCAGGTTGGAATGTTTTGGTTCTTTCTGCTGAAGATCCCAATAAAACGGCTGTTACTCCTTTGAATACAGCAATGTTGGTTTCCCGGAGTAGAATCAACATTTTGTTTATTGCTTCAGTTAAATGTTGTCGAATGATTTGTGCTTTTTCTGTAAATAAGACATTGCATGCTGGCTTTATTTTCTGAATTATGGCTGATAGTTCACTAGATGTATCAGCACTTTCAAAGCTGCATCTTTCAATGATCGCTTTAAGATTTCGAGGCACATTTTCTTCACCCAAAGCCATCAATATATACTGCAAGTATGGCCGTCGTGTACTTGTGATGGTATAATTTAAGAGACCTCTAGAGCGAAGAAATGGCAATTCAGGGTGTTTACACCCCAGATGAGAAGGATCGACTGCAAAAAGAAGAGAAAATAAATAAAAACATAAGGATATTTTTTGCCATATATACAGGTTATATTACCACCATGTGGGTTTCATATATACAGGTTATATTACCACCTATTACCACCACATGGGTTGCCATATATACAGGTTATATTAACACCATATGGTTTGGCATATATACATATTTAATTACCACCATGTGGGTATTTTGCCATATATATAGGTTATAAGACCACCTAGTGGGTTTTTTGCCATATATACAGGGTATATTACCACTATATGGGTTGCCATATATACCACCATGTGGGTTGCCATATATACAGGTTATATTACCACCATGTGGGTTGCCATATATACAGATTATATTACCACCATGTGGGTTGCCATACAGGTTATATTACCACCATGTGGGTTTTCAAGATGGTGTATTGAAGGTGAGACCTCATCTCTGAGCATACAGTGACAAGTCCATTAGGATGAGTTGATATATTAACCCTTTACTCAATGCAGACGATCAAAATTGATTATTTTAAAAATCATTTTTTAAAATTTTTACCCCCAAAATTGAGCTCTTTCCAATGAGGGGTCGCATGATATGGTTTTGTTGAAATATTTTGAAAAATTTAATTTTTTCAACTGCTCAATTTGCATATTACGCGGGCGGATGTGGGCGATTCGTTAGGTAAAGGGTTAACCAGTTTATCTCACAATATTCCTCCCTTTCTTGACATATCCGTATGACAATCATTCAGCATCTATGAACTGATTTTTTTTATGAACAAAGATCATGACATCGAGATATAGTGTTTTTGAACTGTGCATGACATAATCCCCATTCATTGTTCTACTTGTACTATAACTGCTGATGGTTATAGCAGAGTTTCAGCAGTGTGTTTCTTTGTTTTATTTTTCGGGTTTATCTCATGGTAAGCCAAATTAAAATTACTGTCACAAAAGAAGAAAATATCTATTTATTATATACTAGTCTGTGAAATATCGGAAATTATATCTAAAGGATACTTCTCAATATCCACTGACTCGAGGGATATTGAGGAATATCCCTCAGTAGCTTCCTAATTGACGTCATGCTATACCAAATCAGGTCGTATTGAAGAAATGATCAGCTGATCTTTGTTATTGTTTTGAAACGTATGCATTTGGGGTCGAATTTTTTATTGTGCAATAAAATGTCTTGTAGCATATAATAACAAGAGCACCGCTGAGGCGTGGCAAAATACACCTGTTTTTTTGTTGTCTGTACAGTACAGCCCACTTAATGTGCCACTAGAAATAGAAATCAAACCCATCCTGTATTTTGTTATACTAAATCCACATGCCAAATTTAACTCAGCTCAAACCATTACAACTAAAGTTATCGTCTGGAAACGAAATGTGTCCATGGATTATTTATTTATTTATTTATTGGTGTTTAAGGTCACATATTTATGCACAATGGCTAATCATGACGGCGACAGTTTTACTGGTGGAGGAAGCTAGAGTACCCGGAGAGAACCACCGAGCAACGACGAGCAGCTGCCAGCTACCGAACATCATAACTCCGCACTGTAGCACAGGCAGGGTTAGATCAGTTGAAGACATGCGCACCATCGATGTGCACTACGACTTAGTACATGGCGTCATCGTGCCCCCACGCGGGCAATGGAGACGAAGTGTCTTGCGTGTCCATGGATGGACGGAATGACAGACGGACGGCGAGACCATTCACATAATACGCCCCGTTTTTCAAACAGACGTATAAACCAAATTTTTTTCCATTTGATCCATTATAACTGAAGTTAATATCTGGAAACGAAAATACTGGGCTAAATTCTCGTAAACAAAGGGCCATAACTCTACTGCAAATGGGCTTTAAAATGCCGAAATGAACCTCATCCTGTATTTTGTTGTAATAAACCCACATACCAAATTTCTTTCCATTCCATGTATAACATCTTAATTTATCATCCGGAAACAAGAACTTGGGCTAAATTCCCATAAAGGGCCATAACTCTACTGCAAATGGGCCGCTAGAAAGGGAAATTGAACCCATCCTGTATTTTGTTATACTAAATCCACATGCCAAATTTAACTCAGCTCAAACCATTACAACTAAAGTTATCGTCTGGAAACGAAATATGTCCATGGATGGATAGACGGACAGAGAGACCATTCATATCATACATGCACATCCTGTTATTCAAATGGGCAGATAAAAAGAAAATCTACTCTATTTAAGTCAGCATCTGGAATTATCTGATGACTGTGGACCTGAAAGTTTTATTTTTCATGAGTGCTTGTGCGAGTGAAAAATAATATTTTCAGGTCCACACGATGAAATTTTTCAGTAGCTTCCTAAATGAAGTCGCATATTGAACGTCACCTTGAAGGAACAATCACCAGCTTTCTGTTATTGTATTGAAACTGTTTGCAGTCAAATTGGGCTGAATATTGTGCAGTAAAATGTCACATAGCATATAATACAAAGGAAATCTATGCTGTTTTAG
Organism: Pictodentalium vernedei; assembly: GCA_031216915.1. Classification (NCBI taxonomy): domain Eukaryota; kingdom Metazoa; phylum Mollusca; class Scaphopoda; order Dentaliida; family Dentaliidae; genus Pictodentalium; species Pictodentalium vernedei. Next base: position 776,684,210 of record CM062295.1, read on the forward strand.
TGAAAATCGGGAATTATCTCATTCGTGTGGATCTGAAAGTATTATTTTTCACTTGCGCAAGCATTCATGAAAAATAAAACTTCCACGTCCACACTCATGAGGTAATTCCCGATATTCACTAAAACAGCGTAGATATCATGTATTTATTTCATTGAGATGGTGATTTATTTAGCATTTAATTACTGTTATAAAAACAGTGACCTCAACATGTTTAGTTTTTGATTAGTACAAGTAAAAAAATGTTCTCTTTCTGAATAGAATGACTGTATGTCCAGTTGCTAGTAACTTGCTTCCCTCAATTTTGTCTAGATGTTTTCACTTGTATCGGGGGAAATATGTTCTTGTCGTAAAATAAATAGACAGAATGTGATGGGTGTTTGAATCAGTGGGTGTTTTACATAATACTGACTAAGCCATTCCAACTCGTTATGTAAAACACCCACCGATTCAAACAGACATAACGTTCTGTGTTTATTACACATCCCAGGCATTAAAATTCATTTAAATAAAACAAATTTTAATTCCGATATTTAAACCCAAAGGCAAAGAGTCTGTTTGTTTTGTTTGAAGCTGTACTGATCAAATGGATCGATACAAAATCAAAACAACCTATTGGAAACCACTCTAAATTACATTCGTTATCTTTTCTACTGGGTGTGTTTGTTGAAATTCGTATCGCTGTTTCTTGTTGGCTGGTGTCCATTCACGCCTAACCATTTTGGTGGCTATTACTATTAGTAAAAACAAAGTACAAATTGGGCAGATTTGGAAAACAGCTAGGAGAAACTTTTTTAAAAGAAGTTCGAAGCATGTCAGGATGTCCTAAGATTTACCGAAATGAAAAAGATCAATTTAGATAGAGTTAAAACTAGAAGTCCTGTCATGAAATGCGCGCAAATAGCACGTCGATCTGCACGTTAATCTATGCGTTATGACCACAGTAAGGCCATCAAATTCTGTACAAGTGGGCTGTGCACAAACCATGTTTCTGCCAATGGACCTCCGGGAAACCCGGAGGTCCATTGGCAGAAACATTGCCTGTGTTTGTGATGAGTAACCAGGAGAACCCGCTGTGCTTTGGATGCCATTCAATATTGCATTTGCTCGCATTTCACATGCACAATTAAGCCTAGAAAAGCGCGCAGTTCGGGACAGGACTATTAGTTTTAACTGTATAATGGAATCTATAGACGAGATGGCCACGGGACTGGGTTAACGTTGTGGTTGGAAATGATTGGGGTTTTTTTTTTCAATATTATCTCATTTTTGGTTAACAAATTTTTGTGAACCGACTTTATTTTGTTTTGTACATTTTCATTTTCACACCACGTGACAGTCAATCAATAACTGTGTAACAAAATTTGGAAACTTTTTGAAGCGTAACTAATGACTCGTAAGGAACTTGTAATATGAATTAGGTTAGACCTAGAAGAGGACGCAATCGCAAAGGACTCAACTGTATCATAAAATTGAAAGAAAATGATTCTTGCTATCGCCGGTAGTTTTGTCAACTTTTGATACTGGCAGTAAACCTAAAGAGAAAAGATTTGTGGTCAAAAGTAGGATTTTAAAATGTTTAAAAAACAAAAATCAATTTAATACTGAATTCTAGGAAGCCTGTGTTCAAGTTAAAAGAAATAACATCATTTATTCAGAAAGATTGACGTGGCCAACACATGGTGCATTCTCTTGTTTTTGTTGCTATTTTTATTTTCAACTATCCTATAACTCTACTGAAACACCGTTTTGTTACTGTTAATAAAATAGTTGAAATTTATTTTGTTCCAGCGCAGTTACATGATGCAAGAAGTGCAATCGCACTTTACAATCTCCATCATCGATTTTGTAATGTAAGGGACACAACTCTATGCATCTTGTCCTATTTCTTTTGTCTCGTAGACTGGTTTCTTTGGAGGCCCGTGGGAAGCATATATAAGTCGGGTAGACGCACGAGACGGGTGTCTGTTTGTTATCAGATAAAAACAATAAATATATAGTGTGTTTTTATATCTGTGTTATACAACTCGTTGAAATATGGTTTATTTTTTCTCGGCGAAGCCTCGAAAAAATAAACCATATTTCAACTCGTTGTATAACACAGATATAAAAACACACTATATGTTTATTGTCTATATACACACCCATGAGAAAACAAAACAATTCCAGGTTCAGAACTTTTATTGGGAATATTCAAGTCGTTTCTGATTCCTTCAATTGAAACTGTTTTAATCCTCTGTGCACTGATGTTGAAATCTGAAACTGCAGATTTTCTCATAATGCAACTATGAATTTAACCAACTAAACCATATTTGACAGAACACATCTGTCAAACAAGATTGGACTGGTAAAAAATCTGTCAAACAAGAGAGAAATGGTAAAATTCCTAGTTGCATTATTGTAAAATTGTTATGTATGGAATTTTTGGTTTTGACATTGGTGTGTAGAGAGTTAATTGTGTCTGGCTATATACATATCTGTTAAAAATTCTTAGCCATCATTCTAAATGAATTTTCATGGAAAATATCAGAGTGCTATTTTTTATTATCTCATTCACTGTCAAGAACAGAAGTTGTGGATTGAGGTGTGGGGGAAGGCCAGGGCACACAAGGAATTCCCACTTTCCCTCCTATGCTGACACACAGTTTCTATACAGCCATGTTATATCAACACACAATGAGGTTACAAATTTTATCCAACAATCACATAGATTTTGGCCTGAAAACCACGAGAAATGGTACGTATCACATAATGTGTTCCGATTCCGTATCATACACGACTCATTCTGATTTCGTATCATATAGATTCAACTTCCGGTAAACACCGCACTATTACAAATAAAATCATTACATGCATTGTTATTACGTATTAAAATATGAAATTCAAAATTTTGACTAATTCCAACCTAATTTAAACAATTACGAAACGGGAGACGCCATTTCAAATATTTCGCGTTATGATGTCATTTGCTACTGGAGCCGTAAACATAAAAGAGATCAGACCAGCTCTCATCCAATCAGAGGACAAGGATTTCACTCTTATTGGAACATAGGAAGGTATGATTGTGTTTGTAAATATCGTCCATCTTGAACAGTGTATATGAGACTATCGATATCTGTAACTTCAGTATCGTAGCATTGTGACTCGATGCACTGGTAATGAAAGTGCTACATCCAGATCTTACTAAGATGCAGTATGTTGAAGTACAAGTAGATGGGCTTATCGACATAGAATTTAGTCAGTTTCAGAAGCATGGCCACTAGTTCTTCGTCAAATATGGTTCAATGTTAATAGATGAGTTTGCGGACTAGTTGTTTTTGTCTTTCATTTTACAATCATAATTTTTGGCCTGAAAACCACGAGAAACGGTACGTATCACATAATGTGTTCCGATTCCGTATCATATAGACGACTCATTCTGATTCCGTATCACATAGATTCAACTTCTAGTAAACACCGCGTTATGACAAATAATAATATTATATGCATTGTTATAACGCATTAAAATATGAATTTCAAAATTTTGACCAATTCAAACCTAATTTAAACTGAAAAACGTAAAAACAGGCTTTATGTAACAGGATTGTTAGATAAATGTATTATCACGACCAAATGCATGTCCTGTAATTAGTTGTGATCCGATTATAAACATGACCGAGAATCTGATACAAATTACAGGACATGCATTTGGTCGTGATAATCTCTATTGAGAAGACACAGATGTGTGAACATCCATGCATCAACTACAAATATCTTAACTATTTTATTTCCCTTTGGCCAGTGCAATCACCTTCAACTTGTTAGGTTTATTTATTTAGTTGTTGGTGTTTAAGGTCACATATTTCTGCACAATAGCTAAATGTGACTGCAACTAGGCCTGAAATGATTAACCAATTAATCGATTAACCAATGATCAATGTCTTGATCAATCAAAAAAGTAATTGATTGATTAACTGTTACTTTTGAACTATTGTATTACTGGTATATAGGTTAACAAAGGAACAAACTTGCTCCAAAACAGGACGAACAGTGTCACACTGACTCGCATCAAATATATGAGGCAGAGTAAAGCATGCAAGGTATGTGCTGACATACTTGTTCATGTGCATGTATCAGTAGCTGGAAATGGTCATTCTTAACTCTTTACCCACTGCGGCTGAAAGACGATACTTACAAAATAAATTCTTAAACTAGAGAAAACAGAATTTACTGCACCCAGTAAATTCAAGTCTGTGTGAAAAGGGTTAAAGTATCAGGAATAAACTATACAGAAAGAGAATTTATGGAGGCTTATTTTCAGGAGTAAAATATTTTTAAACAAATCAGAAATGGGTTTTCGTTAACAGTATTTACAGATATTCATACTGGAATCAGAACAATTATTTATAAGAAACCAGAAAAGGCATATATGTGACCAGCATTCAAAGGGTTCGATACTTGAATCAGAAGTGGACATTTTTGGCTCTGCCCGCTAATTTAAGTGATGAAATACGATCATAAACTTTAGAAATGCATTAAGATGTAATAAAATTCATTTCCCAGTATTTCTGAATAATAAGCACTTGATGACTTTGGCGACCTCTTTCAGGCGGACCCCTAGGAGACTTCCGTGACCTTGACCCATATTTTGAATTTCCATCAAGTGTCGACTCATTTGGTGTTAGTTCGAGGTCCATTCATCATACCATGATTGAGATATAAGCATGACCCACTTTCAAAAAATGTTGGCTACGTCCACTTTTTTAACATAAAAAATGCATGTATGGACCTCAGGAATGCTTTGGGAGGTCAAAACATGTGATTTCCAGCAATAATGAAAAATGCAATTAATGACCCCTAGGTTACCTCCTTGACCCTGACCCATATTTTGAATCTCCATCAAGTGTCGACTCATTTGGTGTTAGTCCCAGGTCCATTCATCATACCATGCTTGAGATATGAGCGTGACCCACTTTCAAATTTTTTGGCCACGCCCACTTTTATAACGTAGAAATGCATGTATGAATCTCATGAATACTTTAGGGGATCAAAAGAATGTGATTTCCAGCAATTCTGAAAAATGCACTCAATGACCCCAGTTGACCTCCGTGACCTTGACCCATATTTTGAACCTCCATCGAGTATCGACTCATTTGGAGTTGGTCCCAGGTCTGTAGGTCATACCATGCCTGAGATATGGGAGTGACCCACTTTCAAAACTTTTGGCCACACCCACTTTTTTTTACGTAAAAATGCATGTTTGTACGTCAGGAATACTTTAGGGGTCAAAAAATGTGATTTCCAGCAATTCTGAAAAATGCACTCAATGACCTCTAGATGACCTACGTAACCTTGACCCATATTTTGAACCTCCATCGAATGTCGACTCATTTGGTGTTGGTCCCAGGTCCATACGTCATACCACGCCTGAGATATGGGTGTGACCCACTTTCAAAAATGTTGACCACACCCACTTTTTTTACGTAAAAATGCATGTGTGTACGTCAGGAATACTTTAGGGGGTCAAAAAATGTGATTTCCAGCAATTCTGAAAAATGCACTCAATGACCCCTAGTTGACCTCCATGACCTTGACCCATATTTTGAACCTCCATCGAGTGTCGACTCATTTGGTGTTTGTCCCAGGTCCGTAGGTCATACCACGCTTGAGATATGGGAATGACCCACTTTCAAAAAATTTGGCCATGCCCACTTTTTTTAACGTCAAAATGCATGTGTGTATGTCAGGAATACTTTAGGGGGTCAAAAAATGTGATTTCCAGCAATTCTGAAAAATGCACTCAATGACCCCAAGATGACCTCCGTGACCTTCACCCATATTTTGAACCTCCATCGAATGTCGACTCATTTGGTGTTGGTCCCAGGTCTGTAGGTCATACCACGCCTGAGATATGGGCGTGACCCACTTCCACCCTACAGACACCACTGATACCCCAGGAATCTGAAAAACATAGGTGGCCGAGAACTTGTGGCTGTCTATCAGCATGCCAAAAATCAACGATATAGGGCAATTCGTTTTCTAGTTATCTTGCGGACAAAAAAGTGATGAGAAGACAGAAGACAGGAGAAGAAAAAGATGAAGAAGAAGAAGAAGAAAAAAAAGAAAAAAGAAAAGAAAAAGAAACCGTGCAAAAACAATAGTCTGTGTGTTTCACACAGACTAATTACTAAAAATTTTCAATTTTTGTTTTTTTAGACAAAAATTGAAATGGTGACTTTTGTATAAAGCGCTGGCCGGGTTTTTCCCGTTATGTTGGGTAAAGAGTTAATATGCTGTAAATCATCAATGGTATAGCAATTGTTCAGCTACCTATTAGAGTAAGTGATTAATCGGTTAACCAAGGTTAATCCATGTGACTAAATGATCAAGAAAACCTTTTAACTGTTTCAGCTGTAACTGCAACATGAATATAAAGTGAAGATGAGCCGATCATTTATACACATGCTGCCGAGGACTTGCACACCAGACACTGATGAACAGGTCATATTTTACAAGTAAAACAGATCTTGCTGAGCACAGTAAACATGCACAGCTTCACTTTCCAGGAGGGTGGGGGGGTGGCGATGATATTCTTCATATCGTCGTGAGAATGTAAATTAATTTGTTTGGGGGGGGGGGGGGGGGTTCCATGGGTAATCATTGAGCATTTATTCTATTACAGTGGAGCCCACTTAATTGGATATCTCTTAATTGTATATCCCTGTTAATTGAATATAATTTTCAAACACAAAACCATTTACCATACCTTCAGTACAAATTTGATCTGTTAATTGCATATGGGTTGTAGAGTAAACTCCTGTTAATTGTATATAAATTTTTGTAATATGCCGAAAAAATTACTGTGACAAGCAACAAATTCCCCTTATTTATCAATCTTTTTGGCCTCACTACATCCAGTACAGACATTTATTCTATTAGCTCTATGAGCTCTGTCAAACAAGATATAATAGAATAAATGCTCAGTTCACCTCCAGAACACAGGAAACTGACCAAATCCCTGTTAATTGTATACTCCTGTTAATTGAATAATTTTCACTGGCAAAATGGATATTCAATTAAGAGGATTCTACTGTATATATTGTTTGACAAAGCTCACTGAGCTGTGTCAAACAATATGTAATAGGCATAATACATGTAGATGAAATGCCTATACTGGATGTACTAAGGACAAACATGTCTACAAATGAGTCAGTCTTTCCATTTGGAGGTGCGTGATTGCTCTTTCGCACAACACCACTCCTGCGATTTTTTTTTAAAGTCAAGAACAGCATCCTTCAGCACAACCAACCGAGTGATAAAAATATGCTTCTTGAAAGGATTAAATGTTACAATACATGGCACAGGACAACCTATTCTCACACACATTATTTGCTGAAAATGCAGTTTAAAGATGTTTTTATCAATAAAACATGAAGAATAAATTGCAAAGTTAACATTCGCTGTTTGTATACAATTCAACATGAGGACACCTGATGCAATTGCATCTACTTTCAACCTGCTTTTGACACTGATTTTCTGTTATTTGTGTGGGCCAACTGATTTAGAGTGTCCTCCCTTGATGTGCAGACACACATGAATAATGTTATGAATCATGCACTTGAACTTCTCCAGTAATCCTCCACTTGAGACACACTAAAACGACTTAAGGCCACCCAAAGTAGATCTTCTGTTTCTCAGGCCATTATTTGTGAAATTGCATGCGGGCGAGCAGTTTTTTATTTTATTTTTTATTTCAGTAATTACTTTTTTGCCATCAAAAGTTCATGTTCTTGGTTCAAGTTTTTGGCCTCATAATCTACAGAATAGCATGGGTGGTGGTGTATTTCATCCCTTGAGTGCAAGAAGACTTTGCAATGCTAAAGCATTGCAAAGCCTTCTTGCACTCAAGGGACAAATTCATCAATTTTTTTAACTTGGGTAAAATATCAGACATAAACCATTTAATTTTTATTTTTTTTAAGTTTAAATTGGTTATAAAAAGAAAGCATGCGGTAGCCAAAAGGACCATGCGGGAAGGCCTGAGAAACAGATTTTTTTTATTTTTTTAGGCCTAACTTTGTCCTAATTATCAACATGAATTAATATGAACACTGTACTACTTCTTGGAAGCTTACAATATATGAGGTAATCACATTACGTGACTTTGTTATCCACAATTTTCCCAACGTCGGGTTCTCAAGTTGGTCAGACAACGGCGTGCCTCACTTCAAACAGATGCATGCAGCGTACAACACACCTCCGATTTTCAAAATCAAAATAAAGAAAAGAGGGAATTCAATGCATGTCAAGTTAATCATTCAACAAATTACAAGACTTTTTTATTCAATTAACAGCAATTTACTCTATAACCTATATTAAAGTAACAGGACAAAACTGTATTGATGGAATGGTAAATGGTTTCATATTTGTAAGTTATATATATACCATTAACCAGGTTAAGCAATTAAAAGATAAACAAGTGGATTCCACTTTATACAGTACGTCTGAAGTAGACGATGACAATGATGATGGCTACTATTATGAAACTGTCTCTTAGCTCCTTCCCTTGGATCTGGAATAATCATTGAATTTGGTCTTCGAACACGTCACTGAGGTTAAACCTGAAGTCTCTCAGACGTTTCATAAATTGTCCACAGGAGAAACGTCTGCTTCTTTCATTAATAAGTCTTCTATTTTGATTAAGCCTCTTCAATGGGCTTTAGTTGATGATACTTTTGCATCTATTGACTCTCAATTGCCTGCTAAGGCTTCAAAGTCTTTTTTCAATAGCACCGATGTTTCTCTTCCTAGTAAGAGTACCATAGCTCTGAAAGTTTCATTTCTGATGCCCATTTGGTTCCGGTTGAAGATATGCCTAGAAACAGCTAGAAAACTACCTATAGCGTCAAAGTGTAGTAAATATAGGCAGCTAAGATGTGCCTAGAAACAGCTACAAAACTACCTGTAGCGTCAACATGTAGCAAATATAGGCAGCCAAGAGATGAAAAGAAACAGCTGCAAAGCTACCTGTAGTGTCAAAGTGTACCAAAAACAGACAGCCAAGACATGCCTAGAAACAGCTACAAAGCTATCTGTAGTGTCAAAGTGTAGCAAATATAGGCAGCCAAGAGATGTCAAGAAACAGCTACAAAGCTACCTGTAGTGTCAAAGTGTACCAAAAACAGACAGCCAAGACATGCCTAGAAACAGCTACAAAGCTATCTGTAGTGTCAAAGTGTAGCAAATATAGGCAGCCAAGACATGGCTAGAAACAGCTACAAAGCTACCTGTAGTGTCAAGGTGTAGCAAATATAGGCAGCCAAGACATGCCTAGAAACAGCTGCAAAACTACCTGTAGTGTCAAGGTGTAGCAAATACAGGCAGTCAAGACATGCCTAGAAACAGCTACAAAGCTGCCTGTAGTGTCAAGGTGTAGCAAATATAGGCAGCCAAGACATGTGTAGAAACTGCTACAAAGTTACCTGTAGTGTCAAGGTGTAGCAAATATAGGCAGCTAGGCCATGCCTAGAAACAGCTGCAATGCTACCTGTAGTGTCAACGTGTAGCAAATATAGGCAGACAAGACATGCCTAGAAACAGCTGCAAAACTACTAATGTAGTGTCAAGGTGTAGCAAATACAGACAGCCAAGACATGCCTAGACACAGCTGCAAAGCTAACTGTTGTGTCAAGGTGAAGCAAATATAGACAGCCAAGACATGCCTAGAAACAGCCTCAAAGCTACCTGTAGTGTCAAGGTGTAGTAAATATAGGCAGCCAAGGCATGCCTAGAAACAGCTGCAAAACTACTTGTAGTGTCAATGTGTAGCAAATACAGACAGCCAAGACATGCCTAGAAACTGCTGCAAAGCTACCTGTAGTGTCAAGGTGTAGCAAATATAGGCAGCCAAGACATGCCTAGAAACAGCTACAAAGCTACCTGTAGAGTCAAGGTGTAGCAAATATAGGCAGCAAAGACATGCCTAGAAACAGCTGCAATGCTACCTGTAGTGTCAAAGTGTAGCAAATATAGGCAGACAAGGCATGCCTAGAAACAGCTGCAAAACTACTTGTTGTGTCAAGGTGTAGCAAATACAGACAGCCAAGACATGCCTAGAAACAGCTGCAAAGCTACCTGTAGTGTCAAGGTGTAGCAAATATAGGCAGCCAAGACATGCCTTGAAACAGCCTCAAAGCTACCTGTAGTGTCAAGGTGTAGCAAATATAGGCAGCCAAGACATGGCTAGAAACAGCTGCAAAACTACCTGTAGTGTCAAAGTGTAGCAAATATAGGCAGACAAGACATGCCTAGTAGCAGCTGCAAAACTACTTGTAGTGTCAAGGTGTAGCAAATACAGACAGCCAAGACATGCCTAGAAACAGCTACAAAGCTACCTGTAGTGACAAAGTGTAGCAAATATAGGCAGCCAAGACATGCCTAGAAACAGCTACAAAGCTACCTGTAGTGTTAATGTGTAGCAAATACAGACAGCCAAGACATGCCTAGAAACAGCTGCAAAGCTACCTGTAGTGTCAAGGTGTAGCAAATATAGGCAGCTAGGTCCTGCCTAGAAACAGCTACAAAGCTACCTGTAGTGTCAAAGTGTAGCAAATATAGGCAGCCAAGACATGCCAAGAAACAGCTGCAAAGCTACCTGTAGTGTCAAAGTGTAGCAAATATAGGCAGACAAGACATGTCAAGAAACAGCCTCAAAGCTACCTGTAGTGACAAAGTGTAGCAAATATAGGTAGCCAAGACATGGCTAGAAACAGCTGCAAAATTACCTGTAGTGTCAAAGTGTAGCAAATATAGGCAGCCAAGACATGCCTAGAAACAGCTGCAAAACTACTTGTAGTGTCAAGGTGTAGCAAATACAGACAGCCAAGACATGCCTAGAAACAGCTGCAAAGCTACTTAGTGTAGCAAATACAGACAGCCAAGAAATGCATAGAAACTGCTGCAAAGCTACTTAGTGGAGCAAATATAGGCAGCCAAGACATGCCTAGAAACAGCATCAAAGCTACCTGTAGTGTCAAGGTGTAGCAAATATAGGCAGCCAAGACATGCCAAGAAACAGCTGCAATGCTACCTGTAGTGTCAAAGTGTAGCAAATATAGGCAGCCAAGACATGCCACGAAACAGCCTCAAAGCTACCTGTAGTGTCAAAGTGTAGCAAATATAGGCAGAAAAGACATGCCAAGAAACAGCCTCAAAGCTACCTGTAGTGACAAAGAGTAGCAAATATAGGTAGCCAAGACATGCCTAGAAACAGCTGCAAAGCTACCTGTAGTGTCAGGTGTAGCAAATATAGGCAGCCAAGACATGCCTAGAAACAGCTGCAATGTTACCTGTAGTGTCAAAGTGTACCAAAAACAGACAGCCAAGACATGCCTAGAAACAGTTGCAAAGCTACCTGTAGTGTCAAGATGTAGCAAATACAGGCAGCCAGGCCATGCCTAGAAACAGTTGCAAAGCCACCTGTAGTGTCAAAGCTACCTGTAGTGTCAGAGCGTAGCAAGAATTTATAAAACTCTCCAGCACTTAAGGGTTCAAGTTTTTTGTCTCCCGAAATTTTTTGGGGGGACTATTACAATAGCTGGTGTTTGTCCGTCCATAATGTCGTCAGCTTACCTAGACGATATTCTCCACAGAGATGCCGGCAAATCTCTCCTGGAGAAGGATGTCCAGTGTCTTCTCCAACTCCTACAGACACTGGGATTTCGTCCGAATTGGGAATAGTCAGATCTTGTTCCGACTCAGTCTTTTACTCATCTGGGGATGGAATTTCTTACTCACCTCAACATGGTAGAGCTGTAGGTTTTTAAATTTCTTATTTGGTTTCGGTTTTGGTTTTTCAGGTGGTGAAAAACCTCGGTTCGGTTCGGTTTTTTGTTTGTTCATGAGGCCAAGTAAAATTCAATAAAACTCATTCTTATGTCCAGAGTCATAACTGAATGGTAGTGAAATTGAGTGAAACTCAATGAATGCCAGAAATAATCTATAATACATGAAGAATCAGGAAGGCCAATATAATTACCTAAATATACAGAACTTTTATTGTGCTTGGCCATTTTTCGAGGTCTGACACCTTGAGGAAAGCTGCAAACACAACTAAACTGAAATGTTGGAAATTCACAGATGTAGCCTTCCCAGAGTAGTGAGAGTACCCAGACACTGCCATTGGCAGTGTCTGGGTACTCTCACTACTCTGGGATGGCTACATTCTGTGAATTTCTGCAGCAAGAGCTGGCAAGAGAGTATTTAGTAAAAAACGAAAAACCTTAGATTACGGGATGCCGACGGTTTTGGTTTCGGTTTTTAAAAAAAAAAATAAAAACTTCGGTTCGGTTTCGGTTAACCAACAGCTCTACAACATGGGGCATGTTCCCTTTGTCAGGACTCAGATTATAAGTCTTTACGCATGCTATTTTCACAGAACAAATCATCTGACTGCCAGGGAATTTTTGTGTCTCATTATTCTCTGCAATTCAGTGACGGATCTCATTCCATTGAGAAGGCTTCATCTCCATCCTTTTCACTTTTACCTGCTTCGGAAATGAAGACCAAATCTCAATCTTCCCGATATGTCCATCCCTTTCGACAATCACATTCGGGATCACACGCTTCTATGGCAGGGTGTAACTTGGCTCACTCAGGGGGTTCCATAGACGCTCCCATTTCGGATCGCATTATCACAGCAGACGCTAGGTTTCAGGGGTGGGGTGGAACGCTGAATCCTCTTGATCTACAGACCAGCAGCTTATGGTCAGAGGATCAGGCTTTGATTCATATTAATCAGAGGAAGTTATTACCTATTCTCCTAGCTTTTCAACTTTGGAAACATCTGCCGAACCACTCTCTGCTAATTCTTTCAGACAACTCGAAAGTAGTGGTGTACGTCAGAAATCTGGGAGGAATCCACTCCTTCCCTATCTATCTTCCAGCCAGGGATCTTCTCCTGTTGCCATATCATCAGAACTGTTGTATTCTCACTCGGGTGAGCTAAAAAAACTGTCCTAAATATTGCATGGCTGTCATGATTCTCATGGCTGTCATGATTCAGACAACTTGGATTAGGCTGGACAATTTTGGGGTTTTCCAGTTTTGTTTCCAGTTTTTGTAAGAAACTGGAAAATCAAACTGCAAGACCATGCAAAAAATGGCCAAAAGGTTTTACTGTATTTGTGCATAAACTCAGTGTGCGAAATCTGACGAGAATGCTCATTTTGTTCGCATGGTGGTTACGCAAATTCAAATCTACACGAATGGATGACTGGTTAGCCAAAAGTTGCATCTTAAGCACTAAAGTCTGAGTAACTTAACTGGTAGGGTGCTAATTCCCCCCCACCCCCCCCCACACTATAAATGAAACATACGCGTGTCCTGGGTGAGACAGCAGGGTGGGATATTTCTATCCCACCCACCTCACGTGACATACTCATTTGCATATTTTATTAGGTCGCCAGAACTATTTCATCATTGTCTGCTCTATTGTAAATAAACAAAATGGTTTCACAATTTCCCACATGTAATCCACGTGCCATTCAAAATCAACAATGTTGATTTGTTTCAACCCTAAGTTTCTCTGCAGATTTAATAATATCACTGTGTGAATTTATCGATCGATCAATAATCTCACAATGCCCTTTACATTAGAGTTTGACAAGCGCAAATGCATTAACCCCTTAATGACTGTGCTACAAATCAATTTTTTAGTATATACCTATGGTATAGACCTAACTTTTGTACGATCTTTCCGATGAAATTGTTTGTTTTTCGAAAGGACTACGACTTGATAAATTGGGTATGTCAGCACATTACCGCCAATTATTTATAATGACGTAATCCTCGTGTGGGGGGAGAAAAATCATCCTCGATGAGTCTGAAGGCGAGAATGGGGAAATCTCACTCTCGGGGCAAGATATTTGAACCAGACCCTCGGCAAGCCTCGGGTCTGGTTCAAATACCTTGCCCCTCGGGTGAGATTTCCCCATCCCACCTCCAGACTCATCGGGGATCATAATATTCTCAGCCTCAATATTTGTTCACATATTTTTGTCTTGTTACAATTTATGGGAGAGTGCCTATTGGCGGAGGAGGAGATGGGGGTGGGGGGAGCCTATAGGCACTCTACCATAAATTATAACAATGCAAATCAATGGAGATGAAGTAATTTTACTTCCAAGATAATACGAAGGACATACACAGAATATGAAGCCTTTAACTTTAGGTTCCTGCAGTTCAGAATAAAGCCCAAATATGGGCTTCTAGCACTATACCAGTCAACCAGCCTTTCTTGATGCTTAATAGATTTTCAGACTTTTGCCTTGAGAGGATATATATAATTCATTTCCACACAATATATGAACACTTGTTAATGATAAAAAAAGGCAGTTCCCCAAGAATTTTACATAGCAAAGTGTTTGGTTAGCCATCTCCAAACCACGTGAACGGTCAGTCGGTTAGAGACATTTTTGAAATTTTGCACACTGCAGTGGCGCATGGGAAAGGCACGTGATCGCTCTCGCACACCATCACTCACACAAAAATTGTTCAAGGTGCGCGAATAATCACTCGCCTCTGTTCTTGGGTGTTTTTTTTATCCATTTGAGTTGCATCAACAGAAACATTTAATTAATTTTTGATGTTGGGAAATTTTTAAGAATCACCCACAATTTGATGCGTTTACAGTGCAATTCCAAACAATTTCCTTTTTATCGTTATGAACATGACACACAGCAGTTCTCTTTTCATCCACACACAACACGCTAACAGTAAGTGGGTTGGACATTGACAACTCGCCCAGACCTTACTCCTGCCAGAAAATGAACACGCATGTTCAGATATAAAAAACGGTGGTCATTCAGAGATCTGCGAAACGTTTTAATATTTCCGTATTTTTTTATCAAAGGCATGCTGAATGTTGCCCCATTCCTTACTTTCATTTACACATGTGGCACCTGTCGCTCCAATTCACCAGTGACACGAATTAATGTGCCTGATTTGGAATTTACGCATCCATTTTCCACGATTTTAATAATCTGCCATTTAAAATCCAGAACTAATATTAGTGGGTTACATATATTTTCACCGTCAAAATTTCCATCCGTGTTCAGTTGTATTCATACATTCGTTTCGAAGGACGCTTGTCAATGGAATTGCGAAATAAATTTTTGTACATGCCATAATATATAGTTCACTTCAGATTATCTAGATCTCACAAGATAAAAGTTCATTTCAGGAATTCTGGTAATACATTTAATAAACAAACACTAGATTTCAAGCTTGCAATTTTATTCTGAACGACAGGCAAACAATAACAGTAACTTAACTTAATTTAGAAAAAAATACACTTTGAATGGTATTGGAACGTTTCGGCTTCAGGACATTTCGGCCTCGAGTTCGGCCCTGGATGTTTTGGCCCTGGGTGTTTCGGCCTCCTATATTAACAGTCAACAGTGAAGGGGATTATCTCATTCACCAGTATAGATAATAGAGGATATTAAGAGGTGTAAATTGATCAGTATTTTTAAATTTAACAACCTAAACATTATTAAAAAAATGAAGATAAACATTGAATCAAAATCACTCTCCTCATATTTTTCACTCTCGCAAGCTTGATTTGAGATGAGCGATTTTCCACTCGCCTCCATTTTGCTCCCATTCGGCACTGCACTGTAAACTGATCCAACTATCTTAATGGGAGGGAACTGGGATAGTGACCACAATGGGTCTATCTGTCAAATTAAAGAGCAAATACGTCATGTTCTGATTGTCATATTTTCACCATCATTGACTCGTCCATCGGTAAGGGAGAAAATGTTACAAAAAGAACACAATACACATTAAATGAAATTTGTTACTTTCCAAAGTATGATTTACTGGGATTTCCGGGATTGATTATAAACGATAACTTCACAAGTGAATTATGCAATCAACAATTGTGTCATGTATCCGTGCGCACAAACGAAGATGCTTTGCCGTGGGAAAAAAAGAGACATCATTGTTTTTTTAACCCTTTACCTAACATGAAAAGCAGACAATACTTGCAAAAAAAAACAATTCTTGAATAAGTACTATTTTCATTTTTTATCTCAAAAACATAGGTTATGACCCCTCATTGGAACAAGCTCGATGAGCTCGTTCCAATGAGGGGTCATAACCTATGTTTTAGAGACAAAAAATGAAAAAATAATGAAAATTAATTGACAATTTTTTAGAATAGCTGGCCGGTTTTGTCCATTACGTTAGGTAAAGGATTAAATAATATAATTATCGTTAATAATGAAAAGTAATAAACAGAGTAATCACTTGACTGGATTAGTTACGTGAAATAATTCATTTGAGGCGAGGGACTATATTGTAAAACACTTGTGCGCATTCGTACACTCAGGTTTATACAACGCCCCTCACCTCTCATGAATTATTTTATGTAACCAGTCCAGTCAAGCGATTACTCTCTATTTATTCATTTGTTACGATTTATTCATTTTTTTATGACTGAATAGGCTTAGTAACTGATCCCATAGAACGACTAAGAATTAGCAAAGGAAAATTAGGCTGAACCCGATGGACATACTTACAGACAGGACTATGGTGAGTGCTGTCAAACAAACTATAGCAGATTTTTTGTAAGTTAAGGCACCTGAAGTATTATTTACTACCTGTTCTTAACACATTGAAAAACCGACCCAAAACTGAGGCTCTTAACATATTGAAAAACCGACCCAAAACCGAGGTTTTTTCATGAAACTGACCCAAAACCAAATCTGAAAAATCAAGTTCTCTAGTATCGGACTCTCAGTTTCCCAATTAGATCCCAAACAATTAATTTAAGACAAATAAACAGAAAAACTTACCATAACGTATCTCCGACTTCTTTGAAGTTATCGAAGCAACAGAACATCTGAGCAGTCTATCATACAGTACTTGTTCTCCTACAGAGAAAAAAAAATATCATCAACTAGAACTATCACTGAAGGTGATTAATACCCCCGCTTTGGGTTTTTAGAGGAATGCACTTCTGATCATGTAGGAGAAGGCCATAAGGAAATGTATACATAAAGATCATTTTTTGTTGTTGAAATTTGTATTTGCATGTGGCCTTCCACAGAACAGCACTGAATATTTAAAGAGCCCACACATATATGGTTTACATTTGGAAAAACACATTTACAATGTGCAACATGTATTCAAAATCGGTTCATTAATGTAGGAGGAGTTGCACACACAAGAATCCCATTTGAAAACCCATAATAAATCCAAGTTAAAGGGAGATAACCTGGTTAAAATTGTCGCAGATCAAAAATTTGGGAATATGCGTATGTTCACTTAGTTGTGATAATGTTTGAAAGGTTTCGTCAAAATTGATTGATAAATGTAGGAGGAGTTGCACGCACAAAAATTTCATGTAGAAACCCATAATAAATCTAAGTTAAAGGGAGATAACCTAGTTAAAATTGCCACAGCTCAAAAATTTTGGAATATGCGCATGTTCACTTAGTAGTGATGATGTCTGTAAACTTTCGTCCAAATTGATTGATAAATGTAGGAGGAGTTGCGCACACAAGAATTTCATGCAGAAACCCATATTAAATCAAAGTTCAAGAGAGATAACCTGGTTAGAATTGTCGCAGGTCAAAAAGTTTGGAATATGCACATGTTCACTTAGTAGAGATGATGTTTGAAAGGTTTCATCAAAATCGATTCATTAATGTAGGAGGAGTTGCGCACACAAGAATTTGTTCGAACAGAAAGACATAATAAATCTAAGACAAAGGGAGATAACCTGGTTAAAATTGTCGCAGATCAAAAATCTTGGAATATGCGCATGTTCACTTAGTAGTGATGATGTCTGAAAAGTTTTGTTCAAATTGATTGATAAATGTAGGAGGAGTTGCGCACACAAGAATTTCATGTAGAAACCCATATTAAATCAAAGTTCAAGAGAGATAACCTGGTTAAAATTGTCGCAGATTAAAAAGTTTGGAATATGCACATGTTCACTTAGTAGAGATGATGTTTGAAAGGTTTCATCAAAATCGGTTCATTAATGTAGGAGGAGTTGCGCACACAAGAATTTGTTCGGATGGAAAGACACAATAAATCTAAGTCAAAGGGAGATAACCTGGTTAAAATTGTCGCAGATCAAAAATCTTGGAATATGCGCATGTTCACTTAGTAGTGATGATGTCTGAAAAGTTTTGTCCAAATTGATTGCTAAATGTAGGAGGAGTTGCGCACACAAGAATTTTCATGTAGAAGCCCATATTAAATCAAAGTTCAAGAGAGATAACCTGGTTAAAATTGTCGCAGATTAAAAAGTTTGGAATATGCACATGTTCACTTAGTAGAGATGATGTTTGAAAGGTTTCATCAAAATCGGTTCATTAATGTAGGAGGAGTTGCGCACACAAAAAATTTGTTCGGATGGAAAGACACAATAAATCTAAGTCAAAGGGAGATAACCTGGTTAAAATTGTTGCAGATCAAAAATCTTGGAATATGCGCATGTTCACATAGTAGTGATGATGTCTGAAAAGTTTTGTCCAAATTGATTGATAAATGTAGGAGGAGTTGCACACACAAGAATTTCATGTCTGGAAAGACGTACGGATGGACGTACGGACGGACGGACGTACAGGGCGATTCCTATATAGCCCCCACTTCTTCGAAGCGGGGGTATAATTATTGACTAAAATATGAAATAATCTATACATATGATTATTAAAAACAAGAGGCCCAGAGGGGCCTGAGGCACTTACCTGACTTCACCCTAAAAGGAAGTTGCATCCCATTTAGCAAAGAAATTTCTTAGGATGAGTTCATAAGGAGATTTTTCGACTATTTGGGCAAGCAGCAATATTTTCGAGGCAAGACAGAATTATGAAGTAACAATTTACTAACAAACCCAAACTTACCAAAAGATAAGAAACCCATAACGACAAATAATCTGTAAAAATTGGACCAATTAGGCCACACAAAGTAGATCTTCTGTTTCTCAGGCCATTATTTGTGAAATTGCATGCGGGCGAGCGTTTTTTTATTTTATTTTTTATTTCAGTAATTACTTTTTTGCCATCAAAAGTTCATGTTCTTGGTTCAAGTTTTAGGCCTCATAATCTACAGAATAGCATGGGTGGTGGTGTATTTCATCCCTTGAGTGCAAGAAGACTTTGCAATGCTAAAGCATTGCAAAGCCTTCTTGCACTCAAGGGACAAATTCATCAATTGTTTTAACTTGGGTAAAATATCAGACATAAACCATTTAATTTTTATTTTTTTTAAGTTTAAATTGGTTATAAAAAGAGAGCATGCGGCAGCCAAAAGGACCATGCGGGAGGGCCAGAGAAACAGATTTTTTATTTTTTTAGGCCTTAATAATGCAAAATGTTTGTATTTAAAATTGATTTTGCATTGAGCTTCTGGTGTTCCAAGAGAATCCATTCCGAGACATCTGCCCCTCCCTCTAAAATATCTGTTTCCCACCTCCAGGATATCTTAGCCCACCAACAATTATGAAAACTGGATATCAACACCCCCTCCCTCCCATGATTTTTTTCCAGTTAGGATGTCTAACTTTCATGTATAGGAGGTCTGCCTCCATTAGTTTTTTAACTACAATATCTGATCTCTGCTAATGTGTGTACTTTACAATCTCTACCTCTATTCATAAACAATATGTTTTAATTATTTAACACTAACAACTGTGAAGTGTCAGTTAATTTATTACCATCACATAATTGTTAGAAATAAAAAAAAAATTAGATGTGAATTAAACAGATGCAGTACGTGGAGGGAGTATTATCACTAAATCACCTGCGGAGTGGAGATTCCATCCAAGCAATAATTGCAAATTTGTTACAAAGCATAACCATCACAAGCAAAGTTTCGGCCAATGGACCTCCGGGTTAAACCCGGAGGTCCATTGGCTGAAACACTGCTTGTGGTTTTTGTCGATATGTACAAATTTTAAAGTTATAGCTTAGGTGGTACCTCCACTCTGTGGGTAATTTAGTTACAATCCACTATCCATGTACTGTACAAATGTTCATAATGCATCATGAGCAATAGTTATTTAACAACACTAACAATTTAACAACAGTTGACTACTAGTAAATCATCTTTATAAATATAAATTAATAATCACCATAACACTTCACACCTTGGACACCAAGGTTTCAACACTGATCAAATGGTGCTAGGGCTGCACAATATTCAAAACTGAATAATACCGGTATCGGTATTCCAAAAAAATACCGCGGTATACCGGTATATCGAAAACTGTTCAGATGTATGAGTACCACAATCGAGACTCGAGGCACGAATGAATTAGCATGCCTTGATGATGCGGTTCGAAAAACATTTACCCAACGCAGACGATATCAAAATTTATTATTTTCAAAATTAGTTTATCAGATTTTCCCCAAAGAGTTCAACAAAACTATATCATGTGATCCCTCATTGGAACGAGCTCAACGAGCTCGTTCCAATGAGGGGTCACATGATATAGTTTTGTTAAATTTTTTGAAAATTATTTTGTCAACTGCTGATTTTGTATATTACGAGGGCACAAGCAGACGATTCCTTGGATAAAGGGATAATATTATTCATTCGGGGCTACAGTTAAAAAACTCAAGACATCTTGAAAATTAAATTGTGGGTAAATAAATAATGACGATAAACCGATATTTTTGTAATTACACCGGTATTCAATTGATATTGGTTTGAATACCGGTATATATCGGTTTATCGATATACCGTGCAGCCCTAAATGGCACTCCCATTGGAAATCCAAGAGACACTGCTAAGTCTGAAGGTGGCTCTTACTATCACTTGGAATATCCAAGTGTGCAAGGGCAAAGTTCACTTAGCAGTGGATTTTGATAGAGTAACAGAACTGGAATCCTTGGAGAGGTGTAGTACCTTTCGTGGGAAGAACCCCTTCCACACTGGTCATCCTCTGAGTGACTCAGACTTGCTGGATGAGGTATCCAACCACTCGAATCTGTCACATGAGAGAAAGAAGAGAAAGAAGAAAAAGAAGGGACCCTCCATCAGACAACGTGATGCTTGCCAAAGGACAGAGTTTCTGCAAAGGAAAAAGAGGGAGAAGGAAGAGAAGGAGGCAAGCGATGGTGTTGAAAGGTTGACACCTGGCACCCCTGACTGGTCCACATCCAACTTCATCACGATTGTGGCAGTAGACAGCTGCTTGATGAGTTGAGTTCGCAAGGCCATTGTGCTGTGTGTATGATGAGGTCAAGAGGTGTTTATCTGCAGATTGTGGTGATTCTGTTGTGTTTGGGCACTGCGCCCACTGAAGACCACTTGAGAACATATGCAGTCATCGACAATTTCGATCTGAATGAGTGGTTTACCAGGAGTCTTCGGACAATGTAATATTCCAGAAAATAAATAGGCAAAGATGCAAATCTCTTTCAGGAAGTAATGCTCAAGAGGAACCCTATTCTTCATACTTGAAACCGCACAAAAGACCAGACCCGGCAACCACTGACCGAGATGATGTCTTGCAAGAACTAGGCTTTCACTTTGGTTTGGACGCTCAGCCGGCATTTCAACAGCAAAGATCAGAAAGTAACCAGTTGATCTGGGCTCAACAGCATGATAACTGATTCCAACCTCACTGTTTCTACTGTCAGATATCTTCCTTGCATCAATGCCCCCTTCCAGTGGCCTATAGACTGTTTATAATACCCTGAAGAACTTTGTCAGCATAGCAGATAAATTGGGTCAAGGCCACATTCTAGTAACTGCAGACATGGCAATCTACAAAAGGGCCCAGGAGATAGTGTGGTCGAAGCCAGAGGGAATAGATAGCAAAAGTTACAATGAGAATTGGGGGCATGCATCTTTCATTTCCGCCAATGAGAAATTGTAGTGATGACAGGCTCCTATCGTTACTGGTGGATTCAGACGCTTATACCCTGCTCACAGCTGAAGAAATGCTACAGTATGTGGAGAGTGTACTATCACTAAATCACCCGCAGAGTGGAGATTCCACCTGAGCAATAATTGCAAATTTGTTGCAAAGCATACCCAGCACCAGAGGTCCATTGGCTGAAACATTGCTTGTGTTTATTGTCGATATGTACAAAATTTTAAATTTATAGCTTGGGTGATAACTCCACTCCGCAGGTGATTTAGTTACAATCCACTCTCCACGTACTGTACTTAAAGAGGGAAGCAACACTCAAGAGCACTGAGAAATACAATGTTAGTAGTCGAAGTGCTGTACAGGGTTTTCTCGAATGCAGCATGTGCTTGGATGACTGCAAAGAATCGTACTTTGATATCGGAGCAAATTAACACTGTCTTCTAGAAAATTAACAAAGGGTTCCAATCACGTGAACTGTATGATATTGTATCGAATATTGACAAAATGACGGGCAAGGCGAAAGAAGTAGCCAAGAGTTTGCAGTCGTTGGAATGGACACATCCCTGACATTCAAGTATTGGTGTGGCCTTCTAAAGGGTGGCTCGATCGTGCTTAGACTCGTCTGAGGTGACCTCGATCACAACTTCTTTCTCCAACTCCATGCTGTGAGATGAACCGCACCTTGGTTCGTAACTACTGGGAAGAGACGGTACAGTTGGGTTTACCATGATAAAGGGTGCTTGAATGGGTTGGATGCTCACCAGACATGTTTCGGGAAGGTACGCTTCAGCAGTGAAATCTCTTTGACAAGCCCAAAGCACGAGGAACTTTCACCGAGGAGAATCTCACGACATGAGCAGGATGTCCCAAGAATGGTCATCTTGTTGGAAGATGCCTGGCAAAACTCGTTCGACTTGAAGATGGCAACAAAAAACCTCACCAACATTGCTACATGTCTGGTTGCATCTACGAAAGTTGAGGGAAGTTTATCCACGTGCTTGGAAATTGCAGCACAGCGTGCAGAGAACTTCGTCAAAAGCAGGGTGACAACCTTCAACAAGTGCAAGCTTCTGGGATAAAGTTCTCAAGACCAAAACGTTCACCTTCGCCGATTTGAAGAAAGCCATTTCTCCATCTGGCCAGTTAAACATAATTAATCCAGAAGTTCTTTTCAGAAGATTGCTCTCAGTTGCAAAGAACAGAGATGTTAGTCTGGAGGCTGTCCTCATTCATGAGCTGGCGACAATACCACCTTCCTTCTTTGTTCAACGCTGATGACATCATGAGAAAAACTAACAAAGCTGATCTAGCATGGGTGAGGGAATCACACTTTCCTGAGGTTTGCCAGCTCCTGACTCATCCACATGACAGCAAATCATTTTTAATTACTGATGGAACGGCCTTGCTGTGCACACTGAATGAAAATGTTTATCACGTTTGATGACCTCGGAAATTTGGTCATTCACAGGCTCACTGGGATGCAAAAAAAGGATAAAAAAGCTACCGTTATAGTATTCGACCGTTATAACCGCAGCAAATATGTCAAGAATACGGAAAGGCGTTGGCACAGTGGATTTCTGTGCCTGGTTCTCGGGCAGTTCCGAACTTCTGCCAATTTCTCACGAATTTTGTCAACAAATCTTCATTACAGTTAAAACTAGAAGTTCTGTCACGAACTGTGTGCTTATCTAGGCTTAATTGTGTGTAGGAATTGCATGCTATTTCCATATAGAATGGCATCCAAAGCACGGCAAGTTCACCTGGTTACTCATAGCAAACACAGGCAATGTTTCTGCCAATGGACCTCCGGGTTACCCGAAGATCCATTGGATGAAACATTGCTTGTGCACAGGCCATATGTACAAAATTTGATTGCCTTACTGTGGTCATCACGCGTAGATTAATGCACAGATCGTCGTCCTATTTGTGCACATTTCATGACAGGACTTCTAGTTTTAAATGTAGCAAACTTTGTCTTGCAATACATTGTAGAGAAGAACGCAGCATGCAACTTTGGAGATGTGTGTGTCATCTTATCTGCTGGATTTACACAGGCTTTGCAAGTGGTCAGTGTTGACCAGGATGGCACAAAAGAAGCCAAGGCACTCTTTGCAACACACAACGAAGCCGACACAAGGATGGTTTTTCACGCAATAGCAATGGCACGTTCATTTGATTGGATCATCATCCTGTGTGACGACAATGACGTTCTTGTGTTACTAGTCTATTACTCTAGAGGACAGCTACAGTTAAAACTAGAAGTCCTGTCACGAATAGTGCGCTTATGTAGGCTTAATTGCGCATTGAAATTGCGTGCAATTTCCATATTGAATGGCATCCAAAGCAAGGCAGATTCTCCTGGTTACTCATAGCAAACATATGCAATGTTTCTGCCAATGGACCTCCGGGTTACCCGGAGGTCCATTGGCTGAAACAGTGCTTGTGCTCAGGCCATATATACAGAATTTGCTAGCTTTACTTGGGCCATAACGCGTACATTAACGCGCATATCAACGTGCTATTTGTGCGCATTTCATGACAGGACTTTTAGTTTTAACTGTAGGCGAAAGCATCTACATGGACGATGGACATGCGACCAAGAACGTTGATCGTCATCAGTATATTGAATTCATGATATAGTTTCTAGTTTGGGCTAAGAATTATGTGCATGTTTACCTGCTGTACTCTCACTAACTGACTGTGACACCACGAGTTCGTTCTTCAAGACTGGAAAGAAAACAGCCTTCTGCATTCTGATGAAAGATATTGACAGTGGGGCTGCTCTTGGGAACTTTGGACACAGGAATGATATTACAACTGGTAGGGATGTTGGAAGGTAGTATGTGAAGTTTTATGATCAAATGGGCAAGAAATTAAACCTGAATTTTGACGAACTGAGACATCCCATGACAACAACATTTGATAAACCATCTGCAACTTTGCCTCCAACAGAAGATGCATTTCTACAACACGTCAAGAAGGGCTTGATACATGGCTCAGATGTGGTGTTTCAGTCATACGGAGGATCCAAATAAGAGTGGCCCGTTGGATTCTGGTCGGCGGGAAGACGACAAATGTTTTGGGCCGATGCCATTAGAGAAGGACCCCGCTCCTGTGGATGTTCGTGAAATAACTCCCATGTTTTGCATTCATACAAACTGTAGTCTCAGGCCCTCAGCTCCGAATGCAGGTATTACCCGACCAGTATGCAATGTATATACAAATGTGGATGCGTTGCAGAATGTTTGAACTCAAAATGTGAACAAATGTCTGGGTATGATTGTGAAGATGAGTTTGACAATAGAGATATGTGGACATTATCTTGGCAAACCAAAAGTTGTGTTTTAACACTTGTGGATATTCCCTCAATACCAAACTGATATTTTTTTGTCAACCTGCGTCGATCAGAAGTTAATTGAACTATGTGTAAACACGTTAGTTGTGAAGTTAATAGCGGACTGGGGTGTGTGTGGGAGAGAGGGATGTGGGATTGTATCTTATTTTTTAAGAGTGATTTATTTCAATCTGTGGCTTTAAATATGATACAATGTTCCCACACAATTCCGATATCACACTACACACCAACAAGGTGGGGTTAGTGAAAAGCCTGAAATTACATAATCTCACTTTATGGGGTTGGGGTAGGGTAGCGCAGAGCCAAGCATTGGTATCGCGGTGGATACTTCCCTAATGATTTATATACCAAAATGGAGGAAGAGTATCATAGACTCGTTTGAGGTATCGCGTATGAAAATCGGGCCAAGTGGAGTTACATAAGGCTTAGCCAAATTTTTTTTTAAAAATTGAAATTATCTGAATTTTGTTTAAATTGTCTGTCATATTTTCTTAAATGACCATATTTGCATCGAATATTCAGTGAATACAGTTAAAACTAGAAGTCTTGTCATGAAATGTGCACAAAAAGCATGTTGATCTGCGCATTAATCTACACGTTATGACCATAGTAAGGCTATCAAATTCTGTACATATGGCCTGTGCACAAGCAATGTTTCAGCAAATGGACATCCGGGTAACCCGGAGGTCCATTGGCAGAAACATTGCCTGTGTTTGCTATAAGTAATCAGGAGAACCTGCCCTGCTTTGGATGCCATTCGATATAGCAATTGCGCGCAATTCCTACGCGCAATTAAGCCTAGATAAGCGCACAATTCGTGACAGGACTTCTAGTTTTAACTGTATGTATTTAATTGTTAATCTGATTGCATTCTGGGTTAAAAAAATGGAAAGCAGACATGGTTTTGTATTATTTGTCCTTTCTGTTTGTGTATTTCAAAATTCTCCAATTGCAGGTAAATTTTGCATTCAAATGGGGGGGGGGGGGGGGGGGGGCGGGGGGGGGGAACGATACCTCAAAATGTAGGGGGGAGTCAGCAAAAAAGTTTGAGGTAAGCCCTGGAAAAATCATGCGGAACAAAACTTCGGAAAACTTGGCCTAACACAATTTTGATTTAAAAAATATATCAATTTTCGCTAAAATTTTCACTAAAAGTTCACAAATTATATTTTTTGATAGCAACTCGAGGAAATCATTATCAATTATTAGTGGGGGTGATTGTACAATGACAATAAATGCATAGCAGCCCTTAATACACAGTAATGTATTTTCTAGGCATAAATTCCCAAATTCACCGATTTGGGGCAAATTTTACCACAAAAAGCAACTTTTCACATAGTTCTACATGTTTCAGGCAACCACAACATTCTTTTCTAGGAAGGTCATATTGCAAAACTCCTACATATGAAGTTTCAGCTGGTTATACCACAGTGCATACAAAAGTCACAATATTCAATTTGGCCACTACACTATTATGAGGACCCCTGAATATGACTCCAGGCAAACAACTTTAACAAACTTGTAAATGATCAATACAAAGGTGTTATAAGCTGTCTTGAGAGACCAGTCTTGAGAGACCACCTGTCTTGAGAGACCACATCTGCCAGGCACCGATTGGTTTTACTCTATATTGGACCTGCTATGGGAGGCCACCTGTCTTGAGAGACCACCTGTCTTGAGAGACCACTGTGACCGAACGAAAGAAATGGTTTGACGCGCCGAAGGCGCGCAGGGACGATTTGGAGGACAAGCCCCTTTCGACCCTCGTTAGCTGTTTGTTGTTGTTGTTGGATGTCAAGGCGTGGTGTAGGAGAAAAAGGAAGGAGGGAGGTGGCTTAACCCCGTCTAGGCTTCTTCCGGCTCTTTTTCTTTGGAGGTGGTTGAGATTGTGATGTGGAAATCGACGATGTTGAGTTTAGTGTTGAGTTTAGTGAATGGATTGCATCTAATTTCTTTTTGAGATCTGCCTTGGATTGTTCCATGAACTCCTGAGTTTCGGAGGCGATTCGGTTTCCCTTCTCAATTGCTTGTCTTGCCATCTCTCTTATTTTCCTTAATTCTTCGGCGGTGACTGCAGATTTAGGTGGCTGTGTTGCTGAGATTGACTCACTCGGGCTGTCCGGTAGATAAGGAAGTGGGGAGTGAGGGGTGGGAGGTGGTGAAAAGGCAACCTCCGGTTCCTCCTCAGTCTCCACCAGATGTTCCTCATCCAACAGTACCGGCTCAGGAGCTGGCAGTTGGTTGGGTGTACTAGTGGGACTAGGAGGGGAACTGGCAGCTGCCCCCAGGACCTCCATCCTCTCGCTCACCTCTTTCTTCCTATTCCAGAAGGCCTCTAAGCGCCTGGAATCCCGGCGCTTGGTGGACGGACTCTTCTTCTTCTTGCTCTTCTTCTTTTCAGGGCCAGGTCCAGGCTTCTTCGGGTGAGGACCAGTGTGAGAGGGGTTCCTCTCACAAAAGGTGCTACCTCTCCCCGAAGAAGGTGTGGTGGTGTTGTGCTCATCAATGACGAACTCCAAGTTCAGATGGACTCTCTTGCCTGTCTCCCGGACAGTCCAGGTGACAGGGCAAGAGATGCCCAGAGCTGCTATTGTTCTCTTCAGTCGCGCTGGTAGTTCCAGTGTTTCCATATTTATAGTGTTAATTAGGATGCTCGCACTGTGACCTGGTACCAACTTGTATTTTTATGCCATAATGGACCTGTCTTGAAAGACCGCCCCTTTGAAGACTGAAACCATGACAAAAGCTTTTTACCTGTTCTGGAATTGTAAAATCCATTGTGATTTTACTAACATAATTAAAAGTATTAAAAGCTCTTAATTGGGTGTCAATTGTTGACTAATTAAAGATTGAGATGTTTTTATAAGACCTTGTGAAAAGATCAGGATTATTGCTGAATAAACAATTTCATACATACCTGAAATGTGACAGATAGGAATAAAAACAAATTTGCGTTGAAAATCTTTTTGTAACAAATTGAAATGGACTGTTATAAAAATTATAAAAATAAATTAGTGTTGAAAATCTTCATTGAAGATTTTCAACACTAATTTATTTTTATAATTTTTATAACAGTCTATTTCAATTTGTTACAAAAACTTCATAAAAAAGAACAACTACAAAGTAATTACAAAAAATCCATTCTTCTCCATTTCTGAATTTTGTGGTTGGTTATTCACTGACTTGAGAAAACTTGAAACCTGTTATGAGAGACCACCTGTCTTAAAAGACCACTTTTGTGTGGCCCAAAGGGCAGTCTCTCAAGACAGGTTCTACTGTATATGATGAAAATGAAAGCATTTATAGAACTGGTTTGGGAAAAAAATTGCTTTAAATGTTCCCAACATTAACTACAGTGTTAAAATGAGGTGCCCTACCAAGCCCCATGGACTTGATTTCAACATACTTACTTATAACTCATCTTTCAGGCCTAACAAAGTTGATCTTCTGTTTCTCGGGTCATTTTTTGTAAAACTGCATGCTTGTGGGCGTTTTTTTTAATTTTATTTTTGTATTTATTTCTTTGCCATCAGAAGTGTATGTTCTTGATTTGTTTTATGTTTTAGGTCTCATAATCTACAGAATAGCATGGGTAGTGATGTATTTCGTCCCTTCAGTGCAAGAAGGCTTTGCAGTGCTAAAGCATTGAAACGCCTTGTTGCACTCAAGGGACAAGTTTATGAGTTTTATTAACTTGGATAGAATATCAGACATAAACCATTTAATTTTTGAAGTTTGCATTGGCTATAAAAAGAGAGCATGCGGCAACCAAAATGACCATGTGGGAGGGACTGAGAAACAGATTTTTAGCTTTTTTGGTCCATATTGAAAATGTTTTCTTGGCACCCACTGATAATTAAGAAGTTTTGTTGCAGATCACATTAAACTCGAAGAGAAATATTGGGAATAACACATACCATCAAGAATATTATTATGGCTCACGTTTGTAACATCAGCCGTGATTGGTTAATATGACACCTTCTAAAAGTCATAGCACTGGAGTTTTGGGGCAAAACACGGGTATTATCGGAACGTTTTTCCCTGGAGACAAGAGAACGAAGAAAATGTAAGAGCTCTCCACTTCCATTGATTAGCGTCGATTGGAATTTCTCAACACCAAACGCGGGCTCCGTGTCCGTTTAGCTTTTTCAACACCGGTAGACACAAACTTACTAACAAATATATCATCTTAAGTGGGTGTGTTTTCAATTTTAACTGCAAACAATGAATTCAAAAGAATCAGAAATATTAAAAAACTCACTCTCGTGTTGTTCACCACTTCAGTGAATCCCGAATATGAGGCTCAGTTATGACTTCAATCAATTATATTTCCACAAGTTTAGTACTCCTCGACCTTACTGAGCCACCGCCTCAAGTTCAAAATAAATTGTTTCACTCCGCTTAATTCTATCAACTCTTGTCGTCCGAGAAACATGAATTGATATTCCATTAATTTAAATCACTTTTCACACAAGCATTAACAATGAATTATAACATGAACAGCATGATGCAGTTGTACATTGTAAACATTGGCATTTGCTGATATAGAAACTCCCAAAGCGATGGCACTTGTGTGACAAGTCATTTTCGAAGAGACGTCATTCGTTCGAAATGACGACATGTTTTTGGATTCGACTACATTGTTGTTACAAGATTGATGGCATGTTAACAATGAAAGTCATTTTTTGTTCGGCACAATAAAATAATTAGAACGTTTCTTTTCATGTTCTATCGGTCGATAGTACCTGAGTTTGTGTGATTTTTTAATTAAAACCTTCCGCAGCTTTGCTGCTTCAAGTTTTATTTCAGAAATCACACAAGCTCAGGTACATTATTCAGATCGCATCTAAAGACATTTGTTCTCGTCCCAAGGTGATAACAAAGGTACCCAAGAAGTTGTCGTGAAGATCAATTAATAAATACAGCCTCTAGCCCGAGCCGTATTGACATGTGCACTTACTGTGTATAAGTAGCACTGAATAAATCAAAGCTCATCTAATTTGCATAATTTCTGCATGAGAAAAAAACCTGTTTTATATGTAATGTATTCCATGTTACTAAACATTCATACAAAACTTTATTCAAATCAGAACTTTCATACAGAAGTTCTGTACAAAAAACTGATTGCACTAATTTCTGTACAAAATAGCTGCTGGCGGGCATCTTGAATTTTGGACTGCACCCTAAAACACTCGTTCTCGTCCTACGGCGATAACAAAGGTACCCAAGAAGTTCCGTAAAGATCGGTTCATAAATACGGCCTCTAGCCCAAGCCGTATAGATGTTCTTCACAAAAAACTGATTGTACCTAATTTCGTTACAAAATGACCACCAGCAGCCATCTTGAATTTTGCACTGCACCCAAAAACACTCGTTCTCGTCGCAAGGTGATAACAAAGGTACCCAAGAAGTTTCATGAAAATCGGTTCATAAATACAGCCCCTAGCCCGAGCTGTATTGACATGTGCACTAATATTGTGTATAAGTAGCACTGAATAAATCAAAGTCCATCTAATTTGCATAATTTCAGCACGAGAATAAAACCTGTATTATATGTGATGTATTCTATGTTACTAAACATTCATACAAAAATTTATTCAAATCAGAACTTTCATACAGAAGTTTTGTACAAAAAACTGATTGCACAAATAATATTTAGGTACAAAATGGCTGCTGGTGGCCATCTTGAATTTCGGAATGCACCCAAAAACAATCGTTCTCATCCCGCATTGATAACAAAGGTACCCAAGAAGTTTCATAAAGATTGGTTCATAAATACGGCCTCTAACCCGAGCCGTATTGAATTGTTGAAGGACAGACGGACAGACAGATGGATGAAGGGCCATGGCATAACCTCAAATTTTACTGCGTCAAAGTTGAGCTAAAAATGAATAGTGCGCATAGTAGAAAATTATGGATAACATGTAAATATATCAATCAGAAATACCTGGTTACCAGCTGATCCATGTCATTTTGTGATCTGAATAATAAGTTTCACATACACCGCAATCCTTAACATAGTGCAATTCCAATCATTAGTTGACTTTTGAATTTGTTGAGTGTATTTCAGTTTGTCAGTTAATAATTTTTTCAAGTTCTGCATTTTGTGGTGATGGCGTAGTCCAATCAACATTGATAACACCGAGGATAACAGCTTTAGAGTTCTGTAAGTATTTGTGATGAATATGACGAAGGGCCTGAGAAAGTGACTTGACAGCAGGGATGTGGCAACAGGGGTGTGTGTTAGGGTCCTGCGAATATTCGATTCGATATCGATACCATACGTATGCTTCGAGATCGATCCCGAATCAGTCTCAGGATTCAATTTTTTCGAATCTCTCGTACTAACTTCAATTTGTTACATTTCCAACAAAAATAGGATAAAACTGTCATTAGAAAATTCATTCATGAAGGCTCAATTCCTATTTATGTGAGTAATTGACAATGTTTAATTGTTAGGTAAGGTGTGAATTTGGCCCAGAACATTATCCATAGTTTTGGTTTTTGAAGGCTTAACTTGTTACTATTCACGTTCTTAAGAACGTGAGTAGTAACAGGTTAGGCCTTCAAAAACTAAAACTATGGACAATAGGCCTAGCTAGACGGTGCTACAGAGAATATTTAGTTATTGGTGTTTAAGGTGTTCACTCCATCGCGTAAGGGTCATCACAGTGTTCCATAACTTCTGTTTGATGCAATATGAAATAACTTGTCTTTTAAGATTCGATTCGGGATTCGATTCGATGTCGATATCAGAGACACGATTCGATTCGAGATTCGATTCAAAAAGAAATTTGTGATTCACAGATCCCTAGTGTGTGTGGGAGGTTATCTCCCCCCCACCCAAGCTAGGAGTATATTTTTTCAATAGATGGAAATTCCGAGGTCAAAAACCAAATAGTTGGAAATTCAATAAATTAACATTGTTCATGAAATATATTAAAATTCTAACTAATGAGAAATTTTAATCTTTTATTTCCAACTGGAAACTTGAGTTTCAAATTTCCTACTCTAAAATTGACATAGCCTCAAAATTTCGACTCTGACATCAATCCGGTAAATTTTCTGACCCAGACACATTATAAATGATGCTTTTTCCGTTTCAGGACTAGTGAAAATTTTCAGAAGGGTTCATAACCCTTAACCCAACACAGACGATATCAAAATTCATTATTTTAAATATCATTTTTAAAAATTAAAAAAAAAAATTTCAACAAAACCATATCATGTGACCCCTCTATGGAACAAGCTCAATCCAAAGAGGGGTCAGTGTCACATGATATGGCTTTGTTGAAATTTTTCTAAAAATAATATTTTTTCAGCAGCTGTATTTGCATATTACATGGGCAGATGTGGGCGATTCATTGGGTAAGGGGTTAAAAGATATCACCCAGCGCTGCAGTGCAACCACATATCGAAACCACTCACAGTTGGAATTTACACCGGTCCCCCCCCCCCCCACCCCCCTCCAGCTGAAACACTCTAGCCACATCCCTGCTTGACAGTAGTTTTTGGAGGTTCATCCCGTTTACAATGGCAGCGTCCATTCATTGACAGGTTAACTTCACAGATAATGATTGATGATAGGTGGCACCAAGGAAAAGGACATTCTAAGGATCATTTGTTTAAAAATAAAATGGAGTTATCTGCTCCTGTCACATGCACAACGACAATTGATGATCAACATTGGTGCAAAATTTGAACAAGAAAGCAAGTAAAATGTTGAAGAAGTAGGCAATACAATACTGTAATGTTTTAAGTAGTAAAAGGGGGCATAACTCTGGAAATACAAAATGGAGTTACCTGCACTTGTCACATGAACAATGGCAATGGGTGATCAACACGTGTGCAAAGTTTGAACAATGTAGCATGTAAAATGAGATAGACTGCCTCTTAGGAATGAGAGACAGAAAGGATCTCTTCCGACCCCTCCGAATGAACTGAGTGCGAGTAATGTAGGGGAGCGCGGTGGCTCAGTAGGTAGAGGTGCAGGCTGCAAGTCGAGATGTCCTCGGTTCGAATCCCACCTGCGGCAACCGTGTTGTGTCCTTGGGCAAGACACTTCATCTCCATTGCCCGCGTGGGGGCACGATCACGCCGTGTACTAAGGCGTACTGCACGTCGATGGTACGCATGTCTTCAACCAATCTAACCCTGCCTGTGCTGCAGTGCGGAGTTACGATGTTGGGGAGCTGGCAGCTGCTCGTCGTTGCTCGGTGGTTCTCTCCGGGTACTCCGGCTTCCTCCACCCGTAAAACTGTCACGGTCATGATTAGCCATTGTGCATAAATATGTGACCTTAAAACATCAATAAATAAATAGTAATGTAAGTCTTGATCGCCTAAACAGGACAAGGAAGAGGTCTCTGGCCATCGACAGCAGGGAGAGCCCAAATGCAGATGGGAGGAGGTACTGAATCAGGAAGTTATTTCTTAGCCAGAAAAGAGCAATCAGTAGTGAAGGTGACACTGTTAGCCTCATTTCTAAAGAAGGTGGAATCAACAGATAGCGCATGAAGCTCACTAACTCGTCGAGCAAAAGCAAATGCTAGAAGAAAAGCCATCTAATAGGTGAGAAAACGCATATCGGTCTCAGATAAAGGCCCCTCCAAACAGTGCAACACCCATGCCAAGTTCCACTTGGGTGTAAGATGCAAAACTCGAGGCCTCTTCAAAGAAAAATGCTGAATGAGTTTGGAGAGAAAAAGATTACGACGGATGGACCGCTTTCCCACATAAGATAAAGTATCAGACAGCATAGACCGATAGCCCTTAATCATAATAGCCTGGGGGCCCTTGGAGTCAAAAAGATATACCAGAAAATCCGCAATTTGAGCGATTGACGGATCACGGTAATCCACATTGTGATCTGTACACCAGCGGCAGAAAACCTTCCACTTCGCAGCTTGAGTCATGCCAGTGGAATGTCGCCGCAATGCAGAAATGCACTCCACTGATCGTCTTGAAAAACCTCTACGTCGGAGACTGGACCTGATAAAAGACAGGCTTGAAGGGACAGGCTAGCCAGGTTGTTGTGATACTTCCTGGGATGACCCTGGGAAAGAAGATCGTGATGTAGAGGTAGACGAATCGGCTGATCTGCCAACAGAGGCCGCAGCAGATTGATCCACACCCTCTGTGGAGACAGAGGTGCAATCAGAATGATCCAGCAACTGCAAGCATGAATCTTCGCTAATACTTGAGGAAGAATCGGTGCAGGAGGGAAGGCATAGCCAATCCAACCTGTCCAGTCCAGGGACAGAGCATCTACCGCAAAAGCCAGAGGATCTGGACAAGGGGAGACAAAGGTCTCTACCTGATGATTGCAGCGAGTAGCGAAAAGGTCGTTCTGAGGATGGTCCCACTGCTTGCAAATCGCCTGAAACACTGACCGATGTAGCATCCATTCGGTGGGAAGGACACTGTCGCATCGGGACAGGGAATCTGCTAGGACGTTGAGATGCCCGGGAATGTGTCGAATGGACATCCGAGCGTTTACATCCCGTGCCAACAGAAGAAGATCCCGAGATAGCCGATACATGGGAATCGAATGTGTGCCTCCTTGATTCCGAATGTAGGCCACTATTGTCGAATTGTCCGAAAGAAGTAGGACAATATGGTCCGACAGGTGAGGGATCCAAAGCCGAAAACTCAACAGAAGAGCAAGGAGCTCCTTCTGGTTGATATGAAGGCCCACCTGCTCGCTGTCTCACTCGCTGTGAGTGGACAGACGGAGAGGATCCAACATCGCACCCCAGCCCCGATCGCTGACATCTGCAGTAAGGATGCGATCGGCCAAAGGAAGATCCAACGGAACACCATGTGTCAGCCAGGGAACATCGGCCCATGGGTGGAGGTGACAAAGCAAGGACCGAGGAACAGGGAGTTCCAGGTCCAGCGGATCTACATTCAGACGCCAATGATCCAACAGAAAGTGTCGGAGAGGTCGGACAAACAAGCGACTGAGAGGAATGAGATCTGTCACTGAACCGCAAAGGCCCAGCATCCGAAGGAAAGTCCTGGGCAAGACCGAGGAAGATTGAAGCAGGTTCCGAGTCAAGGTGGAAAGAATCGTCGCCCGAGCATGGGGGACCGACACTACATTGTGAAGAGTGTCGAAATCCATCCCCAAATGACGGAATCGCTGAGAAGGAAGGAGATCCGACTTCTCGCGATTGACTCTGAAACCCAGCGACGCTAGCAGACAAAGAAACTGCCGGACATCTAACTCCAGGACAGCAGCATCATGGTGCCATTGGAGGATGTCGTCCAGCTAGGCTGATGAAGTCCTGACTGAGTATGATGGAAAGCAAGCACATGTGACAGTAGTAGGGTGAAAGCCCAAGGAGCCAGGTTTAAACCGAATGGGAGAGCCTTGAATTGATAGACTCTATCCCGAAACGAGAACTGAAGGTATTTCCGTGATGCCAGATGAATGGGTACATGGAAGTAGGCATCCTTCAGGTCGATACTGGCAGCAAAGTTGCTCTGATGAACTGAACGTTGAACCGACCGGAAAGTCTCCATACTGAAACGAGGAGCTATTATGTACTCGTTCAGGATACTCAGATCGATGACAGGACAAAATTGGCCGTTTTTCTTCGGCACCAAGAAAAGGCTTGAGAAAAACCCCGATCCTGACCACCTCGACCGCCCCTTTGGAGAGGAGATTGTCGATCTCCTGCACCAGAAGGTCCCGACGCAGAGAATCGGAAGGGACCTGAGTTCGGGAGAGGCACCCGAGATAACCTGGGGTGCCGATGGAAGGACAGTCGCAGACCAGATTGAATGACGTCGAGGACCCAAGGGTCAAAAAACAGTGACAGCCTTCCTCCGACTGGAGGTGAATCGAGGTGAGAACCTTCACTTGCGGCCTCGGCGAGGCCCCCCGAGAGGAGAAACCACCTCGGGAAGTGACAGAGTCCTGAGACTTTCCTGCCTGAGGCTGCCAGCGAGTGAGACTTTCCTGCCTGAGGCTGCCAGCAAGCCTGGCCACATCGGTGCTTCTTATGTGCAGAAGGTGCAGACGGAGCCGAAGGCGCAGCCAATGCCGCCGACGAGGCAGACGCAGCAGCACTCTTGGCGGGCCTGGAATGACCACCACCCGCAGCAGCAGGTTGGTCCAACTGTCGCAGCAAAAGCTGGTCCTTCGAATGACGAAGAACTTTGCCACGAACAACTTCCGCGGAACCATGAAACAACTGAGGTACCACCAAAGAGGCAGACCTCAGAACAGTACGCTGCTCAGAAGGAAGGGATGGAGAAGAATCCAACACTGCATCCTGACGTGCCAGCTCCAGATTAGCCGTGTTACAGGCGTGAGCGTGTGTCAAGTTCATGAGAGCCTGTGACAAAACGCGAAAAGGCACCTCAGCATCATCAAACTCCCCTGGTGGAAAATATTCAGCCAGTGCAGTGACGACATGGTCCGCGAGAGATAACATAACCAGCATCTCTTGGGACAGGCCTACCATAGACTCAACTACCGACATCGGGAGAACTGCCGACTTAGGCTTAGTTAACCCGAGGGAAGAAGAATCCTCATCCACAGTAGTCATCCCTTGGAAGACTGGTGGACAGATGGAATCATAAACACGAAACCGCGATGGAGGCAGAAAGGCATCAGCTCTAGAAAAGAAGGAACCCTTGAGGGCCTTAGAATGCATTTTGGCATCTAAGCCCTGGAAGGACTCAACAACCTGAGCCGATTGCAGAGGACGCAAAGCTCCAAAGCTAGAAGGCTCAACAGGGTTACGGCGCTCCACAGTGGACCGCGGCTGGATGGTCACAGATGGCTGGTCTGAAAGTTGAACGTCTGGCAGTAAGCCGAAGACGAAATCCAAAGCCTGCCCCAAGACTGACGAGGGGGACGCATCACCTTCCAGATAATCGTCATCCTTGGCAGCAGAGGAGACGTAGCCTAACACGGGCTGACCAGCAGACACCTCCTGGGAAGACTGAGCAGTATCCAAGGGGCCAGGCAAGACATCTCGGCGACCAACCAAAGGAGGTTGTGCCTCAGGAGGCACAGGGAGGCCAACTTGAGGGGTACCAGAAAGCAACCAGGTGAGCGCCAAAATGGCTGATGCAGGTCACCCTGAGAATCCGTCGTAGCAGCATCGCCCGACGGAGTGTCCTCCCAATGAACCCTTCTGGTAGAACCCAAATCCTCAGAAGAGACCGACGTTGAACGTCGATCGGCAGACAGAATAAGGAGACGGTGAGAAGACACCAGAGGATAGTCCCGATTGTGATGCCCAGGGGCCATCACTGACCTCTGCGAAACAGAAGGTCCTGACTGCAAATCCTTGAAAGAGACCGACGGCACACGTCAATCGGTAGGTGGACCTAGGACACGGTGAGAAGACACCGGAGGATTGTCCCAAGAATGACAGGAACCTGTCATTGGCCTCTGTGCGGCAGATGGCCCCAACTGCCCATCCTCTAAGACCGACGACAAGCATCGATCGACACCCAGGCTCGGAACACAGTGAGGAATCACTGGAGGAAGGTTCCGAGAGTGACAGCTAACCGGGGCTGTCACTGACCGCTGCCAAACAGCAGGCCCTGGATGCCAAGGTCCCAACCCCATCCTGCTAGTTGGCACACTAGCAGAGGAAGGAGGAACAATAAACGATTCACTCGAGGGGCGAGGAATCGCTGCCAAAGCGACCGACCGGCTCAACCGACTAGGAGCAAACCTAACAGACAGCAAACCCGCAAAGCTAGGGGAGGCTGAGAGCTCACAGACACACCAGCAGATACAGCCTCGGGCCCCCGAGACTGTAGACCATCCCCAGAGGAGATGGAAGAGCCACCATCATACAGAATAGGATCTGTAGTAACAACTTCCTCAGCAACTGTCGACAGCGTAGGAGGCAGATCGGAGAGGGTCACCGAGTTGACCTCGGAGAAGCTCTCTACGAAAACAGACGCCTCAAGAGTGACATCAGAAGACAAAGAGAACACGGTCTCCACATCAGGTATCACTGAACTAGCACCATCAACAGTTGCAGAGGAACTAGCCACAGAAAAAGACAGATCAAAATCCTGTGTGACAGACCCATCTCGTGCACCAGCTGAAAAGTCTGCTACGGCACGGCTACCCATACCCCGAGAACGAGGGGTTCTAGCTCTGGACAGAACCACCTTGTTAACAGAAGCCCAGAATTTTGAGGACCAAACCCCACATGAATGGGCCTGAGAACAATTGTTGCAATTGACACATGTGGAATGAGAGTCGTCCACATGTTTCACTTGCAAGCAAGAGGTACAAGGAATAGTCTTTGGCATAATGAGAATGATAATAATGGAATCAAGCTCCCTGCCGATGGAAAACAGAACAAAGGTTGCGTTCACACATGGGGAAAAAACAAGATTAAGTGTGAAGAAACAAGCAATAATGATCAAAAATAACATAAATCAATTACAAGTTTGATGGCTTGACAAAAGGATACAATTCACTTGCACACAATAAGTTGTTTAAGGCTGTCACGAATGATCGAAAAATCGATCCACCGTCGATTGAGGTCATAATCGATGATTTATTTCAATGATCGACTATTTGACTGGGCATGTACTGTCATACAACCTTTTTGTTAAACAAAGGGGAAATATTGTTTCACATGCTATTGTTTCACATAAAGGACCTATTTCGACAACAAATGTGTGTGTGAACAGGGTTAAAACATAAAAAACCAATATACAGTTAAAACTAAAAGTCCTGTCATGAAATGCACACAAATAGCACGTTGATCTGCACGTTAATGTACGCGTTATGGCCATGGTAAAGTTATCAAATTCTGTACATATGGCCTGTGCACAAGCAAGGTTTCAGCCAATGGACCTCCAGGTAACCCGGAGGTCCATTGGCAGAAACATTGCATGTGTTTGCCATGAGTAACCAGGAGAACCTGCCGTGATTTGGATGCCATTCGACATGGCAATTGCGCGCAATTCCAATGCGCAATTAAGCCTAGATAAGCGCACTATTCGTGACAGGACTTCTAGTTTTAACTGTATAACTTCAACTCATGGCACCACGCGAGTTAAAGTTAGCCGAAACCCAGTCATCATCGTATGCGTGATCACTCAGTTGAATTTGACCCTAGCTTTCGAAGTGTTCAAGTGTCAAACACCAATAAATAAATGAGTAAATAAATAAAATGAATCCCTGGATAGATTGAGCTCCCCAAAGGGAAAGCATTTTCACACTGAACAGGGGCTGAATCATTATCATTCATGGGCCGAACTTTCCGGTTCCAGCATCACTGGCTCACTGCCATTAGCAGTGATAACAATTTAACAAAAATAACATAACACTCAATGATGCCTTACTGTCAATGGCTACATTGTATTCTTTGCCAATAAGACATCGTCAAGTGTTGAGTTGATTTTGTTTTTATCAATTTGATACTTGATAATCAATTTTAACATACGAAAAGTAAAAAGGGAAAAACTTTGAAATGCCATGTTATTTTTAAAGTATGATGATTTATTTTGTTCTCCGACATATCGCAACCGGAAGATTCATTTCCATGTGTAAAGCTTTGTTGACTTGAAATTCCCTAAGGCTAAATTCATAATTATTACACATTGAGCGCAGATGGTGCCATTCGTGAGTTTAGTATGCATTTTTCTATAATTTGAAATTTGAATCTATGCGATGTAGATTCTGATTTGTCAAATTTTTCAAGGTTTGGTGTTCATTTGCTTCATTTACGATTAGGATATTTTAATTTTTAACCCCTCCCAAGTTATGTCCTAGACGAAGTTCTACGAAACAAGACAGAAATATTAACCATAAATAATCAAATAACTGTCGATTTTTATGACAAAATAATCGATTATGAAAATCCATAATCGTGACAGCCTTAAAGTTGTTCACAAAGAAACAGCTGAGTACAGCACGAGTCACAAAAATTTCCGACCATGTACAAATGGCGGAAATAAAAGGAATTGATGCCACGGTTGTTGCACATGCGATCGGTAAACGCAAGAGGTGTGCAGAGTGAGTACCTGTAATTTCGAGCGCTGGTCTTGCTCAACCCTTTTTTCAATCTTTTTCGTGCTTTTGCACTCTAGTACTTTTCCAGCTTATTTGGAAAAGTTTCTAAAAGCTTGAGTTAGTTCCGAAGTAGGGCTTGCACTTATGTTACAGCCAATTGTAAACAATTGTGAGTAGGTTGGAAAGAAATCTTCCTCAGATTTACATGCTTGTTGCCTTGCTTGTAGTCGATGTACTCCTGCTATTTCCTGTCCTACATGTGTTGATTGGGCTGACAAACGTTGGACATGGGTGTCACAGTATGTTGTTAGTGGTAAGAGGCCAATGATGGTCATCTCGCCGCAAAGTCAATCAAGTTTCTCAGTTTCTTTTTCAGAGGAACAAGAACATGGTGATTGTTATGTGACACTTTCCAAAAGTGTGCTACCGTCGTCGTGCTCTGATGAGCAAACAGAGCTAGCTGCCAAAGTGCTCATGAATATTAGGCAGGGGATAAAGCCACTAGCCGGTGGTTTTCGTCCCTTGTCTGCAGCTAGCTCGACCGGCGGAGTAGTTACTCCATCCGTGGGTACCGTGATGCTGGGTACGTCCGTTGCGGTCTTAAGAAGTGGATTGGGTAGAGCGAGCACTCTAAAACATAAACATGTTCACCCAGCGACGCCGGAACAAGGGAAGAAGCCAGCAAGTGTTGTGGGAAGCTCGCCGAGGTCTGAAAGGACCCAAGTGAGAGAGGTCCCTCTCTGTCTCAGCAAAATCTGGGGCCAGATGTTGTGATAAAGAACTTGCATGAGTCAGCGCATACGTCCACACCTGCCGTTCAGGACGCTCCATATAGATAGCAGACGGCCTTGTCTGCAGTTACGGCTTTTCTACTTCATCTACTAAACACACTCGATCGCATCCTAGCTACCCAACTTCGGATATCCAGCCTGCTACATGACGAAGGGACCATTCTTCACCGGTGAAATTGGACCATCCGGTAGCTAGGGAGACGAGGCCTCGATGATTGGGACGTTCGTAGAAAAGAGGCATACTCTGACACACTGTCCCAGGAACAGAAGCGGCAAAGAAACAGAAGACCGTTGCTCCTCAGGCCTTGGTGATCGACTTGTTGTCGCAGATTGCACAGCTGATCGCAGCATCCCAGCAAGTGCAAGAGCAGCCTCCTTCAGACACAGAATATGAGCTGTCGGACGGTGCTGGGTGGGTCCAGTCATCTGTTCACACAGATGCAAGGGACCGAGATTCACAACTGATTCTATCAGATGATGAAAGGGATATGGAAGAAGATTACCCTTCCCTTTCAGAACAACACATGGTTGCGATGGATTTCATCCATCAATACTACCCAGAATTGGTTCTGTCGAATCAGAATGCTGAGATGACAAGGAAGAAAGCGCTGACATTGTTGGACGCAGTCTTTATCCGGTTCAGTCTAGGCAGGCGCCGCAGGCCTTCGGCCATACAAACGATGCTGTATTTAATCTCTCGAGTACTAGGAAGAAAGGCGGTTCTTAACTTCTTCTATAAACATACCGTTTCTTGGACCACGTTCCATTTAAATCAGTCGGGGAAGATGTTCAGCGAGTTCTCTGCGTTTGGATGAGCAGGCCGAGGATCTAGAGGTATCCTTACCTGGATCATTCACAATTCACTCAGACACAATTCATTCGGCAATTTGTTCAAATGGAGTGCATCTGGACACAATGTCACACGCAGATCACCTTACAAGAGCTATGGCGCAATGTTTGAATTTGAGGGCGCTCGTACCTCTCCTAGAGTTCTTTCCGAGGCAATTATGTATACCATGTATAACTCCATGGCTAATTTGGAGTTAATCAGACGTCGGCGTCTCATCAACCCGCTGCAGCAAACAAGAGTAAAGGAGGACGTTCCAGACAGAAATCGTCAAAAGGGGACTCCTCACGAGAATATAGGAAACCCTCTTATTCTTAACGCAGGAGGTTGTCAGTATAGCGACTCGGGAAAGGGGCGTTTGTCTGATCGGGACTATTGGTCAGATGCCCCAAGGCCGACGGGAAAAGGTTTTTCGCATGGAGGGCGTGGTTTCTCCTCCCGTAAGCCTCGCAGGTCATACAGGTGATGATCAAGACCTCTGTAGCTTACCAGTTGGTGGAAGGTTATCAAGCTTCGTGAAAAACTGGATAACAATCACGGAAGACCAGTGGGTGAGAAGTGTAGTGTCGGACGGCCTACAGCTATCATTCCGAGCAAAACGGGCTGAGCCTATTACCATTAAGACTCTGCGTCATCGGACAACCAAAGTCCTCTGCTGTGTCCACACAGGACTATGCGCATATACAAACGTCGAGCAGATTTTATAAGAAAAGGAAGAAATCGTTTCTTTCTTTCATTGATTCCTAACAGAAAGGATATTTCTGATTTCTGTTCATTCAGTTGCTAGATGGATTCAGCTAGCAATATGCATTGCCTATGAAAATCTATCTTCAGATCAACGTTCTGTAAATAAGATATCAACACATGAAGTTAGAGTGCTGTCCACTCCTTGGGCTTATTCTAACAGTATAGCAATTACTGATCTCATGAAGGCTGCGTACTGGACACAGCCCTCTACATTTACCAAGTTTTACCTGAGAATTTTGAGTCCATCTCCGGTGACCTTAGATCTTCAGGTCCTCTTTCTGTTGCTCAGAATGTCGTCCAATAATTGATTACATCTATACAGGTAAAACTAGAAGTCCTGTCACGAATAGTGCGCTTATCTAGGCTTAATTGCGCGTTGGAATTGCGTGCAATTGCCATATCGAATGGCATCCATAGCACGGCAGGTTCTCCTGATTACTCATAGCAAACACAGGCAATGTTTCTGCCAATGGACCTCCGGGTTACCCGGAGGTCCATTGGCTGAAACATTGCTTGTGCACGGGCCATATGTGCAGAATTTGATAGCTTTACTGGGGCCATAACGCGTACATTAACGCGCATATCAACGTGCTATTTGTGTGCATTTCATGACAGGACTTCTAGTTTTAACTGTAGTTATTTAGGCAGCTCATTCCAGCAGTGACGCTGTTCCGCTGCCCTCTTCATTCTGCGGTCTTATACCTCAGAACAAGGGGAGGGGGAGGGGGGAGGTGTCCCTTATGATCATCTGGCTTTATAGTGGAAAGCAAGGGAAAACCTCTTCCGGTACCAGTAGTCCTGAGTTGGTGCTGTGATGGTTTTAATGTGTAGCTTGCAATAACTATGTCTCATTTATGTATTGTTTTTAAAGTGTAGGTCACTGTGAAACATTTGTATATGTCACGTATCAATCTTACATTAATATACAATCCTCAGACACTTTTAAACAAGTATAAAGTCTCATTCTCTGGACTATCTTTATATAATGGCTTTCCTTCACCGAATAAGCATA
The DNA here is from genome assembly GCA_031216915.1 of Pictodentalium vernedei. Lineage (NCBI taxonomy): Eukaryota > Metazoa > Mollusca > Scaphopoda > Dentaliida > Dentaliidae > Pictodentalium > Pictodentalium vernedei. Next base: position 776,727,842 of record CM062295.1, read on the forward strand.
ATGGGTTATGCTGGCATTAAATGGATAATTATATATTATGTAATACTCAATTACATTGTTGGTGTTATGTCTTTCTTGTTTCCTCGTAAAGGAGAAAGACATATAATTCCTTTTTTTCTTATATTCTCCTGTAGGAGATATCCTTTACTGAAGTGATTGAGAGATTAGATTTTCCTTTATGTCCTAGGCCCTCCTGCCTTTTTACGATTCAGCTAGTCTGGGTCATTGGTTGTTATATAAAAATATTATAAATTCCAAGTAATTTGTATATTTTTTATACTTACCAATGGCCCAGATGGGAATGGCCCTCCCATGAGAGGGCACTCATACCTCCCTGCTGTTTACAACAGAAAGAATGATGGTTGGTGCCAATTTCTGTGTCTTCCTGGATACTGTGCATGCGCAGATCTGAAAAGTATGGAGGACCAGATAGGATACTGAATTTTCGGTTTTGCATGCAAATTTGGGGGACTGAGGGGCAAAATTTGTGTTTGGCCTGGATTAATTTTTGAGTTAGCACCAGCTAGTCTGTGGCATTGGCAAGTATAAAAAATATACAAATTACTTAGAATTTATAATTTTCCTTCACCTTGGTATCCCTCGATATACCTCGTACAATGTATTTCTCGATGTTTAGTAGGACCCTGTCTGTCCAGGCCGGGGGAATCAGGTTGTCAAACATTCCTGAAGGGCCATCAAAAATAGGCAGTGCCCTCCAAAATCCTGTTATTAATTTTAAATGAAAAGTTTATAAAGGAAACATCAAAACTCCTGAAATATTCATACGAATTTAGAATCCCAACATACTCTACTGGGAAACAGAATTTATATGCCTAGCAAAGCAGTCAATAGGAAAAAACAAAAGATCACCAGACAAGTTCACCTTGCACGTTTGAACCCTGGTTAGACAGGTTTCAGTACAATTTTGTCCAACTGATTTTTCTCACTATAATTTCAAAGCTTTGTGTTATATTTTCCATGGTGTAGATCAGTTTGGGGAGAACAGTTGTCTTAGTGTGATGGTGTTAGGCCTGAAAATAAGCAGTCTGACATTTGCAGAATGAGGTCCCCAGAGGGTGAATTTGATGCTATCCCATACAGTGAGCCAGTTTATCCTCTGGGTACCTCTTTCTGTTCAGTTTGAGACCCTGATTCAGATTGAGGTTCACAGAGGGTAAATTTAGTGATGCTACATTTACCCTCTTGGGACCTCATTTTGCAGATGACAGTCTGCTTATTTTCTGGCTTGGATGATGTGTAAGGAGATAACTGCAGAAGGAAGATTATAGTCACCTTTAACATGCCCGGATGCAAGTGTGTCTGTTGTTGCTGAAGCCATGGAGTGTCCAATCAGTCTATCAAAGAAAACATGTTCTCCTGGAGAAGACAAAGATAAAATAAAGAAAAATAACTAAAAAGTCATGCAGCCTGAAAAATGAATAAAAAAAACAGGATCCGTATACATGTAAAGGAGAAAATAATTTCAAGACATTCCAAGGGTTCTCTTCTTCAATTGAACCGACCCTTTATCTACCATAAAGACCATATCAGACCAGATCAACAGTTGAAATTAGAAGATCTGTCACCATGAGCACAGAAAATGCTTGTAATTTAATGTGTCTCTGAAGAATGAAGTAGTCAGAAAAACACAAGAACATTTGCACTGTGCAATGCAAAATAAACTACTCAAAGTTTGACACATCATTGTGAAATTTGCTTGTGACATACAGTTAAAACTAGAAGTCTTGTCACGAATAGTGTGCTTATCTAGGCTTAATTGCGCGTTGGAATTGTGCGCAATTGCCATATCGAATGGCACCCAAATCACGGCAGGTTCTCCTGGTTACTCATGGCAAATACATGCAATGTTTTTGCCAATGGACCTCCGGGTTACCCGAAGGTCCATTGGCAGAAACATTGCTTGTGCACAGGCCATATGTACAAAATTTGATAGCCTTACTATGGTCATAACACGTAGATTAACGCACAAATCGGCTTGCTATTTGTGCGCATTTCATGACAGGACTTCTAGTTTTAACTGTATGTGCGATATTTTTGGTGGATGGGATTGAGGGATGTACTGAGATGGTTCCCAGTGTTTACATTAGCTCTCTTGACAGGCAGACTTTTCGCAACAGGCATGGAAAGCATGTATCCCTTGATTTGCATGATGTTTTCGTGTACTGTCTACATGTACATGACATGTGTAGGGCATTCAATCTTCATTTCAACACAAACCCTTCTGATTTGATGATTGAATATGGCAAATGCAAATGTAAGAAGACATTTGTCTGAAGCAGAAATGTGGCAAGCTGTAGGGATGGTGGAGCAAGGGGCTACTCATCGTCAGGTTGGTGAAGCCCTTGGTGTGCACCATACGGTGATCACCAGAGCCTGTTCAAGGTTTCAGCAGTATGGCACACCAGTACGACTTCATGGTGGTGGCAGAGACAAGGCAACATCTACAGCTGAAGACCGGTTTTTGATCATTCAAGCTCATAGGAACTGCTTTGCTACAGCAATCCAGCTTCGTAGTGACCTTCAGAATGCATCCGAGGTAATGTTTTGACGCAGACTATCTGGGCAAGGTTACACGAAGGTGGTCTCCGATCGAGAAGCCCATGTATTCGCATTCTGCTGTTCCAGAACCACTGCCAGGCACGATATGAATGTACCATGGACCACAGAAGATTGGCGACCTGTCCTTTTTACAGATGAGTCAAGGTACTGCCTAGATCACACAAATAGGCATTCTAGGGTATGGAGAAGACCAGGAGGGCGATTCCAAGCAGCTAACATTGCTGAGCATGACCACTATGGTGGAGGGTCAATCATGGTCTGGGGTGGCATCAGCAGGGATGGACGTTCTCCTTGAACGTGGTGCATTGACTACACAGCGGTATATTGAAGAGATCCTGGATGTCCACGTCAGATTGTATGAAGGTGCAGTGAGTGATAGATTCATTCTCATGGACAATAATGCCAGTTCTCATGTTGCCGATGCTGTCTAGGAGTACCGACAGAGGGAGGGAATTGAGCGTATGGACTGGCCAGCAAGATCTCCTGACCTCAATCCAATCGAACATGTCTGGAATGAGTTGCAACTTGCAATTTCAGGCTGTCCAGCCCAGCCAAGAAGTGTCCAGGAGCTTGGTGCCATGCTGGTCCAAGAATTGAACAACATCGCACAAAGGACCACCAGGAACCTGAATGGGAGCATGAGAAGGCGTTGTCAAGCTGTCGACGGTGCACGTCTTCAACCACTGTAACCCTGCTTAAGTGGAGCTTGAACAGAGTTAGAATGTTGAGGAGCTGACAGTTGCTCCTCGATGCTCGGTGGTTGTCTCCGGGTACTCCGGCTTCCTACACCCGTAAAACTGTCACGATTAGCCATTGTGCATAAGTTTGCGACCTTAAAAAACCAATCAATAAACAAATAAATGCTATTACCTCAAAATTGTGCACAATACACTGACAGGACTTTTAGTTTCAACTGTATGTACAAAAAAATTACCATTCCAATTTTAGTATTTTTTTCAATTTTCTCCTCCAAAACATAGCTCTTGAGCCTACTTTGAACAAACTCATTCAAAGGAAGGGTCACAAGATACATTTTTGATGTAAAAATGAAAATAGTTTAGTTACTCAGGAAATGGCTCGCAAGTTCTATCCTCCAGTTGTGTTACCTTTAGGTTAAGGGTTCAGCCCCGAGGCTGCATGTTGAAAATATTGATAGGTCTACCCCAAATAATGAACATGGACTCTTCCAAGTTCTTCCATTGAACTGGCATGGAAGATACCACTAGAGTTCAAAGGGTTAAAGTAGTATACATCAAAGCATCAGGGCTTATATTTCGACGAGAATCCGAGAATCGATTCGCACAATAAAACTGGCGAGAATCCATGTAGATTCTCGCTGCACCTCTGCTAGGATTCGCGTGAAAAAAAATGAGTCACTTTAACCCTTTAACTACCACAGCGGCAACAAATTAACCAATAGAAGGCTAACATGACCTGAAATATCCTGACACTTTGTCAATAAAATCTTACAAATATGGCTGTCATTGGAACCGGCTCATTGAGCCGGTTCCAACGACAGCCATATTTGTAAGATTTTATTGGAAAATATTGTTCATTTAATTATTTTATCATTTATTTATTATTTATTGTTTAAAAATTATCAAACTTAGTTTTAAAAATTAAAAAAGTGTTTTGGGTAAAAGGTTAACACGTGTTATCATTATACAACAGTGTTTCAACCTTGGTGGCGTCATGGGATGCTGGGACACTCATAGTAGGTATGGATTCTCGCAACCATTTTCACGAGAATCCAAATGGATTCTCATAAATTTAGACGTAATATAAGCCCTGAAGCATTATTTATTATTTTATTGGTGTTTAAGGTCTCATATTTCTGCACAATGGCCAATCATGACCATGACAGTTTTACGGGTGGAGAAAGCCGGAGTACCCGGAGAGAACAGCCAAGCAATGGCGAGCAACTGTAAGCTTCCCAACATACAGTATGTGGAGAGTGTATTATCACTAAATCACCCGCAGAGTGGAGATTCCACCCAAGCAATAATTGCAAATTTGTTGCAGAGCATAACCAGTACAAGCAAAGTTTCTGCCAATGGACCTCCGGGTTAAACCCAGAGGTCCATTGGCTGAAACATTGCTTGCATTTTTTGTCGATATGTACAAAATTTGAAAGTTATAGCTTGGGTGATAACTCCACTCCACGGGTGATTTAGTTACACTCCACTCTCCACGTACTGTACTAACTCCACACAAGCAGGGTTAGCATGGTTGAAGACAGGTGCACCATTGACGTGCAGTATGCCTTAGTACACAATGCCACCGTGCCCTCACAAGGGCAATGGCAGGGGGGGGGGGGGGGGGGGGTGAAGTGTCTTGCCTAAGAACACAATGCGGTTGCCGCAGGTGGGATTCGAACCGAGGACCTCTTGGCTTGCAGTCTGCACCTCTACCTACTGAGCCCCACATCAAAATATTAGTGAGAGACAGGTCAGAAGGGAAAGCACCTATATTTAAACCAATGATAGTCCACACTGGTAATTACAGTATTTAATTTTATTGGGGTATAATGACACTCTTGAAAGCCAGGATCACCTCGTGTCTGACAGTTTTATGGGTGGAGGAAGCCAGAGTACCCGGGAAGAACAATCAGGCAGTGGTGAGCAACTGTCAGACTCAACATATTAACTCTGTTGTTGGCATGATGCTAACAATAGCATCAGCTGAAGCACAGGTACTCAGTACAAGCTGTGAAATTGAAAAAAATGACATTTGATAGCCTTTTTTAATCAATGCCGACGTGCCCCTATAGGTTCTATGACGTTTCGGCCTTGGGATGTTTCGGCCTGGACAATTTGGCCTCCAATCGGGCCGAAAGCCCGAAACGTCTCGAGAATCGGGCCAAAACGTCCCAAGGTTTTTGATGACGATTAGGGTATTACGTATTTGTTTATATTTATAGTTTTAGAGTGATTACTCAGGAAAAGGTGTGACAAGCAATCTAAAATGGATGTTTTTGTGAAAATCAGCTGACAATTCCAACACTTGGCATTCTTACTTGGAGCGTCTTCTCCGAGTAATAATATCAAGTGTCGGAATTGCCATCAAAAATAAAATATAACCAAATTTTATTGTGATTACCCTGCAGCTTATTACGACCACACCTGCACATTGCGTGCGCCTACCTACTTCTGCCGTACCACTCGAAATAAGTTGCAGGGTAATCACTATAAAATTTTGTTATATTTTATTTTTGTGGACAATTCCAACACTAGGCATTCTTACTTGGTGCATCTTCTCCAAGTAATAAGTTCAAGTGTCGGAATTGCCAACAAAAATAAAATATAACAAAATTTTATTTTTATTACAATCGTACAAGTGCACTTATCTAGTACCGGTTTTTATGTTGTAAATACATATACAATAATACCACAGTGTGATTTGATATGTTTGATATCTCAACGAGTTGAAAGTGAGTTTTTTTCGCGAGGCTTGCCGAGCGAAAAAAACTCACTTTCAACGAGTTGAGATATCAAACATATCAAAACACACTATGGTATTGTTGTATTTATCTTATACTGACCATTTTTGTTCTTTTCTGCATTTTTAAAAGGGTTTTGGGGATGATTTCGTGTCAAAATGTCGACTCAAGATGTTCTCCAATTTATATGACATAGGGGAATGTGTTATAGATAATCTATAAGTATAACACATGGGCTATATCTTCAACAGGTATAAGATAAATACATGTAATATATTATGTATCCTGCTCGATATCTATCTATTTGTGTATTTATGTCTCTCAGACTCTGTTATTTTTTTCATTGGTATTTCTGTTGATTTATATGAAAAACTGTACTTCCAATACAAATACAATGAAAGGGCTAAATAGAAACATCTTCAGAATTTTTTGCGTTCTTCCATTTTTTCCTCAATCACAAACCAGGGGCGACTTAACCCGGAAATACATATGGGGGCGACTTGACACGGGGGCGACTTGACCCGGAGCGCAGTGGAAAGTGGGTTACGAGCGACACATTCGGTTTATTATAAGTAATTCGAGGTCCCACTGCCTATGGAGAGCAGATTCAAACATTAACCGTATACCTTTATCAATCACTAATCTCGGATCCACATTTATCCATTTCTGACAATCACATGAGTCGTTTATACATTTTTTAACCTTTTCTTTGAAACTCACGAAGCCAACGACGGCCAAAGAAACTCATTTGCTCACAAAACATCCCATTGCAGGATCCCACTGAATACCGAATCTGACCGAAACTGGCAGAATCTGACTTGAAATACCCTATCTGACCATCCAAAATGTAATTATACATATTTCTCACTTAAATTCTTGCTATTATGGGTGTTAAGTAATATGAAACGTATTTTAAATGAAAAAAAAAATTAAAAAGTCACGGAAAATATTTCTTTTTTAGGGGGATCTTAGACAATCGTACCCTGGACGATTCGTACCCTGGACAATTCGTACTGTAAAAGGAGGAGAGCAGGAGCCGTGGTTCGAACCGTCGACCTCTAGCACACAAAGCGACCGATTTACCAACCAGGCTGGTTGGTAAATGGCCTTTATACCTCGACCGCTACACTACTCTCACCTTCTTTTGAGATTCACCCACCGTGAATCTCACCCAGATTCCATCTCAGAGCGGTCGAAACATCCACCATGCTTCACCACAGCGTCCACAACGCCACCAACTGCTGAGGATCGGACGAGCCCCCAAATGTAACAACAGGAGAGATAAGTGCGGGAGCCGGGGTTCGAACCGTCGACCTCTAGCACACAAAGCGACCGATTTACCAACCAGGCTGGTTGGTAAATGGCCTTTATACCTCGACCGCTACACTACTCTCACCTTCTTTTGAGATTCACCACATGTGAATCTCACCCAAGTTCCTCCTCAGAGCGGTCGAAACACCCGCAGTGCCACCTACTGCTGAGGATCCCGGACGAGCCCCCAAATGTAACAGGAGGGGAGATAAGTGCGGGAGTCGGGGTTCGAACCGTCGACCTCTAGCACACAAAGCGACCGATTTACCACGAGACTAAACGATCCGGACCAACCAGGCTGGTTGGTAAATGGCCTTTATACCTCGACCGCTACACTGCCCTAATATCGCGGTACGATTTGTCCCGTATAAAGGTACGATTTGTCCCATATAAAAGTACGAATTATCTAGTGCAAAGGTACGAACTGTCTCATTAATTATCATAAAAAATTTACTCACGTTTTAGAGAGCGGCTTCAGCCTTGAGCCAAATGAGTTCGACAAAAAGAAACAGGAAAAAGATGATCAATAAAAAAGACATATGTTCCATTTTTGTTTTATTTTATTGAAAGCTTATTGAAAGCTGTACCCAACAGAAGGAGTGTTTGCACAGCACTGTCCTGTTATTCACTTGTATTGATTAATTATCAAATTGAACTCGCTTTGAAAAACCGCCTGTAAAACTCGATCGCATTTGATGTTCTAAACCCTTCTCATATAACACAAGCGGTCGGCGATTATTCTTAAAAAGAGAAAGGTTTTTTCCCCAACTATATATACCGGTACTGAAGAATTGATAAGTTTCATCATGGGGGGTGGGCTCCGAAGAAACACATCCCTTACCCCATCCATAGCAACAATCGCACAACAGGCACAATATACAATAGCGGATACCTATCTTTCTCCGTACCTATAACTTTTCTGTATGAACATTCTCAAATTTTCTTGCAACACTCTTATAAAGAAGACGCATGGAAATGGTAGACAAAGCGTAGGAGGAATTGATGCAACCTACCTTTCTGCAACATACACAAGAAGCCACCAAACACTAGGTAAGGATTGCCAGTGAAACAAGCTTGTCTGGCTGGGGACGAGTGTACATTTTATATAAATAAACATTTGAATAAAAATTTAACAGCCCTTTTAAGGGATTCTGGGTGTGTGTCTGTGAGAGGGTGTTTTTTCGGGGGTGGGGGGGGGGGGTGGAGGAGGTCATTTGGAATTCCCGCAGGATAACCAGATACCTCATAATCACATACGGCATCCTATCTCCCAGAAGGATTGATGGATGACTCCCGGGTTTGCAAAACTGAACTGTTGGAGCTTTCACCAATCTTTTTATTTCTTTTTCAGATATTGCAAACTCAGATAGTAGTCCTTCAGAAAATCTAAATTCCATAAATGGTGCCTTTTTTAATTCTGTTGAAAACCAGACTGTGCAAAATGTTGATACAACAAATGGCACAATAAACAACGACATGCCCGCTGGAGGGAATAATTCTTTCGACATTGCTTCTAGAAATTTCACGATGCCTTCTGACCTGCACAGTCATGAAACCTTGGAAGAGCCATCGCCTAATAGTTTAAGCGACAATGTCACTTTCAGTATAATAAACTCTGGATCCGAGCGCGGTAAAAGGAAATTAGTGGAGAGCTGTGGATATAGTTTCACTGTGAAACGTCGCAAACCTAATTTAACATACTGGTGGTGTAGTGTTAGAAACAATACGAAGAGGTGCAGAGCTACTGTTAGTCAAATAGGCGACACTTTTAAAAGAGGTGCTTTTAATCACTGCCACCCACCACTACCGGGCATTGTCAATACTGTTACAGCTAAGGTACAAATTAAAGACGAGGCAAAGAAAGATATATCTTCATCTTAACTTCCCCATTCCGAGGTGCTAACAACTCGACAATGGAGCTCCCACCTGTTATCCAAGAGACACTTGTCAGAGTGAAGGCTACCCTTGTCACCACCTGGAGTATCCAGGTGCTCAAGGGTAAAATTCACCTGACAGTGGATTTTGAGAGAGAATCGGAACCGCCGTCCTTGGAGAGGTGTAGCACCTTTCGTGAGGGGATTTCCCCTCACACTGGTCACCCTCCTAGTGACGCGGATAAGCTGGATGAAGGCCGCCGGAACAATACAGCCACAAAGAAGAAGAAGAGGGCGAGAAAGAAGGGACCCTCCGCCAGACGACGTGATGCCCGCCGAATGACGGAGTTCCTGGAGAAGAAGAGGAAGGAAAAGGAAGAGAAGGAGGCAAGTGAGGGCGTCAAAGGGACGACTCCTGTCACCCCTGAACAACCTCTGTCCAGTCCGGTACCCCCCTTCCAGGAAGAGGGTCCGGAGGACTGTGGGTCGTCAGGCGATAGCTCATTCTCCAGCTCATCAGACTCTTCATCTGAAGAGGAGATGGAGGAGGATGCTCTGTCAATGGTGCAGGAAGCTGTCTCAGATGACGCACCTTCCACCCCTCCTGCTCTTGCTTTTCCAGCTTCTTTGGACCAGGAGTCCGGCCAGGAGGAGAGCTTCCCGGAGTCCGTGGAGGCATTCCTTGGGAAGGAGATTCCAAACGAGTTTTTCGAAGCGCGATCCAGTCTCAGTATACGACTTCTTCCTAAAAGAAAAATTCTCAGCAGACGCTATCAAGAAAATCCTCATGCCGTGTCTCCCAGGGTCCAAAAAAGAACATCAAGAAACAGCAGCAAGGATCAGGTCATACAAAGCTAAAGAAGAACCAACTCTTCCGCCTGATCCGACCACTCCACCAACTACTATCTCTCCAACACACCCTCCTCCTCCAAAGAAGATCCGCAGGAGGCACAGACGCCGCTGATTACCTTAACTCTTCCTACTTTTTCACGTCCAGACAAGCCAAAAACTAAAGTCAAAATCACATACAATCAAAGAGGGTCGAAAGGGGCTTGTCCCCCATATCGTCCCTGCGCGCCTCCGGCGCGCGAAACCATTTCGTTCGTTCGAAAGATATATTTAAGTCTACTGGTACTATTGTTGATGGTGTCCTCGAGAGTGCGATAGCTACTGACGCACCATCTGTTCCTTTGTCCAAACAAGGTAGCTTGGTCCGCACAGCAAATAGAACACGCCACAAAACGAGACCACAGGAACCACAAAACTTGGATTTTGAGGTGCGTATTTATTTACTATTGTTAATTTACGGCCAAAACCGACCAGTGCTATTCACAAAAATTCACACAAAAAATCGCCATTCAAATTTTATTATGTTTTAAATTTTTGTCACAAAAACATAGCTTATGACCCCTCATTGGAATGAGGGGTCATAAGCTATGTTTTTGAGACAAAAAAAATATTTAATTATCGGCCAAAACCGACCAGCGCTATTCACAAAAATCGCCATTCAAATTTTATGTTTTAAATTTTTGTCACAAAAACACAGCTTATGACCCCTCATTGGAATGAGGGGTCATAAGCTATGTTTTTGAGACAAAAAAAAAAAAAATTATTTAATTAACGGCCAAAACCGACCAGCGTTATTCACAAAAATCGCCATTCAAATTTTGATGTTTTAAATTTTTGTCACAAAAACATAGCTTATGACCCCTCATTGGAATGAGGGGTCATAAGCTATGTTTTTGAGACAAAAAAAAATTATTTAATTAACGGCCAAAACCGACCAGCGCTATTCACAAAAATCGCCATTCAAATTTTGATGTTTCTTGTTTTATTTTAGATCGACACAAATTTTATTCCATCTGGCTTCCTGAGGAAAGATATCATGGATAATGATGGCACCAGACACATAATCTTTGCAATAGACGAGCAAATGAAAATGTTGGCCAAGTCCTACCGCTGGTATATTGATGGAACTTTCAAAGTGGTTCGAAGTCCATTTAATCTACTGGTCTCCATCCACTCCTTCATAAAACATGATGATGCTGTTAAACAAGTTCCTTTGCTCTTCTGCTTTATGTCGCGTCGACGAACAAGAGATTATCGAAAGGTAACTTAGTAGTTTTGTCTTGAAATTTTACGTCTATTTTACAACTTTATTAGTTTTAAGATCATTGTTGGTATTCTTCAAGAATATCAAAGGCATATTCATCAGATAGTTGCATCTAAGTACTTAATTCCACGAACTGCACCTCCGAAGAAATCAGCGACACTTGTCTTTTTTCAAATTTCTCGGATGCCATAGAATTAAGAAAGGACGCTGGTTTTGTTTACATTGGCAAGGCGGGGGTTCGAATCAAAGGCATAGTTTAGCTATTCTTGTATATGTTATACCTACGTTGCTCATTTTAGACGATTCCGTTAATTCAGGTCACTTTCAGCATCTATGGCTATATCATGATCACAGCATAGATAGGGAACTAATGGACAATTAAGGGAACTAATGGACAGTTACTCTATAGAGGTCTCAGACATAGAAGCAGGGACGAAAGAAAGCAAACGGTTTGTCAAAGAGAGAGTCATGGAAGACTGCAATCGAAACTGGCGAGCAGGGGTTAGCGTGAAAAGATCACTGCAGGGGTTACAATATAAAGAAAAGCCAGCTTTTGAGAAGTACCTATAGATGGCACCTTTGGGTGTCACTGCTGTTCAAACTGAGATCAAGATCACTGGAGCTTAGGGGAAAAATGGCGTGTGCTCCCCCCCCCCCCTATTTTTTTCTAGAGCTGAGCTTCCAACATCACAAGGGTGGTGTCGACTTGCCTGAAGCTAGAGTGGGCTACTCTAGCTTCAGGCAAGTCGACACCACCCTTGTGATGTCGGACTCTCAATACATTATTGTCCAAGTTATGTTGTGGTGTTCGTCGACAGTCTTTGTGAATTACTGGATGAAAATTTCCCGATAATAATATATATGAAATACGTATATACGTATATGTGCTAGCACATTTAGGCCATTCGATCCGAACAGTGGCGTAGGAAGCATTTGAATGTTGGGGGGGGGGGGGGGCACACATTTCTGAATGTTGGGTGGGGGGGGGGGGGTGGGGGACACATATTTCTGATTATTGAATGATATGGCTGAGCAGCAGGGGGGGGGGGGGGGGGGTGTTAGTTCGAGAAAAAATTTAAAACAGAGGTATCAAATTGTGCATTCTGGTGGCTTTTGGGATGAAAATCTTATTGTTTTCTTCAATAGAAAAAGTCGACTTTTTAACAGCATATTGGAAATTTTTAAAGATGCTGGAATTTCCTTCCCGTGAATTATGCAAATACTGCATCCTAGTGATACAGGATTTGCGAAATTTACGCAAAGGAAATGTATCCGCTGGAACAGATGCCTGATCATGCCTCTATAGGTTCATGAATATGTCATGGAAACCGCAACCAATAAATTGAATTTGTCTTGGTACTGCATACACACCAGTGTAAGTTACACTGGTGTGCATGTAGTACCAGGACAAATTTGACAGCGTTGGCTGGTTATACAGGCAGCCAAAACTGGTGCAAAATCACAGACATGTAGGACAGTAATTTCAAATCCTCCGGCTCCACTACCTTGGTGCGTACCAGGGGTATGTCTTGTAGCACATTGAGAGACCATGTTCGACACGCTTAAAGTTTTAAGTTTCGCCTACCCCCATAGCCTAAATGCGGACAGATCTGCGCCTATGATAGTGTTTATCATTTACTCGGGTCTCTTTGAACTTATAGTGCATTTTACTTGTACATTTTGTGTGTGCTATCTTTGTTTTGTCATTTGTTAGTAATATATTTCTTGGATTAATAAATGTCAAACGTGATTTTCATGAATAGCCTTGCTTATTTTTTAAGTAATGTGGTCTCCAGAGTATGAATCCTTTAGGGTACGAGTTGTCCAGAGTCGGTGTACGAGTTGTCCAGGATGAATCGTCCAGGGTACGATTTGCCCTGATCCCCTTTTTCGGTAATAAGTTCCATTATTGGGGTCGTTCTAACGTTCTTTTTGTGCTCCCAACTGCCTCCCTATTCCCACACTTCTTCTGTTCCGCTCAACAGTTTCCAGGCATTTCCACAAATTACATGCCATACACTCTCTTCAAATGCAAATATTCTGTAACTTAGTTATCTAAACCATAACATGTATTACATTTCCCAAATCCACAAAAAAAACATTTAACATTATCTGGCAGAGTAGAAATTAACAATCTGAATGTAGGAGGAATAATTTATTGTCAAAGGCAAGACTTCAACATGAAAAATTGCATGGAAAAATACCGAAACCAGTCATCTTCAGCCACCCAGCAGCCTCAAAAGCAGAATTTTCACACCAACCCCACCTACCTGTCCCTGGAGCAAAGCATCACCTGTTTCTAAAATGCCAAATATTTTTTATATGTTTCCGTTTCATTGTTTAGTTACCTGTCTCTTAACAAACCCGATTAAAAATGACATTTTTAAAAAATAGCCAATTTTTCGAAGCCACTGTTTCCCATAATTTATCTGGTAATTTACCCCTATGTATCAGACTCCAACACTGGGACCAAAACTTCAAATTCTCTTGTCTAACAAAAAGCCTAATGTAATCATATATCTGATACTAAAAATACATCTCTATTTTACACGGCCTTAGTTTCAACATATGCCCTATGTTTAGAATTTCACTGTGCAATAGTGCGAAACTGTAGAGCGGAACCTTCTCTCCTCCCAACACTCGGAGTCGAACTGCTTAATGACATCCCTTCCCCCATTCTTTCCAATCTCTCCGATTAGCATATTAAGTCTCTTGTTTGAATCACTCACTAACCACGTCCTTCATTCTTCCATCCCACCTCCCCATTACACTCCCATCGAATCTTGTTCTTTTAGACTGACCAGTATTTTGGACATTCTAGTGGAAAGTGTCCCAGGGTCTCCATCGCGACCTCAGCTTGAACAACAGTGAACCCCAAAAGTGTCATCCAGACACTCTTCAAAGCCAGGCTTCTCTTTACCTTGCATGCCACCCCTAGGTTGCCCCTATGTCTAGGTCCGTGATCTCCAATGAGTAGTTCACTATTAACTCCCTCACTTGGACAATCCACCCTCAGCTGTCTTGGTATTTGAGTTGAAAAAACCCTGGAACAATTAATGCAAACTAAACGTAAATTTCACTATAAACAGTGAATGAGTTAAAGATTTTCGTAATCCATCCATCCCTACTCTCTCGCTCGCCCCTCTCTCTCTAATTTTCTAAGAAATTTCGAAAATGAACTCGATACTGCTCAGAAAATAGTTGACAATACATTGAAGTGTTGCTGTTAAATGGCACTCACCTTTTCCACGATTGTCGTAAAAAATATGCTTTCACTTGACTGCTCAATGAAACAACTCGATGCAGCCCTGCTGCTGAACAAACACTAATCTGTGATAATTTGATGTATGTAAAAACAATAAAACAAGTCACACGTCGGTGATTAACACAGAGGCTTTCTGAATCTGCCCGATAAAATGGATAATGGAACTCATTCACTTACGACACCTCACTAATATACGGTGGCTGATTTAGGCCACCCTCACTACTTTTTTTTAATCTCGAGATCTCGAGATAATATCTCAAGATCTCGAGAAACTATCCCAAGATCTCGAGATAATTATCTCAAGATCTCGCGAAATTATTTCAAGATCTCGAGATAATATCTCGAGATCTCGAGATAATATCTCAAGATCTCGAGATAATATCTCGAGATAATATCTCAAGATCTCGAGATACTATCTCAAGATTTCGAGATAATATCTCAAGATCTCGAGATAATATCTCAAGATCTCGCGAAACTATGTCGAGATCTCGAGATTATATCTCGAGATCTCGAAATAATATCTCAAGATCTCGAGAACCTATCTCAAGATCTCGAGATAATATCTCAAGATCTCGAGATAAGCATATATAATCGGTGTCACCCCTTGATCATTAGCATGAATTCATTCAAACTGTTTATTCACTTGTCACATCTTTTCCGACTGCAACATATTCGTGCCCCCCCACCCCATTACAATTACACGAATCCTCGCCTCTCACTCAGAAAACTTATCAATCAATCAACCTTGTTGCGAAGTTATGAGAGCCCACCAACTCTCAGTCCAGCACTAATATAAACCGAGTCCCGTCATCCGAACTTGCACTTGCTGATGTCTTGTTCCCACTCCAAACCCAAAGTGTCAACCTAGAACCCGGTACCTCCTAGTGCATACTGTAATGCTTATTTACCCTAAAACTCAACGATTTCTCACTTCTTTTCCTCCCAGCCCATCCTGATTGTAGTGATGTTTACCCTAAAACACACAGTTTACTCACTATTTTACAAGACACACACCCATAAATACTAAATATTTCCTTCCAGCTCCACATTGTACCACAGCTCACAGAGTTTACTTAATACTGTACAAGGCACAGACCCGTAAATACAAATAGCTCTCCCAGCTCAACACTAAAAGATTTCATCTCCACTCCCTTGGTGGATTTTTCACCTACTTTCCACTTTGCTGACTGAGACATACAACATAAGTTTAACCCCATTCCCGCGTCCATTTTGACTGAGCAAATCGACGGTGCTACCCGATGTATAATAACCCTACACCAGCGACAACTATAAACCTACCCTAGGATTCCCTTTCCTCTCGTTGGTTTGAAAAGTCTGGATTGGGCGTAACTAGTTATCTCCAGCGGATACTGCTTCCGGAAGAGTGATTAAGGACCTCACGTATTACCAACGTCAGTGTTAGAAAAGGGCTTGCCCAGTACAAGGCTACAGATGCTAGAAAAAACCGTGAATTTATTGTCAATACCCAGCAATTTCCTGACACACAGGAGCCGTTCTCACAATTACACACCCAAACTGAAACCCATAATCCTGAGCCCAAAAGGCGAATAGAATTCACCCTCCTGTGAATCCCAAACGTGGCAGGATGGGCATGACTAACATTGTTTCCACACAAAACCCAATTACATGTAGTAATGAAAAGATTGACCTGTCGCCCGACAAGCCTCAACGGTCCATACACTTTTCAGTCTCCTTCAGAGACATACCCGAAAGTGACAACTACAATGCTGATGTATACAGTCCCGCGCATATATAGAATATGGGGTTTGTGTGATATATCGGGTGGAGGGAGGCACCAAATGGCCAGATCTACGGGGGAATGCTACTATGGGTATCTTTGGGAGGAAATCCCTTGATGGGACCGGGAGTAGCAAAATAGAAAGTAGGGTGCTACTTGTTATTTCAAATGTCGCGGGGACATCTTTTCAACACAACATTGCAGGGTTCACTGTTTGGCAGGAGGGGCATTTTCGCTTATTTGGGAGGACCGCCAATTGGATCAAACATTTTTGGGAGCTGTAGCACGATAGGTCAAACCGGGCGGTATGTTTACGGGTTTGTGTTTCAACTATCATTGCAGGGTGGTAGGCAGTGGTGTCGTTTTGAGGGGTATAGTTGGGAGTCCCACTGGAGGAGTAAGAAAAGCGTATTCATAGTTGGATATTGTCGGAGGACAAATCAATAGTGTGATGCGCTGTTGGGGTTTGGGTGGGCAAAATGTTGCTCTCATAAATTGGGTGTGTGTCTGTGTCACCTTGTGAGTTAAGGGGGTGGTCTGTGGCACGTGGTTCTGGTGGAACTATGCTCTCATGGATGGCGAAATTAAGGTTTCAAGGTTGGAATGGGTTTCAGCCGGTAAGAACACAGAGGACCAATCTATTTATTTGTTGTTGTTTAAGGTCACATATTTTTGAGCAATGACTAATCATGACCATAACAGTTTTACGGGTGGAGGAAGCCGGAGTACCCGAAAAGAACCACCGAGCAACGGCGAGCAACTGTCAGCTCCCCAACATACTAACTCCACACAAGCAGGGTCGGTATTAGTTGAAGACAGGTGCACCATCGACATGCAGTACGCCTTAGTACACAGTGCCACCGTGCCCCCACGTAGGCAATGGGGGTGAAGTGTCTTTCCCAAGGACACAACGCGGTTGCCGAACCAAGGACCTCTCGGCTTGTAGCTTGCACATATACCTACTGAGCCACGGCGCCCCCAGGACCAATCAATCTTATGACACGGGATGTCCTGTATTACTGTCGGTTCATGAGTTGATATTGAAGATAGGGGTCACAAGTACTGGATGGGGGGTGGGGGTGGGGGGGCTCTCCTGTGACAGGTTGAGAGTATGGGATCACGGAGGATCGTATTGTTAATTGGGGTGTCATGTTGTAGCTGGTTAAGGGTGGCAGTAAACGACGTTGTGGGGGCTTCATCTCGTTCGGAGATACTGGAAATCGAGTTTAAGTTGTCCTTCTTTATATGCGCGGGACTGGATACTTCACTGTTGGAGTTGTCACTTTCGGGTATCTCCCTGGATAAGTGTGAAAGGTGTATGGACCGTTGAGACTTGTCGGGTGACAGGACAATCTTTTCATCACTACACGTAATTGGGTTTTGTGTGGAAACAATGTTAGTCATGCCCATCCTGCCACGTTTGGGATTCACCGGGGAAGGGGGGGGGGGGGATTCCATTCGCCTCTTGGTCTCACGGTTATGGGTTTCAATTTTTCAATTTAGTCCTGGGGGTCAGGAGATTGCTGGGTATTGACCATAAATTGTCGTTTTTGTCTGGCTTCTGCAGCCTTGTACTGGGCATACCCTTTTCTAACACTGACGTTGGTAATACGTGAGGGCCTTAATCACTCGTCCGGAAGCATTGTCCACGGGGGTTAACTAGTTACGCCTAATCCAGACTTTTCAAACCAACGAGAGAAAGGGGAATCCGACGGTAGGTTTATAGCTATCGCTGATGTAAGGTTATTATACAGCCAGTAGCATCGTCGATTTGCTCGGTCAAAATGGACGCGGGATGGGGTTAAAGTTATGCTGTATGACGGGTCCGTCGAATAACAGCGTGTCAAGAGACGATGTGTCTCAGTTACCAAAGTGGAAAGTAGGTGAAAAATCCACCAAAGGAGTGGGTGATTGGTTTCACTGTGGGGTGAAACCTTTCAGCGTGGAGGTGGTGGAGCTATTTGGTATTTACGGGTCTGTATCTTGCAAAGTAGTGAGTACACTTTGTGAGTTGTGGTAAAAATCACTCCATTCAATGTGGAGCTGGAAGGAAATATTTGGTATTTATGGGTGTGTGTCTTGTAAAGTTGTGAATAAACTTTGTGTTTTAGCGTAAAAATCACTACAATAAGCACGGAGCTGAGAGGAAAAGAAGTGAGAAAACATTGAGTTTTAGGGTAAAAAACGCTACAGTATGCACTAGGAAGTTCCGAGTACTAGATCAACACATTGGATTTGGAGTGTTAGACAGACACAAACTTTTCATCTTGTAAAGTAGTGAGAAAACGTTGTGTTTTAGGGTAAAATGCACTACAGTAGGTACCGGGAGGTACCGGGTGCTGGGTTGATACTTTGGGATTGGAGTGGGAACATGACACCAGCAAGTGCAAGGTCGTATGATGGGACTCGGTTTATATTAGTGCTGGACTGAGATTTGGTGGGCTCTCATAACTAATACGCAACAAAGTGGTTGATTGATAAGTTATTCACTTTTCTGAGTGACAGGGGTGAATTCATGTAATTCTCATGGGAGGCATGAATATGTTGCAGTCGAAAAAGATGCGACAAGTAAATAAACAGTTTGTGTGACAGGAGTGAATTCATGCAAATGATCAAAGGGTGAAATCTTGAGATATTATCTTGAGATATTATCTCGAGATCTCGAGATATTATCTCGAGATCTCGAGATAGTTTCTCGAGATCTTGAGATATTATCTCGAGATCTTGAGATAAAAAAACTATTGAGGGTGGCCTAAATCAGCCACCGTACTAATAACTACAAAACACAAAATTCGCTAAATTTTTACAGTGACTTTTTCATTTAAAATGAGTTTTATATTCACTAGATCACAGAATAGCTAAAAAGTAAGGAGAAAGTATCTTTAATAAATCTTTGTGGGGGTCATATTCGGTTTTTAAAGTCAGTTTCGTCAGATTCGGTATTTAGTGACACCGCCATTGGCTACTATTTAAAACAAGCCAATGGAAGAATGGTAGACACCGAAGCCATGTAAATTCATTTTCGTGGCTGGCTGAAGGAATATATGGCTGGCTAGCCAGCTCAGCTGGCTAAGTTTTAACTTTAACGGCTGGCGGCTCATGGCGACTCAGCTGACTGAGAGGTGTAAAACACGGCTATCCCAGTTTGGTGGAATGAAACAAAACTAAAATGCACTAGAAAGGCAGATGTATAAATCTTACGAAGGTGGACTAATTGGAATTAGGGCAAGGGAATCGACATATGGAGACATTTTTCTAACGTTTAATCATTTTACTAAACGTAACCGTCAAAACCGACCAGTGCGAAACTTTTTTGAAAATATTTTCATTTTTGCTTCCAAAATATGGGTTATGACCCCTCACTGGAACGACGCGTCGCGCTCGTTCCAATGAGGGGTCATAACCCATGTTTTGGAAGCAAAAAATGAAAATTGTTAGTTACAGGAGAATTTTTTTACGAGTGTCGTCTGCTACTGGCGTTAGGTGAAGAGTTAATTATGAAATTTTGACAATTTACACGGCTTAAGCCGGTGTAAAAGGAATGGAAGTCCGTAGGAACGTTAGACCCTTTGGACTATTATTCCGCGGAATTATAGTCCTAGGTCTAACATTTCTAGGAATAGTAGTCCGGCGGACTACTATTCCTAGAAATGTTAGACCTAGGACTATAATTCCGCGTCGCGCTCGTTCCAATGAGGGGTCATAACCCATGTTTTGGAAGCAAAAAATGAAAATTGTTAGTTACAGGAGAATTTTTTTACGAGTGTCGTCTGCTACTGGCGTTAGGTGAAGAGTTAATTATGAAATTTTGACAATTTACACGGCTTAAGCCGGTGTAAAAGGAATGGAAGTCCGTGGGAACGTTAGTCCCTCTGGATTATTATTCCGCGGAATTATAGTCCTAGGTCTAACATAGTCCAGAGGGACTAATTTTCCTACGGACTTCCATTCCTGTAACACCGGCGCAAAATTTCGTGGCGGTTGATTTATAATACGGGTGGCTGACGAAAAATGTGGCTGGCGGTGGCTTACGAAAAATATGGCTGGCGGCGGCGGCTCATGGCGGCGGCTTCGGGGTCTAGAGAATGGGGAAAATTCGCCCTATCTACATGTGGACGCGAAAAAACTTCATGAGATTTGAATTGATGGCTAAAACGTGTATAAACGGTAAATGTGATAACCAGAAATGAATAAATGTGGATCCGAGATTAGTAAATTGATAAAGGCACACGGTTAATGTTTGAATCTGCCCTCCATAGACAATGGGACCTCGAATTATTTACAATGAATCGGACAGTTGAGTACCTGTGAATTGAAGACCAGTGCTCCAGCAAATGTCAAATGCCGAATGTCACTCTAACTTCAGGTGAATGTCAAACAATTGGCCAATGTCAAGCACAGGCACTCGGCACAAGCTGTAAAATCGAAAGAAAAATGATATTTGATAGCAGTTTTGAATCGATGCTGACGTGCCCCCATAACAGTATATAAATATTAACAAGGTACACAACTCGCTTTTCGAAAACGATAGCACTCATCTTCGTAACCGCCCCCACCCACTCAAATCCGATTCACATAACGTAACCAACAGTACCCAGTGTCAGTGGAAAGGGGAATGAATAAGCTTTACAGTGGTGTATTAAACGACCGTTGTGTGTTCTTGGGTTGTTCATGACAACTGGGAGAAGTCGCAGAAAAGGCCGACAAACATTTAGTCGGGGAAGATAGTGTACAGTGGAAAGTGGGTTACCAACGACAATTATCCGATTTATTATAAATAATTCGAGGTCCCATTGTCTATGGAGGGCAATTCAAACATTAACCGTATACCTTTATCATTTACTAACCTCGGATCCACATTTATTAATTTCTGAATTGAAACTTTGTAGGATTTTGTCAGCCCTCCCACGCCGGAAATCTTCACAGTCCTGATTCCTGACGAAGCATTTTCAACAAATCACTGCAGTTCTCAACCAGCTCTGGAGGACAACTCCCCTCCCCCCTCCCCCACACACTTCAACAGCAAGATCTTCTTCACCCGCTTCAAAGTTCAAACTCATCTTTATTTTCAGAATTACAAGTATCACTATTCACTACCTTCTCCAACATCAACACCCCCTTCACTGCCGTCACCAGTCTCCTCTGGTCTTCCAACATCAACACCCTATTCACTTCCGTCACCGGGAGACTGGTGATGGCTCTGAAGAGGGTGTTGATGTTGGAGAAGATGGAGGTGGTAATGTGAGTAATTCTGAAAATTAGTACGATGGGGTTTTATACTTACCTTAGGAAAACAACTTTTCCGTTTGGAAATGGGAGATTGCCAATGAAATATGCTCAAATGTTATCATTAAAATAAATGCATCCTATTACATGTACCCTAGTAAATTTGCTTGATATTATCCGAGAAATTTCCCGGTTCCCGGTTCTAAGAGTAATTTCATTTCCGTTCCCGGTTCCTAGAAAGTCAGGAAATATATTAAGCCCTACTTTCAATAGCAAGGGCAATGTAAAGTGTTAACTGCAGTTAAAACTAGAAGTCCTGTCACGAAATGCGCACAAATAGCACGTCGATCTGCGCGTTAATCTACGCGTTATGACCATAGTAAGGCTATCAAATTCTGTACATATGGCCTGTGCACAAGCAATGTTTCAGCCAATGGACCTCCGGGTAACCCGGAGGTCCATTGGCAGAAACATTGCCTGTGTTTGCTATGAGTAATCAGGAGAACCTGACGTGCTTTGGATGTCATTCGATATGGCAATTGCGCGCAATTCCTACGCGCAATTAAGCCTAGATAAGCGCATAATTCGGGACAGGACTTCTAGTTTTAACTGTAATGTTTCCAACCCTATGTGGGCAGAGAATTACATAATTGTCTAAGTCGATCAAGGAGTAAAAACCCAAGGATGAAACTGACTGAATATGCATACATTACACGTACATGTATCCTTCCACCCACGCTTGTCTAATCTTAAGACATGACTGATCATTGATGATTTTGGAATAACAATTCAAACTATTTGTACCGGGTACACAGTTGATCAAGGGCCGTAATTCTTGGACAGATCAAGAAAAAAACTATTAAAGTGAAAATCCTATTTTTCCATGCTGGCTTATCACCAAATTAAAGGAGATTCAAATGATGGCATGGGAATATCGAAACAAAATCCTTATTGGGATGGGAAGATAACAAGTCTATCAAGGGTCATAACTGTTGTAATGAAAGTGTCAATGGACACTGTAAGTTAACTTGACTGTGTATTGTGTTTGATGAAAAGGATAATGTTCAATGTTTATGAAAGGATTATGAAATACGACAAGAATTGTGATAATTGAGAATAGGTTAATTTCTGTTCCCTGTATGGTATGTTTTCAAAAAAGAATAATTTGAGTTGTAAACTGTACTAAAGAATTGAGGGGTGGGTTAATGTGGCCCTCACAGATGATGTATGTCAACATAAGTTATCAAGTTACATTGAAATTATTCCAAAACGAGTCACCCTATCAAGGTACCATGAAATCCCTTCATAAATACGGCCTGTAGACTGTGCTAAAGGTCTTCGGGCTTTGGGCCTGTGTAGCTATCACAGCTGAATCATCGCAACCAAAATGGGACTTCCTAATCTTTTCATTATTGTGAGTCAACCTACAAAGTTACATGGAAATCCCATCATAAATATGACCTGTAGTCTGTGCTAAATGTTTTGGGGTTTTGGGCTCGGGCACCCATCAGGGTTGAACGATCGCAACCAAAAGGGGACGTTTTCATCTAGACATTATCTGGAGTCATCCTACCAAGTAACAATGAAATCCCTTCATAAATACGACCTGTAGACTGTGCTAAAGGTGTTCGGGCTTCGGGCCCCCTATAACGTCACAGTTCACTGATCACGACCAAAAGGGGACAATCTCATCTAGACTATATCTGGAGTCACCCTACCAAGTTACAATGAAATCCTTCTATAAATACGACCTATAGACTGCATAAGGTTTTGGGGCTCGGGCAGCCGTCGCTGTCGACAGATCGCGACCAAATTGGGAAGTTCTCATCTAGAAGTCCTACAGAGTCATCCTACCAAGTAACAATGAAATCCCTCCATATTAAATATGGCCAGTAGACTGTGCTAAATGTTTTTGAGTTTCGGGCTTGGACAGCCATCACGGTTGACAAATCATGACCAAAAGGGGACGTTCTCATCTAGACATAACACAGAGTCATCCTACCATGTTACAATGAAATCCATTCATATACAACCTGTAGACTGTGCTAAAGGTTTTCGGGTTTTGGGCTAGGGCAGCCATCACGGTTGACCGAAAATGGGACGTTCTCATCTAGACATGACCTCAAACCTGCATATGAAATTTTGTGACGGTCGGACAAGAACTACAGGGTGTAGCCTGTGCAAAAGGAAAATGTGAACTGACTGAGAGACTGACAGACTTCCGCACGTGTGATGTCAATAGCTTATCTTGACTTTGTCAAGTTAAGCTAAACAGCAAAAGTTGAAACCCAATTAAGGTGTAAATTCTTTCCCCATGCTGATCGACCACCAAACAAGGGCTATTTAAATATGATTTTGGAATAACAATGCAAAATGTTTGTACAGAAGGACGGGAAACACCGTCTTCTGGTCGAACCGTCCTCGTCAATTTGACCCAAACCGGCCGCTACTTTTTGACCCAAACCGGCCGCTAATGGACCCAAACCGTCCTCTAGCAAAAATTATTTAGCCAGTACACACTTGGTCTGTGTGTGGTCTAACTGTTCGTAGTAATAACGACTGCGAGGGGTGGCACAGACGTGTGTCAGCGCAGCCGCTGGTCGCAGGAATTACAATTCTTCCTGCTTGTAGAATTTTTGCATAAAGAGGCCACCAACATTCCATCCGGGAGACTTCTTTCTGAAGTGGGGTCAGCTCAGTCGCCATATAAGCCCCAAGACAAAGAAGTTTAACCCTTTACCCAACGAATCGCCCGCATCCGCCCGCGTAATATGCAAATTCAGCAGTTGAAAAAAATATTTTTCAAAACATTTCAACAAAACCATATCATGTGACCCCTCGTTGGAACGAGCTCGTTCCAACGAGGGGTCACACGATATGGTTTTGTTGAAATTTTTTGAAAAATTTGAAAAAATGATATTTAAAATAATAAATTTTGATATCGTCTGCGTTGGGTAAAGGGTTAATAAAACCCTAGAAGAAATATGAAGCAGGTATGAATCTAGGGTAAAGACTCCCAAGACAAACTTTATCTGCTGTGGCCATTTTAATTAGCAAGTGTTAAAACATAAAAACATAAAATTATCATTTTGTTATTCAAGTATTCAAAATTAAACGTTAATTATTCATATCTTACCTAGCGACAATTTTATGAATATCATTTTATTACCAAATGTTGAAGACATTTGTTCAACATCTGGTAGTAAAATAATATTTATAAACATCGCTCCGACAAGAATTTATTTACAATTTTTTCCTGCCTGACCTAGCGATAGTTCATAAATATCATGTTGTTATCAAATGTTCAACATCTGGTAGTAAAATAATATTTATAAACGTCGCTCAGACAATTATTTAAAATTAAACGTAAAATTATTCATGTATTATATGTTACTATATTTTTTAGAACATTTTTGTTGATAATATATAATATGTTTGTAATCTTTATGAAGGAAGTGTTACAAATAAAAGCAAATATTGTGAAAATATTGTTCCTTCTTGAAGTTCTTCTTGTTTCCCACATAGACCTAATTGTTACAATTTATAGAGGATGGTATGGGCCAAATTGCACAGAGGACGTTCGGGCACTGTAGAGGACGGTTCGGGTGCTGTGGAGGACGGTTCGGGCTAAATATAGAGGCCGATTTGGGTCAAATTGTAGAGTACGGTTCGGCCAGAGGACGGTTGGGTGTAATTCAGATGGACAGATAACAAGTCTATTAAAAATCAGATGATGAAATTCTCAAGCCACCAGTCAAATTCTTGAAAGAATTTGGTACTGCAAAGGCCTGGAACCAGTCTATGTCTTAAATCAGTCCAATAGATAAGTCTGAAATTCCACAAAGTCTGCTACCATATTTTGAGCTGGGTATTGTTTTGTTTTGGTTTGCGGTTCAGTTCTGGTTTTTGTGGCAAACTGGAAAACAAAATCGCAAGACCTTGAAAAAATGGCCAAACTGTTCTACTATGTCTGTACATAAACTGATCAAACTATCTTACTGGAAGAGAACAGGACTAGTGCATCCTTCTGCAGACTCTTGTCACTTTGTCTACTGGAAGAGAACAGGACTAGTGCATCCTTCTGCAGACTCTTGTCACATTGACTACTGGGAGAGAACAAGACTAGTGCATCCTTCTGCAGACTCTTGTCACTTTGTCTACTGGAAGAGAACAGGACTAGTGCGTCCTTCTGCAGACTCTTGTCACTTTGTCTACTGGAAGAGAACAGGACTAGTGCATCCTTCTGCAGACTCTTGTCACTTTGTCTACTGGAAGAGAACAGGACTAGTGCATCCTTCTGCAGACTCTTGTCACTTTGTCTACTGGAAAGAACAGGACTAGTGCATCCTTCTGCAGACTCTTGTCACTTTGTCTACTGGAAGAGAACAGGACTAGTGCATCCTTCTGCAGACTCTTGTCACTTTGTCTACTGGAAAGAACAGGACTAGTGCATCCTTCTGCAGACTCTTGTCACTTTGTCTACTGGAAAAGAACAGGACTAGTGCATCTTTCAGACTCTTGTCACTTTGTCTACTGGAAGAGAACTGGACTAGTGTCCCCCTCAGACTCTTGTCACTTTGTCCACTGGAAGAGA
Source organism: Pictodentalium vernedei (assembly GCA_031216915.1). Taxonomy (NCBI): domain Eukaryota; kingdom Metazoa; phylum Mollusca; class Scaphopoda; order Dentaliida; family Dentaliidae; genus Pictodentalium; species Pictodentalium vernedei. The sequence goes on from CM062295.1 coordinate 776,754,003, forward strand.
ACAGGACTAGTGCATCCTTCTGCAGACTCTTGTCACTTTGTCTACTGGAAGAGAACAGGACTAGTGCATCCTTCTGCAGACTCTTGTCACTTTGTCTACTGGAAGAGAACAGGACTAGTGCATCCTTCTGCTGACTCTAGTCACTTTGTCTACCGGAAGAGAACAGGACTAGTGCATCCTTCTGCAGACTCTTGTCACTTTGTCTACTGGAAGAGAACAGGACTAGTGCATCCTTCTGCTGACTCTAGTCACTTTGTCTACCGGAAGAGAACAGGACTAGTGCATCCTTCTGCAGACTCTTGTCACTTTGTCTACTGGAAAAGAACAGGACTAGTGCCCCCTTCAGACTCTTGTAACTTTGTCTACTGGAAAAAAACAGGACTAGTGCCTCCTTCTGCAGACTCTTGTCACTTTGTCTACTGGAAGGGAACAGGACTAGTGCATCCTTCTGCAGACTCTTGTCACTTTGTCGCCTGGAAGAGTACGGGACTAGTGCATCCTTCTGCAGACTCTTGTCACTTTGTCTACTGGAAAGAACAGGACTAGTGCATCCTTCTGCAGACTCTTGTCACTTTGTCTACTGGAAGAGAACAGGACTAGTGCATCCTTCTGCAGACTCTTGTCACTTTGTCTACTGGAAAGAACAGGACTAGTGCATCCTTCTGCAGACTCTTGTCACTTTGTCTACTGGAAAAGAACAGGACTAGTGCATCTTTCAGACTCTTGTCACTTTGTCTACTGGAAGAGAACTGGACTAGTGTCCCCCTCAGACTCTTGTCACTTTGTCCACTGGAAGAGAACAGGACTAGTGCATCCTTCTGCAGACTCTTGTCACTTTGTCTACTGGAAGAGAACAGGACTAGTGCATCCTTCTGCAGACTCTTGTCACTTTGTCTACTGGAAGAGAACAGGACTAGTGCATCCTTCTGCTGACTCTAGTCACTTTGTCTACCGGAAGAGAACAGGACTAGTGCATCCTTCTGCAGACTCTTGTCACTTTGTCTACTGGAAGAGAACAGGACTAGTGCATCCTTCTGCTGACTCTAGTCACTTTGTCTACCGGAAGAGAACAGGACTAGTGCATCCTTCTGCAGACTCTTGTCACTTTGTCTACTGGAAAAGAACAGGACTAGTGCCCCCTTCAGACTCTTGTAACTTTGTCTACTGGAAAAAAACAGGACTAGTGCCTCCTTCTGCAGACTCTTGTCACTTTGTCTACTGGAAGGGAACAGGACTAGTGCATCCTTCTGCAGACTCTTGTCACTTTGTCGCCTGGAAGAGTACGGGACTAGTGCATCCTTCTGCAGACTCTTGTCACTTTGTCTACTGGAAAAGAACAGGACTAGTGCCCCCTTCAGACTCTTGTAACTTTGTCTACTGGAAAAAAACAGGACTAGTGCCTCCTTCTGCAGACTCTTGTCACTTTGTCTACTGGAAGGGAACAGGACTAGTGCATCCTTCTGCAGACTCTTGTCACTTTGTCGCCTGGAAGAGTACGGGACTAGTGCATCCTTCTGCAGACTCTTGTCACTTTGTCGCCTGGAAGAGTACGGGACTAGTGCATCCTTCTGCAGACTCTTGTCACTTTGTCTACTGGAAGAGAACAGGTCCAGTGCATCCTTCACGCTCTTGTCACTTGTCTACTGGAAGAGAACAAGACTAGTGCCCCCTTCTGCAGACTCTTCCCTTCTTCTATTGGGAGGGAACAGGATTAGTGCCCCTTCAGACTCTTGTCACTTTGTCTACTGGAAGAGGACAGGACCAGCGCATCCTTCTGCAGACTCTTGTCACTTTGTCTACTGGAAGAGGACAGGACCAGCGCATCCTTCCGCAGACTCTTGTCACTTTGTCTACTGAAAGAGAACAAGACTAGTGCCCCCTTCAGACTCTTATCACTTTTTCTACTGGAAGAGAACAGGACTAGTGCATCCTTCTGCAGACTCTTCCCTTCTTCTATTGGGAGGGAACAGGATTAGTGCCCCTTCAGACTCTTGTCACTTTGTCTACTGGAAGAGGACAGGACCAGCGCATCCTTCTGCAGACTCTTGTCACTTTGTCTGCTGGAAGAGAACTGGACTAGTGCCCCCTTCAGACTCTTATCACTTTGTCTACTGGAAGAGAACAGGACTAGTGCATCCTTCTGCAGACTATTGTCACTTTGTCTACTGGAAGAGAACCGGACTAGTGCATCCTTCTGCAGGCTCTTGTCACTTTGTCTACTGGAAGAGAAGAGGACTAGTGCATTCTTGAGACTCTCGTCACTTTGTCTACTGGAAGAGAACAGGACTAGTGCATCCTTCTGCAGGCTCTTGTCACTTTGTCTACTGAAAGAGAACATGACTAGTGCATTCCTTCACACTCTTGTCACTTTGTCTACTGGAAGAGAACAGGACTAGTGCATCCTTCTGCAGACTCTTGTCACTTTGTCTACTAGAAGAGAACAGGACTAGTGCATCCTTCTGCAGACTCTTGTCACTTTGTCTACTGGAAGAGAACAGGACTAGTGCGTCCTTCTGCAGACTCTTGTCACTTTGTCTACTGGAAGAGAACAGGACTAGTGCGTCCTTCTGCAGACTCTTGTCACTTTGTCTACTGGAAGCGAACAGGACTGGTGCATCCTTCTGCAGACTGTTGCCACTTTGTCTACTGGAAAGAACAGGACTAGTGCATCCTTCTGCAGACTCTTGTCACTTTGTCTACTGGAAGCGAACAGGACTGGTGCATCCTTCTGCAGACTCTTGTCACTTTGTCTACTGGAAAAGAACAGGACTAGTGCATCCTTCAAACTCTTGTCACTTTGTCTACTAGAAGAGAACAGGACTAGTGCATCCTTCTGCAGACTCTTGTCACTTTGTCTACTGGAAGCCAACAGGACTGGTGCATCCTTCTGCAGACTCTTGTCACTTTGTCTACTGGAAAAGAACAGGACTAGTGCATCCTTCAAACTCTTGTCACTTTGTCTACTAGAAGAGAACAGGACTAGTGCATCCTTCTGCAGACTGTTGTCACTTTGTCTACTAGAAGAGAACAGGACTAGTGCATCCTTCTGCAGACTCTTGTCACTTTGTCTACTGGAAGAGAACAGGACTAGTGCATCCTTCTGCAGACTCTTGTCACTTTGTCTACTGGAAGAGAACAGGACTAGTGCATCTTTCAGATTCTTGTCTCTTTGTCTACTGGAAGAGAACAAGACTAGTGCATCTTCCAGATTCTTGTCACTTTGTCTACTGGAAGAGAACAATACTAGTGCATTCTTCAGATTCTGGTCACTTGGTCTAACGGACAAAGGGATAAATGCATTTACTCTTGAGTGCCTAATAATCATGTATGGTTATTCTTTTTTGAACAAAATTCCCCGCCTGTATGATCCTTATTTGACCCTGGATGACTATTAATTTTCTGCAGTCGAATGTGCAGAGCGGCTGCTTATCTCAAGAAGTTCACCAAAACAAACTAGTAAGGTACATGTGCAAGCAAACACGGGATGCAATGGAAATGTTAATGGGTAGAGAGCTGGAAGCATATATTTGGGCTTTATTCTGAAGTACTGGTACCATAACTTTAAGGCCCAGTATCCAGTGGATGTGCTTCATACCATCACTGAAGCAGAATTAATTAGTCTATAAGGTTTTGCCTTGGTGTAATTTACGAGAGAGCACTCTCCCATAAATTGCAACAAGTCAAATCCATGTGAAAACTATGAGAACCGAAAGTAATTTAGCCCTTCACCACTCCAAGAGCATCAGATGTCTGAAAACGATTCAGAGCATAGCGGTTGGCCAACATCTTGGAATTTTCCATCCTATACTATTATTCGACCCTGTACTATTATTAATTTTCAGGAAATTTTCCACCCTGTTCTATTATTTTGCCCTGAACTATTATTAGGCACTCGAGAGTACATCATTTTCTCATTATCATATTTTACATGGACTCTTGTCACTTAGTTTTTCTGACAAAAGGGACGAGTATGCCATTCTCATGCTTCTTCAACATGTTTAGAACATATAGTATAAATAACACTTCACACTCCTTAACTTGAAAAAAATCCCCAACACATTGTTCGTCACCACTCACCACAAATAGTAGTAATTAACCGGCTGATGATCGGTAGAGGTGTTTGAACATCGGTCCATGCTGATGGTTACATAGAACACAACTGGATCAAAATTGTTTGTATTTACGTTTGATTTACAATATCATACTTGCAGTAACAAACTTAATAGTAAGTTGCCACAACGATTGGCAGGAATCAAGATTGCCCTAATCTCATTGATTGGTCTGATCTTCCCCTTGATTGCTGCTCATGACACAAACGTCACGTATTGTGTGATGACTCGATGAAATGCGTCACCAGCTCGGTCTGAAGATTCTGAACAGGGACGCGAGGTGTAAGGGGAAATGGACCAGGGAGAGAAACGACAGAAAATCAATAATCGACTACATTCTCACAGATATTAATTTATGGAGGGAGGTGATAGGGGTAGAAGTGGATGATGAGGGTAAAATGGTGGTGGATAGTGATCTCAACTTGATACAGTGACGATCTGACACTGAAACCAAAGCTTGCAACCGTATCCAAGAGGGGTAGTGTCCAGAAGATGTCCGACTTCATAGTTGCGAGCCTAGTAGAGGCAGGAAAGGAAAGTGTAGGAAAGGTCAGGGTGCCAACACGGGAACTTGGGTACAGGGTGAACGAAGAACTGAAAAGGGCCATAAAGGGAAGAGAAGCTAAATGTGCTGCATAAGGAGAAGTAGAAAACTAAAGGGGGCGGAAAGCAATGAGGCCACAGTTGCTAAGGAAGAATACCACCAAGCACGAAATAAAGTAAATAAGATTAAGACGATAATCGGAGAGTACGAAATAGCAGTCTTATTAGGACGATAAGAACGACAAGGGGGTCGAGTTCGAACGTATTTTGGAAATGGGTGAATAAACGTAACAAAGGAAGAAACCCACAGAGTATTAAAGTAGATGGCAGAGTTACAGACGAGCAAGATCAAGTCGCATCAGAACTAGGCACTGGGAAAAGGTAAACGATAAGCGATGGGGCATGGGGAGCCCACCAGAGTGTCAGAATCAGGTCGAGGAAAACCTATCGAACTTCGTGGGCAGCGAAATTAAAACGGAGGAGGTGCGAAAGGTGATATTAAAATTAAGGGATGGAAAAGCGGGAGGAGTGGATGAAATTCCTAACGAGTTTATCAAAAAAGGGGGAGAGGAACTCGTGGAAAGCCTAACTGCCCTATTCAATCTAGCCATAGAAAATCAAGAGGTCCCAAAGGAGTGGAGAGAAAGGAAAGTAATATTTATTCACAAAAAGGGGGAAAAAGACGTTTTGGATAACTATCGAGGGAGCTCTGTCAGTAGCAACATTGGAAAGGTTTTCTGTAAAGTCCTCTATGAGAGACTAGAGGAGGTGATTGAAGAGACGGGTTTTTTGGGAGAAATCCATGCAGAATGGTTTCAGGAAGGGAAGGAGAGTTACTGACCATCTTTTCACACTATCACAAATGATAGAATCCGCGAAAACAAAAAAGAAAAAGATGTTTATGGCCTTTTTGATATCAAAAAGGCATACGATAGAGTATGGAGGGAAGGTATGTGGCGCAAGCTGGAGGCTATGGGCTTAGGAGGCGAGTTTGTTGGAATTATAAAAAGCATTATATAAAGATGTACAGATTGAACTTAGCCTGGGAAACATTACAACAAAACGTGTGCCTATGGAGATAGGCCTAAAACAGGGGTGTATCCTTTCGCCAATCCTGTTTGCATTGTACATCAAAGGTTTAGGAGATGAACTCCTGCGTAGCGAGGAGGGGGTAGCAGTTGGGGACTTGAAGATCCCAGGGCTATTTTTTGCAGACGATATGGTTCTAGTGTCAGAAAGCGAAGAGGGGCTAACAAAAATGCTGGGAATTGTTGGGAAATATGGGAGCAAATGGAGACTCGAACTTAATGAAAGCAAGAGCAAAGTTGTACCTGTGGGCCGCAAAGTGGACCCCACTCGAAGGTGGAGAGTGGGTGAATTCTGCTTTCCGGAAGGGAGCAGCAAACTTCTCAGTGTAGAAGAGACAGGTGATTACGAGTATTTGGGGGTAAATATAAACATTACAGGAAGCGGCATCTACCGGAACCACACAAAGAAATTGATTCTGAAGGGGAAGCGAATCCTTAACCAAATGAAACTTATAGGGAGAAACAGTTTCAATTAATTAGGTTTTCGTGGGGAAAACCATTTGGGAAATGGTGGGGCTGCCAAGTATAACACACGGTACGGAAGTGGTACCCCTAAACCAGACGGCCGTAAAGAGCTTGGAAATCCTGCAGAACGATGCAGGTCGATGGATAACGGGGTCGAGTAATGCCGCAGCGCAGGAAGCAATCAGGGGTGAGCTTGGGCGGATGAGGATCAAGGACAGGATAGACCTGTTGAAACTCGGTTTTCTTAATTATTTGGTAAATCTCTCCGACAGCCGATGGTGTAAAGTAATGTTCCTGAGAATTTTCAACTCAAATATCAAAACGGGGTGGATGGTCCAAGTGAGGGAGCTAGTAGAGAACTACTCATTGGAGATCTCGGACCTGGACGTTGGGGCAAACCAGGGTAAAAAAATCGTCTGAGAAAGGGTCATGGAGGATTGTAACCGTAATTGGCGAGAGGGGGTCAAATCAAAGAGGTCTTTGGGTGGCCTGCGTGATAAAGAGAAGCCAGGTTTTGAAGAGTACCTTGATGGCACCTTTGGGGGGTCACTGTTGTTCAAACTGAGGTCGTGATCCCTGGAGCTGAGGGGAAAAATTGGGAAAAACGGTGAAAGGGAGTGCCAGATGTGTAACTTGGGCATGATGGAGACCCTGGAACACTTTCGTCTAGAATGCCCAAAGTATCAGTCTAAAAGAATGAGATTCACTGGGAGTATAATGGGGAAGTGGGATGGGAGAATGAAAAATATGTGGTTAGGGGGAGACTCAAAGGAGAGGGTTAATATGCTAATCGGAGAGATTGGGAAGAATGGGGCAAGGGATGTCATCACTAAAATATCTGAATGCTTAGTCAAAGCCGCTACCAATATTAACTAAAGCCACCGCTCGTGTCCATCCTTACACCGCGACTAAATATCAACCCCTATCATGAATAAATTACAAATAGCCGCGTGAAACACTAGGAGCGTTAATAATAAAAAAAAAATCCAAATGATCCGATATTTCGAAAATACAGGCATAGTCTGTATCTGCGTGAGTTAGCTAAATCCCGACAAACATTTCTCACTATTCACTAAGTGGATTCAGCGTTATTAGAAGAGACCGACAGCTCACCAAAGGATGCGGAGCTGCTCTTCAAATAAAGCAGAACATCAAAACCCAAACCATAAAAACTGATCACCTTGATGCTGAGGTGATTGCAACCGAAATCGCAGACGACAATACAAACATCGCTATTGTTTGTTATTACAACGACCCAATCAAGATTGTTTCTGACACCGTCTTTGAATTGTTTTGAGGAAATACAAACACTGCATCTTCCTCGGCGACATCAATGCCAAACACCTATACTTTGGCTGCAATAAAACCAGCCCCAACGGCGAAGCCCTCCACGAAATCACCAACAAACATAACCTACACGTGGTTATGAGCGACAACTCAGCAACTTACATCAGCTGCAATCCACTATTCCCATCCGAAATCCTTAATCTAATAATCGTCAGCGGATCTCTGATAAATCACATCGACGACCACTGGGTTGGCGAAGATGATCTAGGCAGCAACCACCTCCCGGCCCACGCCTCACTCAAATTAGGCAATGCCCCCCTCAGGTACCCCCCCCCCACCCTCCACAGGAACTTTAGAAAAATTAACTGGAACCTCTACCGCGACATCATCGATATCAAGTCCCAAACAGCTCCCCATCAAATGCAACTGAACTTTCATTAATCAAAACCAAACGGAAAGCTCTTCGCGCTCTTAAAACCGAAACTGACCCCCTAAGAAAAGCTGACCTAAACAGAAAACATACAACCGTCTTCATGATAAGGTTAAGAAAGCCCTCCAAACTGAAAAACAAGCCAACTAGGAAAGGCAACAGCCAACCTAAACGGGGTCACGGATACCAAAAAATTCTGGGACTCTTTCTAAACCCCAACTGGGCAAAAAACAAAAGCCGTAAAGCTGCAGCCAAACCACTTTGAAAGGAAGATGGCTCATACACGCGTACCGACAAAGAGAAGGCTGATCCTTTCGCCAACCTCCTTAGAAAAAACCCATCGCCCATATCTAGGCCCCGGCAACGATGACGTCATCATAAACGCCATTGACGACTTCATCAATGAACACCATGATATCCACTGAGATCCCAAATTTGATACCGACCCAGAAGATGGGGATGACGATGACCTCGTCACTCCCATCACAAATGATGAAATCATTAATGTCATCAGAAAATGCAAAAATTCTTCATCACCCGGGGAAGATGAAGTCAGTTACAAAACTCTCAAACAGAGCCCAAACTCTTTAACTGATAAACTTAACAAGCTATTTAATGCATGCATCACCCATGGCTACTTTCCAAAATGCTGGAAAAGAGCCATTGGTGTCATGATACCCAAACCAGACAAAGACCTCTCCGACCCGGCAAGCTACCGCCTAATCAGCCTCCTCATTTGCATTGGCAAGGTATTCGAGAGAATCATTTCGAAACTGATTTTTTTCAATAAATGGCAAAGAGCATATAGAAACCGTAAAGAAAGCATTGCACATGTCCACCGCCATGTCCACCAAATGAAAACCGCGATCAACAACCAACAGTCTTAAGTACTAGACCTTGAAAAGGCGGTCGATTCGGCGTGGCACAACGGAATGCGCCTCAAGCTATCCAAAATGAAACTCCCCATTAAACTACTAAGACTACTACCCTCCTTCCCCAACGACCGAGAAATAAAAGTCAGGGTAAATAGCGAAATGTCCGACAGCGTCCCACTGGAAGCAGGCACCCTCAAGGATCCGTCTATTCGTTTCGGCGCCATTACCGGGTTATTGTTTTCACTGTTTTTTATTTATACAAAAACATGGACGATTTCGAAACATTCGTTGCCGCTTCGAGAGTATTAAAATAAAGATAATTAAAGGATAAAACATAAAGCATAAATGTAAGGAAATACGCGTACTATCGATTGCAGCCCGCAATAAGAGCGAAAGCTTGATATATACATGTGTCCCTAATTTCGAGTTTTGAGTTCCCATAAAAACTTGATGGGAACTTTTTCTATAGGATTGAATGGGAAGAATCTGAACCTAGAGGGGTAGCCACTATGTTCGGATCGCTGAACTATCTGTCCCTATACCTTTGTTGTGCCCCCCCCCCCCCCCCCCCCCATTGATCTTATTTAGTACGACCGGTTGCGTATGAAATGACATTGAGAAGAAAACTCTCCACTCTTTGGTTGCGGTATTTGCATGCCGCACCGATCAGAACATTGTGACTGAAATTTCAAGAAATACGTTCTGTGGAATAGGACGAAGTCGTTAGACTTTTCAATATTTACACTTACTGCGATTTTGTGGTGATTTTTATCATTTGATGAACACTGGAAAAATCTGTGAAACATACAGAAAAACACTTCCGCGTTGAATAAAAAGTATGATTCAGCCTGATTCATAGAAATCGGATATAAACAGTCTCATGATTCAGCGGCTGTAAACTTGGCGGTGCCACTAAAGCGGTTCGCAAGAGAACTAAACCTTTCGGCTTGTACTGGTTGGTGCAGTAGCACGGGAGCTTGGAACAATGTCATAGATCCTCTAAAACCTCTCTCCGGACTTACCAGCTCTCATATATAAAATTACATTTGTATATGTATATTTAGCTGAACTTTAACGTAGTCAAATTTGAGGTTATGTCGTGGTCCGTCTGTCCGTCAACAATTCTAATACGGCTCGGGTTTGAGGCCGTATTTATGAACCGACCTTTAAGAAACTTTTTTGGTACCTTTGTTATCACCGTTGGACGAGAACGAGTGTTTTGGGGTGTGGTCCAAAATTCAAGCTAGCCACCAGCAGCCATTTTGTACCTTAGTTAGTGCAATCATTTTTGTGTTCAGAACTTCTGTATGAAAGTTCTGATTCGAATAATTTTTTGTCTGAATGTTTAGTAACATGGAATATATCACATATAATACGGTTTTTTGTCTCGTGCAGAAATTCTGCAAATTAGATGAACTTTGATTTAATCAGTGCTACTTACACACAGTAAGTACACATGTCAATACGGCTCGGGCTAGAGCAGTATTTATGAACCGATCTTCACGAAATTTCTTGGGTACCTTTGTTATCACCTTGGGACGAACACGAGTGTTTCTGGGTGCGGTCCAAAATTTAAAATGGCTGCCAGCGGCCATTTTGTACCGAAATTACGTCCAATCAATTTTTAGTACACAATTTCTATACAGCTCAGGCTAGAGGCCGTATTTATGAACCAATCTTTGCGAAACTTCTTGGGTACCTTTGTTATCACTTTGGGACGAGAACGAGTGTTTTGGGGTTCGGTTCGCAATTCAAGATGGCTGCAGGTAGCCATTTTGTACCGAAATTAGGTACAATCAGTTTTTTGTACACAACTTCTATATGGAGGTTCTGCTTTGAATAAATTTTTGAATGAATGTTTAGTAACATGGAATACATCACATATAATACATGTTTTTTCTCGTGCTGAAATTAAACAAGTTAGACGAACTTTGATTTATTCAGTGCTACTTCTACACAGTAAGTGAACATGCCAATACGCTCGGACTAGAGGCTGTATTTATGAACCGAGCTTCACGAAACTTCTTGGGTATCTTTGTTATCACCCTGGGACACGAACGAGTGTTTTAGGGTGCCTTTTTTATCACTGTGCCATGAGAACAAATGTTTTAGGGTTCAGTCAGACCCCCTCTGGGATTCAAAGATTTCTTTTCTAGTTTAGCATCTAACTGTCACCACCTTTACAATACTTTATCTATACATTTGTTACAGGCTACGGTCAGAATTTATCTACAGACGTTTCGGCCTTCTAACGTTTTGGCTTTGAGACGCTTCTGCCTCCGAATATTGTAAAACTGAGACGGATTGGAGTGGAGCAGAGAAAACTGGAACAGGTAACACTTTGTCGCAGGGTGGAAACATGGATGCAGTGGGGTGTCTGCAAGAGAAATTACAATGGGTATAAAATGAACAACCACAGAAAATGAAGTATAACAAAATATTTTTGCGTTTATATTGCAGTCTGGGCCATATCGTTTCACAAGTAGTCGTACAGTGCTTCCTTAAATAAGTTTTATGCAGGGTTCTCACTTTCAGGGTTTGGACCCCGGATCTGTACGGGTTTGAACTGTGGTAAAACCGGCGTTTTTTGGCCACGGTAGACAATTCTACGGTGGCACTATGGTGTGGATACGGCGCCTCCGGAAAAGCTAAGGATGTAAAAAGGTTGTGCTAAGGAAGTACCAAGGATTCCCCGATGATTATTACGGTTATGTGACACGGTTGTCCTACAGTTTGTTCCGGTTATTCACGGTCATGCTACGGTGTTACAGATATGCCACGATTCTGCAACGGTTCTTCTAGGGTCTCTGCGGCTATGTCACGGTAACATAGCCGTAGATAACGGGACACAACGGTAGAAAATCCGTAGTCTATCTGCCATTTTACGTGGTCAATCGGGACCCCATTTCTGACTACAGTTAATGCCGGATCGGCTACAGATATGCTGCGGTTGTGTCCCGGTGTCTACAGTTTTCTACGGTCACTTACGGTTGGTGACGGAAAAAATGAAATTTTGCTCAATGGAAAAAAGAAAGCGGCGGAAGTGCGAGGGTTTATCCCGGAACACCTCGGTCACGTCTACGGACCCTGTATGGATTTACCAGGGACAATCATGGATTAAAACCGTGGGCATCCGACACCCCGAACGTGAAAGTGAGAACCTAGCTGTAGGACAGCCACGGTGAAATGTTACCACGGTTATCCTACAACTTATTTACGGAAGTACTGTACAGCTACTTGGTAAATATTTAATAAGTCACAAAAGGGCTGATGAAACGGATATAAAAACAAAAGCCAGTGACTTATGATCTGCGGAGTAGAAAACTAATTTATGTTTTCAATCTTTTAAGCATCAAACGAGAGAAGTAGTGCAGCTCGCGTGTTTCATGCCCCATCAAGGTGACCTTGGTAGTGACGCGAGCGGCCATATTGTGACGTAATTATCACTGTGATATGTGGCGTCAGTGTGCATGCGTAGCACGTGTTGTTAGTGCGATACCTGTTTCCGTCTTCCATTTTGTATTCGGATGTCGCCATCTTAGTTTCGATGGTAGCACGTGGTTGCTATGTGACCCAAAGTCACGGAATGCTATAAGAAGCGTTCTATTAAACTGGAGTACTTTACTAGATCGGATTCCTTGCCCTCTACCCTCGTCCAAATCTTATAATCGCTAGTCAGATTTCTTGATTTCCCGTAATCTGTACTTACCCATTTAGAGTTATGTCCCTTGTGAATAGTGAAGGCTTCTCAAATCCGAAAGACAAACGAGCATGAATAATTATTACTCAAACGACAATAGTTAGGGGTGGCACTGTAGCCACAAGCATTTTTAACACTGAGTTTTCTATAGGGCCCATAGGGTTAGTGTTAAATTGTGAAGCGTATAGCCCCAAAGTGTCTGTAACTTATAGCCCCAAACCTGAATGCACTGGTGGCACAGTGCATTCAGATTTGGGGCTATAAGTTACAGACACTTTGGGGCTATAAGTTACAGACACTTTGGGGCTATAAGTTTCACAATTTAACACTAACCCTTTGGACCCAATGAAAACTCATTGTTAAAAATGCTTGGGGCTATAGTGACCCCTGCGACACGCTTATGACCAACTCCTATAGTACATTTTTTTAGATTATAAGTTTCACTGGAGGATAAGGGAACTGTTTTTTGTCTGTTTTATAATAAAGACTTGATTGTGTAGTAACCTTTATAAGGGCTGTTTTTTGATGTAGTGTGAGTCATTCAGCAGTTAGCAATATTTCTCATGTATCACCCATGACCATCGAATCGTACCCGTTTCTTTTTCAGCTCACCGAAGGGAGCTTAACTTATCACTTGCCGTCCGTCGTCGTCCGACATCGTCGTCCGTCGTCGTGCGTCGTCCGTCGTGAACTTTACATTATCGACTTCGCCTCCCAAACCACTGAACCAAATTTGGTGTGCATGTTCCTGATCATATGTCAATTCAAGCTTGTACAAATAAACTTTCCACGTGTACAGGGGGCACCATAAGGGGCATTACTCTGATAGCACCCATAATTGTTTTTTTTAAATTAAAAAAATCTTCTTGTCCAGAACCATCATTTAGAATCTTTTGATATTTGGTATATAACATCTCCATTGGGGTCAGATTCAAGTTTTTTCAAATCGAGTCTCTGGGGTAATAATTGGGTCCCTGTAGGAGCCCGAATTGTAACTTAGTGAAATATGAGGAAATTTCTTTAAAAATCTTCTTCTTCAGGTCCACCCGTCAGAATGCATTCATATTTGGTGTACAACATCTATAGGGCGGTCAGATTCAAGTTTGTACAAATCAGGTCCCTGGGTGAGTATTTGGGCTCTCTATTGGAGCCCGAAGTTTAACTTCGTGCAATTTGAGGAAATTTCTTTAAAAATCTTCTTCAGCTCCACCAGTCAGAATCCTTTCATGTTTGGTATACAACATCTATAGGAGGGTCAGAATCAAGTTTGTTGAAATCGATTCCCTGCACTTATATTTGGGCTCCTTATTAGAGCCTGAATTTTAACTTAGTGAAATATGAGGAAATTTTTTTAAAAAATCTTCTTCTTCAGATCCTCCAGACAGAATGCATTCATATTTGGTATACATCACCTTGAGGTGGGTCAGTTTCAGGTTTGTTCAAATTGCTTACCTGGGTAGTTTTTTGAGCTCCTTGTGGGAACCCGAATATCAACTTAGTGCAATATAGGAAATTTTTTTTTCAAATCCTCTTCTTTAGACCCTGCAGTCAGAATTTTTCATATTTGGTATACAATGTCTCTAGGAGGGTCCGATTCAAGTTTGTTCAGATCTGGTCTATGGATTGATATTTGGCTTCCTATGGGAGCCCGAATTTTAACTTAGTGCAATATGAGGAAATTTCTTTTAAAAGTCTTCTTCTTCAGATCCACCTATCAGAATCCTTTCATATTTGGTATACAGTATCTCTAGGTGGGTCAGATTCAAGTTTGTTCAAATCGGGTCCCTGGGTTAATATTTTGGCTCACTATTTGAGCCCAAAGTTTAACTTAATGCAATGTGAGGATATTTCTTTAAAAACCTCCTTGTTCAGATCCACCAGTCAGAATTCTTTCGTATTTGGTATATACATTTGTAACATCTCAAGAGGGATCGGATTCAAGTTTGTTCAATTTGAGTCCCTGGCTTATTATTTGGGCAATCTCTATAGGCAGGGTTGGGGGATAAGGGGGGGGGGGGGGGGGGGGCAGGGGGGCAGGGGAGCATGTTAGGTTCAGGTTTGTTCAGATCCATTTCCATAAAATTTGCCTTTGCATGGCTTCATTCCATTGTAGTGTTGATGAACCATGTTTGACTGAATGTGACCCCAAACACTTCTTTGAACCACTTTGGCCGGTGAGCGATTAAGGTCCCCTTGCGGCCTTTTGTTTAGGTTTAACAACATCATCAGGTTCTTCCTCACTATGTTTGTCTGGAATAGGTCGTTGAGTGACTTCATCTGTTTGTGTGGATGTAGTCACCGACTGTTTTCGTACTTGACATCCCGTTTTCTCGTAGGCTGAGACATCGGTTCTCCCAAGTCATATGGTTAAAGGAAGAGACGACACCTTGAATTCTATAGGAACTGTGATCTTATCAGCTGAGAGAACAATCTTTTGGTGTGATGAATTCATGTCTTGTAGAGTCTCTAGGATTTTCTGTAATAATGTTTCAATTTTTTCATCTTGTGAAATTTTTTCATCGGTCAGCGTACATGCTGAGCACTCTTAAACATGTGTTCAATGGGTGTGCTGACCGACGTGGACTTTGTGCCCCAAACATACCAAGTGTACTCTCGACGCCGGTTTCGCAACGAGTTTTCATAGGGACTTGGAGTTCCATGGAGTGATGAGGTGGGCACGATAAGCAGGTTGCCTTCTTTCAATTTGAAACCACCAGTCTCCAGCCGGTATAGGTGTAAGTGTAGGACGGAACCTGTATATGGAAGTAGCATGGCCCCCAGTTATAAAATTACCCATGCTCTGTCATCATATATCAGTTGCATGTAATCTGCTACATATAAACAATTTTTGGTCACAGTCTGACTGCAATTCCGAGGGGGTAACAGGTAGACAGCCAATCTGGCTATGTTATCTCCCTCAGTATACACACCAATACCACTTGTACTATATAACTGTAACTGTTTTTTAAGTATACTATAAATGAAGAATCTAAAATCTAAAATCTAACGAATTATTCACTTTCTCAATTGGTTTGGTATCCTTTTCGTTTGGTATTCTCTGTTGTGTCATCAATGAGTTGTCAATATGAATTAAATTGTTAATGTTAAAATCAGCTGATTTATTGTATTCATCCATGTTTGAATGCAGAAAAAGCGATTGCTTTTATCAAATGAAATGTTTTTTCAATGCGTGTTGGATTATATAGACAATGCAAGGATCGAAAATGCACGAAGAATGCTCACGTGGCAACTAGATCGAAAGCGAGACAAATGTTGACAATGGACGTTTACCATCACATCCGTCCGATGTCAACAATTTTTCTCACACTTGATCGAGTTGTCGCGTGAGCATTCTTCAGTGCATTTCGATCCTCGTATTGTCAATAAAAAGCATGTGACTTGTGGTTTTGGATACATTTCATCATCTGACTTTTTAGAATCATCTGGACTGAGAGACAAAACATGAAACCAACAAAGATTAATTACAGTTCCGTAGAGAGTTATGAAAGAACAAAGAAGAAGATGGCTTATGATGAAGAATTCGCCTTGGCTGTAAGAAAGTGCTGGTCGGAAACACCTTCTATGAAAGAGCAAGATAAGAAGCTTGAAGACCATCCTTTCATTGAAGCTACTACACGTCCATTCGGGGAGATCCAGTATAAGAACCGACCTAAACACTGGTTTGGTCTCCCCATAAGCCTTTTTGGGGCGAGGTTATCCCTGGGAACAGGATTGTTTTACAGATGAAGAGATATTACCAATAAGCATAGACGTGTGGGAAGGCGAATTCTTCACCGAAGCAGAGATGGGATTGAAATAGCTCTTTCTGGAACCAAAAATAAAAACGGCCATTTTCAGGGCCAACTACATTATTAGAAAGAGATATCGTGTCATGTTCACATACACAAGTCTTTGTTATAAAAAGAAAAAAAAACAGTTCCCTCCCGAGAGTGTGATCCGATGTCTCTATTACTTTAAATCATTTTATGGTAGGGGTATTCATGTGGTTTTGGGTTGTCATCTCTCCAGTCCACTCTGTGCATCCAACTTCTAAAAAAATGGGGGAAAAGGCATTCCTTATGCTTACAACAAAACACAAGAAAACACAAAAAATGAAAAATAAAAAAAAACTTAGTGATTCGCATTCTGGTCGAACTCTCTGTGATAGTTGTTTTTTCTAAAGTAAGTATTAGTATTCATTGCATGGTTAGCAATCCAATTTTCTCTACAGTATAAACAGCATATCAGGTTACACTATATAGTTTTTGGTAAGTATTCATATAATATCAGACCTAATACTCACAGTGAAAAAGGGAAGTGACTCTTAACTCTTTTTTACTGTTGGGAGATAATAGGGACACAGTGATTATTATAATCCCTGATGGGTACGGGTGTGAGATGGGAAAATCTGACCTGAGGGCAAGATATTTGGGCCAGACACGAGGCTTGCCGAGTGCCTGGCCAAATATCTTGTCCCGAGGGTGAGATTTTCCCATCCCACACCCGTACCCATCAGGGATTATTTTCTCCCCCACCATACAGAGGTTACGTTAGCCAGAGGTAATCGGCGGTCACATGCTGATATAATCAACTCATTTGGTATTCGTTGTTTTGAAAAACTAATGACACCATCGGAAACAGCATGCAAAAGTTATGTATATACCAAAGGTATAGACCACGAAATCAATTAGGAATGGTGGCATCTTGGGGTTTAACGAGTTTTAGAGCATCAAACTTTGATCACAAGGCATTCTCATGACGTGAATACGAATTAGTTGGTAGCAAGAAACTGATATGATATGCATAACGTCATAAATGTATAACGTCACGTGGTTGGGGGTGGGATACATCTGTCTCTCCCTGCTACCTCACCCTGGATAGACGTATGTTACACACATGCAGTGGGGGGGGGGGGGGGGAGAAAACAAAGGCTATCTGGGTCTACCTACATTTCGACAAAACTATCACAGAATTTTTAACAAAAATTCATTTAAAGTTGAATCATTATAATGTGATGAACTGAACTTATGTGCACCGAGATCTGAGTTTGCCTATCTGCAGAAAAACCTTGTACATCAAGATTTTTTATGGTAGTTTTATTTGACACCCAAGAGTTTGGAAAAAAAATCTTGGGAATCAAATAAAAAAAAAAACTGGTATCACTCAAATGATCTGATTTTGAAACAAATATAAAAATAACTAAAAACCTATCTCTCTGTTACACAAATGTCTGGCGAAAATTATATAATGGATGAACAACTTTAACAAAACTTAAAAAACTAAAAGTCATCAATGTAAAAAGTTACCTCTGTGGGATTGTTTTGACACCTGGTATTTATTATTACAGTTATTTCAAATAATGTCTAAGTTTGCTCAAACCATCGCCAAACATGGATCGAATTTGATAGTAAGAACAGTCTCTAAATCATATCCTCTTGCAAGATGATCTAAAGCCAATATACAGTACATTCCACACACTACAGTACAAGCACTTTGTAGTCTCATTTTGTTAATAGTCCATAAATCTGTGTTGTTCACTATGAAATTATATATGTCTTTATCTATTGGTGGAAAACCATATGAATCAAAGTAGATGGCAGAATGATTGTCTTTGAAATATATTATTACCCAACGTTCTCCTGGTTCTCTTGGTGAATCTGTGTTCACAATGTAAGCTTTTCTGTGTTTAAGCTTTTGTTTTTGGCAATAGGTCTCTTGAACACACCTTTCCATTTAAAGATGATAACCTTTGAGAATTGTCCCGAATATATTGTAGTTGAGTGGTTTCCATCTTTTTTTTTTCTTAGCCCTGAAAAGGTACTGTTATGAAGTTGTACTTTTAATCAACTTCTTCTTTAACAACTGGTTTATAGTATCCCCACTCTTTATCTACTAAATCTGTCCACTTTTGATTGTCTTCATTGGTGTTAATTTCAAAGTTCACATTTATATATGCAAAACATTCTCCAACATTCAGTCTCTTTGCTTTTTTGTTCAGTTTATGTAGTACACTTGATGGACACACTTGTTTCACAAACTCTTTCATATACAATTCCATCCATGGTCTCGCATCTTTTTTATACAAAAGTCATCGTTTTTGTCCAGGTATTCCTAAACATGCTTCACACAGTGGTCTCATTTTTTCTTTTATCAATGGTGTGACTTCACTCACAACAATGTCTTTAAATAATGTAACACTCTTTCATTAGTCTTCTCTCTCTCTTCAATTTTTCTATTCTTTTGCTTGCTTTCCTGTACATCTTGCAGTGTTCACATTTACTCATCTTGTTTAATAGTCAAATATAACTTCTCCGAATTTGTTGACTTCTATCTCACTATCAAATTCCGCATAGACAACAATGCTGATCACCTCTGGAAGAGCTTGAGCAAACTGAAGTTCGAACCTAAGATTGCCAGACTTTATAGGGTGAGCCAATGGCCCACTCCTTGATTGATCAGGTGTCAAATCAACCCCCAAAGGGTATACCCTTTTGCATAATCCTGGAAAGATAAATCAAATGTTTGATTTTGTCCAAAATAGCCCATAGCTTCAAATAATGATAAATATGAATTGAGATAAAGTCCACCTTAGAAGTTCGGTTCAAAGTGATGTGCTTTAATGGAATGTCCATCTGTTGTGTGTTCCAACTTATTCAAATCGAAATGTTGACAATTAAATGGATTAGTGCCAATATCTTTAGAATAGCTTAACATATTTTCAAAAATCCTCGGTAATCATACATATCTGTAATGGTGGTTATCAGATTGATGTTCAGTGTAACATCAATTTTACTGAACATGCTATGAAAAAAATTATTGATAGGAGCAATTTGTGTATCTCCACCCAAAACACTCCTATCTTGTTTTGTAATTTTGAATTGAACTTCAAGTGTAGATGCTGCAAGATATAACCACTTGGTTGTTTGTCTTGGAATTAAAAATTCTATTGGTGAAGAATTATTTAAAGATGCAATAGGAAATTGTTCAATTTCACCAATATTTTCTATACCATTTGATGTTGGTGACATATTATCTGCATCAAAACCACTACCAAAATGTTCTTAAGATCTATGTAACATCATGATTTAATCATATATATCAAGTGGTCTTGATTTTCATTTTGAATGAGCTTGTCTTTGACGTGTCTTGCCTTTATGAGAACGAACCACAAACTAACGTTTTCGTTCTTGTTTTTGTCTTTTTATACCTAAAGTAGATTCACCAACTGATTTCAAAAGATCTTTTCCATGAGTTAATAAAATGTCTTTAGATGTTTTACATTTTTTTATCAATTCATTTGCTATTTCTAAACCATGTTTTAATCCTTCTCTCTTTAAAGTCCGAAATGCATTTTTTGCAATTTTTTTATAAATGGTACAGCTGTTCTTATTGCTGTGTGAAAAATAGACCATAATCCATATCCATATTGCCATGGTGCACCTTGATACACCGGCATCATTTTTACAAATTTAATTTATGTCTCTGTCTAAAATACAACTTGACAACTGTCTTGCCACTTGCAAACTGAATGGGTTTACCAGTGTTCCCATTTATATTTATACTGATCTGATCAAAATAAGATTTTGATACTGGTACGTAATGTACATTATAAAATTCTATATGAGTGTACAGAGACTCTTTATGTAAATTAAAAGGTATCACATGTAGTACTGGTGCTTCAATATCACCAAGAAATGTATAATCTACTATGTCAAAATAAATAAAGATTTGATTGAAATCCATATTTAAGTCCACATAAAATGTAAATACACCTTTTGCTTTGTTAGGAAAATGACTGGATACATATTGTCTTTACATCCAAATTTTTGTGCTAAACTTTCTGTCAAATCAATTCCAATTCCTCCTATAGGACTTGATGCCATTTTTACCCGCGATTGACGAGATGAATTACCAAGATTAAATGCCACATTAAATTCTTTAAAAAACTCCCCAAGTTTTTCTTCAATTTCTGATTGTATTGTTTCAATGACATGCCCACCATTTGCATATGCACCCAATAAAATACCTAATTCAACAACAGCAATACCTTTCAGTAATGTATGTTACAAACTCATTTTATTAATATGATTTGATATTTTTGAGTTTGTCACAATGATTTTAAAATGTGATTCTTATCTGATATATTGTTGCCTCAGAAGGTAAAATTACTTAACTAATCCCACTTAGATAATTGTGTTTGAAAACAACATTGGGTATTACTCAGAAAGATATTCATAGAACTATCACTCAGAAGTGTTATGTAAAACAAATTCATTTTTCTTATCTTGTGGTTGTTTCATATATTTTAAACCTGAACTTGGAAGAATAGATTCTAAACAACTACTTAATAACACTAACCACAATTCTTTATCAGTGCTTTGTATACTCAAATGTGCAATGGCAGTAGTTATAAAATGATAAATGATAATAATCTGTGTGAAATAAGTGACTTGAGTTTTTGCAACACGATTCCCACAAAATGTAAATTGTTGACTTTGTTGACTTTGTACATCAACAATGGTGGTTTCATTAGGTAATGAAGTTTCATTTGATGACATATTCTCTTTTATACCAAATCTGATTCTGCTATCCAACTATCAATATTGTTTGGATAACTTTCCCAATGTACTTTAAGTTCTTTAATAATTTTCTTTCCCACACGTCTTGACCGTCTATTAAGAATTGATTCAATGATATATTTTTTATCATCTTTTATACTTTGAATTTCTTGTGGATAAAATGTCCCTTGTATACTTTCACCACCCATATCTTCAAGTTTATAAGTGGGTGGTATTGTATGTTTTACATGAGTAATTTTAAATAACTCTTTTGTCCACTTTGGTAAATACCCTTTTTCAAATGTACGTTTGGTTTTATTAATACATACTATATCACCAACTTTAAATTGTATTTTTTTCTTTTTAGATTTTTTACCATACAAATGTTGAGATACTTCTTCTTCATTTTCTGATGATACGGAAGGAGGAGTTCTCTGAATACTGCGATGGAAACTATGATTATAGCCATCAACTAAATTTTACAACACATCAATGTACCTTAATGTTCATTTGTGTGTAAAATATTTCCACATTTGTATTTTCAATGTACGTTGAAAACGTTCAACAATACTAGCTTTTGTTTCAGGATTTTCTGTTGTGAAGAAATGAATTTTTTGTTTCTTTAAAAAATTTTGTATATCTTTATTTTTAAATTCAGAACTTTTATCACATTGTAATGATAATGGTTTACGTCCAGAAGTTTAAGAATACTTTGAAAAGATTTTGTTAATGTCTGTCCTGATTTATTGTGAATGGGTAATACCCATGTATATTTTGAAAAAAACATTAATAATAACTCTTGTCCAAATATTTTCTACATTATCTTTGTAAAAAGCATCCATGATTTGTAATGCATTATAGAATTCCCCATACATTTCTTCTTTTTCCAACTGACTATGACTAAAATCTTTTGTTATTGTTAGATAACCAGGAGTGATCATTTGAAATGCCTATAATAATGCCTTACATGTAGTCTTGTTGTCAAAGATACGTCTGACTGGTTCCATGGTTGGAATCAAACTGATGATTCTTTTGTCTGTTCTGATGTAGTTTGTGCATCAGGTACCACATTACACCATGTACTTTGTTCATCAGGACAGTCAGGAAAATCATTTTCTACACCATCTATAAACATTTTGTCTAACTTAGGTTTGAAATTATTTGAAATTGTAGCTTTTCTTGCAATTATGGTACTAAATGATGTACTTTAATCATTTAGTACCATGAATGCAAATAAAGAATTAGAATCTGGAAATTCATCCAGACACTTGTCATATTTTTTCATTGTTGAAAATATTTGATTTAAAGTGAATCCATAATCCCATGACAGTTTCTTATCAATTGAATATAAGAACAATTTGGCGACCACTTAACATGTTCTTGTAAAGGGATATCTTTTTCTTCCCAATTATGTAAACCTTGTCCACATACAAAACATTTTACTTTACCATCTCCCACATAAACAACCCAGCTTTAGCTAATTCTTCTTTCTTGGATTGTAAAATAGGATTTGTAGTCATACTAAAACTCGAAAGTCTTCTTAACTTATAAGTATATAGGGTATGTAGGATTAAGTGGTAGAGACATCTTGCCTGTTCAGTGTTCAAAGTCGAAATGAGAAATCTGAAGGGTGTTTTATATCCTAAACCCATAAGGTCTTGTGTCATATTTATCCACTACAAAACGTTTTGTGTACACAGATCTGAATGTTTTGGTTTGTCTTTCACTTGTGACTTGTCTATTTTTGTTACGTTTAATTCTGTGTGTGTGTATTCAATGTTTAATTTGTAATTGTTCTGTCTTGTACACATTCCACTATGGATTCAAAAGCAACTTTCTGTGATGTATTGTAATCTAATGTGATTCCTTTAACTTTACATGAAGTGTGTGTTTGACCATCTGTATTTATAACCATAATTGTTTGGACCCAATCCTTCATATTCAATATTGTTTGCATTTGGATGTTCATTTGTCCATTGACCAAACCTACTTTTTACAATTTGTGGGTTTCAAGGTGAGGGGTTATGTATTTAAATACAACTGTCTGTGTCAAAATATAATACTCATCTACCCAAACATCTTATTACTTTGTGCAATTCCATTCATGCATAAGCTGTGACAAAAGATGCAGCTGCAACATTAGCTGATTTGTGAGGTTCATATACATCTGTAGACTATGTGTAATTTACTAAAATACATTTATCTTCTTCAAACAATTCAAAATTTTTAATAATGATGTATTTATCATGTATGAACTCAAAATATTTTGATGTGTCTTGTATGTATTCTGTTTTAGTTTGTACATTGTTTTGCACTTTCCCCCCATAAACAGTTCAACATGGTTTTAGCAGATGATCTTTGTCCTGGATTTTTTTCTGTATTTTCCAAATGTATGTTTTCAATTTGTGCATCATCTTTCTTAAATGTGTCTTTATCTGTTTCTGTTTTCACCCACTCTGGATATCCACTGGCTCCTTGTTTCATTTTTAAATATTTGTTCACATAATGTTTGTAAATTTCTAATCATTGCCAAATCTGATAAGTGTCAAGTAAAGTGTACCCCATCCCCAATGATTTAAAAAGTTCTACAGATGTCCATGTACCTGTAATACTGCAATGATCTGGAGTATGTTCACATTTGTCCAGTTCTTGTTTTGAACATGTATTGCAAAGTTTAAAAAACACTTTCTTGTTGCAATGAATTGGTAATACTGGCATGTGTAGAGATTGTGGTGGTAAAACTTTACATTTGATAAGTCCCCTGTACTGTCTTATATTATTCATGTCTATGTTTTCTTTTGTGAGTATATTTGAATGACCTACTGGATATTCTCTGTGTTTATTGACATAAAGATAGAGTGAACAAATATCTATGTATTTTATTTCATTGACTGTGTTTTGGTCTATTTTATGATGTAATGTAATGGCATTTTCTCCCCCTAATTAATGCTTCACATGGTTTAATAGGATCCATGTTTGGAAAAAATGAATTTAATGTTGATTTTACTTCAGGATTTGATTTGCAGAAATGATCAAGTTCATGTTCCCATGTTAATCTCATGTTATACCCCAATGATTCTAAATGGTGTATGCATTCCTGTGTATTGTTGTATAGCATTTGGTAACTTGGTAAATTGTTTGGATTTTTCTCATGTGTGTTGTCTTTGTAACATGTTATGCACCCATGCTACATACATCCATAAAATTCAAAGATTGTATATTTGTGTCTTTGTGAAACCCATCAACATAATATCTTCCACCACCCCCCCCCCCCCCCCTGTTTGAACCTCCCCACCATTCAGTGCATGTTGAGTATGTGTCTTCTTCCTGTGCATCTGTCCGTAAAAACTCTAATGGCTTTAATGGAGTATTTGACTTTAGCAGGGTAGCCTATGACTGAAATGATTGCCATTTTGTTTTCTAAAAGTGATTTTTTCCAAGCTTTTGTACATGCATTGGCTAAGGTAACTGCTTCTCTCAAGGGGTCTATGGCATCACTATCTATAAATGTTTGTGTAAATTCCCCACATCCCCTATGCAAGATATCTACATCTGATTTGCTGATAGTTTCATTTCTTTTTGAAAATCAAATCTGGCATTACTGGTAAATATTTGGCTGTACCACTTGATAAAATCTTCCCTATCTGATGGAGAAACAGAATCTGGCATATACAATGTTGAATCTAAATAAGGACCAATGTAATCTTGATATGCTTGTGTGTTTGCCAAATGGGGGAATAACCTTTTGCTAATTCTGTCAAACCAAATGTTTAGGAAATTGTGCCAATCTGAAAATTTAAAGAATCAATAAGTTTAATACCACAAGCATTCAGTGAAATAATTTTGTTCCCGTTCATAATTACATCAGGAGTTGAGGTACCATTTTCAATGAGGTGTCTTAAAATAAATTGTCCATCAAAACCTCTTAAATTGTGAGCAATAGCTTTGCCCCTTTATGTTCCTTACTGAAAAGCCAATCACAAAAATCTGACAAAGTAGATCCCCCTTTAAAAATTGATTGTCATTGTCCAAATTTGTCATAGAAAATACATTCTTGATCTATAGGTTTGCAAATACATTCCCCACATGCACGGTGAGCAACACAGAAATTTGGGATATGAACTCCTGAGTCTTGCATGGTTTCAAAATCAAAAAATACAAATGGAATGTTTGGTAATTTTTCATCCTCGGGTGAAGTGTATTTTGGAATGAAACATCGGTGATCGGAATTAACTACTTGTTGACAATATTTACATTTTTTGAATCCTTCACAAATGTGTTTTCCTTTTGTTGGAAATATTAATGACTTCCACTGTTTACATTTTGAACACTAACTGACAAATTATTTTTTCTTCTTTTTCGTTTGTAGTGATATGGTTATTATAGCATGATAAACTTCTAAACTGTCTATTACAACTAAAACAGGTGACAGAGTGTTCATGAATACATTTTGTTGGAGAATAGCAAACACAACCAAAAGGGATATGTGACGTTCTCTGTTATTAATCCCTTCACTGCAAAGTTAACAGTAGTAGGAACATCCTAAAAAAACCTGTAATTGATGATATCGAATGGTATCAAAATGCTGGTCATGGTGGTAAATATAAATAACTTTACTATCAATGGTGGTATTTAGAGGTTTGAATAAAAGTTTACTTTTTTCATACTGTAGATGCATTTTGATGACATTCCCTGGGTGAAAAGCAGGTCTTGTATTTTATAATATTCTTCATACCCACAAAGGATATTATAATCAAGGCCTGCTTTATCCATCAATGCCCTAGCTTCCTCCTCTTGTGTTGGTCTATCTGAATGTCTAATATTTTTCCATTTCTTTTGCCAAAGTTCTGAATTATCGTCTATCAACATAACACTTTCCCACTACAATGGCCCATGCGAGATACATTGAATCATTAACATTTTTAATTTCAATAATACTTTTCTTGTTTTGAACCATTTTATCAACAGATGCAAATGAAATTGGTGCAAGTCGTCCAGACCCTTGTGGCAGAGAAGTGTTTGTTATTTCTAAAGATAATTGCCCATCATGGATAGTAAAGTTATCATTTGATTGTACAACTTTTTCTATTTCATCTGATATGGTGTTACCAGTGATAGCCGAAGCCTTAGTAAATGGGATAAATATATCTTTTTCTAATCCTGGTGGGTTAACTGATATTCTCACCGGATCATTGTCTTCTATAGCACATTCTTCTTTACTATCTTTCACCATACTTTCAAATACTTTTCCAAGGATGTCAAATGGATTCTTCTGATTAAATTGTTTGAAGGTTATTCTACACATATGGGATTTGGAATGGTATTTTTTTGATGTTCTTTGTAGGAGAGGGTGGATGGTGCATACATCTCCTGCTGTTTCTACTCTCTGTTTCTTGTTATCTTCTTCTACTTCACTCTCTGTCTCACTGTATTCTTCAAAAGCTCTCTTCATCGTTTCTCTTATCAAGTGGAAAGCTGTGAAAATATGTCTTGTCTTCTTGAAGTCAAAATCAAGTGTGGAATAGCCTAAGATCCCCCACATTTTATATTTTCCTTTAATGTACATTTAAATGTACGTTTAAATGTACATTTAACACCCACTAAATTATTCTGTTAATAAATGTTTTCTTATACATAATTTACCAATGTTGTTAACATTTTAACAACTGGTGTGTTGTATCCAGAGGTCAGTGGATGTAAAAGATAGCAAAACTGTTTGCAACTAAATGAATGTATATTTAAACAATAGTGTGTAAATGCATGTTATTTGACATTTAAATGTTCATTTAAATGTACTTTAAAGAAAAGTATAAAAGGTGGAAGAAAGGTGGAAGAATCTTAGGTTGTTTCACACTTGCTTTTGACTTCAAGAAGACAAGACATATTTTCGAAATGCTCGAAAAAAGGTAAAAATGGATAACGTTACAGATCCAAGATTAGAAAAAGCAAGCAATGATAAAAGTATTTACTATAAGCCATCTAAATGGGGAGAAGTAAAAAGACTTGTCAATGAACTTTATAAGTTGATATCAGCACCTAAAGAGATGATTTGTTCCATTTGTCATCAGAAAGGACATCAGGCCAATACATGTGCAGACAAATTATTATTGTCATCAAAAAGGACATTGGATTAATGAATGTGGACTGAAAAAGCCATCGGATTACTCTGTGCCTCAAGCAAAATGGGATTCACCAGCTGTTGTACAACCTCAACAGACTACAGGTTTTCATTGGCCAGAACAGATAGAGCATACAGATGGATTACTGATTGCAGGTTTCAACTTTCCCCTACCACCTGCTGTAAAATACATTGACAACTACTCCATATAGGGGATGAGCATGATACCACTACCAACTCTACATCTACAAAAACAAACTTCACAAATAAGAAAGCTGACTTAACAGAAACTGTGTTACCAGAGTTTAATGATAGTGACGATACATTATTATATAATATGGACATACCCAAAGAAACAAAAATGGAAACCGATAATGAATTAGAAGTATTATTTTGAGAGAAAGAGGAACCACCAACGAAAGTTACAAGAAAACAAAAAGCTAAAGACAATAATTCTAAAATAGGAAAACTTGCCAAGAAACCTTTAAAACATTTTTGAAAGTGACATTTTCATAAAGAGATTTACAAATCTGTAAATATTCATGGAGTAAAATTTTTGGATTGAAAAGGTAATAATATTTTGTTATTTAAAACAGGAAAATTTTTTCCAACTCAGGATTTTTATTTATAAAAATGAAAAACTTGCAAAATAGAAAAAAAAACATTTCAAAACAAAAATATTTTATAAGAAAAATATTTTCTGTGTTTGAAATTAATTTTATGAAAAAACAATTTCATAAAATTAATTTGCAAACACAAATATATTTTTCTTATAAAATAAAAAACCTGCAAAGCAGAAAAAAAAACATTTTAGAACAAAAAAATATTTTTATGTTTGCAATTTAATTTTGTTTTACATAAATGTTGTCACACAAAATCATTTAGGTAAAACAAAATTGAATTGCAAACATAAAAATATATCATGACAGAGAAATCTAGTGTGGGAGCTATGAGGTTAACCTCGTTTGAATTGAGTAATGAAAATACAACTGAACAAACGTTCAATTCATTCCATTGTGGTAGCTCTGAAATGCACCATTCATAAAAACACTGTGTGTAAATTTGATATCTCTTTCTAAAAATATGGTGGTCTTATAAGGGCCGTTATTTACTAAACAAAAATTGTTTAGTTCACAAACTTTATTCCATTTCTCTTGCCGGCTCTCTTGACATCCTTTTAAGTGATGAGATGTTGTAATCCTCTTCCTCTAATTGTTGCATAATGATAGGTATCTCTCATCATTTTTCGAACAAAACAGTGTAAGGCTTCTTCAGCTTCATCAAGTGACAATGGTGAGATATTATCCACCCTAGCTTTTCTTGCCAATCTTCGCAGATTACTCCTTGGAATAGTATTGCACTCCTCTCTCTCCATCTTCACTATTTTGCCACAACCGACTTCTTGTGATGGGGTTGGAATAGTATTGCACTCCTCTTTCACCTTCTTCACTTCTCGCTCCCCACATTCACTTCTAGTGATGAAATCTTTATGTCAATGGGTAGCTCAATGCTCATGATTGATGATAAGAAATTGAAGTTATGATATCTCCAGCAGTGTTTCATAGACAATGCAAGGATCGTAAATGCACTGAAGATCGCTCACGCATCAACTCGATCATGTGTGGGGAAAAATGTTGACAACGGATGTTTACTATCATATCCATCCTTTGTCAACATTTTTTTCCTGCACTCAATCGAGCTGTCACGTGAGCATTCTTCGGTCCTTTTTGGATCATCGCATAGCATATATAATCTAACACACATTCCAAACAATTCATTTTCAGACAATATGAAGTACTCTCGAGATACGAACGAATACAGAATGTGGTGGTCTGGGGAAATATCTGACACTGATTGGAATTGCTGATTAGAAGAAGAATCTATCAAAGTAGAGAGAAAGAAAGCAAAGAGGCGCCAATTAGGTGGAGGTATTTTCGGTCATATGAGGAAAAGTGGTGGACCTCAGAAATACACTCAATAGTGGGGGCCAGCAGCTTATTGATGAGTTGGAGTGAAAGGCAGGGATAATACAGTTCTTAGCTGCCCGCGGTTATGAACTGGAGAAATACTGGGTGAAGAAAGTTGACTTGTATCCTGATCTTAATTGGCAGCCAGAAAGACGGTATAAAAAATGTGAGGTTAAATTCAATAACCTGTATCCAGATTTAAGTGAATTCTATGAGGATTCCTAAAAAATCAGGATACAAGTTATTGAATTTTAGCTTGACAAAAATCAGGATACAAGTGAAACTCATTCATCCTATTTCTTATTATCTCTGTTTGTCATTTTATACTATCAATAATTTGTTACTCTCCCAAAATGAGTGTGTTTTCAAACGTGCCTTCGTGGTAGCCCTTATAAGGGCTAAACACAATATTAGAAAGAGATTTCTTGCCATGTTCACATACATAAGCAATTCGATGTTATAAAAAAGACAAAAAAGAAAAAAACAGTTTCCTTATCCTCCAGTGAAACTTATAAGCCAAAAAATGTACCATAGGAGTTGGTCATAAGCATGGTTCGGGTGTACTATAGCCCCAAGCATTTTTAACACTGAGTTGTCCATAGGGTCCATTGGGTTAGTGTTAAATTGTGAAACTTATAGCCCCAAAGTGTCTGTAACATTTATCCCGAAAATGTATGTAACTTATAGACCCAAACCTGAATGCACTGTGCGCAGCAGTCAACTAGAAAAAGATGGGATAGAAAGTTTGGCACGTTTTCTTTGAAAAATTCGATTTTTCAATGTATTCCTTTCTTTTGGCTGGGATTCCACAGGTCTCTTTTATTGCTTCTTTCTACAGATTTGGTATTGGATTGATCACTCCTTGGTAAACTGTGAAGGGCGTCTCGAGGTTGTATTTCCTTGAAAAAAAGGGAAGCTTAAAAAGCCTCCTTGCTCACGTAAGAGATCATTGATGAAAAATATATCCTTTGAGCACCATTTTTAGTTCAACTTGACAAAGTCAAGCTGAGCTATTGCCATCACTTCTCGTCCGTCGGCGTACGTACGTCCGGGCGTACGTACGTACGTACGTCCACAATTTACTTTGGCACACCTCACAGGTCGCATTTTTGATCAGATCGGTTTGAAAATTGGTATGCTTATTTAGGGTGATCTCTAAATGGGAGCTATCGATTTTCTTCTTCTTCCATTTCCGTCAAAACATGTTGCCGCGGCCAACATTCTTAGAACTTAGTTTAGTCAGACCTCAATATTTTCCTTTGGCACACCCTACAGGACATATTTATAATTGGATTGCTTTGAAACCTGGCATGCTTATTTGGAGTGACCTCTAGTTGTCTAGATGGGAGCTATCAATTTTCTTCCATTTCTGTCTGAAAATGTTGCCGTGGCCAACGTTCTTAGAACTTAGTTTAGTCAGACCTCAATATTTCCCTTTGGCACACCCTACAGGACACATTTATGATCAGATTGCTTTGAAACCTGGCATGCCTGTTTGAGGTGACCTCTAGATGGGAGCTATTGATTTTCTTCCATTTCCCTCCTTCAAAAAAATGTTGTCATGGCCAAGGTTCTTAGAACTTAGTTTAGTCAGGCATCAATATATTCCCTTGGCATGTCCTACATGGCACATTTATGATCAGATCGGTTTGAAACTGTATGCTTGTTTGGGGTTACATCTAGATGGGAGCTGTCAATTTTCATCGATTTTCATCAAAAAATGTTGCCACTGGCAATGTTCTTCGATGAACTTAGTAAAAACTTTGTGCAGTTAAGCATCAATATTTCCCTTTGACACACCCTGCAGGGCACATTTATGATTGGATCGTTTGTAAACCTGGTGTGCTTGTGTGGGGTGACATCTATATGGGAGCTGTCAATTTTCTTCCCGTTCTGTCAAAAATGTTGCTCCTGACCTTTGAACTTAGTTTAGTCAGACCTCAATATTTTCCTTTAACACACTCTTCAGGGCACATTTATCATCGGATCACTTTGAAACTTAGTATGTGTGTTCAGGGTGACCTCTAGCTGTGAGCTATTGCTTTTTGTCATTTCCATAAAAAATTATTGTCGTAATCGCCAGCCTTTGAACTTACTGCATTTGTGCATCAACTTATCCCTTTTTCACTCTCTGCGGGGTATATTTATGAATTTCCATAAACAAAACATTTCCACAAGCAATGACCTTCTACTTAGTGCATTAACATCTTCCTTTGGCATGCCACAAAAACATTTCCACAAGCAATGATCTTCTACTTAGTGCATTAACATCTTCCTTTGGCATGCCTCAGAGGGTACATTCATTATCAAGTTGTTTTGAAACTTTGTATGCTTATGCAGGGTGACAAAGATAGGAGCTATTGATTTTCTTTTCATTTCCATCAAAAATTGTTGCAGTTAGCAACAATTTTTGAATTTATTGCATTTGTGCATCAGCATTCTTGTTTGACATGGCCTACAGGCCACATTTATCATAAGATTGTTTTTGAACTTGGTGTGCTCATTAGGCAAGACCTTTAGATAAGAGCTATTGATTAGCATTCATTTCTGTGAAAAAAAGTTGCCATTTACAATAACCTCTGAACATTCTGCATTTGAGTATCAACATTCTTCCTTTAGCCAGTCTTACAGTTTACATTTAAAAATGCATGGATTACTCTTGACGTTGTGCACACACAATGCTGTTATGTTGAAATTTCATCAAATAACATTGGTATCAATGATCTTCAATTTTGCCATTTCATTTATAATTATCAAGTTCAAGTTTGTCAAGTTGAGCTACAGTGTCATTGACACTTTCATTTATGGAAATAGGGTCGATCATTGATTTTAATTTTTATCATTATAAAATAAGGGTTCACACAGAATATCTTCAGGGGTTGATGCAACATTTGTATCTAGCAGGGGCCATATATGTACTACATTTATTGTTCATATATTATACCCTGCAAGTCGATTGTTCCTGTACCATCGGATTTTATGATTTTGGGGATAATGTTTTCAGTATAATGTCTTTTTTCCATATTACAGAAGTATTTCGTAGCTTTCGCCCCCTCTACTTTCCATTCAGCTTTGGATCGAAGAATTATCCCCTGTACCGTCTTATCTCTGATTGACTTTAGTTCTGTTTCCAGGGATTCGATCTCTTCGGTAACAGATAAGTCGCCCTTGTCTAGATTCACGTTCAAGATGATTAGTGTCCGTTCGATCTGCGATTCCCGTTTGTTGGACAGTCGTTTTAACCCTTTACCCAACGAATCGCCCACACCCGCCCGCCCGAGTAATATGCAAATTCAGCAGTCGAAAAAATATTATTTTTCAACAAATTTTAACAAAACCATATCATGTGACCTCTCGCTGGATCGAGCTCGACGAGCTCGTTCCAACGAGGGGTCACATGATATGGTTTTGTTGAAATTTTTTGAAACTTTTTAAAAAATGATATTTAAAATAATAAATTTTTATATCGTCTGCGTTGGGTTAAGGGTTAAGTTTGCGGAATAAGAGATAGTTGATCATTTATTGTGAGTCGTCTGTTATTATTAGTATTACTACTGTTATTATTATTATTATTATTATTATTATTATTATTATTATTATTATTATTATTATTATTATTGGCTGTGACAGTAGCATTACTGGTAGTGACAGCAGTTGTACTGTACTGGTCAATTTTTTCTGCTATAGTCTGTTTTACTACATTTATTTATAAACAGTATTTTATTTCGCTGTAACAGAAATGGGTTTGGTAAACAGGATAAGCCTATGTAATACCTCACCCTACATTTATGTATTCTTGATCATTAAGAAGGCTGTTATTGAACTTCCAAAACCTCTCACCCGGGGCTGGTTAAAGAAGGATAGGCCAATACTTATCATCTGGTTAAGGTCTGATTTATATCGCATTTGGATGTCTATCGTTTGGAAAAATATGTGAAAATCACTTGACATAAGAAAGTAATCCAATCCAGCCATTTTGTTTCTAGGGCCCTTCCTGGTATAGCGTTTAGATTCGGGATTTTCTATCCTCCATACATCATGTAAATCTAATTTTTGTTTGTTCTGTAAAATATTCTCATTTGCTGGGACATTATTTCTGTGCTTATAGTTGGTTGTGTCCATGTCATAGTTCTGAGGTACATTCCAGTCTCCTCCTATTGGAACTGAAGAGTTACTCATTTCTTCTATTTTAGGAAAGACGTTTTCATAGAAGGTCGGGTTGTCATCATTTGGACCATACACAACCGATATTGTTAATCTTTGTTCCTGTATGGTAATATCGAGTACAATATAATGACCTCTGGCGTCTACAATTGACTTGTTTATTGAATATCCAAACGAATTTTTGAACAGAATTGCTGTTCCTCTATTTGAGCTTAAGTAAGAGCAAAAGACCGCCTCATATCCCCATTCGTTGTTCCATATCTGTTCAACCTCGGGACAAGAATGGGTGTCAACCAGGAGAGTGACATCAAATTTATTTCTGCAACGTTGGAAGATGTCCCGCCGTTTGATAGGATCAGAAGAGAGACCTCGACAGTTCACACTGCCAACTGGGATTTTAGCCATGTTGAAATTTCAGAAGACTAAACTCGCCATAACATCCATCGGCACATGTTGTACTGAAAGAAACATTTAATTGAAAACAATAGCAGAATAAATGTAAGTATCTGAGAAGGTTTGGTTTTTTGGTAACAAGAACAAATATTTTCTAACAATAGCATGCTTTCCGGGTATCGGATTCACCAGCTCGAAAGCTCCGCTGATTTCTTTGATGAATACCTAGCATTAATTTGCTTCTCAGAAGGAGTCGAAATAAACAGGTGCCAACACCACAATACCTCCATAATTGAACTCCAGATGTGATTTAGTTATGATACTAAATGGGTTAAAAAGAAACATTAGCACTCCCAAAGACCCGGCAGAAAAAGTACTCTAACAACAGGACAACTATCATGATAGGTTTGCCAGAAGCACTGTTCATTTGTCTTGTTTTCACAACGACACTACCTTTCACCTGGTAAAAAATAAATGTGATCACTGTTGTACTTTTGGTTAATATGTTAGGTGAAGTGTTAATATAGTGGAGGTTGGTGGAGTAGCTGACGTGGTTTTTGGTTGATATAGTGGAGGTTGGTGGAGTAGCTGACGTGGGTTTTGGTCAATATGGTGGAGCAGCTGACGTGGTTTTTGGTTAATATAGTGGAGGTTGGTGGAGTAGCTGACGTGGTTTTTGGTTGATAGAGTGGAGGTTGGTGGAGTAGCTGACGTGGGTTTTGGTCAGTATGGTGGAGTAGCTAACGTGATTTTTGGTTAATATAGTGGAGGTTGGTGGAGTAGCTGACGTGATTTTTGGTTAATATAACGGGGGTTGGTGGAGTAGCTGACGTGGTTTTTGGTTAATATAGTGGAGGTTGGTGGAGTAGCTGACGTGGGTTTTGGTCAATATGGTGGAGCAGCTGACGTGGTTTTTGGTTAATATAGTGGAGGTTGGTGGAGTAGCTGACGTGGTTTTTGGTTGATAGAGTGGAGGTTGGTGGAGTAGCTGACGTGGGTTTTGGTCAGTATGGTGGAGTAGCTAACGTGATTTTTGGTTAATATAGTGGAGGTTGGTGGAGTAGCTGACGTGATTTTTGGTTAATATAGCGGGGGTTGGTGGAGTAGCTGACGTGGTTTTTGGTTAATATAGCGGGGGTTGGTGGAGTAGCTGACGTGGTTTTTGGTTAATATAGCGGTGGTTGGTGGAGTAGCTGACGTGGTTTCTGATTAATATAGTGGAGGTTGGTGGAGTAGCTGACGTGGTTTTTGGTTGATCTAGTGGAGGTTGGTGGAGTAGCTGACGTGGGTTTTGGTCAATATGGTAGAGTAGCTGACGTGGTTTTTGGTTAATACAGTGGCGGTTGGTGGAGTAGCTGACGTGGTTTTGGTTAATATAGTGGAGGTTGGCAGAGTAGCTGACGTGTTTTTTGGTTAATATAGTGGAGATTGGTGGAGTAGCTGACGTGGTTTTCGGTTGATGTAGTAGAGGTTGGTGGAGTAGCTGAAGTGGGTTTTGGTCAATATGGTGGAGTAGCTGGCTGACGTGTTTTTTGGTTAATATAGTGGAGGTTGGTGAAGTAGCTGACGTGGTTTTTATTGTAGTTCAGGTTGTCGGTGTTGTAGTTGTCGTGGGTTATAGTTGTTAGTGTAGTAGCGGTTGTTGATGTTGCAGTGGTTGATGCACTACGGTGGGGTTAAGGTTTAATATATTCCCTGGTTTTCTAGGAACCGGGAACGGAATGCAAAAAATACTATTAGAATCGAGAACCGGTACACTTCCCGGGTAATATTCCCTGGTTTTCTAGGAACCGGGAACGGAATGCAAAAATTACTATCAGAACCGAGAACCGGGAAATTTCGCGGGTAATATCAAGCAAATTTACGAGGATAACACGACGCATTTATTTTAATGATAATGAGCATATTTTATTGGCAATCTTCCATATCCAAACGGAAAAGTTCTTTTCCTAAGATAAATATGAAAACCCAAACCCGCTTCAATCTCGACTTTATTTTTTGTTTTGATCACCTCTACATGTACCTTCTCCTATCAACACCCTCTTCACTGTCGTCACCAGTCTCTTCTGCTTTCAGCTGACGAAATCCTACAAAGTTTCAATTCAGAAAACTTCAGTTCAATACGCAAACAGTACCACGCTTCAAACCCTGTTACGTGCGGTAGATTTTCCGGGTATCAGTGTCGGCTTTCGGAACCGTGGACCCGGGAATTCCCGTTCCCTGGATCAAACCCTAGTTGGGGCGAGGCCGTTTTTTAGAGGAGTTCAACAACACTCTCGAGAGCCAGGGTCACCTCGTATCGGACAGTTGTACGGGTGGGGGGAACCAGAGTACCATGAGAGAACCACCGAACAGCGGCGAACAACTGTCAGACTTCCAAACGTGCTAACTCGGCACAAGCAGGGTTAGCCCAGGTGGAAGACAAGCGCACCATTGTCGAGTACATTTTAGCACACAGCGCCACCGTGCTCCACGTGGGCAATAGCAATTAAATGTCTTGCCCAAGGAAACAACACAGTTACCCTTGGTGGGGATCGGATCGTGGACCTTTCGGTTTGAAATCCAGTGCCGTAACGTAACCACTGAATCACCGTGCTCCTTTGAGGTCGTTAGTTCAGTAAAATTGTTGTAAATGTAGTAGTGTTAGCGAGGGAGCTACTAAACGCTGTACACAACCGAACATACGCGAACACAAATTAATAATGGGGTATGTGCCAAATTTATTTATTTATTATTGGTGTTTAAGGTCACATACTTATGCACAATGGCTAATCGTGACCGTGACAGTTTTACGGGTGGAGGAAGCCGTAGTACCCGGAGAGAACCACCGAGCATCGACGAGCAACTGTCAACTCATCAACATTCTAATTTCTAACTCTGTTCAAGCTCCACTGAAGCAGGGTTACAGCGGTTGGAGACTTGTGCACCATCGACGTGGAGTACGCCTCAGTGCACGGCGTCATCGTACCCCCATGTAGGCAATCAGGATAAAGTGCCTTGCCCAAGGAAACACCGCGGGTCGTCCCGGCCGGGGGTCGATTTCGGGACCTCTAGCATAGAAGTCCAACAGTCTACCAATGAGCCACCGCGCTCCCATGTGCCAAATAGAGCTGATATATTGGTAGAGTGGGAAATAAATATCCAACAATTTAAGTTTCAAGTAGATCTGTTTATTCAAATTGATTTATTTCAAGTGTTAGGCTCAGAGTTCAGTAATATTATTGTGTTCGGCGTTTAGCAGCTTTCGCACCTCTCAGTGATATTCGACAAAGGATTACGATGAAGACAACTGAATTAGCATAGCGAAAGCCCACAATATTCGACACTTTTCGGTTCTACGGCCCATTCAAAGACAATTTTCTTCACCATTTTATAATAGAGTGGAATCCTGTTAATTGAATAGCCACTTTGCCAATGAAAGTTATTCAATTAACAGGAGTATTCAATTATAAGGGATTGCGTCCTGTTCCTGTATTCTAGAGATAAACTTAGCATTTATTCCATTATATCTTATTTGACAGAGCTCCATGAGCTCTGTCAAACAAGATATAATACATTAAATGTCCGTATTCGATGTACTGAGGCCAAATAGGTCTATAAACAAAGGAAAACTGGGGAGAGTCTGGGTAATTTCACGACATGTTACACAATTTTTTATTCCATTAACAAGTGTTTACTCTACAACATATATTTAATTAACAGATCAAATTTGTACTGGAGGTATGGTAAATGGTTTGTGTTGGGAAATTATATTCAATTAACAGGGTTATTCAGTTAAGAGATATCCCATTAAGTGGGCTCCACTGTAATGAGAGGAAAGGTGAAGGTAGACACCACAGAACAGCTGCAAGCAGACGTGGGAGTTATTGAGTTTGGATCATTCCGTTAATGTTGCAATGTGTTCATTCTCAGAGTATACAATTATGGTAAGTGCGCTCGATATTGACCTAGTCGTCGTATTATTCCAGACCAGGACTTATTTCCAAGACTGGAGTCACACAAGTGATACACGTCGTTTGTTATGCACGCATTTTAAAAAAAAAATCGGGGATATTGTGGTGATCTCCGACCGTCCCGT
Organism: Pictodentalium vernedei; assembly: GCA_031216915.1. Taxonomy (NCBI): domain Eukaryota; kingdom Metazoa; phylum Mollusca; class Scaphopoda; order Dentaliida; family Dentaliidae; genus Pictodentalium; species Pictodentalium vernedei. The sequence continues at coordinate 776,791,778 of CM062295.1, forward strand.
TCGTCTCGTCCGTACGTCCAAACTTAATATCACCAAGAGTATGTAATTCGAAACATTTAAACTATGCTGAGGTGTTCAGGTAGCATCTGTAGATGTGCATAAAGGTTTCGGAATTTTGATTCGGCCACGCATGGCGCTTGTGGCGCCACTTTTGTTGTTATTGTTAGAAAATCAGTTTACAGTGGAAGTCTCCTAGGGGCTTTAATTCGAAACTTGAACGTGTGTTAATATGTTCCAGTAGGGTCTCTAGATGCACATAAAGGTTTCGGATTTTTATTCGGCCCCGTGGGACACTCTTAGCGCCACTTTTGTCGTTAGAGAATCGGTTTGTGGCGAAAGGCTCCTAGGGGTTTTAATTCGAAACGTTGAACGTGTGTTAATATGTTCCAGTAGGGTCTCTAGATGTTCATAAATGTTTCAGATTTTTGATTCGGCCTGTGTGGCACTCGTAACGTCACTTTTGTCGTTAGAGAATCGGTTTCCGGTAGAAGGCTCCAGGGGGTTTTAATTCACAGTACTACACCAACCACTACTAAAGTAACAGTACTACACCACTCACTACTAAAGTAACAGTACTACACCAACCACTACTAAAGTAACTACTACACCAGCCACTACTAAAGTAACAGAACTACACCAATCACTACTAAAGTAACAGTACTACTCCACCCACTACTAAAGTAACAGTACTACACCAACCACTACTAAAGTAACAGTACTACACCAACCACTACTAAAGTAACAGTACTACACCACCCACTACTAAAACAGCAGTACTACACAACCACTACTAAAGTAACAGTACTACACTAACCACTACTAAAGCAACAGTACTACACTAACCACTACTAAAGCAACAGTACTACACTAACCACCACAAAAGTAGCAGTACTACACAACCACTACTAAAGCAACAGTACCACACCAACCACTACTAAAGCAACAGTACTACACCAACCACTACTAAAGCAACAGTACTACACCAACCACTACTAAAGTAAAAGTACTACAACCACTACTAAAGCAGCAGTACTACAGCAACCACTACTGAAGAAACAGCGTAACACCACCCACTACTAAAGCAACAACACTACACTGCCCACTACTAAAGCAACAGTACTACACCAACCACTACTAAAGCAGCAGTACTACACCAACCACTACTAAAGAAACAGTACTACTCCAGCTACTACTAAAGTAACAGTACTACACCAACCACTACTAAAGCAGCAATACTACACAACCACTACTAAAGTAACTACTACACCACCCACTACTAAAGTAATGGTACTACTCTAACCACTACTAAAGTAACAGTACTACGCCACCCACTAGTGAAGTAACAATACTACACCACCCACTACTAAAGTAATAGTACTACACCAACCACTACTAAAGTAACAGTACTACCCCAACCACTACTAAAGTAACAGTACTACACCACTCACTACTAAAGTAACAGTACTACACCACCCACTACTAAAGTAACAGTACTACATCACCCACTCCTAAAGTAACAGTACTACACCACTCACTACTAAAGTAACAGTACTACACCACCCACTACTAAAGTAACAGTACTACACCACCCACTACTAAAGTAACAGTACTACAACAACAGCTACTAAATTAACAGTACTACAACAACCACTACTAAAGTAACAGTACTACACCACCCACCACTAAAGTAACAGTTCTACACCACCCACTACTAAAGTAACAGTACTACAACAACCACTACTAAATTAACAGTACTACGCCAACCGCTACTAAAGCAACAGTACTACACCAATCACTACTAAAGTATCAGCACTACACTAACCACTACTAAAGTAACAGTACCACACTAACCACTACTAAAGTAATAGTACCACATCAGCCTCTACTAAAGTAACAGTACCACATCAACCACTACTAAAGCAACAGTATTACACCAACCACTACTAAAGTAATAGTTCTACAGCAACCACTGTACTGCGGTTCACCGGCATCAAGAGGGGGATAATTGGTGATCTCATGTGCTGTTTTCTGTTGTTCAGTTAATATTGCGTCGATGATGCTGTAACAGAACTTGATGCCACGTTTTCTGGTTGCACTAGTCTTGCAGATGTATCCGGTTTACTACCACATCCTCCCTACCCAATTCATTTAAGCTGTATGGGGAGCTGCAACAGGCCTGACCGGCAGTTGTCGTCGCTTCCTCCGCAACCAGTCGCTGTTGTAGCTCCTCAAACAGCTGAAAATGAAGTGGACAGGGAGGTTGTGGTAGTAAACCGGGTACATCTGCGAGACTAGGGCAACAAACCAAAGTGGCATCACGTTCTGTTACAGCTCATCTCGAATGCCTTCACAACCACCACTATGACCATCAGTAGTAAAGATTGAAAGAAATGCCTGGGTGTTCACCCCTTCGACTCCCTGGTAAGCCTTCAGTCGAAGCCGCTCACAGATGAGCCTAACTCAGAGTAATCAGGAGATAAAGCAGGAGTTTTCTCCATTTGTATAAGAGCACTAAAGTCATCAACAGCAGCTGTTTGTAGAAGCTTTTGCTTCAAAGGACTTCCCTTCTACACCACCGCTTCGTTTCTATCGGGACCTCTTACGGCTCCACGAATATCGTCTGCTTCAACACCCAGGTCGACGCCGTAGTGGGTGCGCACATCGAAGTTAACGCCAAACATTGTACTTCAATGTACACATATCTTTTACTGTTTATTATTTGTTTCACAGTTTCTAATATGTATTACAAATATCAAACAGATCTATTAAATATTGGCTCAGTGGTAGAGTGTTGAACTTCTATGCTAGAGGTCCCGATTTAGATCCCTGTCCTGGACGACCAGCGTTGTGTGCATGGGCAAGGCACTTTATCCCGGTTGCCCACATAGGGGCACGATGGCGCCGTGTACTAAGGCGTACTGCACATCGATGGTACAGATGTCTTCACCGCTGTAACCCTGTTTGAGCGGAGCTTGAACAGAGTTAGAATGTTGAGGAGCTGACAGTTGCTCATCCATGCTCGGTGGTTCTCTCCGGGTACTCCGGCTTCCTCCACCCGTAAAACAGCCAGGATCATGACTAGCCATTGTGCATAAGTATGCGACCTTAAACACCAATAAATAAATAAATTGAATATTGAGAGGGGTGGTTCAAATACATGTATACATAGGCGATGGCTTTCCTTCAATGCAAATGCAAGTTAGATCCCAGGGGTTTATCTAGGATTTCTTATTGGTGGCACACTTTTTTTCGGGATGCCAGGTCGATATATGCCACAGGCATAGTCGTAGGCCTGGGGTGGGAGTAGGTATGGCCCTCCCATTGGGGCTCCCCGAACCACCACCAATGGGAGGCCTATATACCCACCCCGCCCATGGCCTACGATATCCTCCTCCCATTTTTAAAATTCAATACCCTGATTTTCCCAATTTGAAGGACGCCACTGTCATTTTTAGGGCTACACCAGGGCTAGATCCATACCGCTGACTGAGAGATCCATCGAGTTTCAAGGGTCACTGGCAAGTGGTTGTGATAAGGAACTCACACTCGACGATAGACTAAATAGACGATAGACTAAAATCAGCAGGTGCTGATCCCCTTCCCTTAACTGGTCACACATGACGTTTTTATGCATGGTATCTCTTCCACCATAAGTCTGATTTCAGTGAGCTGACCTTCGCCCACTGCACAAGCCTACAGAGTTGAAAATATCAGCCTTGTGTTCGCAATGGTCACCAGAACTGACCAGGAGGATCCGTAACTAGTACGCAGGGCGCCTCGCCATCGTCTATGACTGTTTTCTCCGACATAGGAAGCTCATCGGACACAAGAGCGACACGTGGTGAAATAACAACTTGAACGTTCCTGCGAGTAGCATGAAGAAAATTCTGATGTTTTTCGAGGACCTGGCTAGAACTGCTGCTGGGCTCGCCCGAGATACCAATGCATTCTACAACCCTAAAATCACAAATCACAATTGAGGATGTATACAGCCAGCTCTATAACCATGGTTATAAGGATGCTGTTTGCTGACAGGTGAGCAGAAAAGCATTTTGTAGCTTTCTGCCACTGCTGGTAGACTAAGGATGTTGTTTGCTGACAGGTGAGCAGAAAAACATTTTGTAATCTTCTGCCACTGCTGGTAGACTCGTACCCATGGGTACGAGTCTACCAGCAGTGGCAGAAGGCTACAAAATCCTTTTCTGCTCACCTGTCAGAAAACAGCATCCTTGCCCATATTTGATTAAAATTAATGTATGAGAGATTTCAGATGGAGCAAATGAAAATTAATTGTTAATATTTGAAGTATAGTAGATTTTAACGATTTTTTCACTTTTCATTATTTTGGAACATGGTAGAAATTTAGGCCCTACCTCAGTGGTGGCGCCAAGTGGGGGGGGGGGGGGGGGGGAGTGGGTTCTAGGGCCCCCCGTCGGAGAGGTCCAGCCCCCCCGTCGGAGATTTTTAGTCAGTCCGTCGGAGAGTCTCGTAAACCCGACTTCACGAAAAATTTCCGACAATCGAATGTAGATATCTCGTCTCGTCAGTCTCGAACTCGTGCAGCACTGGAACTTTGATAGAGAATAGTGATTCTCACGAAATTCCTTAATGTCGTTCGTCAAACTGGCTTTATAGATGAAATATTGCTCGACCTTTTTATAATATGTTTACTTTAACCCTTTACCTAAGGTAACGGCCAAAACCGACCAGCGCTATTCTCAAAAATCGCCAATTAATTTTCATTATTTTTTTCATTTTTTGTCGCAAAAACATAGGTTATGACCCCTCGTTGGAACGAGCTCGTCGAGCTCGTTCCAACGAGGGGTCATAACCTATGTTTTTGAGACAAAAAATTAAAAAAAGTAGTTATTCAAGAATTATTTTTGCACGTGTCGTCTGCTTTTCAGGTTACATGTAGGTAAAAGGTTAAATAATCAACAAACATACTCAATTTGCTTCTATTTTGGTTCTCCAGTTTACGAATTTTCACTCATTTTCCTTCGTTTGGGAGGTCAAATGTTATAGCCCCCCCCCCCCCCCCCCTGTCGGAGAGGTCAGCCCCCCTGTCGAGAAATCCCTGGCGCCACCCCTGCCCTACCTATAAACGTGGCTTTCATTCAGTTATTTTACTCAGATTGTAACAAATAGTGGCAATATATTTGTCCAAATATCCCGATAAATTCTGTCTTCTGATTGGTCAGAATGCCTACGACAAATTGCCATGACAACGGGTGACCCAACATCCAAAGTATATGAAAGCATGGAACATCGAGGGGAAATGTTTAACCCTTTACCCAACGCAGACGATTTCAAAATTTATTATTTTAAATATTCACACACAAAATAGTCACAAATATCATAAGATCTCTGACAATTCGATCATATTTTGCCGTTATAAATTAAATAGTCGAATAATTATATCAAACAACTTAAGAAAAATAAATATGTCAACAGGATCTGTTTACTAGTTTCCAGTAACAATCCATGGAATGTAACTCTATCTGTTGTGTTCTGTGCGTTTGAAAAACAAAACAATTATTCACGTTTTTGGTCCAACTGATTCATCTGATTGAGGAGCTTGAAAAACAAGTTCACAAATTTCCCAAACCATTGCTACAAGGAACATATGCCCCAACTTTGGTTAAATGTGGCCCAGTAGTAAAATATTTGGCCTGTGAAGTGATGTGGCGTGATGCGATATGATGTGTTGTTACGTAACCTGATGTGACGTGTACGGCAGAAGTTATTCCAGTGTATTGCCTTATTGAGGGTATACTAATCAGTTCCAATGATTTCCATCTTGAGCAGATTTCAGTGTTATACCTCTTAAACAATTTCTCTTCGCATACACTCGAGGGCCTCTACGAAAGTGGTTTGATGAGCTTTTTTGGACTATTTTCTTGGGTCATGTCAGATGGGGTCCACCGGCGACTGCTGGATGTCCTATTTGTCAGCAACGTGGAGGAGGGATATTTCTATCCATATTTCCTGGCACAGATAAGTAACTCCAGTTGGAAGCACCCTGGGCCATTACCATGGGTAGTGAATGTCTACGCGGTTTCGCGGATAACACAGTGTCTTCCGGTCTGTGTACCTGTAGAAAATAGAGCTCCCGGACTTGCCCTTGAATATCTGGCTACACGAGGTAAAGTTCAATACCTGACTGTGGGAATGGTGCACATTCTTTCTAGATCCGAATGATGTGGGCCCAGTAATACACTGCAAAAAATATAGATTCTCTTTAGAACCAATACTGGTTCTAATCTTGTCCCTGAGATGGAACTAGTTCTGTTTAAACAGTATTTATTTCAAATCAAATAAATTTATAAAGATTAACACTAAATATTAAAAGAATTAAACCTAAATTGAGGGGGTTTCAGTCGTAAGTTTAGAGCTTATACGAGGTTGTCTCAAATCATTATTAAGCAAAGGAGATATGAACAGTTGGCATATCGAACCAGTTTTGGTTCTATACAGAACCAAAACTGTTTCGATATGCCAACTGTTTATATCTCCTTTGTTTCAAAATGTTTGGCGACTGCGTTGAATAAACTGCTGAATCCACTTCAGTTCATGTACTATTCCGTTAACATTGAATGCTAATCTTGGTAAATTTGTTCGATTTGAATTAAATACTATTTAAACAGAACTGGTTCCATCTCAGGGACAAAATTAGAACCAGTTTGGGTTCTAAAGAGAACCTATATTTTTTGCAGTGTACATCGTTTCGGAACCTTTAACCTTTTACTGCCACGCCCACTTTATCCATATACGGAGGACCTCTACTGATGCCCGTATGCGAGGAAGTTAAATTTATGACATACTTGAAACTCTATCATCTGATTAATTGTTGGAAAGGGCTCTTTGAGCCCTTTCCAACAATTAATCAGATGGTAGGTTTGATCTGCGCATGCCAGACCGTACATATAATCATCATAAAATATGTGACAATAGTCGCCTTCAGCAGCGTTAGTATTAAAAGGGGAGTATTTGTGTACATCTGTGATACGGGGTAATAATGCAAGTCAGAGAGCACTGCGGTGGATTCTAGACGTTATCATTGCATTACTATTACTATTATTACGTCTTCTAAAGTTCCACTACTGGGTTACAGTGGGTAACCAAAGCAAATCACATAACATAAAACATCTGAGGCGTTATTTGATTTATTAAAATAAAAAATTATATAGATAAAACGAAAAGAAAATTCGTTCGAAGTCAACTATTTAAAAAGTATGTAAACAATATGGTTTCACTGTCTTAAATATTCGGAGAAGTGTGATTGCATTTTGATATTATATGTACAGGTTATGGTTCTTACTTTGTAGCACTTGCAACAGATATGGGAAACTGAAATTAAGGAAAAGAACTATACAAAAAAACAAAAAAAACAAAAAAAAACAAATAAATGAAAAGAAAAATAGAAGGAAAAATTAAAATGTATATAAAATTTTACCACGATATTTTGAACTAAATCCTTATGTTCAGTTCTAGCATTTTCGCGGGGTGGGGTAGGGGCGATTGCTCAGCGGTTCCAGCATTGGACTTCATACTGACAGGTCCAATGTTCAATCCCCACCAGGAGCAACTGGGGTGTGTCCTTATGCAAGGCACTTCATCCCGATTGCACCGTGGGGGCACGGTGGCGCTGTCTACTAAGACGTACTGCACGTCCGTCGATGGTGCACTTGTCTTTAACCAATGCTAACCCTGCTCGTGGGTGGTACGTTAGGTAGTCTGACAGTTGTTAGCCTCTGATCGGTGGTTCTCTCCAGTCCATTAGCAGGAACGGTGCTTCTGCGTGTCATGTTCCTTTACAGAATGTGAGTTGATGTTTGAGAGAAAATGCCCCTCCGTTGTTTAATGGTATCTAACAAGCTTGTACTGCGGGTGTGTTCCGATAATTGTTTTGGTCGGATAATTGAGGTGCACAAAAAAATTTAAACAACTTATCTGTCACTTTTTCAGAGAGTATGAATGTGGGATAGACGTGTTGAGTTTTGCGTAGCACTTCATACAGAACTTAACACACCCATCCCAGATTTATATTCAGATAAAGCCAAAGATAATTCATTTCAATCGTTATAATTTAATTCAGAGTATTTTCTGAATTGTAATGTACTCTTACGCGGCCGAAGTCTCCGTCATTTATATCATTGCAGTCATATCATCTTTCGTGCACACGACAGGTTCATTATTTTCAATGCACATTAATGCACCCGGCTTCGAATACAGAAGAGAGAAAAAAATCTGGAGTGATCAACCGACGTGAATGCCAACTAACACTCAGTTATAGGCTCTATAGACAAATAGGTTATCTCCACCTGATTCCATGAACTCTTCTACGCTGTGGAGACTAATATGAATTACTTCCGGTTGGTATGGGAAATTCTTTATTTCTGACTGTTTGTTTGTGTACATTGTGATTCAATTAAATAACGATGTCAAAACTGCGATCATTTTAATGGAAATACCATACCGTGTAAGTGTGTGTCGTTTGTTTGTTTGTTTGTTGGTGGTTAACGTCACATATTTATGCACCATGGCTAATCGTGACACAACATGGAGATGAAGTCAAGTTTAGTCAATCGTTGATCAACATGTTGCCCATTTTAGAGGACTTTCACCCCAAGCATTGGTGACTGGGTCCTATTTTACTAGTAAAGCGGAACTGGTTGACCACAGTAAACAAGTGCTGCTTACTTCCCGGGGTTCCCACGGGGAAATTGTGTGTCTTAATTACATGTACAACGACAAAGTTTCGAAGGTCATGCCGTTGATTTGTGTGATGTGCAGTGTACGGGCCGATGTTGATTGTGATGTCATATTGATTGCCAAGCACATTTTACCTGGGGAGAACACCCCTGGACCCCACGCCACCGCCACCAATCCATTCCCGACTGGGGTGAATTGAATCGGGGGTCCCAAGGTATTCCGTGGTGTTCGTCCCTAGGCGAAATTTCACTATACGTTTTCAATCCGAGTCGTAATGTTTACAATGCCGCAAATACCAACCGGAAGTAGTTATTTCAAGAACGACAACTCACTTTCCGACAGACGTTATAGTTTATCTGCACAGTTCGACAGAACAATCATTTTTTATTTGACAAATGAGCGGGACAAAGGGAAAAAAACATTCATACGGTAAGAAAATTATTCATCGTGTTATGAAAAACTCATCTCGACCAATCATATGCAAGCAACTCGTATATCATTAACTGAATAGAGGATATGGAATGAGTGTTTTTCTCATATAATATTTATGAAACGAGTCTAAGAATTTTCCGTTTTGGCGATCCTCTGGCGAGCCCAAACGGAATATTCGGACGAGTTTCATAAATATTATATGAGAAAAACACTCATTTCATATTCTATTTATCATATGACACACACACGCACAAATTAGCCCCTTAGTATGACTTTTTAACCCATCACGACACCTAACTTGAGTTGCAGACGGCACTTGGAAAAAACATCCTCGAATAACTAAAAATTTTCATTTTTTTGCTTCCAAAACAAAGGTTATGACCCCTCATCGGAACGAGCTCGCCGAGCTCGTTCCAATGAGGGGTCATAACCTATGTTTTGGAAGCAAGAAGTAAAAATATAAAAAAAATGAATGGCGTTTTTCTTGTAGGTAAAAGATTAATACAATATAATCCACCCTAAATAGGACAGATAACGTAAATTCTCCCTACTGAAATTATGCAAATTTTACCCAGTTGTATTTTGTTTAGCCAATCATCTTGTGCAGTTTTGAAATTGACCAATGAAAGCTCCCAATTCTAATTATGCAAATTATGGAAATGTGGCCCAGTTTTATTTTGTTCAGCCAATCAAAATGTCTAGTTTTGAAATTGACCAATGAAATTGACGGAAGGCTTTATTTATCACTGATTAATATGAAAACAAAATATCAAATGTTTTAATGTGAACAAAACAGACGAGTCATATGTTAAAATTAAATTATATTCTCATGAAACAATTATTACCATTGCGTTATTTTAAACTCCTTTCACTACATCTCTAACAAAGTCGCTTCATTCAATTTGACAACATCAGTTTCCTTGTTATTTTATACAAAGTCACTTCATTTGATGACCAATTGTTCAACAACTGTTGCTGATCCCATGGATATCCCTGTACACTGAATACTACTTGACGGATGGGAATGATCAGATGAAGATGGAATCAATTATTTTTCTTACCCAGACATTCAGAGTTGACCAGTCCCCTGTCAACATCTGATGACTTTCGAGACAAAGTGCACCAAGCTCTCAGGCAACCAGTCAAGTCATGTAAGGAATTCGACGCTGTTATTTGTACCTACTTTTCGTGGAGTTTGCGCGCAGACTACCGTTGATGTAATGCGATGTCATAATTTATTTATTTAGGTTTAACGACACTTTCGACAGCCAGGGTCACCTCGTGTCGAACAGTTTTACGGGTAGATGAAGCCGGATTGCGCGGAGAGAACCACCGAGCAACGACGAGCAACTGTCAGTTTCCCCAGCGTACTCCGCACAAGCAGGGTTAGCATTGGGTGAAGACAAGTGCACCCTCGACGTGCAGTACGCCTTAGTACACACCGCCACCGTTCCCCCGCATGGGCAATCGGGATGAAGTGCCTTGCCCAAGGACACAACCACAACGCGGTTGCCGAATCGAACCGAAGACGAAGTGATTTCATAAAGATATTTATTTATTTATTTATTTATTTATTGGCGTTTAAGGTCACATATTTCTGCACAATAGATAATCGTTATCGCAACATGGAGATAAAGTCAAGTCCAGCCAATCGTTTATATCCATGTTGCCCATTTTAGGGCCCAGGGGACTTCCAACACAAGCGTTGATGACTGGGTCCTATTTTTGACTGTGTCCCATTTTAGCAGAAAAACAGAGCTTGTTCAGCACAGTAAACAAGTACGGCTTTACTTTCCGGGATTCTCACGAGAGACAAATATATACAGATATTCCTTCGTACTCGAGTTACAGATATTCCAATCAGTGAGTATTTAATAAACAAACATTTCTGATGGTATTGATAAAGTCATTCTCTCAAATCAAGTCTCCATTTTGAAATATTTTTTGCGTTCATTCAAAGAAGATGAATGTTTATAGTAGTTTTGGACTCAATCAATGGAATATTTCAGTTGGTCGGAAAAGCGATAATATATCAGACGAGTGAATCTAAACACAAGCGACTGACTATTTAAAGACAAGACTGGTTGCTGTCCATAACAGAATTCGACTGGTCACCTGAGAGCATAAACATGCATACCATCACATCCAGTGCTAGGAAATATTCTCGCTATGTGTGGAGTCGGGAGCCTTGAAGTATAATCACGTGACCTAATGTACATTATCCACCCTTTTTTCCAGTTCTTCGAACTGGAAAAAGGGGTGGATAATTTTCACAAGGTCGCGTGATAATATTTTAAGGCTAGCGACCAGTATTACAGAGAGGTATACGCAAGATAATGAGTAATAATAATAACAGGGGCGTTGTGTACGCCATGATGACATTTTCAAGAATACTGTAAGACGCGAGTCATACCCGGGATTATCAATCTGTCAACATCACATTTTGAGATTTTCAAAATCACATCATATGTCGACTGTTCATTGTTTGTCAACATCAGTTTTTACGCCTCATCTCAGATAAATTTACATCATGCGTTGGCAAGTCACGTGTCACCATCACATGTATACGCAAGGGTATACCGTTAGTTGTGATGCGTTGACAAATGAATGCCAACGTCAGTTTCTTTATTACATAATTAGGACGAAATTACATCATGCGTTAACGTACAATTGATTTTAAAAGTTACTGAACAATATTATATCATATAAACTTATATACAGGTGTGAACATCATTCGTTTCTCATTTTCTGCATTGGATGGGAAGAAGAATGATAAGAAACAAAGTCATTCTATTCACATGGCAATCACACGTGAGCACCAATGTTGTTCTGCTTCAAAATGTTTGTTTTTATTTTAATAACGATTAGTGACGTGTTTCTATTTTGATTCGTTGATCGCATTCAAATGATCAAATGAATATATCACTCTAAAATCAGTTGGGTTAAAAAGTAACCCAAATCAACTGGGTTGAGTGAATATGAACCCAATTGGGTTCATATTCACCCAACCCAGTTTATTTAGGTTGATTTTTAACCCAACTGATTTTAGAGTGTAAGAAAAGGAATGACCGCATCCCCATTTGAATGTGTGGACGGTAATTCGTAAAAAAATCAGCTTACATGAAATCAACGAAGCAATGGGCGTGTTGACCAGGGACGTGGCTAGCCGCTAGAGGGTCTTGCTAGGGGGAGGGGGGGGGGGTGCACCCTCTGAACTTCCAACTGTGAATTTCCATCTGCTGCAGAAATACGAAAGCACTCTCCCCGCTGTGTTCGATAAACATGACATTCGGGTTCTGGAGATGGAAATCATCTCATCAGTACAACAATACGCCACGTGCAGTACTTTAACACTGAAAATGGCGCATTGTCGCAGTCATGGGACGAATTAATGACCCGAGTTTGAAAACCCTATGAAATGTGGTTAAAAAATCATTAAATGTGTATTAGGAACGGCAACAGCCACAGATAAAATGTCGTGAAATTAACCACCACAGATCATGAAATTTCCAACTGATGGTGGTTTGATGCTTACAGTTTCTAACTACTGAATTGGATTGGGGTGAGACACCCCTTTACCCCCTCACACCCCCACATTTGTTGCTAGGTACCCGTTGTTGACACCATCATGTGCTAATCCTGTACACGCCTAGGTTTTGAGGAGTGTGGAGTATCCGGAAATCGTACACACGACCAAATTATCACCACACACCTTTATTTAATTACATTTATTTAATCTTAGGAATGAGGACTTGAATCTAGTGTAGGGGTTAATCTTTGCTCACCTGTGACTGCTAGGGATGTGTCAGTGATACACAAACAGGCGCAATTTAACAGATGGTCACTGGCGGATCGAGGATTCTCAGTTTGGGCGAGTGGTAGGGAGAAATCTCACTCACAATTCATAATGCGTAACATTATCTGGGACGCGTAGTGGCAAGCCAAGACCGAGCACGAGGGAGGGATGTTCCGCTCTCGTCGGCGGGGTTCGGGGGTCCCTTAGGGGAGAATTTTGAAAAATGGAAGGTGAGCGTACAATACTCGAAAATTGACGAGAAAAATGTCATCACTGATTTCCACCGAAGTGTAGTGTGAAAAATTAAGTGATGCAATCTTCTGATGCAAATTTCTACCGTTTTGGCACCAAAACGAGATAGTGATCGAAAATTCAGACTAAAAGCATACGTTTGACCCGAAATAGCAACAATTTTCTTTCAATTTTGCACCAACAAAGAGCCTCGGCTTTTTTTTTTCGGACGAGTCGAAAGTTTTGGGACAACAATTTTTGGTGGAGATCCGCCAGGACCCCTCCCACCCCCGGTTTCTACTGCACTGCAAGTGCTCCTAATGTTCCCATCATTGGTGCGTACGTCCCTGGTCAACTATACAGGTAGAAAGCAACATCGATAAAATGTATTACTAACAATGCAACAGTTTTGAAACATTACAGTCAGGCCGGAAGCCAGTATTGATGGCTATATCTGTTGGAAAATTGTGTTGTCCGTCGGAAACATCGTAGGTCGCACGAATATGGACATTTATTTGAAAAATGTACACCATTTTAACCCTATACCTAAAGTACTCGATATCAAAGTTCCTTGTTTTAGTTATTTTTTTCCATTTTTTCAAAATTTTGTTTTTAAAAAAGAAATATATCATGTGACCCCTCATTGGAACAGGCTCCACGAGCCTGTTCCAAAGAGGGTCACCTGATATGGTTTTGTAGAGAGTTTTGGAAAATTTCTATTTTTAAACTGCTTGATTTGTAAAATTACTCTAGAGAATTCATCCAATTCGTTATTTATTTATTTTATTTTATTTATTGGAGTTTAATGATACTTTCGACAGCCAGGGTCACCTCGTGTCGGACAGATTTATTTGTGGAGGAAGCCGGAGTACCCGAAGAGAACCACCGTGGAACTGTCAGATTCCCCAAGGTACTAACTCCACACAAGCAGGGGGTAGGTGCACCATAGGCGTGTATTACGCCCTGGTCACAGCGCCACCGTGCCCCCTGGGCAATCGGGATTAAGTGCCTTGCCCAAGGACACAACGCAGTTACCCACGACGGAGGTCGAACCGTGGACCTTTCGGTTTGAAGTTCAATGCCGTTACAACTGAACCACCGCACTCCCATCCGATTCGTTACGCAAAACACTAAAGATGTATTTTGAACCGGGCTTTCAAGATCGTACCGACGGACAACAACCTAGAAATACTCTTGGGAAATTTGAACTCTTTTTCCACCATGTTGGTATATTTTGACTGAAATCCTGGCTTCGAGCCTGATTGCGGCATATTACCAAAAACTGCACACAGAGTTGCACGACATTCAACATTTATTCTCGTTGAACCCTTACGGTACAAACAAATATTAGTTTCTGATTATCTAACATAAATATATAAAATTATTCAAAATTTAAAATCTCATTTAAACATGTCAACCATATGTAATAGTACTTCTACATACTAGAAAATAAATAAATAACATACAAACACATATTTCCACACAAATGTTAGACTGATCATAATACGACAGAACAACTTCCGAAAATTAAGAAAGTAACTTCTGACTGATTCAAAATCAGTTAAAGAGAAATGAAACATTAATTTAAGATGAACACTCCCCTGTGTTACAAGCTGTTGAATAAAATTATAAAGTTGTATCTCCGTTTGGCTTTCAAGTGATAATATCTCCAATCTCTAGAACTGATTCTCAGAAACCGTGCATTTAGACTGGAGTGGGGGTGGGGCTACCGACTTGATATACCACCAGAATATAGCGATGTCCAGGGATCTGAGTAGAGAAGTGATATGGAATGATGGAACAGTGGGCGCGTAACCACCTTGCACCCTAAAATCACTCGCGTTAAAAATCAACCCATATCAGCTGGGTTTGAGTGAATATGAAGCCAGCTGAGTTCATATTCACTCAACCCATTTGCTTTGGGCTGATTTATCACACAATTGATTTTAGAGTGTAAAACCTGGGAATAATATATGGGATGGGACGCACAAAATATTGCGTTTTTATCCGTTGGAGAGTCGTTTAGTCCGAGTATCAGAGCGAAGGGCGTAGCTGTGAGAAAACATACCTTCCCAAGCTAAAGAGCACCCCGGGTCTGCATCCCTGCATCTGCCTCCGACCTTAATGTATTCGTCTCTTTCCATTTACTTATAACATTCCGTTTACTCTAGATGATAAAAGTTTGATTATTTAAGCTCACGTTTGTCTTAGCCGTCCAATGTTTGGGTCAGTAAACAATTCTGCTTTTTAAAATTTAGAAATGATTCTAACATTTAGGTAAGAAATTTAATCTATAACAGTTATCTAACAATCCACACACTTTCTAACCACGATTTTCCCATCAGCCACCATTGATAGTATTTAACCCTTCACCCAGCGTAACGTTCTAAACCGGCCAGAACTATTCACAAAAATCACCATTCAATTTTAATTATTTCTTCATTTTTCTCGTCAAAAACATAGCTTATGACCCCTCATTGGAACGAGCTCGTTGAGCTCGTTCCAATAAGGGGTCATAACCTATATTTTTGACGCAAAAATGACAAAAAATAGTTATTCAATAATTTTACTTGCAAGTGTCGTCTGCTTTTCATGTTGGGTAAAGGGTTAAAGTCATGACACGTTAAATGCGCAGAGAAACCCCCTATCTAATATTTTCAAATACCTGTCAAAACAACAAGCTTTTATGGAAAGAAATTTCGTTTTTGCTGTGTTTTATTCCTGTGTTTATGAGATAGTACCACTGAATAATCAGTTTATTATACGACTTCTCTGTCGGTGTTTATGACAAATTTTAACTCTCTCAACACGGTATAACGAGGATTATTTGTTTATTTATTGATGTTTTAAGGTCACATATTTATGCACAATAGCTAATCATGACCGTGACAGTTTTACGGGTGGAGGAAGCCGGAGTACCCGGAGAGAACCACCGAGCAACGACGAGAAGCTGCCAGCTCCCCAACATCGTAACTCCGCACTGCAGCACAGGCATGGTTAGATTGGTTGAAGACATGTGTACCATCGACGTGCAGTACGCCTTAGTACACGCCGTCATCGTGCCCCCAGGCGGGCAATGGAGATGAAGTGTCTTGCCAAAGGACACAACGCGGTTGCCGCAGGTGGGATTCGAACCGAGGACCTCTCGGCTTGCAGCCTGCAGCCTGCACCTCTACCTACTGAGCCACCGCGCTCCCGTATAACGAGGATAAAATTGTAGTGGATGAGTCAAAGACACCGTGAACAATAAATCAGTAGTGAGGATCTTTAAAACTAGTTTAACCACCTAAACACTGAAGGCAAAATACCGAACTTCCAAGCAGTAAAAAGTGCCCACAATGTAACTAGGAATTTAACCTATTCAGTCCGATTGACAGAGGTCGAGGAGATATATTGAACAAAACTGAGTTAGTTAAACTTCTCGTTGCATTACGAGAAAAAATGCAGCTTTAACACTTCATCCAACGTAACGGCCAAAACCGGCCAGCGCTATTCACAAAATTCAACATTCAATTTTCATTACTTTTCATTTTTTTGTCACAAAAACATAGCTTATAATCCCACACTGGAACGAGCTCAATGAGCTCGTTCCAATGAGGGTCATAAGCTATGCTTTTGACGCAAGAAATGAAAAAAAAAAATATTCAAGAATTTTGTTTGCAAGTGTCGTCTGCTTTTCGTTTCAGGTAAAGGGTTACATTTTCATATTTATGACATCAGTCTACAGAAGGTTAACCCTACAATTCTACAGCGATGTGGGGTTAATTTTTTACTGAATCCCTCCACCAATACAAAAAAGGGATTCGTCCATGTAACCGTACAAAGACTAAGGCAGTATTTCATTATATACCTGTCATATTGATACGGACATGATTTCGATCATGAAATCTCTCCTGCAGTATGAGATGGAATGTTATACTGCTGATACTTGCAAAACGTACTCAGTGTGATACTGAAAAATCGAAAACGAGGCTGAGTGATATCTGTGTACTCTCCTTCCACCTCGTGTTATAAACTGTGATCTAAATCCACAAACCATCAATTACTTAAAAGTTTTAACATCTTCGTAGTGGTACAAATGCATCAATTCATTTTTTCAACGATTGTGGTCAAACCAAGATTTGTGGCACATTAATCGAGAATATGGGACCGATTGAGTTCTCCCATTCCGGAATGGAGATAAAGAACACGCCGCGACAAGAACAACAACTAAACTTAAAGTTTGTCGACCAAAATGGATTTCTTCTTTTTCACTTCCCCCAGTGGGCATATTTATTTATTTATTTATTTATTTATTTATTAGGCTTTAACGAAACTTCAACAGCCAGGGTCATATCATGTCGGTGACAGTTTTACGGGTGGAGGAAGCCGGAGTGCCTGGAGAGAACCACCGAGCAACGACGAGCACCTGTCAGCTCTCCAACATCGTAACTCAGAACTCTGTGCCGTGGCATATGCGGGGTTAGATTGGTTGAAGACATGCGCACCATCGACGTGCAGTACGTCTTAGTACACAGCGTCATCGTGCCCCGTGTAGGCAATCGGGGTTAAGTGTCTTTCTCAAGGACACAAGGTTGGAACGGTCACCCATCAAACTACTAACTGCGCTCGACGTTTCTTAACTTCGGTGATCTGACGAGAACCGGTTAACGTGACAACACCGCCCACCACCCCTCCCAGTGGGCATACTCCTCTAACTACTATCTGAGGACAGTGGTTGAATGTTCCCAGTTCGATGCGATACATAAAACCCGATGGAATACAGAGATCTTTACTGCACTGATAATAACATCTATACATAAGTCATTAACGAACACTGCTGAAGTGGTTAACGTTTTTTTTCTTTCCGGTTTTATCAGGGGGGGGGGGGGGGGGGGGGGCACTAAAAATTTGCAAGACGTGACGTCCTATTTTTTATTCAGCTCCTTTTTACACCCACCCACCCCTACGTGCAAATTTTCTACTAGCTTAGTAGGCACAGCTGTCTTTAGGGGGGTTTCATAATGTTCTTAAACTGGTACCACCAATTTAAACCTCTGTGGGCTGCTGTGGGCCCCAATCTACAAATGACAAGCTGTTCATTATCAGGCTTGGCCAGAGCAGGTGTACAAAAACGGGAACAAATTTTCATTTGAATTGTTCTGTCAGTATTCTCAGGTGTTTGCTACTTTCCTCTTCTATCCATACAAATTCTATTAATAAATACATAACTTGGGTTGAATTTAGTGCATCAAAGAGAATTTTCCCAAAATATTGTCTGCACATTTTCTACATTTCGAACAAGACACCCACCCCTTACCAACGTATGATATTTTCCCAGATTAAGCCCAATATTCTCACATATAAAGCCTCCTGATGTTGTATTTATGTTAAGAGTGTGATGTACAACATCATCTTTAAGGTTTGAAACACAAATGATGGTATATATTAGCTGATATATTGATATATTTTTCAAAAATTCAAAAAGTTGCACAAGTTGGAAATGTACATTTTTGGCGCACTCAAGAGACCCACCCACCCCCACGTCACGTCTTGCAAATTTTTGGTGCACCCCCCCCCCCCCCCGGTTTTATTCTCTTTAACCCTTTTCGTTTTTAGCTTGCATGTACAGTACAGCTGCCGTGGACTGGACACTTTCACGGGTGGGCAATATTTTCACGGAAGCAATGATATTAGATTCCAAACACTTATTATAGAAATAATTATCGAACATTTAAGTAATGAAGCACCGGGTGCAACCCGCCCTGGTACAACCCGCCCTGGTACAACCCGGTGCTTCATTACTTAAACTGTTACGATGATGATTTTTATTACCTGGTAAATGCATGCTTGTATATCACTGCCCACGCGTGGTTTACGACCAGTTAGCGGCCACTGTACTGTACGAAGTCTTTCCATCCTCAGCCGAGTCCCATTTTGAGTACTGGGCTTCTATAGCATGGCTCGGCGAGCTCATAGAGATGTGCTGTGAATGCCACATATTCAAAATAGAATAACACATACAGTACGTGGAGAGTGTATTATCACTAAATCACCCGCAGAGTGGAGATCCCACCCAAGCAATAATTGCTAATTGGTTGCAAAGCACAGCCAGCACCGGCAATGTTTCAGCCAATGGACCTCCGGGTTAAACCCGGAGGTCCATTGGCTGAAACATTGCTTATGTGTTTTGTCGATATGAACAAAATTTGAAAGTTATAGCATGGGTGATAACCCCACTCCGCGGGTGATTTACTTACAATCCACTCTCCATGTACTTACATTTCGCTCGGCGCATCCATGTTAACGAGAATTTATCAATCAGCTGTTGCTTTTTCAAATATTATTTACAGTTTATATTGTGGCCACACAGTCACAGACAAAATATTCGAGAGTGCCCACATGTATGCTCCAAGGAAAGAAATGGAAAAAAGAGCACAAGCCGGGTCCGTTCCCGCCGGAGTCCGCCACTAATACCGGTTGGACCTGGTAACACCGCACAGCACTACCCCTCTCCTCCCAGACAGGCTTTAGTAAAAATTCACTTTACCCATACCAGCCTACAGACTGTTCAAAAGACCTCAAAAACAAACCTACGGGTGCGGTCTATAAGGGAAAGAGTGCTACGACCACGCAGTCTAGATTTGGCTGCTATTAGTGGTCAATAGAAAAGGTTAATGGTGTTAGAGGTAGTAGCAAATTACAAAAAAAAGAGAAAGAAATATAGCTTAAGTGATACAAACTGGACCTGTACCGGTAGTGGTTAGAAAAGAACTTGGCAGGGGGCAGTAGAAAGAGTTGGAGGTGGCTACAGTAGGGTTAGAGGTCGACAGTATAGTGACTATAAAACTGTTACATGGGGAACTTTCTTCCACTCCACCGTGGTACCCCAGAACCGTAAAGGAGCAATATAACCGGCTACTAGCCAGAACAGGTCAGATCTCAACATGATTTACTACTCCTGTCCTCTTCCCCCAAAATCATGCTCTACCTTAACTCTGTCCTTATACTCAGAGGAAGAGGGTTTAAAAGGGCATTATCTGAGGTAAGGGAACAGTGTCTGCCTAGAGTCTGGCAAACTGGGGCCTATCTCAACAAGATATACTACTGATGTGGTATATAGATTATCAATTTCTTAATTATGGATTGGCGTTTTCTTAACTGGTAGAGTGCTGGAAGCCCTATTTTGGGCTTTACTAAAAGTGACAGGCAATAACTGTCTGCAGCTACATTCTGTCTGAGGAAACCTTTATTGTCCCTGATATGAATCAGATTTTTTATACAATACCTTGCTCTTTGACATTTAATTGGATAGTGCCTGTAAGGCACTATCCAATTAAATGTAATAGAGCAGTATATGAGCTTTGATTTGTTGTCTGAAAAAACTCAGCACTTTACCAGTTAATTACAGTTTAGTAATTCGTAATTACGGATTAGCTATTTCATAATTACAGATTAGTTAATTCGTAATTGTGAATTACTATTTCGTAATTACAGTTTATATATTTCGTAATTATGGATTACTAATTCGCAATTACGGATTAACTATTCCGTAATACGGATTACTAATTCGTAATTTAGGGATTACTAACTAAATTACATGTGACGCTAATACGTTTACATAAAAAAATTAGAAAACTGTGCCTCAAATCACTGTCCAAACTCCAGGCAGTGTTGTCTCCCCTAGCTACGCGCGATGTGTCGAGCACAACCAGGGGTGGCGCCAGGGATTTCTCGATAGGGGGACTCTCCGACATGGGGGGGGGGGTGGGGGGGGGCTATAACATTTGACCTCCCAAACGAAGAAAAATGAGTGAAAATTGGTAAATTGGAGAACCAAAATAGAAGCAAATTGAGTATGTTTGTTGATTATTTAACCCTTTACCTAACCTGAAAAGCAGACGACACTTGCAAAAATAATTCTTGAATAACTAATTTTTTTCATTTTTTGTCTTAAAAACATAGGTTATGACCCCTCGTTGGAACGAGCTCGACGAGCTCGTTCCAACGAGGGGTCATAACCTATGTTTTTGAGACAAAAAATGAAAAAAATAATGAAAATTAATTGGCGATTTTTGAGAATAGCGCTGGCTGGTTTGACCGTTACCTTAGGTAAAGGGTTAAAGTAAACATATTATAATAAGGTCGGGAAATATTTCATCTATAAAGCCAGTTTGACGAACGACATTAAGGAATTTCGTGAGAATCACTATTCTCTATCAAAGTTCCAGTGCTGCACGGGTTCGAGACTGACAAGACGAGATATCTACATTCGATTGTCGGAAATTTCTCGTGAAGTCGGGTTTACGAGACTCTCCGATGGACTGACTAAAAATCTCCGACGGAGGGGGGGGGGGGGGCTGGGCCTCTCCGACAGGGGGGATGTAACCCCCTGACACCCCCTTGGCGCCACCACTGAGCACAACAAGGGAAGATAACACTGCTTGGGAAGTTTGAACACAGTCACGCCAAATTTATCAAAATCGTTGTGGGTAAATAGAATCGACCAAGTAAAGTGGCAATATTAAATTAAAATTTTAACGGTAGTACAAGGTGGCGTTTATTAACCAGTAATGTTTACAAATTTCGAGAGATCAGTTATTTATTTGTTTACTTGTTTATTGGTGTTTAAGGTCAAATATTTCTGCACAATGGCCTGTCTCGACCGCAACATGAAGATAAAGTCAAAGTGAGTCAAATACCAATGTTTTACATTTTAGAGGACTTCCACCCCATGCACTGGTGACTGAGTCCGTTTTTGCCACTAAAGCAGAGCTTGTGTTTGTTATATTATAAGCCACTGCAAGACTCAGCCCAAGCCAGGTGAACCTGCACACAGACGAGCACAGGTAGTGCTGCGTGGTGTGAAGTCTGAAGATGACGGTGCTGTTATTTACGTGAAAGAATCTAACGTGGTTCAACGACGATATATACTTAGTAAGCGCTATTTCGAAAATCCACTGGCATCAGTAACTGCACTGAATTCAATACCAATGGATGGATTCGGGAATTGCGATTGGGGATTGGGGGCGTGAGCGTCCATTCCAAATAGCCGAGGGACCTAAAAGTCTCTGGGAAGTTGGGAGTATTCTACGAGTCCCTCACAGAAAAGTAGCCTCGTTTGCTATTCTGTTGTCTCAAAACATCCTGGGATTATATCAGGCCATTGACCTTGTATCCCAGGATATTTTGTGTCAATAACAGGTGTAACGGATACTTCTTTGAACACGAAGGCTCGTATTGGGACCAAAAGTCGAATTGTACGAACTAAATATGAAGATTATATTGTGGCCACACAGTCACAGACAAAGAGAAATGAAGAAAATATTCGAGAGTGCCCACATGTATGCTCCAAGGAAAGAAATGGAAAAAAGAGCATAAGCCGGGTCTGTTCCCGCCGGAGCCCGCCACTAATATTGGTTGGACCTGGTAACACCGCACAGCACTACCCCTCTCCTCCCAGAAAGGTTTTAGTAAACATTCACTTTACCCATACCGGCCTATAGACTGTTCAAGAAAGTTTCCTGCAAATAAATAAATTAACAAGAGATATATCTATGTGGTTCACTCTTACATAGGCTACACACTTATTCAGCATTCACCAAGCCACCAACATCCATCTTAAAATCAGATTTCATATTTGGCAAGCATCTGGTATATCCCATGTTTGTACGAACATCTACACATTATGTGAAAAGTGACTTCAGACATTGTTAACCTTATTTTCGTTGATTCTGTCCATGGCGGAATTTATCTCGTTTTTAGTCTTTCGAAGAACAAACACCATGATTAATCCCGTCACAATAACCTGAAAGGATACAAATTTGTCTCAATATTTTGCAACGTTTTGGGAAATAAATGAAAAGTTTTAGTTGTTCAAGAATTTTTTTTAAAGGGGTCCTCTTGTATTCGCAGACAGTGGTCACGCCAGAAAATGTTTCGAGGGGTGGGGCAAGTAGCGGAGAAGTTCCACATGAAGGCGGCAAGTCCGCTAGTGGCTTTTTAGGGTTCATAGCATTGCAATCAGATACGACAGGTATCTCCGCAAGCTCCTAAGGCACGGGCGATTGATGTTTTCTTACCGGTGGGGGGGGGGGGGGGGGGGGGTAGGGGGGTGGTGGTGAGGGTGTTCTCCTTCCAGAAGATAATTGAATTGTGCTTTCAAATGAAGCCTTTTGATGGCTTTTGATGTATCTCCACACTTTTTGGATTTTGAAAATTAAGAAACGTAAATATGATCGCGCAACTTTTACACGAGGATCTATGTGAGGGTATAAAGCACAGCAGGGATCCAAGTTGGCCCAGTGGGAAGGAGGTCCCATTCAACTGGACCATCTTGGATTCCTTCTGTGTAGTGTTCAACCGATGACCGGAATCGGCCACCCCAATCGGCCGATTGTGGGCAACCGGATGACAACAGCAACGGCTCCTGGAACATCGGTTCAACCGATTGTTGACAAGCATTTTTTTTGTGATGATTCATTGACCACATTTTATTATCTTCTGCAATTGTTCAATTGTTAATGTAAAATGATGTCAATGATACCATTCAATAAAGTCGAGAAACAACCACAATGTGTATTCTTAATCTCTCTAGATGACCCTTTTGTGGGATATACAAGTTAAACGGCATGTAAAGCTTACAATTGACCGTAGTTGCGGCAATTGCCCGTTCATACCGTAAAAAGTGAAGGTTGCACTCCATTGGCTCAGGTCGCATTAAAATGACCAGTCGCGCGCACTTGGGTGGAATACGTGGCTCTGAGAGCCACGTATACCGCCCAAGTGTGAGCGTCTGGTCATTTTACTGCGACCTGAGTCAACGACGTTTAACACTGTGTCTAGCAGTGCACAGTATTACAATCGGAATAGGCATCGGAATCGGCCGTTTGTGAGCTCAAATAACATGTCATCGGTCAGCGGCCATTTTTTGGTAATCGGTTGAACACTACTTCCGTACTTCAGAAATGCGAAAACAATGAACCATATTTTTGAGACAAGATACATGAACGTTCAAAGCTTATAATTTCCTGCTTCCGACTATCTGTAAATCATTACTGGATATATTCATTATATTGGAATAAAGAAAAGAGGGATAGTGTGAGGATGTGTGAGAGGGGAATATGTCTTCCCGACCCTTTGGGAATCTAGACAATAGTGTTTGTGTCTGCACAAAGATTTTTTTTTGTTCTGACAAAGAAAACAATAGGTTATATTTTGTCTTCCTGATTTTGTAGGGACTTGCTTAGTCACTGTTTGTCGTCGGGAAGAAAAGGAAAAACAATACGTTCTCACGTCGTCGATTAAACAAGGCGGAGGGCGTGTGTGCAAGTGCGTGCGAGGGGATGTGTGTGTTTCAGGGTGTGTGTGAGGGTGTGTGTGTTTGTGCGCGTACATTTTTCGACGGACACAGTCATGTTTTAGAGGAATTTAGAATGTTGGTTTCTGATTCCTTGCCGGGAGCCGAACCCTTGGCAAGACCGCCTGGCAATCAGGAATCCACAACCTGAACCACCAGACCATTGCTCATCTACTAAAACGATGCCTGGAATCTAGCTTTTTTAGATGAAGTTCGCTTCCTTTCGGCAGCAGCATGAAAGCGTGGAACGCGCTGGCTACAGTTCGACGAAAGTTCCGACAAACAGGGGCGTGGTGGTGGGGGGGGGGGGGGGGACCTCCACAACCGCACTATCTCCAAGACGGTCCATAACAACAAAACAACTGTGAATTTTGCAATTTCCATCATGAATTCTGAAAATAGTCGTGCATTTTTTGGATAACATTTTGGAGTTAAAAGACGCATACTTAGAATTACACTAGACGCCAGTATTTTCGATCTCTGTCGGGTAAAGTGTGCGACGGCTTGTAAGGAGATTATACGACATGATATGGCCGGCGCGAATAGCTTCTTCTGGTGGGAGTCGAAACCAAAACATTTCAAATAGAATTTAGCTATGCAAAGCATCTTTTGTGCACAATCGATGCCGTGTATCCCAGATTTCTGTCGGACACTATATAATCTTAACCCTTTACACAACGTAATGGCCAAAACCGACCAGCGCTATTCACGAAAATCGCCAATTAATTTTCATTATTTTTTTCATTTTTTGTCTCAAAAACATAGGTTATGACCCCTCGTTGGAACGAGCTCGTCGCGCTCGTTCCAATGAGGGGTCATAACCTATGTTTTTGAGACAAAAAATGAAAACAATTAGTTATTCAACAATCTTTTTTTGCAAGTGTCGTCTGCTTTTCATGTTAGGTAAAGGGATAAAATGTAAGAGAATATGCAACAAACTGGCGGAAAATAATGTCATCGAGGACATGTCATATTTTATAGTTTGTGAACTCTGTCAAACAATGCATTACTAGTTAACTATTTGATAGTTTATGAACAAACTGGCTCGGTCGCCCCATAACCATAATCCCACACGACAGACAAGTAGTCCGTTGCATATAAAGGGAGATAATCAAAGCTGAAATTTCTAGCTGGACGGAATTACGTGACGGAATTACAGACATCCCATTTATATAATAGATTTCTCGTGATTAAAAAGAATGTTTTTAAGTTGTCTGAGCTTAAGATCAAGATTTGAAATTTCATGTTGGAGTTTTCGATTCTTTCCTAAATAGATGGTCTTAACGAGAAGTTTTAGGGATTGAAATTCACTGCCAGATTGAAATTCACTGCAAGGGTTAAGATGGAATTGCGTTGAAATTAATTTTGCCTGGCATGTCTTGATTCATCTATTTTATATTACTGGCTATTATTTAGGGAGTCACGAACTTCCATTTCATTGTTAACCGTTTGAAAAGCAATGCACTGAATGGCGTCTTCTGATAAACAACTTTATCTTACAATCAACATGTATTTTGTCTGTATTAACTCCGCAACTGTCGTGTATCCGACCCCCTGATACAGATGTTTGTATCAGGGGGTCGGATACAAGCACGTTCCTTTCGCGTGAGTTCCATTTTTTTTTTCTTTTTGTTCATCCGTACACTTCACCCCCCCCCCCCCCATTGCCCATGTGGGGGCACGATGACGCTGTGTACTAAGGCGTACTGCACGTCGATGGTACGCATGTCTTCAACCAATCTAACCCTGCCCGTGCTGCAGTGCGGAGTTACGATGTTGGGGAGCTGGCAGCTGCTCGTCGTTGCTCGGTGGTTCTCTCCGGGTACTCCGGCTTCCTCCACCCGTAAAACTGCCACGGTCATGATTAGCCCATGTTCATAAACATGTGACCTTAAACATCAATAAAATAAATAAATTGTTCATCCGTACGAATAAATATATAGTTCGTTATATTCGTCTACATTCTTGACTTATCCCCAATGTATTTTAACATAAAATGATTATTACCATTATGTGGATGTACAAAATATGCATCCGAGTCGATCTTCGGGTTCTAAGGGGAGATCACGACGAGTCGAAGACTCGTCGTGATCTGCCCTTAGAACCCGGAGCTCGACTCGGATACATACTTTGTACATCCACATAATGGTGATAATCTCTGTGTATACAGCGAAATGAGCGAGATTATCTTGTTTCTGTGGAGAAGGTTCACTTTTTATTTAATCTCACAGACCTGTGGAGCTGGGGGATTAAATTATCACTATCTTTCTCCCCAGTGTTCCTTGTGTTGTCTACTCTACCAACGTTTGCTTTACGCCAACATTTATATAAACCTACCTTTTAAAAGGTTAATTTACGAGCCGGAATTTTATAACTGATAGGAGATTAAATCCCCGCGTTGAATTGAATCATCTGCAAAGCAAGCGTATAATTACCTTGTTCAAACAAATCGATTTACGATACATGAAAACTCGTAATGTTTCATTCATATGTCAATCATTACCCACCCTAAATGAATTTTGTTTTGTCCATGACGCACCCGTCGCGTCCAAGGAGATCGCGTAAAACATCAACTGAAACGCGATGTTTGGTGCAGCCGAACTGAAAGAGTATTCAGAATTTTAGTTCTGTACAGTAGTTTAATGATACATTGAAAAAGCAGGGTTATATTGTTCCAAGCAGTGGTACTTTTATACTAAACCTAATTACCCTGACAGAACTATCGAAAAACAGTGTGTAACTGTCCGAATTTCAAATTTACTGACCAGTTACTGGAACACTTGACAATGCAGTGGCTTAGCCGGGGGTGGATCCCACAAATCCACAAGAATCCTAAAAATTCTGAATTCTATTATATGCATGGGACGTCAACTAATGAAATTAACGATGAGACACAAATAACAAGATATTTTTCACATTAGTGATTGGGAGCACGGTGGCGTTGTAGTAACCGGTTCTCGTCAGATTACCGAAGTTAAGCAACGTCGAGCCCGGTTAGTCCTTGGATGGATGACCGCCTGAGCGAGCGATTCGGACTCCCGCGTTGTGTCCTTGGGCAAGGCATTTGACTCCGATTGTCCACATGGGGGCACGATGGCGCCGTGTACTACGGCGTACTGCGCGTCGATGGTGAGCATGTCTTCAACCAATCAAACTCTGCCTGGGCTGCAATGCGGCGTTGCGATGGTTGGGGAGCTGGCAGCTGCTGCGATGGTTGGGGAGCTGGCAGCTGCTGCAATGGTGAAAATTGCAGCTCTTTCAAGCCACAGAATGTCTCCCAATCGCACCATTTTGAGCTTAATTTTATAAAGGTTTTCCGATGCCGCAAGGGCACTCCCAACACACCAACACGAAAAGGACACCACCTCCATAACTCAAAATTTCGATCCTTGGTGCATGCAGCATAAAAATGCTTGGACCTTCAAGAGATCCCCTGCCCACCCCACCCACCCCCGTATAGATTCCTGATTATACAACTGCAACAATGTACCATATACGCATCGACACACTACGTTACCGTACCCTCAAACGAACAAGAAGGGTTGAGCTGGTTTGACAAGGGACCAGGAACACAACACAAGTGACTGAGGTTAAATTTGAACTTGGACCTCTCGATCAAAGTCCGATGAACAGTACAGTGACCAGAAAAGCGCCCTCTGTCGGGATCTGATCGTGATTTTATCGCGGTACTTTTAACCATTTGAGCCCGGGAGGCCGCTTTGTTGTCCTGGAACATGACATGTCATAATTGCATTAAGTATAATGGTTGCTAAGTGCACGTGGGGGTGGACCAATCAATATTTTCAACGTGCAGCCTAAAGGCTGCACGTTGAAAATATTGTATAGCCTATCCGCAAATAATGAATATGAGCTCATCCAGGTGCTGTCATTTGAACTGACGTGGAAGATTTGAAAAGTGATTGGTGGAGGGAGACATGATTACACACACCCGTGATATTTACTACCCTGGTATTAGTTCACGAAAATTGATTCCGCGACATGTTTAAGAATCTTCATTGGAATTACAGATGAATTGGTAATTTTTTTCTCAGTTTCTACATACCTGACAAGTTGGCACGATGAAATTAGTTGGCTCAAGTTGATGTAAGGAAGACAGTTGCCTCAAGGACTTTAAAGTGGATCCAAAATAACAGTTTAAAAACGCCATTGGAAACAAGCCGACGAGAGATGCAGCACAATATTTCATAACAGAAATGTCAGTTAACTGAAAATAATAATAAAATCAATGAATTAAAACGATTAATAATGTGGAATTAGATATTATTTCTCAGAATATTTTCAGCAGCATGGATAACATAGAACCATTTGTGAGTGATCTTTGAACAAAACATTAACATATATTATTACCTCATTAGCGGGCGCTCTCCAGTACATTAACAAAGTTTAGTAGGGCATTCATTATAAGAACGCAACGCTCTACTGTCGTACACTCGGAAATGGAAACGGTTTCTGGAATTGGTTTCAAATAGTAAACAATGTGATTTTTATTTAAATTATTAAATATGTAAAATGTCCAGTAAAGTTAGTCCCATAAGAACAAGCAGCTCTATATTTTTTTTCTATTAGGGTTTAACGACACATTAACAGCCAGGGTCATATCATGTCGCTGACAGTTTTACGGGTTGAGGAAGCCGGAGTACCCGGAGAGAACCACCGAGCAACGACGAGCAGCTGTCAGCTCTCCAACATCGTAACTCTGAACTCTGCACTGCAGAACAGGCAGGGTTAAATTGGTTGAAGAAACGCGCACCATCGACGTGCAGTACGCCTTAGTACACAGCGTCATCGTGCCCCCATGTAGGTAATCGGGGTTAAGTGTCTTGCCCAAGGACACAACGCGGAGGCACGAATTAGTCGCTGAAATGGTCACCCATCCAACTACTAACCGCGCTCGGCGTTGCTTAACTTCGGTGATCTGACGAGAACCGGTTACCGCGACGCCACCGCGCCCCCAGCAGCTCTAAATAGTAAGCAAGTCTGTATGCATTTTAAGCCTTTATTTCTGACTTGAAAGCGGTAAATATCGGGTCGGTTTTAAGTGTTCGAACATCAATGCAACTGAAAGTGCCGGTACCGGTGCTGACCACGTGATAATCACATGACACCAGTTTGTTAGACAACAGACGATGCCATCATCTGTCAAAACTGAAACTTTAAAAATGTCGTAGGGGTAAAGGGTCAAAACATTTTCAGAATCCCAGTGGTAATAATAGTAATAACATGACTTTGTCGAGTCCAGTGGTTTATTAACGGCCCAACAGGTGTAAATAACAGACTTTCATCTTATTAACGGCCCTCGACTTCGTCTCGGGCCTTTTATAAGCTGTCGGGCCTGTTATTCACACCTGCTGGGCCTTTAATAAACGACAATGCCCTCCAAAGTCATGTTATTGCTATAATAGTATGCATTTACACGGATCACACGCAAGTTCTTATTTCATGTCAGCTTTTTTCTGTACCTCTTTACCTAACATAACGACCCAACTGGACCCCAAACCGACAGAAATTGCCATTAAATAGAGAGTAATCGCTTGGCTGAACTGGTTACGTGAAATAATTCATGAGAGGTGAGGGACGTTGTACAAACACGAGTGTGCGAATGTGCACGAGTGTTTTACAATATAGTCCCTCGCCTCGAATTAATTATTTCACGTAACCAGTCCAGTCAAGCGATTACTCTGTTTATTACTTTTCATTATTAACGATAATTATATTACTTAACCCTTTACCTAACGTAACGGCCCAAAACGGCCAGCGTTATTCTCAAAAATCGCCAATTAATTTTCATTATTTTTTCATTTTTTGTCTCTAAAACATAGGTTATGACCCTTCATTGGAACGAGCTCGACGAGCTCGTTCCAATGAGTGTTCATAACCTATGTTTTTGAGACAAAAAATGAAAATAATAGTTATCCAAGAATTTCTTTTGCAAGTGTCGTCTGCTTTTCATGTTAGGTAAAGGATTAAAAAAAACCAAAAAAACAAAAACAATGAAGTCCCCATTACACCCACGGCAAAGCGTCTTCGTTTGCGCGCACGAATACATAACACAATTGTTAATTGCATAATTCACTTGTGAAGTTATCGTTTATAATCAAACCTGGAAATCCCAGAAAATCACACTTAGAAGGTAATAAAATATTATTATTTGTTCCCTTTTTGTCTCAAAAGCATATCTTATTGCACCTCACTGGAACGAGCTCGTTCCAGGGAGTTGTCATAAACTACACGCTTTGGACAAAAAAGAGAACACTTAGTATTTTTAATTGCATCATGTCGTCTGCTATTCGTTGCAGGTTAAGCAAATACGGCCTCTGTATTTTACAAGACACACACTATTCCGATGATGATTGAAAATATGGATGATGTAAAAAAGATGACAATACATGCCAAGACCTGAAACAGACCTCACATGAAAACCACAGTTGCAGAATTATCAATTTAACTCCGAAGAGCCTAAAAGCTCTGTAGGCACTGAAATCGAAGAACCTACACTTTCAGCTAGAAATATTCCAGCAAATAAAAAACAGATTAAACGGAAAAACCCAGAACAATAAATGTAAGAGAAAAAACCCCCAAACAAATAAATAAATTTAAAAAGCAAAAAGAAAGTAATATAACGAAGACAGAATCTTCAAATTTCCTGTTCTCATTATTATTCATGGAGCGTTTTCGCGGACGTCCATACATAATGGCAACTCCAGTCGTGGAAAAATCTGTTAAAATTCGATAGATGCGTTACAATAAGCTCTGGCTTTTGAAGCTAACAGTCGAGGAATGAACTTGGTAAGTCGAAGGTTTCAGTGTAGCATCTGCAACGGGGCATCGTCGCAACAAACGATCGTCTCTGCGAATTACTACTTCTTGGGCTGCGATCTTCTGAAGCTGACGTTGGAGTTAATTGTTCAGCTGAGCTGTGTCGCTAATAGTGTGTTACTCAGTCTGGTGCACTGCTCGCGCAGGGACGCCGGAGCGAATTGCGGATTGGGGGGCTGGGGGGGGGGGGGGGGGGGGGGTAAGGGCATGACGAGCCGACCCTAGTTTATTAACAATCAGTATACAAACCACGAATACTATTCTCGATTGAGTCTCAATGGAGAATAGTATTCGTGGTTTGTATACTGATTGTTAATAAACTCAATTTTTGACATGATGTGAAAAATATACGCAGTTCGCGTTTGATAAGATTATGCCCCCCCCCAACTCCCCCACATACACAGGTGGCCTGTGTGAGGGGCACAATCCTATTAGACGCGACTGGCGACTTTTACTTGATAACCCGCACATTCATTCAAGGGACGAACAAAGAATGACTAATGATGTGTAGTAACAACACTGATAATCAGATATTTTGATGAGAAACCAAGAAAGTCCTCATGCAGTAAATTAGGCTTGGTCGTTTATCAGACTGAGCAGCCCCATCCAATGAAAAAGCCCCCCCTAGCCCACCCCCACCCCCCCCCCCCCCGGGCGTCCCTGTCGCGTCGATAGTAACTTATTTCCTCTGGAGAAGTACATGGAGTAATCGCGTTCCTACTGAGCTGTGACGCTCGTCAAGTGCGTCATTCAGGTTTTTGACCTTGCTGCTCGTGAACTTGCGTGAAAGTCATTCGTGTTCCAACAGTAATTTAAGGGCAAGTGTTCTGCTGAACAATGTCTCTAACCGAACGCGTGACTCCGTGATTCCGAATGCAGTATACTGCGCAAAGGAGATTCGGAGCTGCCGTGTACGACCGTGCTTGTGTCGCTCACAGAGTGTTACACTCAGTTGATTGTTTTGCAGCTTACTGACCCTTACTCTGAAACCCCGTTCACATGCGCCGAGTATTTACTTGCATATACGCAAATTTGCATACGTGGTCAAATCAGCGCATGTGAACGCATTAAGTTACTCATGTGAGTAAAATTTACTTTTGCACCTTGTGTGGCCCAAATGCATATTTTCGTTTGCATTTATGCAAAATTTGCTCAGTAAAATTTAACTGATGGAGGGCTAGTTCATTTTTTGTGATCTGAAGCTGTTCATCAAAATTTGTTTATTACAAATTATTGGAGAGTGCCCACAGGCACTCTCCAATAATTTGTAATAAAATAAATTTATACAAACAAAGTATTATTTTCTCTGGCTGAATATGGAACATGAGAAGGAAAATGTTGGCTTTTGCTCTGGTATTCTCATTTCTGAAAGCCATAAAAGTGGCTTCCAGCACACGACCAGTTCAACATTGTAGACATCCCAACACCGAATAGATTGCCAACAGTTCTATCCTCAGCGGAGGTAGCAAGCTAGTACAGAGTTATCGCAGCTGGCACATGAATGGATTCTCACACATCCTTATCACCGGGAGAAATGGTCAGGTTTAAGAGCCATAGCTCATCAAAAGTCTGTCTCTACATTCTGAAGTTTTCCAACCATTAATCATCGTCAAATACCCTCATTCCCCTCCACAACCCGGTCATACCAATCAGTTGATCTTTGACTATTCCACGTCCTCTTCTCATGCCCGAATCCAAAAGCAAACACCCCAAGCAGTATGGCAGCATTGTGCGTCTCATAAACCTGAACAGTCCATTCATTTTCAATGAAATGGCTGACATGGTCAAGAATCCCCAAACGCATGTGAACGCATTCCAAAAATATTTTTACACATGTCAGTATAATTTGCATATTTGCCAATTTACTCACGTATTTATTGCCAATTTACTCACGTATTTAGTTAGTATATGTTACAGTCAAACTGTGAAATCAGCCATTTCGTGAAATGCCAAAAATTCTCAGTCATTTCGTGAAATGCCTGTAGGGGGTCAGTCATTTCGCGAAATGCCTGGAATTTCCAGTCATTTCATGAAATGACTAAAATCTGTGCCCGGACATTTCACGAAATGACTGGTGTCTCTGGAATAGTAGTCATGGTGGGTTTTAAATGACTGACAATGGAAGAAAGTTTTTTTTTTTTATAGTTTTATAGAAACCTCAGTTTGTGCATTAATGTCACTTTCCTTCAACAACCTTTCAGGATAAATGTCAAACTGATTCCTCGAATGACTTCCCTTAAGAATTCCAGATTTGGTCGCCACACGATACTGATCGTTCTCTCTCCTGCTAGTAATGACACCTAGAATGTTTCTCGGATTACCGCGACCACGATCCACTAACGGAATTGGAACATCCACATTGTCCCCTACAGTTAAAACTAGAAGTCCTGTCACGAATTGTGCGCTTATCTAGGCTTAATTGCGCGTAGGAATTGAGCGCAATTGCCATATCGAATGGCACCCAAAGCACGGCAGGTTCTCCTGGTTACTCATAGCAAACACAGGCAATGTTTCTGCCAATGGACCTCCGGGTTACCCGGAGGTCCATTGGCTGAAACATTGCTTGTGCACAGGCCATATGTACAGAATTTGATAGCCTTACTATGGTCATAACGCGTAGATTAACGCGCAAATCGACGTGCTATTTGTGCGCATTTCATGACAGGACTTCTAGTTTTAACTGTATCTCACCAGCCACTAGCTCGATGCTTTATTCTTCTGTGACTCACTGGCAGCTGTAACATATACACGGCGTCTTCACTCGTTAGGAATGCGGGTCCAGTACTTGATGAGGGGAAGCTCTGTTTGAGTCTGACAAATACAATTAGCTACTCTAGCAGTAATATTTTGCTGAATATAAGCACGATCGATAAGATGGTACCCTGTCGTGAATTTTATTGCATTTATTGAGTAGCCACTATTGTTTTCTCAATCCCCGAAGAACCGGGTACGAATCGTATCTAGGATAGGTAGTCCCATAGACGTTTCGTGTTACAAACTGGCGGAAGGATCCAGATTTAGGAAAGATTGTCCATGTTTATTCTGTATGTTGTAACAATGGCTGTGAATACAGAAAAATTTACTCAAGAAATATTGAATCAAACAGCTGAGGTTCGTTTTAATATTTTGAGCCAGTCAACGCCAAATAATACTGTGGAACCAGAGCCCTGCGAAACTTAGAGATTCGGTTCGAGTTGAATTCGATTCCAGTCGTGCCGATTCAGAGATTTTCGAATCGTTGAGATGTTCTCAAAATCCTACAAAGTGTCTCCTCTTGAACTATTCTTCTATCATCAGTTCTCCTGTACAGGAGAGGGGGGGGGGGGGAGGGGTGTCGCCAAACAGTGAGGCTGAGGAGCTGGGGAATACGAATATAATCAGGGGCGTAGACCCTAAATTTTATTAGCAGGGCAGTAAGGAGGGCAGGCCTTCGGCCTGCCCTGCCCAGCGGTTCCCAGCCTCTGCCCGGTTACCACGGTCCGCCGCCCACGCAACTATAATGCCCTGCCGAGGAATTATTTGCCAGAATGTTGCCCTGTCTGACAGAATAGAGCTGAACAGCTAGGGCACGCTGGGCACCTGATATATCATGGTACAACTTGCATCTCAATTCTTATTCCCTGCTGCCCATGCAAAAGGAGACCAGGCTGTCCTTGTAAATTCAAATTCAACAATTCTGTTTAGAATATATTCATTGATCTTCCTGTGTGGAGTGCCCTGCCCTGCCCTACAGGGCACCGTGTGGTGACATATATGCAGGGCAATATGCGTCGACAGTAGGGCAGAATGATGATACCCCCCCCCCCCCAATATTTTTGGGTAGTTACGGCCCTGAATATAACCCTTCACCTACCCTATATGGCACAACTATCCAACACATATGTTATAACCCTTAAGTTGAACAAGCAAAAGCCACGTTGGAATGAGGTCTTAGAAGGTCGTAGGTTGTGTTTTCTAGGCAAAACTGAATTGTTTAGTTAGTATTACGTCGCCTGAGTGCTAGAATGTTCTATGTCCTCTATGGGACATATGACATTCTAGCACTCTGGCGACGAATTTAGGTAACGAGTTAAGATAATGATTCGAAGTCCCCCCCCCCCCCGCCCCCTCCCATTCCCACTTGGCTGAGAAAACACACAAAAGGCAAACTGAAAAGATTATTTTGCTTCTATCAAATCGCTATCAGTGGACAAATGGTGACCTGACAGCGGGTATCTCAAAAAAAGTATAATTTTTTTTTAAAAAATGGCGAAATAAAATTTGACATTAAGTGTAAAATTCTCCAGCTTCAACTATTCGATGTACAGTACGTGGAGAGTGGATTGTAAGTAAATCACCCGCGGAGTGGGGTTATCACCCAAGCTATAACTTTCAAATTTTATTCATATCGACAAAAAACACAAGCAATGTTTCAGCCAATGGACCTCCGGGTTTAATTATTGCTTGGGTGGAATCTCCACTCTGCGGGTGATTTAGTGATAATACACTCTCCACGTACTGTACAAACATTTGTACAGTGGGGATTTTTCAAGGAGGATAATAATTGATCTGTTATGGATCCTCAATGACTGAAGATCATCTGCGAATGCCACGGGTAAAAGCTAGAGAAACCATGGAAGTGATCTCCCATCTCATTGGCGGGGACCTGGGAGACCTCTTTCAGGAAATGCGTAAAAATTTCAAATCCATGAGAGTGAATATGTGGTGCCATTGCTCTTTTACAGGACCTCAAATGAGTGTATGTTGCTGACTGAAATAAAATCCAGCTTTTCACAGTATTGATATGAATACTTAACCCATGTTTGCCAAGTCCAAACCTGTATCCAAAGGCCGTATTATAATTACGTCACTTGGGCCTAAGTTTGTTTACAATGAATAGATATTTAAAGAAAAATAAATATCTTTTGAGGTGGGGGGGGGGGGGGGGGTCACATTACCCATATTACCCACTGGTCGCACCCTTGATTTTCCCAAATACATGCGCCAGTGTTAACCTTTTACCCAGCA
Source organism: Pictodentalium vernedei (assembly GCA_031216915.1). NCBI lineage: Eukaryota > Metazoa > Mollusca > Scaphopoda > Dentaliida > Dentaliidae > Pictodentalium > Pictodentalium vernedei. The sequence continues at coordinate 776,828,134 of CM062295.1, forward strand.
CAGTATTTTAATAAAATATATCAAATTTCACGTTTCTCGAAAACAAAATTCACAATTTTTCAATAAAATCATACAAAATGGATATCATTAGAACCAGCTCGACGAGCTGGTTCTAATGATGTTCATATTTGTATGGTTTTATTGAGAAACTTCCGAGATACTTTCGGCTATGGTAGGCTTATTCTGGTTCATTTTCTTGCCGCTAAGTTAGGTAAAGGGTTAAATAGTTTTGTGGAGAAGACAAGGATCAAAGCTCTGCTTCTTTGTCAATGAGGGCATTGTCAAATGAATTTGAGTTATGCCCCTTGTTGAACTCAATCTGCACTGCTGCGATGGGTAAGTTAAAGGATCGGATTGCAATGTCTGGAAATTTCTCACTGCTGTTCGCTTGTAATGTATATTAGGGCATTAATCTCGCCTGAATTTATTTATTTATTGGTGTTTAAGGTCACATATTTCTGCACAATGGCTAATCATGACCACGACAGTTTTACGGGTGGAGGAAGCCGGAGTACCCGGAGAGAACCACCGAATAATGGCGAGCAACTGCCGGCTCCTCAACATACTAACTCCACACAAGCAGGGTTAGCATTGGTTGAAGACAAGTGCACCATCGACGTGCAGTACGCCTTAGGACACGACTTCACCGTGCCACCACGTGGGCAATGGGGGTGAAGTGTCTTGCCCAAGGACACAACTCGGTTGCCGCAGGTGGGATTCGAACCGAGGACCTCTCGGCTTGCAGCCTGCACCTCTACCTATTGAACTCCCATAATCATGCCTGAAGCTAGAGACAATGCCTGAAGCTGGAGACAATGAAAACTGATCTTTCAAGAATTTGGATCGACGAATTTAGAGTTTGTGTTGTCAGAAAAGAACGACCATTTCAGAACAGTTTCTTCCAAAAAATCCATCCGTGAGATTGCGCGCTACACACAAACTTGAATCAGAAAACTCATGGCATTGTTTACCCGATTCAATCAGAAATGGTGTTTGACAGCCTACTAACTCAATAAAGCAATATTTATTGCAAACAGTTATACAGACATATCCGCGGAAGACAATATCACCCATTAACCCGCGACAGTTATTTGATTGAAGAATGCAAAGAAAAGAAGAAAATTACACGCGGATGTGTGACAGAAATGAAGGTCACAGTCCGAACAGTTCTATTCCAGTAAAGGGTAACTCGTACAAGCGTATCAAGGAGTATGCACTGTTTAAACATCGAACATTGCCAAAACATTAAAACGACACTTTCAGTAGTGAGGATCACCTCATGTCGGACAGTTTTAGAGACGGGGGAATCGGAGTACATGGGGAGAACCGCCGAGCAGCGTCGAGCTGCTGTCAGACTCCCCAACATATTAAATCTCCACAATCAGGGTTAGCATGGGTTGAAGACAAGTGCACCATCGACATGCAGTACGCCTTAGTACACAGCGCCACCGTGCCACGAAATGGGCAATCGGGATTAAGTGCCTTACCCAAGGACACAATGCAGTTATGAAGAAAAAATTCCCTCAATCAACCCCAGACCACCCAAGAATTCGGGCTTCCATGTGGACCCCAAGTTGGATCCTAGGGACTTAATTTGAACAAATTAGAATTTGGGTATACATTAACCCTTTACCTAACCTGAAAAGCAGACGACACTTGCAAAAATAATTCTTGAATAACTATTTTTTTTTCATTTTTTGTCTCATAAACATAGGTTCTGACCCCTCGTTGGAACGAGCTCGACGAGCTCGTTCCAACGAGGGGTCATAACCTATGTTTTTGAGACAACAAATGAAAAAAATAATGAAAATTAATTGGCGATTTTTGAAAAAAATGTGCTTGCCAACAGAGTTATGACCCTTGAGCTGTCCCCTATACGCGGGGCAATCTTATTTGAATAAACTTGAAATGACATATAAGAAACATGCATACCAAATTTGGTTTAATTCGGTATTTATTTGTTTATTGATGTTTAAGGTCACATACTTATGCACAATTGCTAATCGTGACCATGACAGTTTTACGTGTGGAGGAAGTTGGGGTACCGGGAGAGAACCACCGAGCAACGACGAGCAACTGTCAGCTCCTCAACATTCTAACTCGGTAAAAGCTTCGCTCAAGCAAGGTTACAGCGGTTGAAGACATGTGCACCATCGACGTGCAGTACGCCTTAGTACACGGCGTCATCGTGCCCCCATGTAGGCAACCGGGATAACGTGCCTTTCCCAATGACGCAATGCGGGTCTTCCCGGACGGGGACCGAACTCGGGACCTCTAGCATAGAAGTCTAAGAGTCTACCACCGAGCCACCGCGCTCCTCGATTTAATTCGGTCCAGTAGTGTTTGAGAAGAAGTCAATGATGTAAAATTCAGGACGAACGACGATTGACGGACGGACGGACGGACGGACGGACGGACAGAAAGTGATCAGTTAAGCTCCCTCCGTGAGCTAATAACCGTGTTTATTTGTTTATTGTGGTTTAGCGTCAAAAGGCAGAATCATATCGACTTGTACAGTTTTATGGGTGGAGGAAGAGTGCTTGCAGAAAACCACCTAACAATGGCGAGTAACTGTTTACTTTTTATCAACAATGAATGACCCAATCAAAAAAGTGTTTAATTTTTTAACCAACGTAACGGCCAAAACCGGCCAGCGCTATTCTCAAAAATCGCCAATTAATTGTCATTATTTTTTTTCAATTTTTGTCTCAAAAACATAGGTTATGACCCCTCGTTGAAACGAGCTCGTCGAGCTCGTTCCAACGAGGGGTCATAACCTATGTTTTTTAGACAAAAAATGAATAAAAATAGTTATTCAAGAATTTTCTTTGCAAGTGTCGTCTGCTTTTCATGTTAGGTAAAGGGTTCAACAATGTGCACATAAAATGTCTTATTGCATATTCCTAACTGCTTGCAACTAAATCTTAAAGGACACTTATGTCACTTGGCCCACTTGCTCAAGAAACCTGTTGTATCAGTCAACGTTGCATTTGTTTCGTTCGAAGTTACGCTTAAGAACGGCCACTCAACAATGTCAAACATGAAGTGTATTGCAGACACATGTGGGTGTATTTTTTAAATTTATTTATTGGCGTTTAGGGCTCCCATTATTTCTGCATAATGGCTAATCGTGACCACAACATGGTCATAAAGTCAAGTAAAACAGATCTTGTTTACCACAGTAAAGAAGCACTCCTTCACTTCCTGGGGTTCCCACGGGGGACACATGGGTGTAAGTAAATTATAGAATATACCCAAAGTAGCTTGGCGCGCGGTTAACACCACTTCACCACGAGTGGTGAACATTTGGTACACCAAGCTACTTTGGGTATATTTTATTTATTACATGCCCATGCAGTCTCTCTTATGCAATACGGCGTGCAATACGGCTGTGCAATACGGAATTCCGTATTGCACACCAACCTGTTCCAACCGGGACTTTTTTTATGCAATGCGACTGCATAAAGTGAATGGTGTTTACCACCGTTGATAGAAAAGAAAATTAGGTCAGTAGGTGCTTGGGTCATGTAATAAATACAAAACCACATGTATGTTTCAATGAGTCGTTTTGTATTCATTTCGTCAGATGTGCGTAGAAAGAAAACGTCTCGACCTTCGGTCTCGACGTTTTCTTCCTACGCACATCTGACTCATTGAATACAAAACGACTCATTGAAACATACATGTAGTTTTTTTCTATTTATACCACGATCGTTAGATTAAAAAGAGTTTAAATGTTAAATAAATCAATATTCACACGTGCGATTCTGTTTGTGTTTACATGAGCATCGGTTGGCGATTTTAGCACCGAAACGAAATAGAAAGCGAAGCGCGCAAATTACGGAGCCTTTTTATTCATTTCAATAACATAATAACATACTATTTCGAGTTATGGATGCTTTATTAACAACATATATTTGTTAATTTTTTGTATCTCATGAGGTAAACGTATTGAAAAACGTAATAAATAATTGACGGTTTCACTTCATTCTTCGCGAGGCGACGAGCGATAAATTTGGACAAGTTTGCATTCAAGACGAGGTCACCAAAGGGCAACTTGGATGTAGTTCCACTGTAGGTGTAAATTTTAACTACTGAAATCCCATTGCTGACGGTTGGTGTATAAAGCTAAAATTTATATCATATGCTTTTTATATATAGCAGAATAGGTAATCATGGTATAAATTTGAAATATATCACACAAACAAAAATCTTCTGAGGATCTATTTTGGGGGGCAGTGTAGCGAAATGTCCCCTACTGACTTCTATTGACTTGTGTTGCTCACTTTTGAGCTAAGGCATGGAAAACCAGGCTTGAAATTAGTAACTCACTTTTGAGCTAAGGAAATTAGTAAAGTTGAACACTGAATAGTGAAACAACAAGCGGCTAGATGGAAGGACAGACTTGGATACCTACTTTTACTTAATAGAGAAAATAATTTAGTGAATTATTGAATTTGAATTGAAGAGAAATCAGAGAGAACATTTTAATGTATAAAATTAAGCAATAAATTGTGCATAGTTTAGAAGTGCACTACAGTGACACTGGTGTTTATAAATTATATCTATAAACATCAGTGTTAATTCCTCCATTGTTTTGTTTTATTGTAACTGAGTGTTAGTTCAAGCGGTCAGAACACTGAGTATGGTGTTTTGGAGGTAAATTAATTGGAATTTTTCTATTGGTTGAAATACTCTCTGAAATTGTATATAAGCAGGAGTTTTGGACCAGATCAGGCAGTGTGCAGCGGACGCGGCACCTCATTCGCAGCCAAGCAGCGATAACTAACGCAACTAAGTAGCGTACTTATTCCAGTCCAATACTCTTAGACTATTAGACTATATAGAAGGTAAGACTTATTTCTTAATGGAAACTTAGGTATGGGACCTTCTCGCCGCGTCCATGGGTAACAAGGGGCTGTGCCAGTTAGACAAGTAAAGGTCAGTGTTAATCTTATCTTACGTATAAACTTAAGATTTATCTCTTATTCTCGGTATTGTTATTGACGAGAAAGTCTTTGTAATTAAGAAAGTCTTGTAATTGAGAAATTCTTTGTAACTAATTTTCATTTGCATATCTTAAAGTATATAAAAGAAATTTAAACATATCTTATTGTCTTATTTTTCTGTTCCTGTAGAGAAGAACCTGGTAAGAAAAGTCGCGGCTCTAAGACTCTTGTCTTGGGGTACACAACAGTCGTCCTTCGGGTAACTAGACCATAGCTTACAAAAACGTTGTGGCCCAGGTATTAACCCCTATGCTACAGCAGAAATTAATCAGTTAACCGGTACCGGAACATTTACAATATCCGCAACCGGTTTACTGCACAATCAATACAGAAGCCGGAGATGTTTGAGGATCTTTTGTTTTAACGGGCCAAGACGATGGGAATTACACAGAAAGCAAGTTAAGCAACTCGTGCAAATCTTGCATAAAATGCTCGGGCTTGATTATCCGGTGGCCCGCGTGTAGCAAATTTGCTCTTTGGATCCTAAAATTGCATTGTATATACACCTCCCGTGGGGTCCAATGGACCTCGTGGGAAAATGTCGGAACATGGAAGGTCAGTGTGGCCCTCCGCTGGCTTCTTTGCACATGACTGCAGTGTTTACCAATCAAAATATTCCAGCTTTCAAATTATGAAGAAAAGAAGCCAGTTTTTAGTATAGCAGTTTAGGATGTGCGGTCTGTACCATATAGGTCTACTGTATCCTATAGGTCTACTGTTAGCCCGTGCGTCATTCACTATCTATACCAACTATAGGATCATATAGCGTCTTAGATGGATACATCTAAGGCGTTATATGCTCCTATAGCTGGGATGGATAGTGAATGGCGCAAGGTCATGCAGTGCTGAGGGTGTGCATGGTTGTTAAGAACGGTAATATAGGGCGTACTGTATGTATCCTGTTGTTCTACTAGTCTTGCGGAGAGGTGGGGTATGTTTTGTTGTCAAGAACGGTGACATACATGTAGGATGTATTGCAGGTACCCTGGCGGTCTACTGTTATCCCTTAGTACTACAAACTACCTAATGTGATGGACCTCCCCGCGGATAGTTCGGAGTACTAGGTCATGTGGTGTTACGCTTAGTTTCTAGTGCGGTAGTACAGTTAGGATGGTCTTATGGCCATTTTAACCCTTTACCTATCACGAAAAGCAGTCGACACTTGCAAATAAAATTCTTGAAGTATTAATTTTTTTTATTTCGTGCCTCAAAAACATAGCTTATAACCCCTCTTTGAGCTCGTTCCAATGAGGGGTCATAAGCTATGTTTTTGTGACAGAAATTTAAACAATAATAAAAAAGTGAATGGTGAATTTTGTGAATAGCGCTGGTCGGTTTTGGCCGTTACGTTGGGTAAAGGGTTAAGACTTCGTCGAGGGTAGAGGTCGTGATCTGAGATAATTAGCAAGACATTAGTAATGCTACAAGTCGGTAGTAATGGTACAAGTCAGTAGTAATGCTACAAGTCAGTAGTAATGCTACAAGTCAGTACTAATGCTACAAGTCAGTAGCAATGGTACAAGTCAGTAGTAATGGTATAAGTCAGTAGTAATGCTACAAGTCAGTAGTAATGGTACAAGTCAGTAGTTATGGTAATGGTACAAGTCAGTAGTAATGGTACAAGTCAGTAGTAATGGTACAAGTCAGCAGCAATGGTACAAGTCAGTAGTAATGGTACAAGACAGTAGCAATGGTACAAGTCAGTAGTAATGCTACAAGTCAGAAGTAATGCTACAAGTCAGTAGTAATGGTACAAGTCAGTAGTAATGGTACAAGTCATTAGTAATGGTACAAGTCAGTAGTTATGGTAATGGTACAAGTCAGTAGTAATGGTACAAGTCAGTAGTAATGGTACAAGTCAGTAGTTATGGTAATGGTACAAGTCAGTAGTAATGGTACAAGTCAGTAGTAATGGTACAAGTCAGTAGTTATGGTAATGCTACAAGTCAGTAGTAATGGTACAAGTCAGTAGTTATGGTAATGGTACAAGTCAGTAGTAATGGTACAAGTCAGTAGTAATGGTACAAGTCAGCAGCAATGGTACAAGTCAGTAGTAATGGTACAAGTCAGCAGCAATGGTACAAGTCAGTAGTAATGGTACAAGTCAGTAGTAATGGTACAAGTCAGCAGCAATGGTACAAGTCAGTAGTAATGCTACAAGTCAGTAGTAATGGTACAAGTCAGTAGCAATGGTACAAGTCAGTAGTTATGGTAATGGTACAAGTCAGTAGTAATGGTACAAGTCAGTAGTAATGGTACAAGTCAGTAGTTATGGTAATGGTACAAGTCAGTAGTAATGGTACAAGTCAGTAGTAATGGTACAAGTCAGTAGTTATGGTAATGCTACAAGTCAGTAGTAATGGTACAAGTCAGTATTTATGGTAATGGTACAAGTCAGTAGTAATGGTACAAGTCAGTAGTAATAGTACAAGTCAGCAGCAATGGTACAAGTCAGTAGTAATGGTACAAGTCAGCAGCAATGGTACAAGTCAGTAGTAATGGTAATGGTACAAGTCAGTAGTAATGGTACAAGTCAGTAGTAATGGTACAAGTCAGTAGTAATGGTACAAGTCAGTAGCAATGGTACAAGTCAGTAGTTATGGTAATGGTACAAGTCAGTAGTAATGGTACAAGTCAGTAGTAATGGTACAAGTCAGTAGTTATGGTAATGGTACAAGTAAGTAGTAATGGTACACGTCAGTAGTAATGGTACAAGTCAGTAGTTATGGTAATGCTACAAGTCAGTAGTAATGGTACAAGTCAGTAGTTATGGTAATGGTACAAGTCAGAAGTAATGTACAAGTCAGTAGTAATGGTACAAGTCAGCAGCAATGGTACAAGTCAGTAGTAATGGTACAAGTCAGCAGTAATGGTACAAGTCAGTAGTAATGGTACAAGTCAGTAGTAATGGTACAAGACAGTAGTAATGGTACAAGTCAGTAGTTATGGTAATGGTACAAGTCAGTAGTAATGGTACAAGTCAGTAGTAATGCTACAGGTCATTAGTAATGGTACAAGTCAGTAGCAATGGTACAATTCAGTAGTTATGGTAATGGTACAAGTCAGTAGTAATGGTACAAGTCAGTAGTAATGTTACAAGTCAGCAGCAATGGTACAAGTCAGTAGTAATGGTACAAGTCAGCAGCAATGGTACAAGTCAGTAGTAATGGTACAAGTCAGTAGTAATGGTACAAGTCAGTAGTTATGGTACAAGTCAGCAGCAATGGTAAAAGTCAGTAGTAATGGTACAAGTCAGTAGTAATGGTACAAGTCAGTAGTAATGGTACAAGCCAGTAGCAATGGTACAAGTCAGTAGTAATGGTACAAGTCATTAGTAATGGTACAAGTCAGTAGCAATGGTACAATTCAGTAGTTATGGTAATGGTACAAGTCAGTAGTAATGGTACAAGTCAGTAGTAATGTTACAAGTCAGCAGCAATGGTACAAGTCAGTAGTAATGGTACAAGTCAGCAGCAATGGTACAAGTCAGTAGTAATGGTACAAGTCAGTAGTAATGGTACAAGTCAGTAGTAATGGTACAAGTCAGCAGCAATGGTACAAGTCAGTAGTAATGCTACAAGTCAGTAGTAATGGTAATGGTACAAGTCAGTAGTAATGGTACAAGTCAGTAGTAATGGTACAAGTCAGTAGTAATGCTACAAGTCAGTAGTAATGGTACAAGTCAGTAGTTATGGTAATGGTACAAGTCAGTAGTAATGGTACAAGTCAGCAGCAATGGTACAAGTCAGTAGTAATGGTACAAGTCGGCAGCAATGGTACAAGTCAGTAGTAATGGTACAAGTCAGTAGTAATGGTGCAAGTCAGTAGCAATGGTACAAGTCAGCAGCAATGGTACAAGTCAGTAGTAATGGTACAAGACAGTAGCAATGGTACAAGTCAGTAGTAATGCTACAAGTCAGTAGTAATGCTACAAGTCAGTAGTAATAGTACAAGTCAGTAGTAATGGTACAAGTCATTAGTAATGCTACAAGTCAGTAGTTATGGTAATGGTACAAGTCAGTAGTAATGGTACAGGTCAGTAGTTATGGCAATGGTACAAGTCAGTAGTAATGGTACAAGTCAGTAGTAATGGTAATGCTACAAGTCAGTAGTAATGGTACAAGTCAGTAGTGATGGTAATGCTACAAGTCAGTAGTAATGGTACAAGTCAGTAGTTATGGTAATGGTACAAGTCAGTAGTAATGGTACAAGTCAGTAGTAATGGTACAAGTCAGTAGTAATGGTAATGCTACAAGTCAGTAGTAATGGTACAAGTCAGTAGTTATGGTAATGCTACAAGTCAGTAGTAATGGTACAAGTCAGTAGTAATGGTACAAGTCAGTAGTAATGGTAATGCTACAAGTCAGTAGTTATGGTAATGCTACAAGTCATTAGCAATGGTACAAGTCAGTAGTTATGGTAATGGTACAAGTCAGTAGTAATGGTACAAGGCTGCAAGGCAGGTAGAACACTATACAGTTATAACTAGAAGTCCTGTCATGAAATGCGCACAAATAGCACGTCGATCTGCGCGTTAATCTACGCCTTATGACCATAGTAAAGCTATCAAATTATGTACATATGGCCTGTGCACAAGCAATGTTTCAGCCAATGGACCTCCGGGTAACCCGGAGGTCCATTGGCAGAAACATTGCCTGTGTTTGTTATGAGTAATCAGGAGAACCTGTCGTGCTTTGGATGCCATTCGATATGGCAATTGCGCGCAATTCCTACGCGCAATTAAGCTTAGATAAGAGCACAATTCGGGACAGGACTTCTAGTTTTAACTATAGTAATGGTTAATATTTTAATGGCTAATCATAGGATAAATAGTTGATGGCGTGGTGGAAGGTAGATGGTAAGACTACCATGAGCTCTATAGGAGCTTGGATTACCACTAAGAGAATAGTTGATGGCGTGGTGGACGGTCGATGGTAAGACTACCACGAGCTCTATAGGAGCTTGTATTTCCACTAAGAGAATAGTTGATGGCGTGGTGGAAGATCGATGGTAAGACTACCACGAGCTCTATAGGAGCTTGTATTTCCACTAAGAGAATAGTTGATGGCGTGGTGGAAGGTCGATGGTAAGACTACCACGAGCTCTATAGGAGCTTGGATTTCCACTAAGAGAATAGTTGATGGCGTGGTGGAAGGTCGATGGTAAGATTACCACGAGCTCTATAGGAGCTTGTATTACCACTAAGAGAATAGTTGATAGCGTGGTGGAAGGTCGATGGTAAGACTACCACGAGCTCTATAGGAGCTTGTATTACCACTAAGAGAATAGTTGATAGCGTGGTGGAAGGTCGATGGTAAGACTACCACGAGCTCTATAGGAGCTTGGAATTTGGATTTCCACTAAGAGAATAGTTGATGGCGTGGTGGAAGGTCGATGGTAAGACTACCACGATCTATACAGGAGCTTGGCTTTCCACTAAGAGAATAGTTGATAGCGTGGTGGAAGGTGGATGGTAAGACTACCACGAGCTCTATAGGAGCTTGGATTTCCACTAAGAGAATAGTTGATAGCGTGGTGGAAGGTCGATGGTAAGACTACCACGAGCTCTATAGGAGCTTGGATTTCCACAAAGAGAATAGTTGATGGCGTGGTGGAAGGTCGATGGTAAGACTACCACGATCTATATAGGAGCTTGGATTTCCACTAAGAGAATAGTTGATGGCGTTGTGGAAGGTCGATGGTAAGACTACCACGAGCTCTATAGGAGCTTGGATTTCCACTAAGAAAATAGTTGATGGCGTGGTGGAAGGTCGATGGTAAGACTACCACGAGCTCTATAGGAGCATGGATTTCCACTAAGAGAATAGTTGATGGCGTGATGGAAGGTCGATGGTAAGACTACCACGAGCTCTATAGGAGCTTGGATTTCCACTAAGAAAATAGTTGATGGCGGGGTGGAAGGTCGATGGTAAGACTACCACGATCTATATAGGAGCTTGGATTTCCACTAAGAGAATAGTTGATGGCGTGGTGGAAGGTCGATGGTAAGACTACCACGAGCTCTATAGGAGCCTGGATTTCCACTAAGAGAATAGTTGATGGCGTGGTGGGAGGTCGATAGTAAGACTACCAAGATCTCTATAGGAGCTTGGATGTCCACTAAGAGAATCTTTTCTTGAAAAACATCTGTGGTTATAGAATCTCTATTATTTTCTGAGATGAGTATATAAGTCATATCTGGAGTCACTCGTTCCAGCAATTGCTCGATAGCTTATTTGCTCGGTGAGATTCGAGTCATTCGAGCACTCTGATATAGCAAGCCTGTAGTAATGCTACAGTACAGTACTCACCGTATAAGGCAATGAAGGGAGGAAGGGAGGGAGTAGGAGACTATAGTACTCGGTGACTACAGCAGGACTTGTTCATAGGACAGATGATGATGATGACAATGGGTAATTTGGTAAGTCAGCAGTAATGGTCTTAGATCTATGAAGGCATGTGGCAGTCTAGATATATGGAACTGAACAGGCACTATACGTGACCATAACTACCTTCACATAGATATCCTCCCATAAGTCTCTTCCAAAAGTTATCCCCCAAAATGCATCCTCCATCAGGTAGTATCTAAAAGGTATCCTCCAATAGCATATCACCTTGTCATAGGTATCCTCCAATACCAAGTTAAGCTTATTTATAAGTCAATTTATACCAACTCACACGAGACTCGCGTAGGAGCTAGGCCTTTTGCAGTATTCATGGGTACGGTATTATATGCAATAACACACGGACACCCACTAACAAAGGTTGGTGGATATCCATGTGTTATCGCCGATAATAACGTCTCCCTTGATATCGGTGCTTGTAAAAAAAATGATTTACAAAAATAGGAGGGGCGAGCGCCGGTGCACCCCCCCCCCCCCTGTCTGAATCTGCCCATTGCCTTAATATCTCTCCTCAGGTCCGATGCTACTGTGGTTACCGGGCAGCGGCGAGTAACAGCCAGACTCACTAACCTACTAACCTGTACCGGGCAGCGGCGAGTAACAGCCAGACTCACTAACCTACTAACCTGTACCGGGCAGCGGCGAGTAACAGCCAGGCTCACTAACCTACTAACCTGTACCGGGCAGCGGCGAGTAACAGCCAGACTCACTAACCTACTAACCTGGTACCAGCAGAACTGGCAGCGGTTGAAGGCAAGTGCGCCATCAACGTGTGGTACCGTGTCCACACGTTAGCAAATGGGGATTAAGTGCCTTGCCTAAGAATATAGAGCTAATGGGACTGCCCAAGATCTAACCTCCGATCTTTCGGCTTAAAGTCCAGTGCTCTAACCAAAGGATTTTTTTATGAAACAGTTTGTCGCGATGCCACACTCAGACTGTCGCGTAAAGTTCCATTGTCAAAGATTCCAAAACGTTCCTTAGTTCCGCCGATTTGAGTACAACATTGTGGGTTTTTTTTTCTGGGTTGAACAATCTTACTTCCACGCCCGCTTTAGCCATATATGGAGGACCTCTATGTACGCCTGCGTGCCAGGAAGTTTAATAAAATTTATGACATACTTGAAACTCTATCATCTGATTAATTGTTGGAAAGGGCTCTCTGAGCCCTTTCCAACAATTAATCAGATGGTAGGTTTGATCTGCGCATACCAGAACGTACAGATAATTATCATAAAATAAGTGACAATAGTCGCTTTCGGCAGCGTAAGTGTTAAGTATCTTCACAAACACCTCTTAGCATCATGCTGAAATCATAAATGAACAGCTGAACGTTGTATTTTACACGTTCGCAGTCCAGTTCGTCTTTATCACCAATAACAGCTTCTTGTACGGATCATCTGGACATACTTCAACATATATGTGTTGCACTCACTGCTTTCAAACAAATAGTGATTGGGTACGTGATCCAACACGCTTGATCTTCCGTGATACGCTATGTCATAAACTACGTCTGGGTAAAAAGATGTAGTCTGTGAATTATAGGCATATTATTTCTCTCTAGTACTTGATGCAGGGATGGTGCAGTGATGGGGTGAAATGGAAGCATGTTTTTTAGGGAGGACGTTTGAATTTCAGCTAGGTCTCGTGGCCGGAGTATGGTTTAATTTTTAAACAATAAATTAGTGCATTGCGATTTACGTCCTAAGATAAGGCTTAACCCTTTACCTAACGTAACGGCCAAAACCGACCAGCGCTATTCACAAAAATCGCCAATTAATTTTCATTATTTTTTTCATTTTTGCCTCAAAAACATAGGTTATGACCCATCTGTGGAACGAGCTCGTTCAAATGAGGGGGTCATAACCTAGTTTTTGAGAGAAAACAAGTTATTCAAGAATTCTGTTTGCAAGTGTCATCTTCTTTTTATGTTAAGTAAAGGGTTAACAGAAAAACGAAAAAAAAACAATATTTTCGTCTCCCATATTGCAAAAAATCATTTAGGGTAACCTGGGGTAATATGGACCCTTGGGTAATATGGACACCCCTCGTTTCGTTCCGCTAAACGAAAACTACGGTTCCGGGTTTTTAATGTTTTTGAAGATCTTGTGTCGTCTGTGAGATTCAACGTAATCAAGAATTAAAACTACGGAATATAAAAGAAAAATAGGAGGTAAGACTTTTCTATATATATTACTAAAATATTCTTTTTATGAAGATTTGTTCTATATTACTATTTCCACTGGATGGATGGAATCTGAATCTTTTTTCATACTTTGTATTTTACCATGCGTTCTCTAAAATCGAGTCAACAGCGTCCTTTTTATATTTTAATAGAGTTAGCTCCCTTATTTTAACGTTTCACACTGGGGTAATATGGACCCCTATTGTTGGGTAATATGGACAGGGGTCCATATTACCCCGAATCTTGTTTTTGTTAGCAAGGATGTAGGAAGGTAAACAAATTGGTGTACGTGTGTTTGTGTGTGTGCATGTGTGGAGGGATGTGTGTGCGGTGTGTGTGCGGTGTGTGTGTGTGTGGGGGGGGGGGGGGGGGGGTGGGGGGTGGGTTGGATGCAAAGGGGACGTCAATCACGCTCACAGTGCTCAGGATGCGCAGCATTACCAAATCCACGCAGCCTCACGAGAAGAGCACGAGAGGGGATGTCCCGCTTCTCTGTGTCGGGAGTCCGGGAGGCGTCTCGAAACAAAACACGAAAAAAATGAGGATCCGAACTCGTGCTCTTGACGATTTTGAAAATGCTGTGACTGACTCTCCACATGAGGACCTATGGAAACTGCAAATTTGAATTCTCTGCTCCCCCATTACCAGACTCGCTTCTTAAGTTATTCCTTTGGGCAAGGTTCTTCGTTTGTGTTTTGTTTTGAACTGTCTTCAAACATCGCCACGAGTTTGATTGGGACAGTGGGTTAACATATTTTAGAACTTTTTATTTGATTTGGTGGGGTAGGGGGGTAATTACACCGCCCGCCCTCCGCTGCCCACAAGGCCGCCGGGAGATCAAAAGGGCAGAAGGGACAGGCAGGGGGACCAGAGGGGGCACCCATATTGTTCAGGGCAATTTACGGGAGGGGTGGGGGGTGGGGGGGGGGGGGTAAGTGCCCACATGCCCCCCCCCCCTCTGATGGCCCTGGTTCCCATGCCACTGTTGGTAGCATTCTAATGTTTCGATAATTTATACTTTCAGAAAATGGTACATGCTTACCAAAGACGAAATCTGCGTGGACAGTCGACCGCGGAAAGTATAAAAAAAAAGCAATTGTAAGAGAAAAAGGGATTAAAGACCGCCGCTATAGAGCATTGTGTTCCACGAAATACCCTTAGAAGGCACTGTGAAAAGTTCGTGAATGGATCTGTCGTGAAGAAAAGTTTAGGGAGACATACGGTATTGACAGATAGATAGTGAAGAAATGGAATTGGTTTATGTCATACTGGATGTAGAACAAAAATTGTTCGGGATGACAGTAACCGACGTTTGTCGATTAGCGTTCAGATACTGTGAGACACGTAAAATAAAACATCCCTTTAACAACGAGAATGAAATGTTAGGAGCCGATTGGGCCAGCTCATTTTTGAAACAATGCAAACAACTTTCAATGAGAAAACCTGAGGCAACTTCAATGATGAGGGCTTTGGGATTTAATAAAACAAAAGTGAACTTGTTTTTCGGCGTCTTGGAGTCGGTTATGTTCACTGAAGGCAAACCAAACATACCAGACACGCACATTTACAATGTTGATGAATCTGGCTACATGATTTGCAATAAACCATCGAAAAGTTTAGTTCTTAAAGGCAAACGAGCAGTGGGGTCATTAACAAGTTCTGCTTTACTGGTAAAATAGGCCCCAGTCACCAATGCTTGGAGTGGAAGTCCTCTAAAATGAGCAACATGGGGTATAAACGATTGACTAAACTTGACTTTATCTCCACGTTGTGTGTGTCACGATTAGTCATGGTGCATAAATATGCTACTTCAAACACCAAAAAATAAATATGAACATTAGGAGCCATACCATGGCCAGGCACCCCTCTTCCAACATTTTTTTAACTTCTTTTGTACAAGCACCGACAACTGTTACAGAGGGCACTGTATTATCCGCCATAACACATGAAGTCAATGTATTATCCCGGATAATACCGTACTCCATGCCTAGCTAGTTCTCCTGCGAGGGTCTCAAGTTATGTGGGCAGTCATGTGTTGGCTTTTCCTAAGAAACATATTTTCACTGGAAATGTTGTGGTTGTTGAAAGATGCTGACCAGCGAGTCACACTGGGGTACCATTTTCCCAAATATTCTACATGGAAGTCATCGAATTGCGTGGATCAGATGATGCTGCTTGCATCAATGATCATTTTTGAAATGTGGGACCCCTCCCATCCAAAATCCTGTATATTGTCACGACCCAACCATTCACCCCCACAACACCCTCAACCCTCACCCACCACCATTTGAACATTGTTATATAATATCGCCTTCTTAGTTGAAGATTTATATAATCGGGTTTTATATTTGAGTTGGCTAAAGCATATGGGGTAATATGGACACACGGGTCCATATTACCCAAGGGCATGGGGAATATGGACACTTCTGTCCTATTTTAGTTTTCAGTAAAAGGTAATTACCAAGTAACTGGAGGAATCCTGGAAAAGAAATATGAACCAGTTAAACATGGATGACCTACACGCAATTTTTCTTCTACCCCATTTTATTTGAACACAGAAAAAAATTGAAAAATGCTTAAAGGGTCCATATTACCCCGGGTTACCCTACTGCATGGATCAAAGAAGCGGGATCTCTGTGAGTGCCAGACGAAAGTGATGCCGATGTATTTCGTAAAAATGACTATGTATTTATTTATTTATTTATTATTTATTTATTGGGGTTTAACGACACTTTCGACAATCAGTGTCACTTCGGGAAGGACAATTTCACGGGTGAAGAAGGCCAGAGTACCCGGAGAGAACCACTAAGCAGCGGCGAGCATCTGTCAGACTCCTCAAAATATCAGCTCCCCACAAGCAGGATTACCACTGGCTGAAGCCAAGTGAACCATTGACGTACAGCACGCCTTAGTACATAGCGCAATCGGAACCCACGTGGACAATCGGGATTAAGTGCCTTGCCCAAAGACACAACGCAGTTACCCCTCGTGGGGATCGAACTGTGAACCTTTCGGTTTGAAGTGCAATGCAGTAACCACCGAGACACCGAGCTCCCTATTTCACCAAATTTATTTATTTCATTTTATTTTATTGGTGTTTAAGGTCATATACTTATACACATCATATACTTATGATCGCTCAGACGGTCACCCATCCGACAATTAATCGAGCTCGACGTTGCTTAACTTCGGTGATCTGACGAGAACCGGTTACCGCAACGCCACCGCGCCCCCATTTCACCAAATGACTGGTGACGAGTGTCAATGACTATAAAGTGACCATGGGGACTTATTGTCAGCCGTTTTCCGCCTGTTTTAATAATGTTCTGATGTACTATTACTTTTAGCTTATGACTCAATATTTTTCACTACCGAAATTTCGGTATTTTGATATACGGTAAATCGGTATTACCACGATACCGATACTTTACGGTACACACGTCATACCGCCCAGCTCTATACAACAGGGGAGATAACTACGACATTCTCGCAGTATAAAAATGAATGGCCGATTTCTTGTTGCTGTTTTGCATTACTAACATTATGTTCCAATGTGTCACTTATGTGCATTCATGTGCAAAATCTCGGCCAGAATATAGTGTTTGACAACGCCCACAGCAGTTTATAGAATATATTGTTCGACAATGTTCGCAACGGCTTATAAGCTGGAAAAAAAAATACTCGAACGTGATGTGAATTGAAAAGAAATTTTCAAATTGTTCACCCACATTGTATTTTCTTTACTATCCATAATGTACAATGATTCAAAAGCCCATTGATGACTAACTGAGACATTATAAAGGTGAGGTATATGTATATATTATTCAAACCTATTCATTAACAACTGTAAACTGTACGGACCGGGTATCATAGTGTGACGTATTTGAGAGCAACTTTCAATGAGTCGAGAAGAGAGCAGTCCATGGAAATAAATCAACATGAAAAAAACCCATATCGGCCAATAACAGAATAAAACAGCAAACAGGGTCTATACACAATGAGGAGTGGGTTGGGGGTTGTGGTCGAAGCCGTGGAAGCGAAGGCAGCTGAACACGTCGCACCTTTTTCATGGAAGCATCGAAAAGCAGTTTGTGTCGCTAAATGGCGAGTGTAAACGGAGGTGGGGGTGCCGCTCCATTTTTAGCTTGTGATACGATACTTTGTCCAATCCCTGGAGGCACGCTGTGTCGGGGTACTACTGTGCAGTCCCCGTGGACTGAACATAATCCACGCGTGGGCAGTGATGTTCACGCATGCGTTTACGTGGTGCTTTATTAATTATATTTTTGATGATTATTCCTATAATTGATGTTTGAAATCTAATATTATTGCGTCCGTGGAAATATTGTTCACCCGTGGAAAGTGACCAGTCCACGGCGGCAGTACTGTAATAAAATCATTATTCGCCTCCTATAAAGTAAATTAAATCGATTTGTGCTCCGCATGGGAACAACCACCCTGCGGGGAGGGGTGGGGGGGGGGGAGTAGGGTGACAGAACATCCTCACACTCAAGTCCACCTTAGAAGTCTCCAGATATTACTGCCAGTGCTTCGAAAATCGTCTTGATACCAATAACGTCCTTCTCTAAAGGGGGGGGGGGGGGGGCGCTAGGGTGTGTGTGACACCCCTCCCAATAATTTCATTCATTCTGACCATTTCCATCTGTATTGAAGTCTTTCTTACGAGACTTTTGATTTGCTGCTTCAACGTATATCACGAATACTGTCGAACATACACACGGAGGTCTGTAGTACTAGGGGGAGTTTAGGTACGTATTAATAAAATACATTTCCACTAGGTATATACACCCCTCCAATCGGTCCCCTTAGTGACGCCCCTGATGGCAATGACCCACGAATGGGCGCGTAGAACATGTGTAAAAAAAGGTGCAGCAAATATAGAAGTTGTATTCCACAATATATACTATTCCAAAAAAGTAGGGGATATCCAAACTAATGATATTTTCGGAAAATGGTATTGGACAGGCGTGATTGGACACATCAATATGTTATCAAGTTTAGTGTGGATCATGAATGTCACCGACCCATGAAAACTTCGTGCGAGTTTTTCGCTCGAGCGCCGCGTTAATATCTGTGGGGTGCGTTTTGAAATTTTCATTTGTATTGGACGGGCTTTTTCGGAGGTCTCATCGTTCTTTTCTTGGTATCAACTCGTTCACCAATTTTTTGTGGTCGAAACGTAACTTTTGAGGTATGCGAAGACTGACACGTGACGAACGTTTACAAGCCGGTGGCATGTTGGAAGCTGGCAACAGGCAGACTGCAGTGGCTCAAATTCTCAATGTTATTTAATCGGTGATTATCAGGTTGTGGTCACGCTACCGTCAGACAGGCAATGTTGGTGACATACGTCGGTCAGGTCGTCCAAGGGCGACAATTGCTAAACAGGATCGTTTCATTCGAACCACAGCATAACGAAACCGCCATCAAAGTGCCTCAGAAATTGGACAGCAGCTGCACCGAGCGACAGATGTGCGTGTCAGTGAACATACTATCCGAAATCGCCTACACAGCTGGAATTTGTACGTTCGACGACCTCGAATAATTCCACATTTGACTGAACGTCACATCGCAGCAAGGCGTAATTTGTGTGGAACACGACAGCGCTGGGAAAATCGTCGGTGGAGCAACGTCATGTTTTCCGATGAATCGAGGTTCACTCTCGACTTTCACGACAGGCGAAACAGAGTGTGGCGGCGGCAGAACGAACGATACCATGACGTAACCGTTAGGAAGCACGATCGTTTTGGTGGTGGATCGGTTACGGTGTGGGGAGGAAAAACCATCACAAGAAAAACTGCATTATATGTCATCCAAGGGCGTGTCACAGGGCAGTACTACCGTGACCACATGTTAGCAGCTCATGTGGTGCCATTTGCGCGATGTCACGAGCGTCGATTCATTATCCAAGATGGCAATGCAAGAGCACACAGAGCCCATGGCCCCACAGAGTTCCTCCCGGAGCAGAACATCACAACGCTGCCTTTGCCATCACTAAGTCCAGACCTTTCACCAGTCGAGCACGTCTGGGATATGCTTGTGAGGCGCCTACCATAACGCCAACATCCCCCTACCAATGTCCAGGAACTCGCAGCTGCACTGCAGGGAGAATGGAATAACATCAGTCAATCTGATATTGGACGTTTGATGAGGAGTATGCCACGTCGGATCCGCGCTTGTCTCGCGAACCGAGGAGGATTTACAAGGTATTGAGGTCTTGGACTGAATGTGGTAAATTCTCTGACTGACCGTCCATGTCTTCTACAGCTCAGTGCGTGGAATGTGTGCGTGTCAGACACCCAACTGTCGCTGAAATCATTCATCAGATGTCACTGTGCAATGCCTCAACTGTCTTTTTGATGAAAATATAAATATATTTCTTCATATATCTCACTTTTATTAAATATCCCCTACTTGTTTTTAATAGTTTTGAATACAACTATAATGTCTTTGCACTTCCCTTTTCATTTTGATTCGGTACGCACCCGACACTGCTATCAAATTTTACACTCAAGTACATGATGTTTTATAACTGATGACGACATTGGTCTGAGCGTGAACTAGAAACCGGCGAATGGTACATTTTATATTCGCATCGAATCATCGAATCAGTGACGTCTTGAAGATGACCGAATCGAATCTCGAATCATCGAATCAGTGGCGTCTTGAAGATGACCGAATCGAATCTCGAATCATCGAATCAGTGGCGTCTTGAAGATGACCGATGGAGGTTGGGTGCTATATACCTGATTTATTCCGACTGTGATGGTTCAAGTCAAGACGGTACGCACCCAACACTGCTATCATATTTTACACTCAAGTACATGATGTTTTATAACTGATGACGACATTGGTCTGAGCGTGAACTAGAAACCGGCGAATGGTACATTTTATATTCGCATCGAATCATCGAATCAGTGACGTCTTGAAGATGACCGAATCGAATCTCGAATCATCGAATCAGTGGCGTCTTGAAGATGACCGAATCGAATCTCGAATCGTCGAATCAGTGGCGTCTTGAAGATGACCGAATCGAATCTCGAATCAGTGGCGTCTTGAAGATGACCGATGGAGATTGGGTGCTATATACCTGATTTATTCCGACTGTGATGGTTCAAGTCACGACGGATAAAATAATCCGACTACATTATCAAGGCATGCCTTCTACGAAGGCATGCCTTGATGATGTAGTTGGAATATTACCCCTAAAGGATTAAAGTTCATCGTCAACATTGCTTAGAAACTTTAAATTTGCATCTAACAGTGGTACATGTACTAGTGATATTGAAATTAGAATGGCTGGAGGCACGAGCACATATATTATTCATGGTAATGTAGCTGAAGTTGCACCTCCACCCCCCTTCCCCTCCCTCCCGGTAGGCAAAATTCCTACAACCACTGCATAGGTTCCAACAAGTGAAATCTTCCATTAGCACCCCCACCCCCTTGAGTTAAAATATTCCAATAACAAGTTTCAAGAAGCAGAATTCCATTTGTACGCCCCCTTGACTTTAGATTAGCCAATTGAGGATATCGGTAGTCACAAAATCCAATTACAAATCAATGTTTATTGTTTATTATTGATTGATTGATTTATTTATTGATTTATTTATTGGTGTTTAAAGTCGCATATTTCTGCAGAAGAGCTAATCGTGACCACAGGATGGATATAAAGTCAATTTTATGCAATCGTTTATACCTTTTTTAGAGGACTTCCACCCCAGACATTAGTTACCGGGTCCTAGTTTACCATTATAATCATAGTAAACAAGCACTGCTTCACTTCCAGGAATTACCACACGGGAAGGGAGAATTTTTACTACTTTTCAATCAATATTTGGAGGACTTTCACTACTTTTCAGTCTGGGCATTTGTTCCAAAATTTACTCGGTGGTGGCCTAGGAGACACTTTGAAAAGAATGCCCCAAATGCCTCTATTTTAAGGCTCTAAATGCCTGATGCGTGGTATGTCATCTGTAATTTCATGAGTTGACGCCCCATGCAGAATGAAAAATTTACGATTTGGGGGAGGGGGGCGGGGGGGGGGGCTGGTGGCTATGTTTTGCTTGTCCCACACCTCCTCGGTAGTTCAGTACTATTTTTGTGGCGTTTCTAAACAACGTTTTGTTTTTAATTCGAGGTCTTATTAGCAACGGTGGGACAGAGGGCAATTTCCCTTGAACCTAGACTTTGACCTCCCCAATTTCCGCACGCACACACGCACGCACGCACGCACGCACGCACGTACGCACGCACGTCTCTTTATTCCAGAAAACTTCAGCCCAGTGGTTGGTTTATACTGCAGGGTGGATCCTACAACATGACGACACTAGGCTCCATTGCTAGGTGACCCATGCCCTATACTTGAGGAATACTTTACAGCTAGTGAAATATATCTAAAGCCGGAGCATAAACCAGAATGCAAAGCTGCAGATTTAAAAATTGAGCGCAAATTTCTATTGTTGCAAGGGAAACTATCCCATCTCACTTAGCCATGTTTGGATCCCTGCTATGCTTCACTCCTTCAGACAGGTCTTCAAGTGAAGTTACGCCATCGTACTCGCATTTCTTCATTTCCAATGTCCAAAAAAGTGATGATTTGCCCCAAAAGCGATCAGAAGGCTTCATTCTACCACTGATCATTGCATTCAGATCCCACAGACGTCTGCTAAGATTTTGAACCCGCCGCCAGATGTCTGCGAATCTGAATACAATGTCATGATGCCACGACCATAAAAGGCCACTTGCGTACTTTCTCCTCTACCTTCATGGGGACCCTGTTCTCTCCCCTCCCCCTCTCCCCGAAACCATTTCTGGCGCTGTCACTGCTCATAAGAACCATTGTTCGTCTGTTTCTCTGGTAATTTTGCCATGCTGTCTCTCGGGTTGTTTAGGTTAAGTTATAAATACAGAATAAACGTATAGTGTTTTCAAGTAAAAAGATTATTCTTCGAACAGGATCAAGAATGAAACTGACGAGCCTCTGGCGAGTCAGTTTCATTCTTAATTCTACGAGTAGAATAAATTGTTTACTTGAAAACACTCTATGTTTATTTTATTTATCCCGAAAATCTTCTACAGGGCAGTCGCGACAAAATCGTGCTATTATTCGCTACAAAACACAGCGAGAAGTGAGGAGCACATTGGTCCAATTCGATCGACCAGCAAAATTGGCAAAAATAAACAAGGCACAGTAATACATTTCTGTCTAAAAATAATTCCCCTACAAACTTGAGCTAAACTTTCAAAAATATTTTATTATATGAGCAGTGTGTGATGTTTTCTACTGGCATTGTGTAATACTTTCAAAAAGATTTAAAGAAATCAACAATCGAACTATTAATTATGCTTGACAAATGTGGTAGAGGCCAGAGGTCAACAAGTCCGTCGCTACTAGGGGAATAAATTCTTTTAGTGTTAAACCTACGTGGAAAATTTATCACCCTTCTTTGGTGAATAAAGCAAAAATTTATCCAAGGCCGTTATTGTTCAAATAAACGGCCAATTATGGGATAAATAAAATTAGCAACTTGCCCCCGGTTGGTAGTAAAATTAACTAAACTCGATCTGTAAGTTAATTAATTTATTTGTTGGTGTTTATGGTCGCATATTTCTGCACACTGGCTAATCGTGACCGCAACATGGAAATAAAAAGTAAAGTCCAGACAATCGCTTATGCTCACGTTGCCTCTTTCAGAGGACTCCACCCCAGACATTGGTGATCGGGTCCTATCTTACCAATAAAACAGACCTTGTTTATCACAGTATTGACAGTAAACAGACACTGTTTCACTTCACGGGGTTCCCACGGTGATATCTGTAAATCAGGTATCTCGACAAAGGCTCGGCCGGGACTTTATTTACAGAACAGGTTTCGAATAAAGTTCACTTTAAACTGGGTAATGGTTGGAGATAGACAGATCGAGATCGTCCCCTGAGTTACAATGTGTTCTATGTGCCAGTAGGCACATATAACACATTGGAACTCAGGGGACGAGATGGCTGAGATCCTCCAGTTCATCTTTTCGTCCATTCGCAGTTTCAGCTTCTCATGGTTAACTTTCCAATCATGATGCTAAGCACCGACCACCCCGACGCTGAGTGGCCGTGTCTTTCGTTTCTGCTCTCTATTTTCTATCACTGTCAATTGAGTGGAGGGGGCGCGGTGGCTCAGTTGGTAGAGGTGCAGGCTGCAGGCCGAGAGGTCCTCGGTTCGAATCCCACCTACGGCAACCGCGTTGTGTCCTTGGGCAAGACACTTCACCCCCATTGCCCACGTGGGGGCGCGGTGGCGTTGTGTACTAAGGTGTATTGCACGTCGATGGTGCACCTGTCCTCAACCAATGCTAACCCTGCTTGTGTGGAGTCAGTATGTTGGGGAGCTGACAGTTGCTCGCCGTCGCTCGGTGGTTCTCTCCGGGTGCTCCGGCTTCCTCCACCCATAAAACTGTCGCGGTCATGATTAGCCATTGTGCAGAAATATGTGACCTTAAACACCAATAAATAAATAAATAAATAAATAATAATAAACTGAGTGAAGTCTATTGGCGAATGAATGCAGTAGGGGCACTCAAGAGCGGCTGATAATGGACATCCTTCGAATGGTACTCCCACTCGCCAAAAGGAAAGCTCCCAGGCCTTTAAATTCTTCCCAACAAACGACGGCCGTTATTAATCGTCATTAATCGTAGTTTGAAACTTTTTCCAAAGTTTTGCAGTGTTTCGGCAATATATAGTTTGGCCAGATTTCCCTGATGCTTGCAATATAGCTTCGAGCTGCTTCCCTTCGAATCAAACAATGCAACAGATAAATAATTTTTTTAAAAACCCACAGAGATCGCAACAGAAATGCAATCGGCGTCGATAGTGTCGTAAACGACACTGTCGACAGCGATTGCTTTTCTGTGTCGAATTCCGTATGGTCATGCACTTGAAGCTTGAAAACTATTATATTTCATATTTGTGGCATTTTTCAGTAAACGGCATGGGTAATTTACATTCAAATAGACCTTTGGCTCAACACTGGGAAACTAAGAAGGCTTCTCGATTCAGTCGAGTAAACTTACGTCAAAAGGTGGTGGGAGCAGTGGCGGCGCCATGGGGGGGGGGGGGGGGGGGGGGGGGGTATGGGGAGGGGGTACTTACCCCTCCACTTTTTTCGCCAAGCGTAGTAAAAAATACAATCATTTTAATTTTTGTATTGAACGTTGCGGTGTAATGGTGGGTATGCTTAATTCCATATTCCCAAGTGCAAAAAATCAAAGAAGTTTTTAAATTATGTGTGTGTGCCCCTCCCCCCTCCCCACCCACACACACACACATTAGCTGCAAACAACAAACAACAGTCGACGGCCCAAATTGCCGCTTTCAAACGGTCTGAAACATACCACTTAAGAGTATTCGAGGAATGCTAGAATCGAGAGCGTGCAACGTATCCGTTTAGAATGCAGCCTATTTGAGTGTCGTTTGGTGCTTTGTGCTCGCACTTTACAACAGCGTTCTTCCGTTAAAATGTCACCATGTACGACGTTTTCTATAACTGAAAGACCTAACCAATAAGTTTCAAAAGGATAAAACTGTTTTAATTTAATTGTCTGAGAATGCTCCAGAGAACACCATTTACAACGTAAGTTTTAAAAAAAATTCTCAACTTCGGGAGGGGACAACCCTCCCGAAACCCACCCGGCTCGGCGCTTCGCGCCGAGGCCGTCGCTGCACAGCGGGAAATACACTCTAAAATCGGTTGGGTTAAAAATCAACCCAAATCGACTGGGTTGAGTGAATATGAACCCATATTGGGTTCATATTCACTCAACCCAGTCGATTTGGGTTGATCTTTAACCCAACCGATTTAGAGTGTACCCAACTGTACCCACTCACTTCTGTAACTCCGGCGCCGCCACTGGGTGGGAGGGAACCAGTGATAATGGTGAAGGCCTATAACAAGGGGTTGTAAACTAGCATTTTAAGACGGCGACCTAAAACAGACGTCAAGAAGAAGAATATACCGGTGCCTTTTCTCCAGCCATGCGGGGCAACATCCATATTTGCCGTTGTGCCCAAATTAGAATGGTCTAAAGGTCTGAAATCTCCTACAGTTAAATTGTCAATTGGACGCAACAATCCTTATGGGCGTGAATTAGCCAATTCATTGGATTCTTATTGTCATCATGTTTATTAATCTCATATGCAGTTTTTATATGGTCGATAAATAAGTATACACTTACTTACATCACACATAACTAAGGTCTTTATGTTGGTTACCGAGGTCGACAGATACACGGTGTGCAGAATTGAAAGGAGAATATTGACAAATATGATGATTAACTTCAACTGACGACATTCACGTGAATTGAATAAACACTTTTAAAAGAGCTTCATTGATTGACTTGTGTGACTGCAATTGCCTTCACATTCAATGCCCAGTGGGATAAGTATGTGCAGGTGTATGTAGACCCGTTATTCATTTTCTCTGGCTATCTCTTAATTTATTATTATTATTTATTGGTGTTTAACCCTTGGAGACTTTAATTATCCTGACGTTCAAACGTCTCTGGGAATTCAGTTTCTCCAACGTTTTTCAAAATGCGACGTCAAATGTCTGAAAGTTTGAATTTGTTATTCAAAACGTGTTTTATTACAAATTATTGGAGAGTGCCCACAGGGCACTCTCCAATAATTTGCAATAAAACAAGTTTATGTAAACAAAGCATTATTTGTATTCGACTGAACATGATATTTAAGCAAGGAAAGTGTTGGCTTTTCCTCTGGTATCCTCATTTTTGGAAAGCCCTAATAGTGGCTTCTAGAACTCAACAAGTTACGGAGTCCTGACAGCAGGATTATATTAGTATTTTAAATTGCGATTTCCCCTCGGGAACCCCGGAAAGTGAAGCAGTGCCTGTTCACTGCGGTAAACAGGCTATGTTTTTCTTGTAAAATAGGACCCAGTCACCAATGGTTGGGAGGTGCAAACCCTCTTTAAAATGGGCAACATGGCTTATTAACGCTCACCCCTGGTCTTGAGGTGATACTCATGTTGCGGTCGTGATTAGCCGTTGTGCAAAAATATGTGACCTTAAACACCAATAAATAAGTAAATAAATTGCGATTACATTTGGCTCTACGGTTGTCACTGAGCACTATTCGAGAGAAAATAGAACTTGAGGTGAAAACTTTACAAAAATCGAAATATAATAACAAAACAAATGCCTACAAGGTATCAAAACGCTGTTTGATTTCCTACGTCATAAGACGTAGAAAAGTATCAAAGGGTTAAGTTCATATACTTATGCACAATGACTAATCATGATCGTGAACAGTTTTACGGGTGGAGGAAGCCGGAGTACCTGAAGAGAACCACCGAGCAACGACGAGCGGCTGCCAGCTCCTCAATATCGTAACTCCGCACTGCAGCACAGGCAGGGTGAGATTGGTTGAAGACATGCGTACCATCGACGTGCAGTACGTCTTAGTACACGGCGGCATCGTGCCCCCATGTGGGCAATCGGGATTAAGTGCCTTGCCCGAGAACACAACGCGGGAGTCCGAATTGATCGCTCAGACGGTCACATATCCAATGATTAACCGGTCTCGACGTTGCTTAACGTCGGTGATCTGACAAGAACCGGTTACCGCAACGCCACCGCGCCCATCTCTTGAATTATTATTTATTGGTGTTTAAGGTCATATACTTATGCACAATGGCTAATCATGACCGTGACAGTTCTACGGGTGGAGGAAGCAGGAGTACCCGGAGAGAACCACCGAGCAACGACGAGTAGCTGCCAGCTCCCCAACATCGTAATGCCGCACGGCAGCACAGGCAGGGTTAGATTGCTTGAAGACATGCGTACCATCGACGTGCAGTACGCCTTAGTACACGGCGTCATCGTGCCCCCATGTGGGCAATCGGGGTTAAGTGCCTTGCCTAAGGACATAACGCGGGAGTCCGAATTGATCGCTCAGACGGTCACCTATCCAATGATTAACCGGTCTCGACGTTGCTTAACTTCGGTGATCTGACAAGAACCGGTTACGCAACGCCCATCTCTTGAATAAAATAAGGTGAAAAGTGTTTTTCATTTTTGGAGCGTAATTATGGAAAGTAAACGATGGTATCGAGCGATGTGTTACGGCAGTAACAGAACAATCCGGCAGGGTTTGGTCAAATCTAAATCAAGTCCAACCGATGAGCGATCTACAGAAATCGTTTTGGCTAAGAGACATGCGCGTTGATTACCACGACAACCAGATATTTCAATGGAACACTGAATGTAATCTGGGAACAAACAATTTAACCATTTACCCAACACAGGCGATACTACAATTTATTATTTTAAATATAATTTTTTTAAAACAAAATCCAAAAATTTCAACAAAGCAATATCATGTGACACCTCATTGGAACCAACTCGACGATCTCATTCTAATGATAGGTCACATGATATGGATCTGTTGAAATTTCTTGGAAATTGTTTTTTCAACTGCTGAATGTGTATATTACGCGGGCGTATGCGGCTCCCGATTCGTTAGGTAAAGGGTTAAGTAGCTAATTAACATGCATTTGATCAACTCGACGATCTCGTTCTAATGACGGAGCAAATGGTATACATTTGAGGAAATAATGAGAACTGTTAGTTATTCAAGATAATATTGATATCGAAATAGAAGTAAAAAGTCAAGTTTGTGCAGTCGTTTATAGTAATGCCCATCATTTTAGAGGATTTTCCTCGAAGTCGTTGTTTTCTCAGTACATGTATTACCATACCAGTAGTACTGAAATGGTTAACCGGATAACCGGTGAGGATTTTCATCGAAGTCGTTGTTTTCTCAGTACATGTACTACCATACCAGTAGTACTGAAATGGTTAACCGGATAACCGGTGAGGATTTTCATCGAAGTCGTTGTTTTCTCAGTACATGTACTACCATACCTGTAGTACTGAAATGGTTAACCGGATAACCGGTGAGGATTTTCATCGAAGTCGTTGTTTCCTCAGTACATGTACTACCATACCAGTAGTACTGAAATGGTTAACCGGATAACCGGTTTTAAACCGGTTACATACCTAACCGATTTAAAAAAAACGTCAACCGGTAATCCGAACTGTCGACAGTGGTCGTCATTCCACAGTTAAAACGTAGATTACACATCGAAGCAGCGCTGTATATATTGATAAATAAACGACTTTGGCGTTCAAGACTTCGTTAATGATCGGCAATCTCCGTGAGTACTGAGTAACCGCAGAAACTATTCCGTAGTATGTATACAAACGAACGTTGTCGAGTACTCGACAACGTTCGTTTGTATACACACTACAGAATAGTTTCTGAGAATACTGCTTTCCAATTCCTATAGTTTTGATCCCAGATTCGGTGAAATAATGGCTACGGATAACCGGATATTATCCGGTTATAGCTCTCGGTTAGTCGTTTGTGAAAACGAGCCAACCGTTTCAGCCCTACATACCAGTGAATCAGACAATGACCCCCGAAAGTGACGTCATACGCAATATGTGTGTCGCATGGTTTGTCATAAAGCGCATGGTGTGTAATGTTGTGACGTCATCAGCGTGGTAATACGTCGTGTTTATGCACATGCGTAGCGCGTGTTGTTAGGGTGACACGTGATTCCGACGTCTATTTTTCAACAGGAAGCCGCTATCTTAGTGACTACTGAGTGGTTACTAATCGTCAAATAATATACTGGGGTGTGTTCTCAGAATATGTTCGATTGGATAGGAGTTAGACAATTTACCAGGAATGACCACAAAATTCAACATTATCGAAAACGACGCCAAAAACTTCTAGAAACCCATCATCTTGGATTGGACTCGATTTGTATGGGGGAGCGTAATACTCTGGAGTATAAATAGTGTGGGGTGTAGTTCGATTAACACATACAGTCAGTCAAACAAATGATGGTCTTTGATACCTGATTTAGGGTCCCAGCATGGAAATTATATAAAAAGTTGAAAAAAAACCAATGCGCCACGACTACTACTAGTATTCAACCCCAAATACAGTACGGCTGTCGCGGATTGGTCACGTTCCACGGGTGGGTAATATTTCCTCAGACTCCATAATATTAGATTTCAAACACAAATTGTTGGAGTAATAATAAACAAGAGGTCCCACAGGGCCTGAAGCGCTCATCTTGAAAAAAAAAAAAAACACAATATAAATAGAGTCCAAGAATGAGTCTGCATTAAGCAATCCATATCCATAGGCTACACATAGGCTTTGAGTCCCTCAGGAGTGACAAAAATAATCCGAGCATCATGCCTTTTCTTCAGTTGATCATAATGTAAAATGTAGAGCGCCCCTATGAAGCCCCTTGATACAACCTATGCGGATTAATCTTAGTTACACACCTCAAGAGTGTACTGAATACAAAATTTTTAATTCTTCAGCAAAATGGCCAATTCCGGCTCCTATAGGGAGCCCAAATATTAACCCAGGCTCTCGATTTAAACACAGTTGAACCTGATTTCCCTAGAGATGTTGTGTACCAAATATGAACGCATTCTGACGGTTGGATCTGAAGACGAGAAATTTTAATGAAATTTCTTCATATTGCACTAAGTTAAAATTTGGGCTACCATAGCGAGCCCAAATATTAACCTATGGATCCGATTTGAACAAACTTGAATCTGACCCCCTAGAGATGTTGTATACCAAATATGAAAGTATTCTGACTAGTGGATCTGAAGAAGAAGCTTTTTGAAGAAATTCCCTCATATTATACTAAGTTAAATTTCAGGTTCCCATATGGAGCCCAAATATTAACCTAGGCACTCGAATTGAACAAACTGGAATCTGACCCCCATAGAGATGTTGTATACCAAATATGAAAGCATTCCGACTGGTGGATCTGAAGAAGAAAATTTTTAAAGAAATTTCCGCATATCGCACTCAGTAAATATTTGGGCTACCATAGCGAGCCCAAATATATACATAGGGATCTGATTTGAACAAACTTGAATCTAACACCCTAGAGATGTTTCATACCAAATATGAAAGCATTCTGACTGGTGGATCTGAAGAAGAAGATTTTTAAAAATTATCCCCCATATTGAACAAAGTTAAAATTTGGGTTTCCGCAGGAAGCCCAAATATTAACCTAGGGACTTGGTTTGAACAATCGTGAATCTGACCCTCATAACAATGATGTATATCAAACATTAAAACATTCTGACTGGTGGTTCGGAAGAAGAAGATTTTTAAAGAATATTCCCCATATTAACCTATGTAAAAAAATTGGGCTCCTGTATTGAGCCCAGATATGAACCAATGGGCTTTATTTTAACAAACTTGTGTCTAACCCCCATATGAATGCTGTATACCGAATATCAGAAGAATCTGATGATCGGTTCTGGAGAAAAGATGTTTTAAATTTTTTGCAAATATGCTGACTCAGCATTATTTCGATGCCCGTTACAGAACACCCTAACATAACCGACGGCAATTTTTTTACCATTCAATTCTACTGGTCCTAAGGATACTTCATACCAAATAACAGCTCTCTGTTCCGTGTGGTTTGGGAAATATGGGCGTTTGAAAATATTTCTATTTTTAGCTCCCAGGGTTCCCATGCGGGAATTTTTTTTTTGCATGGGTCAAAAACTTATGACCCAACAATACCACATACCAAATTTGGTTTAAACCGGACCATCGGTTCAGAAAATAGAAATTTTGGGCGGGGCAAAAAATCTTAACCCTCCCATAACAAAGCCAAATATAGATTCACGAACTTCGTTTGAACAAACTTCATTCTACACCTCAAAAGGAAGCTCCATAGCAAATATCAAGTCATTGTACACACTGGTTCATGAGAAGAAGATTTTAAAAATATTTTGGAGCTTTTTCCCCCACTCCCTCCCTATTGGGCTGGGCATGTTGAGTTGAACAAAAATGAAATGCCCCTTCGGGACCATCATTCACACAAACTTTCACTTGAATTGGCTCAGTGGCTTTGGAGGAGAAGACCAAAACATGGTGTTGACGGACGACGGACGACGGACGGAGAGAGATGAGATTAGCTCAGCTTGACGTTGTCAAGATGAGCTAAAAAAATTAATCAATGAAGCACCGGGTATAACCCGGTGCTTCATTAATTAATATTTTGCTGCTGATGATTTTTATCACCTGGTAAACGCATGCGTGAACATCACTGCCCACGCGTGGATTACGACCAGTTCACGGCGACTGTACTGTAAATTTCCAATAACTCTATAATCCCGACTAATATTTCACCCCCATTAATATCATGATGGGGTTGGAATAGCTGGAATTATTTTCTTAGTCGGGACTTATGCTTTTAATCTTTCCTGTAGATTTACATCACTGTGATGTGTCTGGAATAGCTGGACTATTTTATAAGTCGGGACTTGAGCTAGCAGCATCGGTACAAATCAAGCTGACACGCCCCCATCCCTTTGTCCGTCATCGTCGTGACGGCCTTGTATAGGGAGTAAGTGTGCTTGCGGTGGGAGTAGACCTATTTATTCCAGTTGTTTAGGCCTACTTATTCATTATTGTTTTAGTATTTTGTTGATTTAGGTTAGGATTGCCTCTGTTTGAAAAATGTTTTATCCCTCACTGTTTCCGTATCACTACTATACCATTCTGTACATACATGTCACGCGCCACACATCTGGATATCATGTGACACGCGAACACTGTTAGATTTACATGTAAACTTACATTCGTGTTGAGAAATGCTGCAAGTGTTGACAGTTAGAAATACATAAACATTGATCATGTATATTGATTTATGCGGTAACTGTTTATACGACAAGATTGGCATCGTTTTTTCTCAACACCAATAATGTACTTGATAAATGAAAACGTTATCAGATGATAATAAAAATGATTCCCCAGACTCCTCCATGTTCCAATATGCATGTTTTTTTTACAACTTGTCACTGTTCTAGTTACACAATATTCTTTTTTTTTTTTTTGGAAAACATCTAAATACATTTATATTTGTAACTACACTATATGTACATGTATATTGTGAATAAAAATATTGTATTGTATTGTCCGACGAGTAACAAAAGTCTAAGCATACTCGGAGAAAACACTCTGAAAACGAGAATATATTTACTGGGCACAAGCGGTGCTTATGTCCAGGTCGCATTGACCGAGTGAAGGCACAAAACCGCACAATGTGCCTCTGAATTCAACTAGACCTAGAAAAGATGTGTATGGCCTTTTTGGATATCAAAAAGGCATACGATAGAGTATGGAGGGAAGGAATGTGGCGCAAGCTGGAGGCTATGGGCTTAGGAGGCGAGCTTGTTGGAATTATGAAAGCATTATATAAAGATGTACAGAGTGAACTTAGCCTGGGAAACATTACAACGAAACGTGTGCCTATGGAGATAGGCCTAAAACAGGGGTGTATCCTTTCACCAATCCTGTTTGCATTGCACATCAAAGGTTTAGGAGATGAACTCCTGCGTAGCGAGGAGGGGGGTAGCAGTTGGGGACCATGGCCTTCTCGTCCGAGAACCGCGACAAATCAGCGGCTGGCCAAAGTGTTATTATAATATTATATTAGAGAGGCACTGTGTCATAATAACACAATGGAAGTGACTAGGGAATATGCGATATCGGCAATCTCTCAGTTAACCCTTTACCCAACGAATCGCCCGCATCCGGCGCGTAATATGCAAATTCAGCAGGTGAAAAAATATTATTTTTCGAAAAATTTCAACAAAACCATAGCATGTGACCCCTCTTTGGAACGAGCTCGTCACATGAGGGGTCACATGATATGGTTTTGTTGAAATTTTTCGGAAAAATTTGAAAAATTATATTTAAAATAATAAATTTTGATATCGTCTGCGTTGGGTAAAGGGTTAAACAGTTTACCGACGTTTGTATCATTAAACAGTTAAAAACCCCGATAATTTGTTTTATAGCAAAAATAATAAACTGGCCCCTTGAAATATATTCAAAATAAAGGTGTATTTTATTATTTTCGCTGTAAAATCAATTAGACAATCACAAATCGAGTTTTTTAATGATAAATGCGCGACGAACACCTGTGGTTTAACATTTGAACGCGTTACGCGTAAAATTATTTATTTATTTTTTTATTAGTGTTTAATGTCACTTTCAGCCTATTTAGATATATGATGACCGCAATATATATATGTATTAGGGCTGCACGATATCCTAAGCTGAATACCTATGTCGGTATTCCAAAAAATACCGCGGTGTACCGGTATATAGAAAGACTGTTCAGATATCTGAACATACGTACCACAATCGGGGCTTGGGCCATCACAGTGGAATGAATTAGCATGCTTTGGGGATACAGTTCAAATAACCCTTTACACAGCGCAGACGATATCAAAAGTTATTATTTTCAATATTAGTTTATCGAGTTCCCCCCCCCCCCCAAAAGTCCACAAAATAATAGCATGTGACCCGGGGGCGCGGTGGCGTCGCGGTAACCGGTTCTCGTCAGATCACCGAAGTTAAGCAACGTCGAGCGCGGTTAGTAGTTGAATGGGTGACCATTTCAGCGACTGATTCGTGCTCCGCGTTGTGTCCTTGGGCAAGGCACTTAACACCGATTGCCTACATGGGGGCACGTTGACGCTGTGTACTAAGGCGTACTGCACGTCGATGGTGCGCATGTCTTCGACCAATCTAACCCTGCCTGTGCCGCGGTGCAGAGTTCAGAGTTACGATGTTGGAGAGCTGACAGCTGCTCGTCGTTGCTCGGTGGTTCTCTCCGGGTACACCGGCTTCCTCCACCCGTAAAACTGTCACCGACATGATATGACCCTGGCTGTTAATGTGTCGTTAATGTGTCGTTAAACCCTAATGAAAAAAAAAAAAATCATGTGACCCCTCATTGGAACGAGCTCGACGAGCTCGTTCCAATGAGAGGTCACATGATATGGTTTTGTAGAAATTTGAAAATGTTTTTCAACGGCTAAGTTTGTATATTACGCAGGGCGGATACGGTAGATTCTTTGAGTAAAGGGATGATCGAGACTACAATTAAAACTCAAGGCATCTTAAAAATTAAATTGTGCGGAAATAAATAATGTCAATAAACCGATATTTTTGTAATTACACCGGTATTCAATCAATACTGGTTTGAATACCGGTATGTATCGGTCTATCGATATACCGTGCAACTTTAGTATGTATTCACATTTAGCCAACCAATGCTGGTCACTTTAGTTGACTTCCACCCCAGAAATTGAATCCTATTTTACAAGTATAGCCGAACTTGTTTACCGCAGTAGACAAGCAATGCTTCATTTCCAGGGGTTCCCAT
Organism: Pictodentalium vernedei; assembly: GCA_031216915.1. Classification (NCBI taxonomy): domain Eukaryota; kingdom Metazoa; phylum Mollusca; class Scaphopoda; order Dentaliida; family Dentaliidae; genus Pictodentalium; species Pictodentalium vernedei. The sequence goes on from CM062295.1 coordinate 776,863,060, forward strand.
GAGGGTTACGAAGGCAGGCAACACAAAAATATCACACTGGAATGAGAATCAGTAATAATTTAATCATGCAGCCCTATAGGTTTGAGTGTGTGTGTGGGAGGGGGGGGGGAGGGTTGGGGAGATGGGGGTGTCAGTGTTCATACTGGCCCGAAATGTTTTGGTTCCAAGAAATCTTATGCCTCATTTCGGTCCTATCTTTTTCTGGCCCTCCTAAAGTATCGGAAGTTCGATATGTCTATTAACTTCTTTGCATCCTCCCATACTAACGAGAGTTCTAAGACCAGGTGGTCTGGGATGTGGTGTAGAAATTAAGAAATTATTCCCTACTGTTGATATTTCAGGAGCGCGATGGACGATTTACCTCCCCTTTAGATGTACAGTTTCCAACGCTAAGGTAGTATATATAGTCGCCTTTGTACTCTTCTTTTATGCCCTCTGTTTTTGCAAATACATCTCATATACGTGCCAAATTAATCATTTTGAATGTTCCCTACCGGCGATATTTCAGGAGCGCAAGACATAAGATACCTCCTCGGGTGATATACAGTACCAAGCGCTATGGTAGTATATATAGACGTCCTGGTACTCTTCTTTAATGTTTGCTGATTTTCAAAGAACTTCAATGGACGTGTCCAATCAATCGTTTCTCTTAGCATCGTTAAAAGTTATGAATTGGATTATCGAGGCACCAGTTTTCGCGCAACTACAGAGAGACACCTAAAGTAGTAATAGCTGCACTTAGTGCCTTATAATAACACTTATCCATAGAACAAAGGGACACCTGAAGTAGTAACAGCTGCACTTAGTGCCTTATAATAACACTAATCCAAAGAACAAAATAACGGTTTCCTGATATTTTTAGGTACAAGGGAAAAGTACTCGAAATTTTGTTTGGAAAATTACAGAAAGTGGCAATACTATGACGCCATTACCGTGTTTTTTAAGACAGTTGTATTGGTGGCTATAGGTGGCCATAGAAGAAGTAGAGGCTACAGATAAAGGCAGTAATGCCAGCAGACTCCGGCAGTAACAAGCGTCAACAGTTAGCTAGGAGTAGAGAATAAAAACGCTTCTGATTTTTCAATTCCAATGTGGCATTCTTACGCCTCTCGCTTTCCGAATTCACAAGGACCAGTAAAAGCTCTGTTTTTGGGCCTGCCAAGGAAGAGAATTGCACCGAAATATAGCGAAAGTAACCGAAGCAAGGGCGCAATCTCACTGGTTGACATTTCTGGTGTTCTGCAATCGGGTTGGTCAGTTCTGTCCGTACTTACTGTTTCAATGTTTTAGGGCATTTAGAACAGAAGTAGAATATGGTTTGAAGCATGCAAGTCGGACGAAAAACTACAATGAGTAATATAGGGGAATTCTGTTTTCTTTAAAACTTCTACCAGAGTGTGAACACCGTAAGGATTAACCTGACTTCTACGGAAAAGGGATTTGGAAGGAGTGCCAGATGTGTAATTTGGGCGCGGTGGAGACCCTGGAACACTTTCTTATAGAATGCCCAAAATACCAGTCTAAAAGAATAAGATTCACTGGGAGTATAATGGGGAAGTGGGATGGGAGAATGAAGGACACGTGGTTAGGGGGCGACTCAAAGGAGAGGGTTAATATGCTAATCGGAGAGATTGGGAAGAATGGGGCAAGGGACGTCATCAAGCAGTTCGTCTCCGAGTGTTGGGAGGAGAGAAGAAGCATAGGAATAGGGAGGCAGTTGGTAGAACAGGGGTAACCAAGGCCTTCTCATACGAGAACCGCGACAAATCAGCGGCCGGCCAAAGTGTTATTATTATCCTAGAAAATCAATCTAGAATGGCGGCATAAATCAACACCTTGATGAGACGCGTGTAACCTTAACAATCGGCGGTATGCTTGTGTGTTATAACATCACAGGTCAACATGGCAATAATGACAAGAGCTGAGTAACCATGAGCACGCGCGCACCCACACATACCCTACATCCACCACTACACACACAGTTTTGTTTAACCTCTTTGTGGGAACTTGTTTTCATCTGCTTTTATTCTTGATGACAAATAAGTGTCCACAACATCTGTCAAGCAAACCCAGTTCCTAACCCAATACTTCCTTTACGATAGCTCAAGGAAAACAGAGGAAATCACTGTGGAACCCAAACATTAAAGTCCAGGTTCTCACAAAATCGCAAACAGACCCCCTCACACATACTCCTACACATACATATACACACACAAATACCCTCACGCACATACACGCAGGGGCCAATGTAACTGCTTGTTGCTGGACGTGTTTTTTCCTCTTATTAACAGTGACAAACGAGTCTCTTCAAAAACAAGCAAACAAACATTAACTCATTGTTTTATTATCACGATATGATATATAGGCCAGCCAGTTATACGTTACTAGTGAATAACAGCAAGGGGGCTAAACTATCGGAGGTGTGTGCCCGGACATTCAACACTTTATCTAACATGAAAAGCAGACGACACTTGCAAACAAATTATTAAATAGCTATTGTTTTTCATTTTTGTAGTCAAAACATACCTGATGACCCTTCAGTGGAACGAGCTCAACAAACTCGTTCCAATGAGGGGTCATAAGCTATATCTTTGACGCACAAAATGAAAAAATAATGAAAATTGAATGACAATTTTTGTGAAAAGCTCTGGCCATTCTTGGCTGTTTCGTTGGGTAATGGGTTATAAGTTAAGAGTTTTATATAGAACTACTTTGATCCTTCACAATTTCTGCTGCCGATTGTTTTATGGACAATCCAAAAATTAATTTGGTGTTCAGACAGTTGATGCACCAGATCGTCCGACATGCAACTTATATCAGTACCAGATAATAATTGCATATCATGCATCTTGATACTTTAATATACAATATTTGCTATGAAAATATGAAGGGAATACCATGGAAACAATCGATCGTTCGCAATATATATATGGATTATAATGTATAAGTTCCGTATTAACCCATCAAACACTGTATTCCTGAGTTTTCTTGTCTCACAGTTTGGAGCCACAAAAATAAGCGAGTCAATGTCGTGATTGAATGAGTTGGCGTAATAAATTAAATTAATTAAAGAGTTGGGTGCGTTCGTTCTGAAAACACACTTTGCTCCACAGTATATGAACACGCCGTTCCCGGACGTTACCAAGATGATCGATTGGGGGTGGGGAGTGGGTAAACAAGGGTTGTCCCGACTGTTATTGCTCGTCGAAGGCATGCCTGGATGATGCAGTTGGAATATTAATCATTAGAGGCAGTGTTTAAAAAAAAAACTCAAGACCTCTTTGAAATTTTTTAGTGAATAAATAAAATACGCTCTTGCTCCTCTAAAGGTTTTCATATAATGGGATTCACGTATAGTAACACTCACTACCGGAATATTTGCGGTTGACGTAACGAAAACTGCCTGCCAATACTTGTTTTAACGATTATGTCTCACTGTGCATGTTCTTAAACACTTGTGAACATCTTGCATCACATATGTCTTGACCAGTGTATCAGTACGATATGACAGATCCAGTTCACCTTGCACATTTTATGCCCCCTCCCAACACACGCGCATTTTCTTTGAGCGTCAACCACGTCAGAGAATATTAAGTTAAAAAACTCAAAAGTACGTGTTGTCAGTTGACGCCCCATGTAGATCGTAGAATTCATGATTTAGTGGGGGGTGATGGGGATTTGGTGGGGGGGGGGGGGGGGAGAGCAAGGCTTCCCTCTATGGTTATTAGTCGAGCGAGAGATATAAATATATATTATATCTGTATTCTGTACCTTAAGCAGGAAATTTGAAAAAGAGATTGATTCTCACTGATTTCATCTGCATTACATGGTATAATTCATTGTAAACAACTAATCCTGGGGGATACCGAGTAATTTCGTCTGGACTGTGCCAGTTCCATGGACGCTCGATCTGCTAGCATGCCTTTTGGGGGCTTGTCGGTAGTCGAGTGGTCTAGGGCGCTGGTCCAGTTTCGCTAGGCGATTGGTGCCGCAGAAATGTACTATCATCAAGGCAGAGGTTCGATCCCCATCGGCGTCAGAGCCTTTCATCCTAAAAAATGCATAACAGAAGTGCCGAATTCTACATTCTGTACCTTAAGCAGGAAATTTAAAAAAGAGATTGATTCTCAGAGAGAGAAGATAGAGAGAGAGAGAGAGAGAGAGAAGGGGGGGGGGGGGGGAGAGGAGAGAGGACATGATAGTATCTACTTATAGAAAACATTACTTACCGCAAAAATTCCGTTTTGAATTCCATATGGTATCATTGTCATGCGCATCAAGGCAACTATTTTCCATCCAGATTTACCTTCAACTAAAGTAGTTATTCCAGTCAAATAATCACTAGAGAAGTGCATCCTGTTACAGTGTTTGAAGAAGGTTTGTGTCGACAGATGGGAAATCACCAAACCAGGTCCGCTTAATAGAATAACGACACATGGACCGTACACAACACCGTACAGATAACCAGAAGCTATCAGCAACAACACAAACCCCCAGGATACAGGGAACGAAACTAATATGAAAAGAAGTTGTAGAGCAGCCATGGTGGTGATCCAGCTTTCGTTTTCAACAATGATCAGAAAATTCGTTATATAGTCTCTACAGTGACTTGCTGCCAGGATACCAGTCACGACCAACAGGAGTGCCATCACCAGTTTATGTTTCAAGTTGTTTCGAAGAACACCACATTTAGACGGACCGAGAGGTGGTAGTTTTTCTTTTTTGCTGGATTCTATATCTTTGGAAGCTTGAATAACAACAGTCGGAATGATCTTTCCTTCATGAATGGAGATTTTTCCGTTTGAGACCAAAAGAGGTGTTTTTAACTGAATGTCATTTTGATGAAACGTACTCGCCGGAAGATTTTTATCCGGTTTTGTCGTACTGTCAACTGGATTCTCTGAGCATACCATCGCATCTTTATAGTTAACCCCTCTGCTATCTACAAATTTTGGAATACGAAACTTTGATTTTCTGATTCCTTTCGGTGCCTCCTGAAAAAAATAAAGCAAAATCCTTTGTATTATTCGTAGCAACTTTTCTCGGTGGTGGGGTGGGGGTAGTCCTAACTAGGACCCTCTGGTCGTTACCTCCTCCTCCCACTTCTGATCCCTTACCGGGTGTCGAACCCTCAGCAATCCCTAATGGCTATCAGGAGTCCAACACATAAACCGCTAGACCATTGCACACCGCCAGAAAACGATGGCTGGAAGCTGGCTTTTTTAGATGAAGTTCTCATGATGACTTGGTTCAATTTCCTTTCGGTGGCAGCATGAAGGTGTGAAACGCGCTGGCTACAGTACGACGAGAGTGCTATGGTTGGCCCCAGACGGAGACTGACACGGGCTTTGAGTGTTTTTCGAAGGACACAAAAAGGTGCTGTGGCCGCCTCCACTGGTAATGGTACTGCAGTGATGGTATACTGGTGATGGTATATTGCAGCGTGAGTGTGGGCATGTGCGTGAGGGTGGATGAGTGTGTGTGTGTGGTGGACGGGGGCAAATGGGTGGCACCGTCTACGTGGAGGGAAACCTCCTATGCCCCCCTCCCCACCCCATCCGTAGCGCCTCCACTGGTGATGTGAAACTGCAGTTTGATAGTGGGCGTGTGCGTGATTGTGAAAGGGTGTGTGTATGTGGTGGACGGGGGCAGATGGAGGCAAAGTCTACGGGTAGGGGAAAAACATCATACGACCCCTTTCCCCTCCGTAACAGCTCCACTGGTAATGGTATACTGTAGGGTGAGGATAGGTCTGAGCTTGAGTATGAATGGGTGGCGTAACATTTGATAAAGCGAAAGTGGATAGTCCGCGAATAGACAACACAAACATCACCTTACTGGAAAGAAGGATCGGTGATAATTTAACCCTTTCCGACTGCGGTTATTACGTTTTAACGTCACGAAGAATCAGGTTTTGGCGACGTCAAAAACAATCGTTAGCCCTTTGGACCCTGGTGGTATCTTCCATATCAGTTCAATGACTGCAACAGGAAGAGCCCATATTCATTATTTGGGGGTACACCAATTAATATTTGCAACGTGCAGCCTTTTGGCTGCACGTTGAAAATATTGATTGGTCTACCACACACATGCACTTAGCATCCATCCTATTTAAAGAAATTATGAAGTAGCATATTCCTGGCCGGAAAAGCGGCCGCTCAGGTTCAAAGTCGGAGTACGTAATTTCACATACCGTAGTCGCAACGCACGGGAATTTTCGTACCTAATATTACGTACCGTTGTCGCAAAGGGTTAATCCCACGTACCTTTGTCCCTTTCGGGTTTTAGGAATAAATTAACACTGAACCTCCCCACAACTGCAAGATAGACTCATTCATTTCTTGATGCACAGTAGTTTAAAAAAAGATATCATTTCGACGTCAAGGTATTGTTTTACTGGGGTTTAACAACACGTTCAAAAGTCAGGATCACAGTTATACTCGTAGAGGAAGCCGGAGTACCCGGAGAGGACCCCCAGGCAGCGTCGAGCAACTGTTAGACTTCCCAACGTACTCGCAGTGCATAATAATTAACAGCCGTTGAAAGCAAGTGCAACGCTGAGGTGCAGTACGCCTTTGCACACAGCGCCTTTATGCCCCCCCCCCCCCCCATCCCCTGTGGGTAATCGGCATTAATAGTCATTCCCAAGGGCACAACTCAGTTACCGCTGGTCAGGATCGAATCACCGACCTTTCAGTTTGAAGTTCAACGCTCTAACCACTGAGTCACTGCGTCATCTGGTGGAAAGGGGTAAAAATGTCTACGTGCAAAAATTCCCCGTGGAGGCCGCTCCTACCCAATCAACAAAAGGGCTTACAACTTATATCTCTCACTTGCAACTTCCTGTTCGTGCCTGTTCACTTTTTGCATCCTCGGGGGCGTGACAACTGTTACTTATTCCCAGTTCCTATTCGACAGTTGTTATCAACCGAAAATCGGTTGATAACAAATGTCGAATTGGAACTGGGAATAAGTAACGGTTGTCACGCCCGTTGCATCCCCGTGGTCAACTACACAGATTTGGCAGATTCGTTAGAAAAAAAGAAGAAAAAGGATTAGTAATTTTCCGAAACTCGTTCACACTCTGTTCAGTAAAATAAATTATATTTTATGACTTACCCCCATGATGACGTCAACTGCGATAATCCAATCCTGGTGACCAATGACAATTTTATAAAACAAACAGCCGTGCTAAATGCAGCAACATAAGGTTTTACCTTCTCTCCCATTCTCGCGATGAACTCATCAACAAGAAGAAGAAGCAAGTGCCATTGAACGACATGTTTTGATACGTCCAGTATTTCTTATTGATGTAATCTTTCAATACTTGTCACACAACTCAATGGAGACTGAGGCAACTGAAAAAAAAATCATTAATTCTTAAAATACGCAACTTCTCTTTGTTATTCGTGATAAGCAGACACATATATAGGCTATAATAGCATAGCTGATAAAGACTACCCGTGTTTTAGAACTTTATTCGTGTGATCGAAGTACATTTTGCTCTCTACATTTTATACATAATACGAATCAATTAATCCTTACCTAAATGCCTATTCAGAAAAAATCGAACATTCAGATAATTTTTTCAAGATTTGCCTCAAAAACATGCCATGAATCCCTCACTGGAAAGAACTCGTTTCACCTGAAGACAATAAGCACGTTGCGGCATTAAACGAAAGACAATAAGCACGTTTCGGCATTATTCATTAGTAAATCATAATTGTCACCACATTTGGACTCTGTAATGCCAGATAACAAGGTGCAAGGACATTTTTAAATAACATTAGAAAAGAACAACACGGCCGAGTTTTCCTAACACCAAGGAAATCTGAAGTCGCGTCCATGTAATGAATTATAGCAGGTGCCCGAGCATTGGCGATACGGGTAAAAAGGGTCTGTAAAAGTGTTAAATTCTGAACAGTTGCCTGAACAGCCAGATGACATGGCTAGAAGGCGGAGGAGTAGAGGAGGGGGCATGGGGACCTTTCCCCCTAACTCCACCCCAAAAATCCTGAATTCTGCTATGTACATGGTGCATCAACTAATGAAATTACAGATGACATATCACGCTTGACGTTCTATCAAGCCTAAAAAACGCTCCATTCGGGGCATACTTTTCAACATTTCTCCGGGGGGTAGACCCAGATTGAATAATCTCTCCCACCCCCAACCCATTGTACGAGAGAGGGACAAAACCTTGATACCATTTCAAAAATCAAATCTTCGACCTGCGGCATAAACATACGTGGGCTCCCAAAAAGATCCCATGTGCTACCCCAAACATTGATTCCTGGCTACGTCACAGGTCTCAGACAGTATGTTCACTTCCGGGTTTGCACGAGCTAATTTCATTTATCACATAGTTTATTCTTGCACACTAAAGATAAACGACTTTTATAATTTAATTTGGCATCAGTTTTTATTGTCAGTGTCAATGTCGGCTTATTTCAGATGAACCCTTTAAACCCCAGAACCCATTTTTACGGCCCGGTAACATGATTTATTTATTTATCTATTTATTGCTGTTTTAAGGTCACATATTTCTGCACAATGGCTAATCATGACCACGACAGTTTTATGGGCGGAGGAAGCCGGAGTACCCAGAGAGAACCACCGAGCAACGGCGAGCAACTGTCAGCTCGCCAACATACTAACTCCACACAAGCAGGATGAGCATTGGTTGAAGACACGTGCAGGATCGACGTGCAGTACGCCTTAGTACACAGCGCCACAGTGCCCACACGTGGGCAATGGGGGTGAAGTGTCTTGCCCAAGGACACAACGCGGTTGCCGCAGGCGGGATTCGAACCGAGGACCTCTCGGTTTGCAGCCTGCACCTCTACCTATTGAGCCACCGCGCCCCGCGGTAACATGATACTTCATAATTTCATTAAGTAGGTTGACTTTTGAATGAAGATGTGGTGTAGACCAATCAATATTTTCAACGTGCAGCCCTAAGGCTGTCCTTCACTGATAGCCCCAAGGCTGCACGTTGAAAATATTAATTGGTCTACAACCCAAACCCACTAGGGTTCAAGGGGTTAAATTCTTAGATTTGTCCGTTGTGCAAAAATCCTCAGCTGGTTATATTAGATAAATGAGAGCGCGGTGGCTCAGTAGGTAGAAGTGCAGGCTGCAAGACGAGAGGTCCTCGGTTCGAATCCCACCTGCGGCAACCGCGTTGTGTCCTTGGGCAAGACACTTCATCTCCATTGCCCGCGTGGGGGCACGGTGACGTTGTGTACTAAGGCGTACTGCACGTCGATGGTGCACCTGTCTTCAACCAATGCTAACCCTGCTTGTGTTGACTTCGTATGTTGGTGAGCTGACAGTTGCTCGCCGTTGCCCGGTGGTTCTCCCCAGGTACTCCGGCTTCCTCCACCCGTAAAACTGTCGCGGTCATGATTAGCCATTGTGCATAAATATGTGACCTTAAACATCAATAAATAATAAATAATATTAGATAAACGAATAAAAGTATTGTATTGAGATAGAGTTCTGTACGGTACACCACATGCATGTCCGATTCATTGAATATATCACATGCTTACATGTAAATGTGTTTTTTTTTTAGGTTTCCGTTGACGTTCAGCCGAGATTATTTTAAGGGAGCGGATAACATGCCCATCCCAGACATTCGGTTACACATTTGATATGACTGAACAGTTCCACTTGACCATCAAACTGCTGCATTGGTAGGTGTTCCATAGAGACGAATTATTAGTAATGAATGTTATTTATTTATTTCCGTTTTAACAGGTTTTAACGACACTTTCGACAGCCATGGCCACCTCGTGTCGGATAGTTTTACGGGTGGAGGAAATGTCAGACTCCCCAACGTACTAACTCTAAACGAGCAGGGTTAGCATTGGTTGAAGACAAGTGCCCTATCGAAGCTCAGTACGCCCCAGTAAACAGCGTCGCCGTGCCCCCACGTGGGCGATCGGGATTAAGTGTCTTGACCAAGAACACAACGCAGTTACCCCTGGCGGGGAACTGACCATGGACCTCCGACTTGAAGTTCAATGCCGTAAGAACTGAGCCACCGCGCTCCAGTAATGAAGGTATCCCTAGTCACTACACCAACAGTTAAAAAATTCTGGGCTATGTAACTTTAGTTTCCCACCAATGATGTAGCAGGAATGCATCGGCTTTCAAAGAATTTATTCAGTGGTGCTCACAAAGGCGGACCGACTGGATCCGTTTAGTATGATCATTGGGGAGAAGAGGGGGCGGGGGGGGGGGGGGGGGCTGATTTTGAGCTTAGGTAGTCAAAGGCAAGGACAAATAAATAAATGGGAACAAAACGTCACATCGAGTTTAACCCCCTGCACACTGATGTCAAAATATCTAAATTTCAGGGTGCAAATTTTTCCCATCATGCAATTAAAAATTTATTCAATTCAGTCTTATTTGACAGAGCTCATTGAGCTCTGTCAAACAAGACTGAATTGGTTAAATTCCAAGTTGCATTTTGGGAAAAATGGCCACTTGAAATTTTGGTATTTTTACATCAGAGTGCAGGAGGTTAAGCCATTAACAAATCCGAATGTAGCATTCGACCAATACATACACAGAACGACACACGCGTATAAATGGGTTAGTCGATATGGCACGAATGCCAGCGCGGAAGGATAGAACGAGAGATCGCAGGCCTCAAGTTGTATCCTTCCGCGATGGCACAAGTACCATACCGATTCACCCATTCACACACTCGCGTGCCATTCTGTGTTTATTACACGCCTTCGCGTCTATAAAAGCAATTAACAGAAGGACACTCAGCAATTCATTTGACAACTATCAACAAAAATAACACACTTTACTGCCAACCAAATTTGCAAGGGGAACCCGTATTACTGTTTCGTCCCTTAAGTTCCAGTGTGTTCTGTGTGCCTATAGAACACATTGGAACTCAAGGCACGATTTTCAACTGTCGCTAGCGATTCAAATTGTAATTGCGTTGCACAATTAGTAGAAAATTTCACTGAAATTTCGCTTCTATTTCAAAATAGTCCATCAACGATTTCCATTCCGCACATATGTGCGGAACAGATTTTCATTTTCCGCATGGTTTAGTGTTGATGTAGATGTGAATTACATAGAATAAGTGTGTAATAAATGTATAAACAGACTTTTGCGTGATAAGATCGCGACCCGATCACAATACTCACTGGTGGTTCAAGATCTTCTTAATATTTATTGAGGGGGGAGGGGGGTAACGACACTTTCGACAGCCAGGATCACCTCGTGTCAGACAGTTTTATGGGTGGAGGAAGCCGGAGTACCCGGAGAGAACCACCGAGCAATGGAGAGCAACTGTCAGGCTCCCCAACATACTAACCCCACACAAGCAGGGTTAGCTTTGGTTGAAGACAAGGTTGAATACCAGTACGCCTTAGTGCACAACGCCGCCGTGCCCCCACGTGGGCAATGCAATAGGGGAGACGTGTATTTTCTTAATAAAATACTGTGAAAAAAACACCTAGGCGACAACAGCATGGCATATTCAGCGTCATCGTATTTCTTCAACAGTGTTACGGAGAGGAAAATGGATAAAGAATTTCTATTTGATCGCGAACCAGGCGTGATCCATTCAATGTTCACTGTCCGCTCTTCTGATAACAATACGGTTGCTGTTTCTGTGTTAATAGTAATATCTGTAACAGCTCACCCAGTCCTATCTGTTTCCGCGCCCCCATTAATTTCTACTCCACTTTCAGGCCCACCTGGGTCATAAGCCTAGGTAGGCTTTGGGTGTGGCCTGGAAGGTATTACACACATCACACTGCACCATATATAAAAATGGTGTGAGTGCGACGGCACGACAACTCCTAAGAAATTAGGCACTGATACTGCTACGAACCTCCTTTCCACCAAACGCCTTCTTTTGTTTGCAAAATATAACTTTCTATCCTCTATACCGTTACTGGGTAGTCGAGAGGGTAACGCTGCCAGACTACTTATCTCTGCAATATAGCTTTCGAATTCGACGTGAGGAGTTATTTGTAGTTCACTTACCTGAGGATTTAGGATCCAATGTCACTTTATCAGCTGGAAGGGAGGATCTCCACTCTGATTATGGATTGGACAAACTTGGTATGATGGGCCTTTCTTTTTTAAAATAACTTCAACTTCAGCGTAGTTAATAGTTCTTATGAAATACAACATGGAGCTTGAATCTGAATGAATAAAATTAAAGACCAGGTGATATTTTTTTATTTTTAATTTATGATAAGAACGGAAAGTTAGATGATGAATTTTATTATACGCTAAACGATAGATTATCTAAGAAATTACGGAAAGATAGAAATCGTATCCTCCAGTGTGAAGATCAAGAAATTTTCACTTTCACGGTATCAATCAAAATGGCGGCATTAAAAACATCACTTCAAGGTGAATACGAGCCAAATTATCGCTGGAAATGATCAATTTGTTTTAGAAACGTATAATGAAAAGACAATCTATTGTTTTTGAGTGGATACCGATCATTTCCAGCAATAATTCAACATATTTTCACCTTGAATTGATGCATGAAACCTGCTAGTCCAAACATGGCCTGAAAGTCCGTAATATAAGTTTTTGGTTTGGTACGTCCTTTGAAAGGACGTACCAAACCCAAAACTTATATTACGGACTTTCAGGGCATGTTTGGACTAGAAACCCGCCAGCTGAATCAGATCGCAAGACGCAATCTGTTCCGAGTATCAAGCAAATCACTTCCGCGTGTCAATGATTCAATGCGCTGTTTCCTTTCATGCATCAATTCATGTCTGAAACGAGTGGAATTATCAGGTTCTTATAAAAAGCGTATAATAAAAAGAAAATCTAGTGTTTTTGAGTGGATACCGAAATTATCTCACCTGTGATCGAGACAAATGGTTATTTTCGCTCGCGCAAGCTCTTGCGAAAAATACACATTTGTATCGGTCATTCATGAGATAATTTTCGGTATCCCTCAAAAACATTAGGAGATATCCTCTATTTTTCTTCATATTTCTGAATATAATGGATAGAGATTTAAAGTTTTATATTATGTTTGGTGATAACTGTATAGGTCCCCTGCCAAGATTCGATATTCAATTCGAAATCGTTCCAATGATTCGATTCAAATCGCGCTGATTCAGTCTCTCTAGAACGCTTCTTCTATCACCATGTCTCCTGTACAGGAGGGGGTGGGGTGGGGTGGGGTGGGGGGGGGGGGTACTGTCCTGTACAGGACACCTCATGATAGAAGAAGAGTTCAGGAAGTTCCGGATCAGAACACTGATTTTCACAAACCCCAGTCATTACTCACATCATATAATCACGTGAAATTTGATTGAAATATGAGGAGCGGTTTAAGAGAAGAGTCAATATCAGATTTTGCCGAAGAAGTTGTCCATTGCACCTTGGGGATCTGAAAAACAGTATAATTTGCCATATCGCCGTTTCCATTGTTATGACCATGGATGCTAACATGTCAGCACCAACAGTGTCTCATTCTGCGAATAGGAGTTTCTTGGGAGATCCATTTCCAAATAAAACTGTACCAAAACGTGTTTTCCAAATTTTATTTTGAGGGTTTCATTGACCAGTCCAGTAGAATGTGTCGCTTAATATTGGGATTTTTAAGAATAAAATGACAATTTATCACTAAACAGAAACATTTGGCACGAAATGTTGGAAATGTTTGACTATTTCTGTGAGATAAAAAACGTTTTTTTCTGTATTATTTATTTATTTATTGATGTTTAAGGTCACATATTTATGCACAATGGCTAATCATGACCGTGACAGTTTTACGGGTGGAGGACGCTGCTCGGTGGTTCTCTCCGGGTACTCCGGCTTCTTCCACCCGTAAAACTGTCACCGACATGATATGACCCTGGCTGTTAATGTGTCGTTAAACCCTTATAAAAAAATACCCTTTGTCTTGTGTAGTATCCTCATTTGTACATAAACTAATTCAAACACATATATAGGTGTGATTATACAAGGACATCCTAACATCCAGACATAATAACACATGATAGATAATGAATCTATGTTTAGGATTATCACGAGTAATGAAGTGAAGAGATAGCAATGGAACATGTCACAGTTTGACCCTTTAACTAAATGTCGCTTGAATAATTCACGAGAACGGGTTCGTTACAGGGAGGGGATTTGAGCTTTGTTTTGGAAGCAATCCCGTCCATGTTTATCGATGGCTTATAAGAATAGATTGTTTAACACGTCTTTTTCGATCTAAGGTCTCGTTTCCTATTAAAAGGTCATATCCGAAGTTATTGAATAGCCTCGGCCAAATGGCTACTTTGAGCCACGGTTTTATTTTGTGGTGTTGTGGATTTAGTACATAATTCTCATTAATGGTGATATGGCCAAGCTAATCTGTTGATTGTCTTGATTCAAACTGTGTACTGTCAAGTGCATTTCGGTTGGGGGGGGGGGGGGGGTCAAGGTCACACAGGTGTGTTCAATGACTAATCCAGATCTGTTTGGTACCTGACAATTTGAAGGTTATAAATGAGACAATTTTTGTGTAAATTTGCTTTGAAAAAGCCTTCTGAAAAAATGAATATGAAACCCATATATTTTTTATTTGTCAGAATGATCATCTTATACTGTAAAATGCACGTCGATGGTGCACATGTCTTCACCCGTTGTAACCCTGCTTGAAAGGAGCTTGAACAGAGTTAGAATTAGAATGTCGAGGAGCTTTCAGCTGCTCGTCGTTGCTCGGTGGTTGTCTCCGGGTACTCCGGCTTCCTCCACCCGTAAATAAATAAATAAATAAATAAATAAATAAATAAATAAATAAATAAATCCTCAGTGGAGGAATGAATAAATAAATAAATAAATAAGTAAATAAATACTGTAAAATCCTCAGTGAAGGAATGAAGAATTCCTGTAACACAGGTTTATCACTATCGATGCATGAAAATTGGAAATTTATCCGCAAAATGCGAAAATTTTGACCATTTTTATCCATCAACTGTGCCATTCAGCTTAGTGTATTAGAGTGATATTTTAAGATTTTTTGTTGTGTTCAGTTGTCTCCAGAAAAGGCCATATTCAGAGCTTTCGGAAGCTGTATACATTGTGAGTATTGTGAATAGGGGAGATAATTTAAATGCGAAATATCCTCGGCCGTGTTAATGAGAAGCCATGCATTTCCTGAAAAAACAACGCTTTCACCCCGAATAACTGTAACGAGACCTAAATTGTCACGATTTATATAAGAGGATACTTGTCTCGCCGGAAGTGACGCGCTTTATGCATGTAGGTCCGATCGACATCACAACACGGAATATAATGAAAAATAAGGATTCGGAAGGTATATTATAAAAAAGGCATCGCATGGTATACAGTACAGTCGCCACACGTGGACAGTTATGTCCACGCATCTGTTTACCAGGTAGTAAAAATAATCATTAGCAAAATTTTAATTAATGAAGCACCGGGTTGTACCCGGTGCTTCATTAATTAAATTTTTGATGATTATTCCTGTAATTAGTTTTCGGAATCTAATAATAAAGCGTCCGTGGAAATATTGCCCACGCGTGGAAAGTGACCAGTCCACGGCGACTGTACTGTATGATAAAAAGACTAAGGCATCGCAAATCATATAACAAAAATTAAGGCATCGCAAGGCACATAATACAGATAAGGCATCGCAGGTCATATAATAAAAACTAAGGCATCAAAATGCATAAAATAAAAATAAGCATCGCAAGGCATATAATGCAAAATAAGGCAACACAAGACGTATAATAAAAAATAAGGTACCACAGGCCGAATAATAAAAAAATAAGGCATTGCAATGCATATGATAAAAAATAAGGTATAGCAAAGCATATAATAACTAGAGGTACTGTGAGCAAACTCACAAAGTGATACCCCCCCCCCCCCCACGCCTGAAATGTATAAGTTAGATTATCCCCCTTGGAAATGTCAGAACGAAATTATATTGCTTCATGCACATCTTCATACGGAGTTCTTCCATTGTGTAAAGTTTCATGAAAATTCTTCAAACGGTTTAGGAGGAGTTGTGCTTACAAGGATGGACAGACGGTATAAGTTAGATTATCTCCCCTTGGAAATGTCAGAACGGAATTATATTGCTTCATGCACATCTTCATATGGAGTTCTTCCATTGTGTAAAGTTTCATGAAAATTCTTCAAACGGTTTAGGAGGAGTTACGCTTACAAGGATGGACAGACGGTATAAGTTAGATTATCTCCCCTTGGAAATGTCCGAACGGAATTATATTGCTTCATGCACATCTTCATATGGAGTTCTTCCATTGTGTAAAGTTTCATGAAAATTCTACAAACGGTTTAGGAGGAGTTGCGCTTATAAGGATGGACAGACGGTATAAGTTAGATTATCTCCCCTTGGAAATGTCAGAACGGAATTAAAATTGCTTCATGCACATCTGCATATGGAGTTCTTCCATTGTGTAAAGTTTCATGAAAATTCTTCAAACGGTTTAGGAGGAGTTGCGCTTACAAGGACGGACAGACAGGGTGATTCCTATATACCCCCCACCCCCAAACTTTGTTTGCGGGGGGTATAAAAAGGGCATCGAAAGGCAGATAATGGAAAGAAAGGTATCGCAAGGCATATAAGAAAAAAATAAAGCATCGCAAGACATATACCACTCAAAGTTTGCTAAGCACCAAATATTTGACACATCGTTGTGAAATTTGCTTGTGACAAATTTGCGATATTTTTGGTGGATATGATTGAGGAATGTATTGAGACGGTCCTCAGTGTTTACATAAGCTCTTGACAGGCAGAACTTTCGTGACAGTCATGGAAAGCATGTACCCCTTGATTTTCATGATGTTTTTGTGGACTGTCTACATGTACATGACATGTGTAGGGTATTCAATCTTCATTTCAACACAAACCCTTGTGATTTAGTGATTGAATATGGCAAATACAAATGTAAGAAGACATGTGCCTGAAGCAGAAATGTGGCGGGCTGTAGGGATGGTGGAGCAACGGTCTATCCATCGTCAGGTTGGTGAAGCCCTTGGTGTGCACCATACGGTGATCACCAGAGCCTGAGCAAGATTTCAGCAGTATAACACACCAGTAAGACGGCGTGGTGGTGGCAGAGACATGGCAACATCTGCAGCTGAAGACCAGTTTTTGATCATTCAGGCCCGTAGGAACGCTTTGACCGCTTTGCTACAGCAACCCAGCTTCGCAGTGACCTTCAGAATGCATCTGGGGTAAATGTTTCGACGCAGACTATCCGCGCAAGGTTGCACGAAGGTGGTCTCCGATCAAGAAGACCATGTATTCGCATTCCGCTGTCCCAGAAAGAACCACGCCAGGCACGATATGAATGGGCCATGGACCACGTTGGATGGACCAGTAAAGATTGGTGACCTGTCCTTTTTACAGACGAGTCAAGGTACTGCCTGGACCACACAGATAGGCGTTCTAGGGTATGGAGAAGACCAGGGGAGCGATTCCATGCAGCTTACATTGTTGGGCATGATCGCTATGGTGGAGGTTCAATCATGGTCTGGGGCAGCATCAGCTGGGATGGACGTACCTTGTGTCCCTGAACGTGGTACATTGACTGCACAACGGTATATTGATGAGATCCTGGATGTCCACGTCAGATTGTATGCAGGTGCAGTGGGTGATAGATTCATTCTGATGGACGACAATGCCCATCCTCATGTTGCCCATGCTGTCGGGGAGCACCGACAGAGGGAGGGGATTGAGTGTATGGGCTGGCCAGCAAGATCCCATGACCTCACTACAATCGAACATGTCTGGAATGAGTTGCACCTTGCAATTTCAGCCCGCCCAGTTCAGCCAAGAAGTATCCAGGAGCTTGGTGCCATGCTGGTCCAAGAATAGAACAACAACCCACAAAGGACCAAAAGGAACCTGATTGGGGGCACGAGAAGGCGTTGCCAAGCTGTAGTTAACAGTAATGTCTCATACTCGATATTGAAGCCATACCAGTTCGCTCCGTCAACTTTTTGGCATATTGAAAAATTTCCTCTTTTACCAATAATATCCATTTTCCATGGTTATCGTATTCAAAAGCTAAAAAATAATGTCAAACACAAATAAAATCTTAATTTCTGTACTTACCATCATTAAAGATATAATTAAATAAAAAATAGATACACTTTTCATTACAATATTTCAACTAAAACAGGTAGTTGGATGTACCTTGTGCTTAGCAAACTTTGAGTGGTATTTATAATAGGTTTATTCGATATGGTCAGTCATTAGAAATTTTTTTTTCAACAATATCGCCTCAAAAACAACGCCTTTAACCCCCTCCCCACTTGAGCTGGTACCAATGAGGCGTCATTAGACTTCAGACATGTTTTGAAGCTTAACCCTTTACCCAACGTACCGGTCAAAACCGGCCAGCGCTATTCTCAAAAATCGCCAATTAATGTTCATTAGTTTTTTTTTATTTTTTGTCTCAAAAACATAGGTTATGACCCCTCGTTGGAACGAGCTCGTCGAGCTCGTTCCAATGAGGGGTCATAACCTACGTTTTTGAGACAACAATAAAAAAAAATTAGTTATTCATGAATTTTTTTTTGCAAGTGTCTTTTCATGTTAGGTAAATGGTTAAAAAGAAAATACGTACATCTGAAAGTCGTATCATATTAGGTGGATATGTAAAAGTGGGTTCATTGGATACGGTTGAAAATAGCATTACTCGATAGGGGTGGTGAATAAAAAAAAACATTCCAACCTTTTTTGCCCCGACTTCAGCTCGCAGGTTCTTCGGTTTTGTACAATGAAGCTGAAATTTCCACCAAGAACAATTCAACCGTTGATAGACAGACTCATTCTTCAATGATTTTGAACGATAACTGACTTTGTATATGATAAAATACGTGAATTGTGTAAACATTCTATAATCCAAAGTTCGCAAAACAGGAAAACGCGAGCACACAAATTATGTCAAATGACCTATAAAGAACAATATTGTTTGAAGCGTTGCGAACGATTAAAATTTAACCTAGAAATCTGAATTCCAGTTTACTCGCCCATGAATACAAGGACTCTCTTTCGTACTGAAAATTCCGATAATTAATACTGAAATGAATTAAGAATTGTAAAATCCTGGCCTTTTCCCGCATCTATGTCGTTTCCAATTCTACCCCATCCCAGACTATTTATTTATTTAGTTTAGGTGTTTAAGTATCACACACTTATGCACAATGTCTAATCGTGATCATGACAGTTTTACAGGTGGAGGAAGCCGGAGTACCCGAGGAGAACCACCGAACTGTCAGCTCCTCAGCATTCTAACGCTGTTCAAGCTCCGCTCAAGGAGGGTGACAGCGGTTGAAGACACGTGCACCATCGACGTACAGTACGCCTTAGTATACGGAGTCATCGCAGTGGTGGAGCCAAGGGGGGGGGGGGATGTCAGGGGGGGGCTACAGCCCCCCCCCCCCCCCCGTCGGAGAGGTCCAGCCCCCCCCCCCCCCCCCCGTCGGAGATTTTTAGTCAGTCCGTCGGAGAGTCTCGTAAACCCGACTTCACGAGGAATTTCCGACAATCGAATGTAGATATCTCGTCTTGTCAGTCTCGAACCCGTGCAGCACTGGAACTTTGATAGAGAATAGGGATTCTCACGAAATTCCTTAATGTCGTTCGTAAAACTGGCTTTATAGATGAAATATTTCCCGACCTTATTATAATATGTTTACTTTAACCCTTTACCTAAGGTAACGTCCAAAACCGGCCAGCGCTATTCTCAAAAATCGCCAATTAATTTTCATTATTTTTTTCATTTTTTGTCTCAAAAACATAGGTTATGACCCCTCGTTGGAACGAGCTCGTCGAGCTCGTTCCAACGAGGGGTCATAACCTATGTTTTTGAGACAAAAAATGAAAAAAATTAGTTATTCAAGAATTATTTTTGCACGTGGCGTCTGCTTTTCAGGTTAGGTAAAGGGTTAAATAATCAACAAACATACTCAATTTGCTTCTATTTTGGTTCTCCAATTTACCAATTTTCACTCATTTTCCTTCGTTTGGGAGGTCAAATGTTATAGACCCCCTGTCGGTGAGGTCAGCCCCCCTGTCGAGAAATCCCTGGCGCCACCGCTGAGTCATCGTGCCTCCCATGTAGGCAACCGGGATAAAGTGCCTTGCGATAATTAATACTGAGCTGAAGAAATTTGAGTATGTTATAAAGCTTGAAAAATAAAAAGGATTGCTGGTTTGGGATTTTCTGATTGAACATTATTTCCGACGTTTTTACGTCAAATGGCGTATTTGGTGCCCAAGCACGTGTGTCACGCCTACAGCCATTACGATAACACATACAGAAACCAAACTTCGTATGTTGACGCGACGGTAACAGGTCTAAAGCACTGCCAAGTTTGTGTGCGAACGGTACGATACTTTTGAATTACAATGCAAATGACACCAAAAGGGGAAAAAATACCACTTTCAATTTGTGTCAAGCCTTTGTATTACCACAGCACTTACGGACACCAAATTTCACATATACATGTAGACGCAGCGGTGATAGTTCTGAAGTATTGCTGAGTTTGTTTGTGAACTGCGGATACGTTTTGAAGTTACAACGCAAATAATATCAAAAAGGAAAAAAAATACCGCTTGTAGCTTGTCGTCCCTGAGTTCTAATGTGTTCTATGTGCCCACTGGCATATTGAATACATTGGAACTCAGGGGACGTTGTGTCAAGCCTACAGCCATCACAGTACAGATCAGACCTGGCCACCGAAACGGCGTTGACCGTCCTTCGTTGAATGTCTTCTGGAAATTCGCTTTGTGATTTCAAAACCATGATTTTTTTTAATACTATCACCTTATCGCACTTTGCACATTGCTCGTATCGAGTCCAGTATGTACAATAGGTGAGAGCGCGGTAGCTCAGTGGTAGACTGTTGGACTTCTATGCTAGAGGTCCCGAGTTCGATACCCGTCCGGGACGACCAGCGTCGTGTCCTTGGGCAAGGCACTTTATCCCGGTTGCCTACATGGGGGCATGATGACGCCGCGTACTAAGGCATACAGCACGTCGACGGTGCACATGTTTTCAACCGCTGTAACCCTGCTTGAGCGGAGCTTGAACAGAGTTAGAATGTTGAGGAGCTCACAGTTGCTCGTCGATGCTCGGTGGTTCTCTCCGGGTACTCCGACTTCCTCCACCCGTAAAACTGTCACGGTCACTATTAGCCATTGTGCATAAGTAAGTGACCTTAAACACCAATAAATAAATAAATGTACAATAGGTTGTTTTGTATTCTAAAAAGTAGCGTTCCGACGTTCATCAAGGGAGAAGAAAATCGTATATCAATGTTGTACTGGAGATCAACAGTAATACACTGCTATACGACACCTTCCACCATCTATCTAAATTGGCCCCGTTCACATGCACCAATTTGCTTACATGAGTAAATTTGCATATATGCAAATTTTGCTTACATGTGCAAAAGTATTTTTTTGAGCATGCGTACACATGTGTTTGAGGATTCTTGATCATTTCCAAGGTTTGAGTGAAAATGGATGGACTGTTCAGGTTTAGGAGTCGTACAATGCTACCAAACTGCTTGGAATTAGGGGTTTTTTTGCTCTTGGATTCGGACATGAGAGGAGGACATGGAGTAGACAAAGATAACTGATTGGTATGACCGGGTTCTGTTGAGGACATCTGACGATGAACAATAGTTGGAAAACTTCGGAATGAGGAGACAGACTATTGATGAGCTATGACTCTTAAACCTGAACATTTCTCCCGGTGATAAGGATGTACAAGAATCCATTCATGTGCCAACTGTGATAACTCTGTACTAGCTTGCTACTTCCGCTATCATTCTATTCGGTGTTGGAAGGTCTTAGGTCTACAGTGTTTAACTGGTTGTGTGCTGGAAGCCACCATCAAGGCTTTCTAAAATTAGAATACCAGAGCAAAAGACAACATTTTCCTTCTCATGTTCCATATTCAGTCAGAGAAAATAATACTTTGTTTATATAAATTATTTTATTACAAATTATTGGAGAGTGCCTGTGGGCACTCTCCATTAATTTGTAATAAACAAATTTTGATGAACAACCTCAGATCACAAAAAATAGTCACTGACCAGAAGTGTCAAATTTCAGTTAACAGGTCACTCAAGTCCTATCAATAGGGCATATGCAAAAATTTATCTCTAAAGCCCCGTTCATGTGCCATGATTTACACACGTGAGTTTATACATGAGTAAAATTACTTTTGTGTGCAAATACGGCACATGAACGCGTTTGCATACATATGTAAATTTACCCATGGAGTAAATTTGCACTGAGACTGGAGGTAGTGCAAAAGAAAATTTACATAGAAAGTAAATTCGCATGCTGTGCAAATGTAGCACATGAACGCATAGCAAATTTACTCCAGTAAGCAAACAATAGATGACCCCATCTCCATCTTCCTTTTAGCGTGCCAAATGCATTCTCTATTGTCATGCGAGCCCCGGTGAGTTGGTAATTGAAAATACGCTGTTCTGCAGTTAAATGAGCCTTTGTGTAAACGGCTTTAGAATCCAGCTCTTTAGTTAGTATGCAGAATCTTTCAAAAGAACTATGAGCATGTTCCTTTATCTGGCAAAATAATTTGCTTCGTCTATTGTGGATATGTGACCTATCAATCGCACCCCTCCATAGTTTGGGAACCCCAATCTCTCATCATATCCATTTATTACAGCTTTCAAAGCTTCGTCAACGGGAAACCTGATAAAATTCTCAGTTAAATTTTCAGCTATGGCTGTACACACTTCATTGACGCAGTAATAACATAATATATTATAATAACACTTTGGCCAGCCGCTGATTTGTCGCGGTTCTCGGACGAGAAGGCCATGGTTACCCCTGTACTCCCAACTGCCTCCCTATTCCCACGCTTCTCCTCTCCTCCCAACACTCGGAGACGAACTGCTTGATAATATCCCTTGTCCCATTCTTCCCAATCTCTCCGATTAGCATATTAACCCTCTCCTTTGAGTCTCCCCCTAACCACATGTCCTTCATTCTCCCATCCCACTTCCCCATTATACTCCCAGTGAATCTCATTCTTTTAGGCTGATACTTTGGGCATTCTAGAAGAAAGTGTTTCAGGGTCTCCACCATGTCAAAGTTACACATCTGGCACTCCCTTTCACCGTATTTCCCAATTTCCCCCCTCAGCTCCAGGGATCGCGACCTCAGCTTGAACAACAGTGACCCCCCAAAGGTGCCATCAAGGTACTCTTCAAAACCTGGCTTCTCTTTATCACGCAGGCCACCCAAAGACCTCTTTGATTTGACCCCCTCTCGCCAATTACGGTTACAATCCTCCATGACCCTTTCTCTGACGATTTTTTGTACCCTGGTTTGCCCCAACGTCCAGGTCCGAGATCTCCAATGAGTAGTTCTCTACTAGCTCCCTCACTTGGACCATCCACCCCGTTTTGATATTTGAGTTGAAAATTCTCATGAACATTGCTTTACACCATCGGCTGTCGGGGAGATTTACCAAATAATTAAGATAACCGAGCTTCAACAGGTCTATCCTGTCCTTGATCCTCATCCACCCAAGCTCACCCCTGATTGCTTCTAGCGCTGCGGCATCACTCGGCCCCGTTATCCATCGGCCTGCATCTTTCTGCAGGATTTCCAAGCTCTTTACGGCCGTCTGGTTTAGGGGTACCACTTCCGTACAGTATGTTATACTTGGCAGCCCCACCATTTCCCAAATGGTTTTCCCCACGAAAACCTTATTGAAACTGTTTCTCCCTATAAGTTTCATTTGGTTAAGGATTCGCTTCCCCTTCAGAATCAATTTATTTGTGTGGTTCCGGTAGATGCCTCTTCCTGTAATGTTTATATTTACCCCCAAATACTCGTAATCACCTGTCTCTCCCACACTGAGAAGTTTGCTGCTCCCTTCCGGGATGCTGAACTCACCCACTCTCCACCTTCGAGTGGGGTCCACTTTGCGGCCCACAGGTATAATTTTGCTCTTGCTTTCATTAAGTTCGAGTCTCCATTTGCTCCCATATTTCCCAACAATTTCCAGCATTTTCGTTTGCCCCTCTTCGCTTTCTGACACTAGAACCATATCGTCTGCAAAAAATAGCCCTGGGATCTTCAAGTCCCCAACTTCTACCCCCTCCTCGCTACGCAGGAGTTCATCTCCTAAACTTTTGATGTACAATGCAAACAGGATCGGCGAAAGGATACACCCCTGTTTTAGGCCTATCTCCATAGGCACACGTTTTGTTGTAATGTTCCCCAGGCTAAGTTCACTCTGTACATCTTTATATAATGCTTTCATAATTCCAACAAACTCGCCTCCTAAGCCCATAGCCTCCAGCTTGCGCCACATACCTTCCCTCCATACTCTATCGTATGCCTTTTTGATATCCAAAAAGGCCATAAACATCTTTTTTTCTTTTTTGCTTTCGCGGATTCTATCATTTGGGATAGTGTGAAAAGAAAGTTTCATACGCTTAATTTGGAGACTCCAAAGAGATTGGACTCTGAACGATATTCTCCTGAAGATGTAAGCCGGTGTAGTGCAATGGCAAATTTATGGTCAATTTCTAAAGGTTCATTTACAGTACGTGGAGAGTGGATTGTAAGTAAATCCCCCGCGGAGTGGAGTTAACACCCAAGCTATAACTTTCAAATTTTGTTCATATCGACAAAAAACACAAGCAATGTTCCAGCCAATGGACCTCCGGGTTAAACCCGGAGGTCCATTGGCTGAAACATTGCTGGTGCTGGTTGTGCTTTACAACAAATTCCCAATTATTGCTTGGGTGGAATCTCCACTCTGCGGGTGATTTAGTGATACTACACTCTCCACGTACTGTACATGTCTGTCTCCGACATTTTTCAGAGGTGGCTCCAACTGGCTGCTTAAAAACTTGAAAGATTTTTTGCGCATTATAAAATTCTCGACCCACTGGCACCATTAAACGTGTTCTTTGCGATGTCATTCAGCCACAAGCTTGACTTTGGTCTGACAACTGCAGTCATTTGTCTTGTTAGACCGAGAACCAGTCCAGCGTTAATAGCATATGGCAGTTGTCGCGTTATTCGTAACTATCTGTCCATCATCAATGGGAGTAATGAGGCTAAAGTTTATAAAATGTCGAAATTTACATAGGCGCTCTTTTTTCTCACATGAATACAAAGCAAATTTGCTTTTACATATGTGAGGAAATTTACACAGCTTGCAAATGTACGCACAAAAGTAAATTGTGGCACATGAACGGGGCTTTAAGTTAACTCTTTACCCAACGAATCGGCGACATCCGCCCGCGTAATATGCAAATTCGGCCGCTGAAAAAATATTATTTTTCAAAAGTTTTCAACCAAACTATATCATGTGACCCCTCTTTGTTGAGCTCGTTCCAATGATGGGTCATAAGCTATGTTTTTGACCCCCAAAAATGAAAAAAATAATGAAATTGAATGGTGTTTTTGTGAATAGCGCTGGCTGTTTTTGCCGTTACGTTGGGCAAAGGGTTAAAATATAAATTGGTCTACCTTCATCTTATTGAACTCGACCATTCGGACGATGCCATTGATCTGAGGTTGAAGATACCATCAGGGGTCAAAGGGTTAACCAAGAATTTATTTTCGGGCGCCGCCGCCGCCGCCGCCAAGTCGTGCTAGGCGAATAGATAAGGTGAGCGCCTAAAACGACGTGTTGACGGTGTTGTGAATACATAATAACAGGTCATATTAAACACGAACATGTCAAAACACATTACCTGTCAATATACTTTTTCAATGCTATATTTTTGTCTCCGTATTCTTGCCTCATATATCACACCTGTCCTCGCTTTCGTTCGAATGAAAGGAAATCGCGTTTTACTCCCATCTGTGCCTTTTTTTTACTCGAATTTGATCACAAATATACGTTTATTTTTCCTATTATTGCACGTCTCATTTTACAGGCCCATGTGTCCGACCGGGTGGTGTTTCCTTCCGAAAAGGCAGTATCCATGCACGTGTTTATATTAGCTGTAAATACACACAGCTTCCCTTATTACCTGAGCTCACCTGGTTGCTATTGATCTGAAAGGATAAGGCGGAGTCGACATACTTTCTTGTGAAGGACGATACGTCAATATTTGTAATTAGGAAATTTCTATCGTGTAAAGGAACAGTCAATATATTTCATCGACTCCTGTTTTATGTAGAAATGTTTTTTCCTCGTTTTTAGCTGATTTCTCGCACGAATTGCTCTTCCAGGCAAACGTAACGCTTATTGACATAATAAATATCGGAATGACCCAGTTTGGACAACATATCCACCCAGAAGTTGTTGAAATGAAATTAATCGTTTCTGGGGGATTGGCTGCGGATAATCAAGTACTGTAGCGACTGTGACATATTTTTATTTCCTTTTTTTAAAGTGGATGCAATTCAATAACTGTATTTTTAGGCGACTGCAGAAAACAT
Organism: Pictodentalium vernedei; assembly: GCA_031216915.1. Lineage (NCBI taxonomy): Eukaryota > Metazoa > Mollusca > Scaphopoda > Dentaliida > Dentaliidae > Pictodentalium > Pictodentalium vernedei. The sequence goes on from CM062295.1 coordinate 776,889,515, forward strand.
GATCACGAGAGAGCAACCCAGAACGATGAATTGCCAACTAGAGAGGGACCGAGAGGGGGAACACCCTCCCGGCCCCTCCCCTAGTTGCAAATTCACTACCGAGAGAAATTTTGAAATTGAAGCCATGAAAGGGGACACTCCACAAAAAGGACCAAAACCGGCGCTATATCCCCCCAAAATCACTATTCCAACTCTTGTCTCAAAAACATAGATCTTTCCATTGAGGTGTCATAAGATATGGGGTTTTTTTGTGGTAGATAAAGGAATTTTTCAAGTTTTTCAAAAATTTCTTTTGCAAGTGTCGTCTACTATTCGTGTTAGGTAAATGTTTAAGATTGCTTGGGGTGGGGGAAAGGGGCAGGGCTTTGAATCCTTCTTGGACTTGAATATTTCTTTTAAAGGAAGTTCCAAGGGAAAAATATCACAACGGCTATCGTCTATCGACAGTAAATTGCGATTGCTCCGGATGTGTTAGGCGGTAATGTGTTGGAATCGATATAGTGTAGAGGGCATGGCCCCTTAGAAGGAATGTTGCTAAGGGGTGTCCACCTCTAGATTTCCAACTGCACCCTCGTAGAAATAAAACGACTACCACTCAATAATTTCCAACACATTGAAAATTCCATTAGCACCCCTCACCCTCCCCCACGAGTGAACATTTTTTAATCTTCAAGTTTTAACTACTTACCCAACACATATGATAAGCGAATTTATCTGTTCTTTGATTGATTTATTTTTTCAAATTTTTCAAAAAATTTTTTGTCATTTGTTTTATTTGTTTTTCAAATTTTTCAAGAAATTTCCAGTGCATGGTGAGAGGGAGCCAGGGAGGGATCTCTTGATATGATTTTTTGAAACTTTGCTTTCCGCCGCTGAATTTGTAAATTTCACGAGCGGATGCGTTAGGTAAAGAGCACAGATGCCGAATTCCAACCCACACCCGGCTGTAAATTATCCAACTGAGGCTCCTGGTAGTCACAATAAAATCTGCAACTACAAATTAATTATAGGGGCGGGGGAATTTTATAACTTTCCAGTCAATATATTGTGGACTTTTACTGGTCTTGAATCTAAACACTCCATATTTTGACCACATTCTAGACATATTTGGAAATATTCCAGCGTCCTGTCTAAACTTTTCAAAAGTTCCAATTTAGGGATTCGAATTTACAGTTACTGTAAACTTGACGAATGATGCCCCCCGCCACCCCCGTGGCAATGTCCCTGACCTCCAGAGGATGGCGAGAGAAGGCCTTTGAAATAGAGGACTTTTAGTGGCACATGTGACATGTGTTGTTGGTAATCTCCACTTTACACAAGATTACAGTACCTTGACCAGGTACGTGGCTAGATGTTTCCGTTTGGTGGGGGGTGGGGGGGGGGGTAGGGTAGTGAACTTCTCAAACCACCCACGGTCCCTCCCCTAGTTGGAAAATTCACTACCGAGAACATTTTTGAAACTGGAGCTATGAAAGGGGGCACAAAGTTGATTCTAGTAACTGAAATGCCAACACATTTATGATAGAATTATTAGGTTATTATTATTTGGTATTATTCTGGGAACTGAATATGTGCTGAACAAATGCTCAAGCTTAGAACTCTGAGCAATTCACACTGTCCTAACATTAAATCAGATCTTATGCAGGAATGATCAGTTTTGGATGTTTCATCATTTTGTAACTGTGAATGATGGAATTTACTCAGGATAACGATTTTACATGAAGTGATTTTCTTGAAGTGCATTCGAGGATTTTTTTTATTACGATAAGCAAACGTACTATAGAAATTTCGTACCGATTGACATCATGCATACTTATGAAGCTCAATATTGCGTACACTATATTTGTAAATAGTAACAGTTAGTATGCTTGCCGATTTGAAACCGATTTGGAATTTTGGGAAGTAAACGAGACATCAGTATCATCAAAGAAGAACAAAAATCCAGATAGACTGAATTTCCAACCACTCATGAATTGCCCTCCGCATTTCAAACTACAGGAATTTTTGGCCTTGATTGTGGGTGGGGGGGGGGGGGGGTCCTACCCCCGTCACCACGTCCCTGAACTTTACAGCTACTTTCTGCCTCCACCCACAAACATTCTGCAAAATAAAACGGTACATCTATACAATTAAGCCTTTGACACTGTTTGTCGAAATATCCATACTTTGAAAAAAAAGAGTTTTCAAATAATGCAAGTAGGAGTTCAACCAATTCAATCTTATATGACAGCCCACTGGGTTCTGTAAACAGGGCTGAAATAGTTAAATTCCTAGTTGCATCATGGGAAATTTTGCTCCTTGAAAAGACCAAGATTCATGCAAAAAACAGAAGAAAAATTCTCTTTATTGGTCTTCGTGATAAACCTGAGGTCCATTAACTGAAGTTGTGCTTGTGCTTTTCTGAAAGCTTTTCTCGTAGACTACAATCTACAGTACGTGGAGAGTGGATTGTAACTAAATCACCCGCGGAGTGGAATTATCACCCGAAATATCACTTTCAAATTCTGTACATATGGACAAGAAAACACAAGCAATGTTTAAGCCAGTGGACATCCGGGTTCAACCCGGAGGTCCATTGGCTGGAACTTTGCTTGTGATGGTTATGCTTGCAACAAATCTGCTATTATTGCTCGGGTGCAATCTCCACTTTGCGGGTGATTTAATGATAATACACTCTCCACGTTCTGTATATATAAGGATTAAATCTTAAAATAAATCCCAAGAGGCCGGTTTTCTACCACATTCTTAATGCCAAATGTGTAGTGACATTCCCAACTGAAATGATGAAGATTTCGCCGACCTTTCATTTGCCTGCAATACAAATTAATCAGGAACGAAGGACAAGTCCCACACATGTCACATACATACATTTAAGTACTAATAAAACATGAAATATGTTTCACGGGGCTTAACCCTTTACCCAACGAATCGGTCACATCCGTCCGCGTAATATACAAATTCAGCAGCAGGAAAAAATATAATTTTTCTTGCAACAAAACCATATCATGTGACCCCTCTTTGGAACGAGCTCGTCGAGCTCGTTCCAATGAGGGGTAACATGATATGGTTTTGTTGAAATTCTTTGAAAATTTATAACAAATGATATTTAAAATAATAAATTTTGATATCGTCTGCGTTGGGTAAAAAGTTAATGTGCTATATATGTAATATACAATTTACTACGAGATTCCCAAGTCCGAAATTCTAGAAATATCATAATAAATTCACACAAAGTATATACCAAAAATAAAGGTTGTGATGAAAAGAACATATATGCGTTTAACTCGAACAGCTGAAGGCAGGCATAAATGGTTCCTGGAAGTCTACTACTGTTTACTGAGCAGAACTGATGAAAGAATTATATTTCACGAAAAACAACTAGTGTCCAAATATGCTTCAGATCCAAGAACAAAGCTGGGAATTCAAAATTCTTCAAGATCCGGCCTATTTCAAGAAGAATGCGAACATTACTTTATCGGATTTCTTCAGGTAAGATCGTCATACTATTCTTTTACATTTTTGTCATGGTCAGCAGAGGCAAACCCCCCCCCCCCCCCCCCACCCAAAGAACACTGCTATACAATGCCTTCTAAACGGATATTACAGTACAGCCGCCGTGGACTCGTCGCAATCCACGCGTGGGCAGTGATGTCCACGCAAGCGTTTACCAAGTAACAAAAATTATCATCACCAAAATTTTAACCCTTTTACCTTACATGAAAAGCAGACGACGCTTGCAAAAAAAATTCTTGAATAACTATTATTTTCATTTTTTGTCTCAAAAACATAGGTTATGACCCCTCATTGGAACGAGCTCAACGAGCTCGTTCCAATGAGGGGTCATAACCTATGTTTTTGAGACAAAAAAATGAAAACATAATGAAAATTAATTGGCGATTTTTGAGAATAGCGCCGGCCGGTTTTGGCCGTTACGTTAGGTAAAGGGTCAAGTATTAAAGCTCCGAGTTGTACCTGATGCTTCATTAATTAAATTTTTAATGATTAATCGTATAATTAATGTTTAGAATATAATATTACCGTAGAAATATTACACACTCAGTTGAGAAAATTATTACTTGAACATAAAAACGTTCTAAAAAACGAGCATTTTTCTTACAACACCCTTCTTCAAGCACACTGAACCGTAAGTGAAGGAGATATTACAACACTTATAACAGAAAATTAGCTAAGCAGTCAATCATGCACAAGATATATAAAGCATTCTCAGTTATTATATTAAAACTAATAGAAAAGTGAACACGAAGTGGGTTAATTTTGCGATGAATAACACGCTCTTCCTCTTTCATTCACAAAACTAGGAACGACTTTAATCTGATATTATTAGTTATACTTGTGTCTTCTTGGTTTTGGGGGAATTTACATCCGTCTGGGGACTTATACACCCTGATACGCAGCCGAAGGGTGTTTGAGTTACCATACCGATGCTAATTCCTATACACCCCGGAAGACACAAGGATAAAGGATTTGTTTCCAATATAATAACACTTTGGCCAGCCGCTGATTTGTCGCGGTTCTCGGACGAGAAGGCCATGGTTACCCCTGTACTCCCAACTGCCTCCCTATTCCCACGCTTCTCCTCTCCTCCCAACACTCGGAGACGAACTGCTTGATGATATCCCTTGTCCCATTCTTCCCAATCTCTCCGATTAGCATATTAACCCTCTCCTTTGAGTCTCCCCCTAACCACATGTCCTTCATTCTCCCATCCCACTTCCCCATTATACTCCCAGTGAATCTCATTCTTTTGGACTGATACTTTGGGCATTCTAGAAGAAAGTGTTCCAGGGTCTCCACCATGTCCAATCTTATAAAAAATGCGAATGTCTGTATCTCTCTCTCTCTCTATCTCTATCTTTGTTCCGGGTGAACTCCTCCGTTTCTCGACAGATCGATTTCAAATTTTCTACACGGGGGTAATTCGTCCCTGCGAGTAACATGGGATGGGTGCCGTGTCCGTGCGGGGTGACCTTGACCTTGAAATTGATGACCTTGACCTTTTATTTCGAAAACGGCTGTGCCGATCGGGCTAAAATTTCATATGTGCGGGTATACTGACCCATCGATCATTTTGACTTTATCGGGGTGTCCGTTCGGGGTGACCTTGACCTTTAAATTGTGACCTTGATCTTTTATTTCGAAAACGGCTGGGCCGATCGGGCTAAAATTTCATATGTGCGGGTATATTGGCCCGTCGATCATTCTGACTTTATCGGGGTGCCCGCGCGGGGTGACCTTGACCTTGAAATAAATGGTGACCTTGACCTTCTATTTAGAAAACGGCTGATACAACCATCATCTCCCGTGCAACGCCGGGTATCACCCGCTAGTATAATATAATATAGCTTTCAAAATCAACATTTTCTCCTTTTTACAATAAATATGTTCTCTAAACTGGCGCAATTTTTGGTGCACTTGGCTGTATTTACCGGTGTTATTTTTGTTCTTTTTTATAAAATTTCAGTTTCAGTATGAATTGCAAAGCGTTTTCTAAATTTAATTTGAGCCATTTTTAATAACGCAGACACAAAATAAAACGCATAACACCCCTTGCACAAATAGCACAATAAATAAACAGTCACTGCATAATACATATGTATTTTTTTTGCAGTAAAATGTTTGTGCAATAATTTATTTAAAAATATTTAGTTAGCCATATTTTTATTTTTTCAAACATAAAAGAGCAAGTAAATTAACCCTTTGAACACTAGCGGCCGTTTTTCCGACCAGGAACATGATACGTCATAACGTCATTAAATAGGATGGCTGTTCAGTAAATGTGGGAAGTTGACCAATCAATATTTTTAACGTGCAGCCCCGAGGCTGCACGTTGAAAATATTGATTGTTCTACCCCCAAGTAATGAATATAGACTCTTCTAATTGCTGCCATTGAAATGGCATGGAAGATACCACTAGAGTTCAAAGGGTTATTATGTATAATATACTACTCAAAGTTTGCTAAGCACCAAATATTTGACACATCATTGTGAAACTTGCTTGTGACATATTTGCGATATTTTTGGAGGATATGATTAAGGAATGTATTGAGATGGTCCGCAGTGTTTACATTAGCTCTCTTGACAGGCAGAGTTTTCGTGACAGTCATGGAAAGCATGTACCCCTTGATTTTCATGATGTTTTCGTGTTCTGTCTACATGTACATGACATGTGGAGGGTATTCAGTCTTCATTTTGAACACAAACCCTTGCGATTTAATGATTGAATATGGCAAATGCAAATGTAAGAAGACATTTGTCTGAAGCAGAAATGTGGCGGGTTGTAGGGATGGTGGAGCAAGGGCTACCCATCGTCGGGTTGGTGAAGCCCTTGGTGTGCAACATACGGTGCTCACCAGAGGCTGGGCAAGATTTCAGCCGTATGGCACACCAGTAAGACGGCATGGTGGTGGCAGCGACAGGGCAACATCTGCAGCCGAAGACCGGCTTTTGATCATTCAGGCCCATAGGAACCGCTTTGCCACAACAACCCAGCTTCGCAGTGACCTTCAGAATGCATCCGGAGTAAATGTTTCGACGCAGACTATCTATCAGGGCAATGTTGCACGAAGGTGGTCTCCGATCGAGAAGACCATGTATTCGCATTCCGCTGTCCCAGAACCACCGCCAGGCACGATATGAATGGGCCATGGACCACGTTGGATGGACCAAAGAAAATTGGCGACCTGTCCTTTTTACAGATGAGTCAAGGTACTGCCTAGACCACACAGTTTCCAGTTGGAAATAAAAGATCAAAATTTCTCATCATTAGTTGGAATTTTAATATTTTTCATGAACAATGTTAATTTATTGAATTTCCAACTATTTGATTTTTGACCTCGGAATTTCCATCTATTGAGAAAAAAATACTCCTAGCTGGGGAGGGGGGGACACTCCCCCCCCCCCCCCTGTCGTCACATCCCTGCGCGGAAACCCCTGCCAGGGCTCGAATCGTGAAGTTAAATGCTGTACCACTGCGCCACCGCGTTCCCTTATATGTACGTATAACAAAATATTAAATATTATGATGAAAAAGAAAACAGATCAGCTGATAATTATTATAGTTCATATATTATAAAACTAGCAATAAGCAAAATCATTTTTGCCGTCTTTCTGCAAATTCCAATAGCTGTAAAGTATCTGTTCTCTTGGAGATTATAATCATCACACGGCCACGCGCTTCAAGATATAATGAACTTCAGCACCCGTATATCTATCTATCAGTGAATCAGGCTCAAAGATTTGATAATATTCACCATGTTTGCCACCAGCGATATAGTGTATATCAGCCGTTTTACTATTAGGATTTACAGTACGTGGAGAGTGTATTATCACTAAATCACCTGTAGAATGGAGATTCCACCCGAGCAATAATTGCAAATTAGTTGCAAAGCGTAACCAGAACCAGCAAAGTTTCAGCCAATGGACCTCCGGGTTAAACCCGGAGGTCCATTGGCTGAAACATTGCTTGTGTTTATTGTCGATATATACAAAATTTAAAAGTTATAGCTTGGGTGGTAACTCCACTCCGCGGGTGGTTTATCCACTCTCCACGTACTGTAGAACAAGCTGAATTAAAAGCTTGGAAGGTTATATTCGATAATCGTTTTTGACACCGAGTCTATACATAATCAATCAAAACAGTTCTCTAAACATTTGTGTTCGATTTTACAACTGTTTCCGTTAATCTATGATTACAACTTACCTCTCTACAACTTGAATAACGAAAACACGTCGCAACCGAACTGCTGGCCCCAACACATTTAAGATGGCGTCAGATGATTCAACGAGAAAATAACTCCCTCAATGACGTTTGATGATGTGACATCTGTTACGCTGTGGCTGACTGTGGTCACAGCGTAACAGCTTTCACATCATCATACATGAAACGAACGTCAAACACGAAAACTTGCAACACGGCACAGCTTTTCAATATGAGCACTTGTTTTCTGTTGATAACCTTACTATAATTTAACCCCTTCCGACTGCGGTTTTATTACACACCCGTAACTGTATTTGTCACGATCACATGGATTTTAGGGGCATGCGGTAATTTTAACCAGAAAGCTCTAGTGCGATCCGATAAAAAGTACCAATCGCGTGCACAAGTTCTCTCGATAGACTGGTTCTTATAGTTTGCAGCGTTCAGTGGAATATAACCAATGAGAACCATCGGCTATATTTATCTGTCGGAATTACCGATTCTCATCACAAAATCTTTGATGCACAACTATGCTAAAAACTGTTGAAAGTCATGAAAGACACATGATCTCTGCCAAGAAATTGAACAGTGAAACTCAACCTTTGCTTTCGTTATTGAAAATCGAGGAAAACTTAATTAATTTTAGTGCAAAAAAGTCTAATTGGGTTTGACATTGCAGCCAGCCACTAATACAGTTCCTATAAAACTTTGTTACAATGTTGCCCTCATCGCTGCGTGCTGCCGGCGAGTCGACACGGGGCCTACCGTGTAACTGTAATCTTATTCGATTCACACTTCGGCAATGAAGCAGCACGTTTGCCAACGCAAACATACTTTGAAAAGCATGTTAAGGTGAAGTTGTCCTCCTGAAGCAAGACTAAATGAATCTTGAATACTGGTTAACATGAAGCGGAAAAACAGACGACGACACGCCGACAGCGCCTGGAGATGTTTGCCAGCTAGAACATGCAGTTACTAATTAACTATCTCCAATTCCACCCTTACTAGATGACCACCCCCCCACACCCCCTCCCCACTCTAGCTGAATAAAGAAAATAAATTCGAAAGAATGAAAAGCCTGGTTTTATAAGAAAAACTCGGTATTTTACATTTGTGGAACCAATGCTTTTTACGTGCTAGTGGGTGTTGGGGCAACAGGTTTATTTTATTTTATTTTTTTTGTGGGGGCAGGGTGGAAGGGCTTTTTTAGGGGGATATAGTATTGCTAAAATATGACTTTCTGGAGATTGTACTGGGGAAATTAAAAAATGTTACCAGCTACCCACTACAGAAATTCTGAAAAATCTCGAGTAGGGTGGGAATGAGACCATGAAGAGGGAAGGGGTAATAAATACATGTGGTCTGATGAATGCAATATATTGTCAATTTTATGAGATGACTTCCCTGAAATTCAAAAATAATTATTAGAATATTTAAAACATAGACAATATGACAATATTTTTCAGACACAGATTAATGTGTATTTTTAAATGACTAATTTAGGATTTTTGCTAGTATTTCTGTTTTATACAAGGATATTTCTTATTTTGCTTTAATTCTCAGCAACAAAACTTAAATCGAATGCCACCTATGTGACTTAGTTACATGGGTGTATGAGATGGGGAGGGAGTTGAGGCACTCTCACCCCCTTCACCAATAAGCAGTTAATTTTGCAGTTTTCATTGAAAAGGACTGGTATTTTCAGAACAGAGTGTTCAGAGGGAGGGGTATTTTTATAATTTTGGCAAATATCAGGGCAGTGGGAGGAGCATTTTCATAGGCAAATTCGAGGCAAGGGCCTGCATTTTGATTTTGAAACAAAAGTTCTGGGCAGTTTGATTGGTCAGCCCCATCCCCAAGAAAATGTCCTCCAAAAGCCTATCATTTTAGACACATTCTATCAGTCCTCTTTAAAACTACTTACTAAATGTAAATTCAGAATACCAAATTCCAAATTTAAGACACTGACAAGATATTGGAGCAGACACATAAAAAATTATTTTGTTTTGAACCAGATACCGGTACCAAGAAAAAAATATTGACAGAACCGTTCAGATAACAAACTGGTGAAGTATAGTACTACTAGTACAAAATAATGTAAACATTAATCAATCTTGGAAAATATTATTAACCAAAATAGGTTGGAGCTTACTGGTGAGAACACCCCCCTTATTTCTCTTTCAGCCTCTGACTAAAACTGCTGGATACTCATTTTGTGAGCTTTCAAGAAAATGCTGTCAGGTTATAGATGGATGGGGGGGGGGGGGGGGGGGGTGTAAAAAAGGTGTATAAACTAAATTACTTGTGCTGTGGAGACAAGACATGACATTTTCTTGCAGTTATCATGCAATATATTTCTCCCTTTGTATATCTGTGCACTGTAGTATTATGTGGACAGCTTAAAACTTTTATTTGTAAGTGCAGCCCATTTCAAACAAAGGTTATCAAGACTTGAGGTAAAATAAAAAGAAGGCTAAATTTCAAGTCAGAAACTTTATAATGTTGAAAAATAAAGTGCAAACTTACCAAGACTGCAGAGTTCACTCAGAGTCAGAATGGAATCTCAAACTGCCTCACTGCCCTCAGGCTCAGTTACTCCAAACGCGATCGAATGACCGCCCCAGTAGGTTAATTATTGCGCAAAATGTCTTTTCTCGTCCAGTGTTTACGTTTGTTACAGTGCAGAACAGAAATGACCGATGTACAGTCCACATGCGATAGCCTTATGGCAGTAGTGCATGTGTCGTCAAGCCGAGTTCAAACTTGTATTTTTAATATCACTCCCGAGTTTTAAATTAAAAGCACGAAATTTAAACAGAGCGGCCAGTTCGCACCGTATTCAAATTAAAATCCTTGTACATTTTCCATCCTCCAGATATAATGATTCCTGCACACACAATTTTGAAAACACATTTGAGACCTCATAATTTGTGACGTCTGATATGCTGAACGCAATCGTTTGAGTTTTAAGTGTTCGGATCGACATTTTTTGCGAATAAAATGAATCAACAGCGATTCTACAGATGGCAAGGTCAAAGACTTAAGACTGGTTCTCTGACAAAATTGCCCGTTTCTCTCTAAAATTCTTTCAACCGTTCAAATTGTCGACTATTTAATTAAATTAGCGATTAATTATAGTAAATTCTTTTTCATGGTTGGGTGTGTAATAAATACAGAACCACACTTATGTTTGAATGGGTTAACGATTACTGGACTCGAGCGTGTGGCGCTGGGATAACCACTCGAGCCTACCGGCTCTCGTGGTATCCCTGCGCCACTCGCTCTCGTCCAGTAATCGTTAACCCATTCAAACATAAGTGTGGTTCTGTATATATCTTGGCGTTTTAACGCCACGTAGAATCAAACATTTGAGACGTCAAACGCAACGTCGAAAATCGGAGTACGTTATATTACGTATCGTAGTCGCAACGCACGGGAATTTTCGTACGTAATATTACATACCGTAGTCACAAAGGGCTTACTTATTCTGGTTGTCGTTTTTGTTTGACATGCCCTATCTCCTCAGCCTCTACTGGTCCGACCTACCTCACACTGTGTTATTTCTATGCGATAAAACGAAATCGGTATGTTTGGTGGCAATATTTTGCGACAATGGTGAAGCAAGATAAGTGTAGGTAAAGTACTTTATGATTCGGAGCTTTCTATGGTATAAGGGTTGTAACTCGAAATACCACCTATTGAAAAACAATGCATAGCATGGGTCAATCCCCCTTTCTAACTATAATTTAAGTTACCCTGTTTGTCGTGACGTACGCTACCTCCTCAGCCTCGACGAGCCCGATCTACTTCAAACTCGGCAGGTGTATGTATTTCTATCCGAAAAAATAAATCGACAAGTTTGGTGGCAATAATTACTTTATTCCCGAAATTAGGCAATTGCGTCGCATCCTGTACTGTATTCAAACATGAATCGCCACTAAAAGTCTGAGGTTATAATACATGCGGGATAACCCTAAAAGGCAATACCAGAGAGTTAAATAAGGTTACGAAAATTCGTGGTTGGGTATTATCAACACTGAGAACTAGAACACAGCCGGGTTGCGATGTGTGGTCAATTAGGAATGCCAAAAATACAGCAGAACCCTTTTGTAGAATCAGCCGCTTTTTCTTTACTAACTTCGGAAATTGTCATGTCATACGCAAGATTGGGGACACGACAACCGTTCTTTATTCCCAGTTCCTTATTCGAAATTCGTTATCAACCGATAAAATCGGTTGATAACGAATTTCGAATAAGGAACTGGAAATAAGTAACGGTTGCCACGCCGGTTACAAGATTTGTATTACTGATTTATTACTATTGCGATCAACGAGACATATTTTACTGTTATAGGCTGGTTTTCTAAACAAATCCCAAAAGACAAATATTCCACGGCGAATTTTAAAATTCAAGATTAAAGGCGTTAGTCGTTAGTATTAATTCTTTGGGTGATAAAACAGTAATTATAGGGCTTGTTTGAGCACGGCCGAAAAAATAGAGTGTATAAAATGCTTAAGCTGATAATCGCTGATTATTTGGTTCTTAACAGTAACAGTTACACGCAGCATGACAAATCATGTATTTTAAAAATGTTTAATTACTGCTTAGGAGTTACGTATATCTATTGTTCTTATAAATAATTATTCTGTTTTTATGTTGTTAGTTTCTGGAAAAAGTAGTCTGGTTCCCAATTTAGAAAGAAATACGTCTGGTTTCCTCCATTGTCCGTAAATAAATATCCGAATTCGACAAGCGCTTTTACTGAGAAAATTCTTCCACAGTTACACCGTACGACATTACTATCTCTTGTTTGGAGGGAGTGGTTCAGTAAATAGAGATGCAGGCTGCAAGCCAAGAGGTCCTCGGTTCGAATCCCACCCGCGGCAACCGCTTTGTGTCCTTGGGCAAGACACTTCACCCCATTGCTCACGGGGAGTGAGTGTGTGTGTGTGTGGGGGGGGGGGGGGGGGGGCACGGTGGCGTTGTGTACTAAGGCGTACTGCACGTTGATGGTGCTCCTGTCTTCATCCAATGCTAACCCTGCTTGTATGGAGTTAGTGTGTTGGGGAGCTGACAGTTGCTCGGAGGTTATCCCCGTGTACTCTGGCTTCCTCCGCCCGTAAAACTGCCCGACGCGAGGTGACCCTGGCTGTTAAAATGTCGTTAAACCCCAATAAATAAATGAATAACTATCTATTGCATTTTATGGAAAATGGAGTATTTCAATGAATGAGTTTCGGCTTTGAATCATTGGTCGGTTTTCGGTGTGGTGATAACATTTTTTGCATTGCGTTTTTCGTTGAATCGGTGGTCAAATAAGACTCGCATTGTGTTATCAGTTTGCGGGTGGGGGAGGGGAGGGGGGGGGGGGTCTCCAAAAACGCAAATGGTGGAATGCCACCTGCAACAAAGCACGTTCGTTCATATCTGAGAACTAAATTTGCGGTGATTTTAATCGAAATGCTGGAGGCGCGGTGGCTCAGTTGGTAGAGGTGCAGGCTGCAAGCCGAGAGGTCCTCGGTTCGAATCCCACCTGCGGCAACCGCGTTGTGTCCTTGGGCAAGACACTTCACCCCGATTGCCTAAATGGGGGCACGATGACGCTGTGTACTGAGGCGTACTGCACGTCGATGGTGCGCATGTCTTCAACCAATCTAACCCTGCCTGTGCTGCGGTGCAGAGTTCAGAGTTACGATGTTGGAGAGCTGACAGCTGCTCGTCGTTGCTCGGTGGTTCTCTCCGGGTACTCCGGCTTCCTCCACCCGTAAAACTCTCACGGTCACGATTAGCCATTGTGCATAAGTATGTGACCTTAAACACCAATAAATAAATAAATAATTAAATCGAAATGCTACACATCGACAAAAAACTGTGCGTAGTACGGGTCCATTCACTAGTAACTAAGATATGGTTTGAATGTTCAGTTAGTGTTGTCCTGATAGAGATGCATACATGTGTGCACAATTACAACAACACCATGGGGAAGGTGGGGGGGGGGGGGGGTGGCGTTGCGGTAACATGTTCTCGTCAGATCACCGAAGTTAAGCAACGTCGAGCCCGGTTAGTCCTTGGATGGGTGACTGTCTGAACGATCCGATTCGAATTCTCGCGTTGTGTCCTTGGGCAAGGCACTTCACCCCGAGTGTCCACACGGGCGCACGATGGCGTCGTGTACTAATGCGCACTGCACATCGATGGTGCACATGTCTTCAACCAATCTAACCTGCCTGTGCTGCAGTGCGGAGTTACGATGTTGGAGAGCTGGCAGATTTTCGTCGTTGCTTGGTGATTCTCTCCGAGTACTCCAGCTTCCGCCACCCGTAAAACTGTCACCGACACGATATGACCCTGGCTGTTAAAGTGTCGTTAAACCTTAACAAAAAAAAAAATAAATAAATAAATAACAATAACACGATAGGCAAAAGTCAAAGTGACACGGGCAGAGTTAATTACATTGTGAGAGTTTTATTTTAGTCCGATACCAGAAACTGTCTACACAATCACTGGTTGACACACATTTTCTGAACGTACTTATTTTAATTAAAGTGTGTACATGACAGATGACAGCTGTTGTTGATACCTTAGTTCCACAGGCCACAATTTTTTTACGTTTCGTTTTGACTCTCTCAAAGCCTTTTTAAAGCCGGATATTGCGACTTTTTCCCAATTAAAACAAATATTTCTCCTGGGGTCAACCCGGTAGGTCTAGTCACTCTCTATCACCCCCCCTCCCTCCTCAGGCCCGTCGGAACCGGGGGGGGGGGGGGGGGGGCTGCAGCCCCCCCCCCCCACCCAATAATTTGCTCATATTTCGTCGTTAGTTTATCCATGATGGGAGCAACCGATGTAATTTGAATAAAACTGGACATTACATTATTGAACTCAGATTAGAACAGTGGCGTAGGAACCGGTTGGGGGGGGGGGGGGGTAAGGGAGATATTTCCTCCACCCCCACAAATTTGTCAAAAGTAGGCTTTACTGGGCTAGGTTGGTGGTTTCTCCACACGGGATGCCCACTGGTTACCATATTCCGACATTACTGTTAATGATTACTGGATTGAGTGGGTTCCATGTGGGCTTTCTTCCACCAATAAAACTGACAGTCGTGTTTTCGGCTAATTGTGGAAAGCGATGTTAAACCCCAACCAACCACAGGGTAATTCATTGCATGTTCACTATTCCTGTCATTCTGCTCGGAAATCACGCTGAACTGATCAGAGAGCTGACGTATTTCCTTATTGACGATGTATTTGCTCAGAATCACTCAGAATGCATATTTGTACATCTTAAATTAAAAACATTTCCCGGGGGAGGCCCCCCGGACACCCACCAACGAGACGGGGACGTACCCCCTCTCGTGCTCACCCCCCACTCGCCTTTTTCGCGGTTCGGATGACGCTTCGCGTCATAGGAATATACGATTTATTTGCTCAGAAGCAACCAGAATCCATGTTTTTACATCTTAAATTCGAAAATTTTCCCGGGGGACCCCCACCAACGAGACGGGGGATATGAGTCAATATCAAAATTTACCACAATTGTTTGTCCCATGCACATGGGACGAAAATAATACACACAGAGTGTCCAATACATAGTTTGAGCAACACCCCGCTGTCGTTGCTACAGTATACGAATGAAATTAGCGTGCACTTTATAGGTAACATGTATCCAGCATAACCTGTAAAGGCCCATCTTGTTCAAAATTGTGTGTCCCAATTTCGATTTTCATGAACAGGGTTAACGGTTTCAGCGCATAATCTGAATAATAACTGGAAAGTTCACTGTATATTTCGAGTATGATCACTTATCTGTAGTTTTAGCACACTTGTCCAATTGACGGTTAATTTATGAGAAACAAACTTTATTCTGAAAAGTTGTACCCCAACTCGAAGTCTCTCCTGTAACAGATTGCTTCTCAGTCAAAATACCGACGCCTCCCCAATGACGACAAACTCAACGTCACGCGCCAAAGAAAGCATCAGAGGTGATACAGCAGACGACAAAGCGTTTTTTTTAGAAAGAAGTTTATCAACAAAATAATAATCTTGCAGGTAAGTTGACCTCCATACGTATTTTCAAAATTGGTCTCTTGAATAACGTAGCATTTATCGATATAGAACATGTGATAAATCACCTCGATTTAAGCATTATACAGCCTGAGTTGTGCAAACGATATTCCCATATTCTCGATGTACTTGGGGAGAAAAAATTAAGACGCCGTCTCAAAATGTGTGTGTTTTTCTCTACTATAACATTCTCTACCATAACAGGCTGAATGATAACACTAGCGACTGTAACTGTTATAGGAGAGAAAGTGGGCATTAGGATTGGGGTGGAACTGTTTTCATACAGTGAGATGAGAGAAGCCGTTCGTTCTTTCCAACGCAATTGTTCATAATTGTTCAATCTCGAATCTTCCCCCTCCTTCTCATCACAAGTTTCTGTTTTCTGGACTTGTTTTATGGATGAATTATAACAGGAGAGAAACCGATTTCGTTACAGTATAGATACTAGCGAGTGCAATACCCTTAATCTCAGGCGGTGGTTCATGTACAATGTTATCATTAGTTCAACGTGACTAACAGTTTCTTACATTTTGGACGCAACCATTCTGGTGTTGCTCCAGATGTGACGAAAATTGATATTGCATCTAGGTCAAAAAAATGTTACAGTAGATAGGACATTGTTATTCAATGGACATGTGTTGCTTCTTGGGAGACAAACGCTCGTTTTGTGTCAGCCAAATGCCTTCTCATATCATTTAATTTCACTGCTCATGCTCATATAGGGTGAATATTGTGAGTAACAGATAGTATCCCGGTAAAATATAATTTTGAGCCCTTTTGTTACACGAGAGAAATTGCAGTGTTACACTAATGATATATTGATATTTTCATATTACGGGTATTTTCTCAGGGTACTCAAAATAAGCTGCTTCATTTTTATGTATACTTATGAGCAGACGAGTGGCGATACATGGATGCTCCTTGGTTAATACCAAATAATGAGTACTCATATGAAAACTTACATTAACATTCAAGAAACGAGTAAATTATCTCACGCACCCTATTGTGTTTTTAAAACGTGGTCGTGACGGGTCAGGATGTCACATCCGAGTCTGTTGATGAAACGGACATCGGCAAATAACGCAGATTATAATTCCAAAAGATGTTCATTCTGACAACTGGAAACATCGATACTTGAATGAGCAGAGAAACTATTCTGACCCACCCCGGCATCAGATGGGTCTGATGATCACAGTGATTGGAAGTTAGACCCATCTGGGGCGGGGTGGGTGGGGGTTCCAAATAGATTCTCTGCTCTTTAAAGTATCGGTGTTTCCCGTTATTAGAATGGACATCGTTTGGTGTGATCCCTTAACTACAATCTATCCAATGCCCAAATGCCACGTCATTATTTGACAATAAATTTATGCATGTTTAATTCTTTTCCAGAGATGGGTATGAGTAATGCCGAGAGACAGCAGAAATTTCGTTTAAAAAGAGATGCTGACCCAAGGTGGATGGGGAGACTGGGGTTGAGAGGGTGGATGGAGAGTTGGCCGCGATGAGTGGGGTTAAGAGGGTGGATGGAGAGTTGTCCTTGGAGAGTGAGGTTGGGAGGGTCAATGGAGAGTTGGCTGTGGGGAGTGGGGTTAAGGGAGTGAATGGGAAGTTGACTGCTGGGGCTGAGAGGGTGGGTATGGGGTTGACTGCCAGGGTTGAGAGTGTCGATGAACCCAGAAAGATAAAAAATTGAAACGAAAGAGAGAGAGAGAAATCAAGAAGACAGCAGCCAACAAAGAAGAATAAACAAAACAAAAAATCTGATGACGTTTGTGAGTGTTTGATTTGTTGTGAATTGTATAGTCTCTCACTGCCGAATGAGCAGTGGATACAGTGCTGTTCTTGCAAGAAATGGGCACATGAATTGTGCACATCTGAACGCTCTGGCAGTACAGGTGTGTTCACATGCGATTTGTGTGAGTAGCCGTGTTCATAACTCATCAACGTGATGATTTGTCGATTGAAAAGATTCCGTTCTCCGTCTACGTGTTTGTTTTTAGAGTCAATTACAAATCAAATGTAGTGGGTGTGAGTGTGTGTGTGTGTGTGTGTGTGGGGGGGGGGGGGGGTACACGGTAAGAAGAGCCCTAGTGCAGTAGCCACATGTTCGTAATCGCAATATCATGTGCGCATGCATGCGAATTTCGTGAAGATTTGTTTTTTTTCCACTGAGATGTACTATCCTGACTAAACTACTTCATCCATTTCTTGACTTTCACAACACTAAAGTGCGTCGTATATACGACACACTTTAGTGTGGAGAAATCCAAGATATATATATATATATATAGACAGGACGTGATGCATGTGTGTTTGAATCTGGGTTGTTGAATTCAGCTCGTTGGGATGGCGTACTCACATTTCGCGAGAGGCGTTAGCCTCTCGCGAAATATTCTTACGCCATTCCAACTCGTTGAATACAACAAACCAGATTCAAATCACGGTCTGGTTTTATTACACATCACGATGGATATGGCTAAGCAAAACAATTAACTGCAGATAGGGACCAACTACGTGCAGCTTGTACCTTCGGGTGACTGATGATGGCCACTAATCGAGTACACGTACACAAGGAATGGAAAATGAACTGCATGTCCTGTATATGAACAATAGATCATTTGTGTTGATTAATTAGTTACTTTATTGTTGTTTTTATTATTCAAACAACTCGAGTTCACCAGAAGTTTCAATACATGTTCTTTTTCTCATCCAATATCTTGAATGTTACCTACATTAGACATAGGAGTCGATCAGAGAATATTTCCGTCAATCGTGTAACGCCGTGGTCTCTACAGTAACGAGACTAATCACACTTCACTGCTACAAATCGTCTAAGTATATTAATTCAATGTCTCTGGACCATCGTATTCAGAGATATCTTTCTCCTTTTATTTGGAAAAGTATGAGGTAATTCTAACACGTGCACAAAATGTGTGTACCTTTTCATCTAGAAAGTTTTCCATTCTGTAACATGGCGCATATCTCATGTAACATCAGAGTCCCTCGTGTAACCGACAAGTTATTTGCATTTCATACAAAAATATGGCAAGAAGCAGAATTGGTTTTTAATTAATTTCATTGGACAAAATGTGCATCTTTTGTTGACATATGACATATTCTCAAACATTCAAGTTATTTGAAGAAATAAAGTTTATCATCATTATGAAATGTGTCAATTCTCTCTCAACCCCTTCAATGATGGCCATTTTGTTGGAAGGCGGAATATGACATAAGAGTCCCATCTCACTTTAACCACTACAACTCAGCCCCTAATTCTGAATCTTTTTTATTTGGAAATAAATACCAAGAAGCAGAATAAATCGATTGGAAAGTCAGTTACAGGAGAGACACGCATATGGGCTATCTGTTGGTGATTGCCATAGAAAAACACTGACAGTTGTTCTTAAGCTTGCGTTTTATTGTTTTCATCAAGTTAGAGTGCTATAGTTACCGAAACAACACAGAGATAACTTATTTTGTACTTATTATTTTTTCCAAACTGACTGACTCGAATTGTGGTAAATTTTGATATTGACTCATATCCCCTCTCGTGTTCACCCCCCACTCGCCGCTCGGATGACGCGTCGCGTCATGGGAATATAGGTCCTACCCCCCCCCCCCCCCCCAATAAAATTAGCTTACTACTCCCTTGGATTAGAATTATGAACGTATCACTGAATGTATAACATGCACCTGCATATGTTGATGTGCAAACGTTTTGAGCAATTCCTTTGGCAGCTCAGAAGACCACGACAACCGTTGGCGTAATGATAAAACTAATGAATCCGCCATAAGGCCTGACTGTTTTTTAGCATGACGGAATACGGCCACGGCCTGCAGGTGAGCCCGGTGTGAGAACCGTCCCCAAATGTTCTGGGGTTCTATTGGGATTTTTGAAACATTTTGTTAAAAAAACAGCTTTTGCCGTTTAAAAAAATCAAGAGGTTTTTGCTTCAAAAGCTACCAGAATGCTTCCTTTGATTGCCCTTTTCAAAAAATTTTCTGGGGAGTACCCCCTCCCCTCCCCTCCCCTCAAAAAGCTCGTGCCTTCAGCACTCGCGCCAGATGCCTTCGGCATCTGGATACCCCATACCCATTTAGTATCAGCCAGTTCACCCAAATTAGCAATATCAGCCCCCCACCCCCAATATAAATTTCATTCCGACGGGCCTGCTCCTTGTCCCCTAATAATAAAAAATAATAATAAAGCAATTTTCCAATAAGAGTAAAATCCTCGCCCTCTGATTGGATGAGATCTGGCGTAGTTTCTTTTATGTTTTCGGCTCCAGTAGCAAATGTTAACATCTGACACCACAAAGCGAACTATTTGAAACGACCTAATTGTTTCATCAACGGAGTGACTAGCAAGCCGCTTCATTTTTCTGGATTTTTCACACGTGTAGCAGACAGTGTTACGAATGAAGTATTGTTTAAATTACAAACACATTTACGAATTGAACTAAAATGGAATGAGTTTATCTGATTTTAGTGGCGGTGGCACAGAAGAGGGGGGGGGGGGGGGTCCTTCGCCCCCCCCCCCAAAAAAAAAATCAAACTTAAAATTACTATCTGATCGTGGTTCTCCCACCAAATAGCACACCCGCAGATGGCACACAAGAATACACATCATGTCAGGTGTTGTAGAAACGCTCAGATATCGCTCCCAGGGCGTCCAAATATGACAATTTTTTCCGAGGAAATCCCCCAGACCCCCCCCCCCCCCCCCGTCTCAAAAACTGGAGGGGGCACCCATCTCCCTAGTTCAACAATTTGTACGTAGTGGCTACCCCCAAAAGGGGGAGCCACAACGTTCAGATCATTGAACTAGCTCGACCTTCGATCCCCCATATCTTACTCAGCCCCCCCCCCCCCCCCTAAATTGAAATCATGGCTCCGTCACTGTCTGATTTATCGATTATTTTTTCACTACTGTCGTGGGGGTACACTAGAGGTTTATTTACTAAACTTGTGACCATTAAAAGTTGCCTTGAACAAGGCAACTTTAACGATCACAAGTTCAGTAAATAAACCTCTCGTGTTTCACGATGTAGGTTTTGAGAGTGGGTAGGGTCGTATTGGAACATATACGTTATTGTGATAAATTGACGGTAACATGGTCTAGGGTTTGCGTTTCGGACTGAACTTAAGCCTCGAACCGCAAACCTCAGATCATGTTACCTTCAAATCATCACAATAACTTATAATATTAACGTCCATAATCCATAATAGTGCTCTCTGACTTATATTATTACCTCGTATCATAGCTCCCCCCTCCCCCGGAAGAAGTGTACAACAACAACATATTCGTATTTAGTAGACCCAAAGTATAAGGTTCAAACAACAATCTGTGACTGCGAGTTCTAGGAAAATAGAAAACTATTGAGACTAACGTTATTGTTAATGGTTGTTTACATACACCAACAATTGCGTCCATCTCAGGATGTCGGCAGACAGGACAATTTTCTGTGTATGACCAATCAAATGGGTGCAATAACGTTTTTCCTGAGATAGATAAGTAAATTCCAAGCATATTTCTACGACGCCATAAAATTACTTTCATCGTTTAGCAAAAAATTAGGACACTTCAACACCTGCAACGCCCAGAACATGTTTTTTTTAACCCAAGTTATTAGTGGGGAAAGGCAACCGTAATACAAATGTATTATTATTATTATTATTATTATTATTATTATTATTATTATTATTATTATTATTATTATTATTATTAATCTGTACCCACCTTATCAGTGGGAAAGGTCCTCGTTATAACATGTATTATTATTATTATTATTATTATTATTATTATTATTATTATTATTATTATTAATCTGTACCCACCTTATCAGTGGGAAAGGTCCTCGTTATAACATGTATTATTATTATTATTATTATTATTATTATTATTATTATTATTATTATTATTATTATTATTATAATTATTATTATTATTATTATTATTATATACATCCGATTCACGCAGTCAGAGGTAACACTAACAGTGTGGGCAGTTGAAAAACAACATCTGTAACAGAAATCATATTTGTCTCGTAACTTAGACTGAACTCTTATGCGTCCATCACATTGTTTTTATAGATATCACCTTTCTAAAGATGTGCACCGTTCGTAACAAGTGAGGCATGATGTTACTTTCCTGAATTCTTTATAACTATTCCTGTAGCCTTAATGACAATTGGTATCATGCTGGTCTCTAGGTTCCAAATACGCCCACACTCGATCTGTAATTCAATGAATTGTTTAAGATTTTGCAATTGCTGGGGATGGATATTCTAGGTTGTTCACAACATATGCCCGGTGTTCTATTTTTCAAAATGATATCCAGTGCTCAAAATAACTTTTTTTCTTTGCGGAGCAAAATGCTACACATTTCCAAACAATGAATAGCATTTTGTAAAAATTGCATAGCTATTTTTGTATACCGGAATTATGTTATGCTGTTTGTATTGAATTCTTCTAAGTAGATAGAATAGTTTCCATCCATTTCTGGGCATATACAAATGATCTGCGACACCTGAAACATTTACTATGTTTTTTTTAACTGAACTGCCTTTAAAGGTTGCATGGACTTGGATATTTTCAAATGACGTCGTGGTTGTTTAACAGAGTTCTCAAAATGGAAGTTGGGATTTTTAATTTGATGGGCTTGAAGTTATTTTTAATGGACATTTTATGCAAAATATTGTAAAAACAGGAAGAATTTAAACCAACAGAATTCATCTTACATATGAAGTTGCTAATGATGCTTGATGGAGAGTTAATCTGAGTTATGCCTGGAATGTTTCACAATCAGAAGTAAAGAATCAGTGAACTAGTTTTCAAATTTGTTTGCAAATTTTCTTTTACATTTTGCGATACAAGATAATCAACTGCAGCCCAATAGGCTGCAGTTGATTACCTTGTATCGCAAAATGCTATACATAATTGAACATTGTGTAGCTTTTTGCAAGTTTTGCATAGCAAAATGCGACGCGACACCGCTTATTTTGAGCCCTGATGATATCAGATCTGTTGCAATGCACCTGTTTATGTGCCTCAAAGAATTGTTTTCAAATCCTTGTTGGCGACAGTTGGTGGCTGGTGTTTGCACCATTTTATACAATGGCTTGTTTATATATCTAGCTATCTTGTCTGGTGACATACTCGTTCAGCGCAAATACAGGAAAAGATGATAGGATGTGCTCTACAGCAAATTATTTATTTATTTAGGTTTAAGGTCACATCCTTATGCACAATGGCTAATCGTGACTGTGACAGTTTTACGGGTGGGGGAAGCCGGAGTACATCAAGCATCGGCGACCAACTGTCAGCTCCTCAACATTCTAACTCTGTTCAAGCTCCGCTCAAGCAGGGTTACATCGGCTGAAGACATGTGCACCATCGACGTGCAGTACGCCTTAGTACACGGCGTCATCGTGCCCCCATGTAGGCAATCGGGATAAAGCGCCTTGCCCAAGGACACAACGCGGGTCGTCCCGGACGGGGATCGAACTCAGGACCTCTAGCACAGAAGTCCAACAGTCTACCAGTGAGCCACCGAGCTCCTTCCTACAGCAAATTAACATCAGCAACTGAGATGACTTTTCACACCATTTTTGGCGCCATCACTTACCGATTTCGTCCACAGAATATCATTTGAAAATACAAAAAAAGAAAAGAAAGAGAAAAAAAAAAAAAAATAAATAAATAAATAAATAAATATAAATAAATAAATAAATAAATAAATAAATAAATAAATAAAACATCATATTTTTACTTACGGTTTAGTTTCTCAATGGTGTGCGCTTCGAGAAATATAACGCATTCCTCTTTTGCGTAGCACAAAGCCAACCACCTAATTCAAGTGGCAACATGGTTAACTGCGGTAGAAACAGTCTCTATGAGTCCCCCCACCCCCACCCCCAAACTGGATATTACAGTTTTATTTTAATACTGGAATATTTAAAAACAATTAAGTGTTTTAATTAGCTCGTCATAAAATATCGGTGAATTTTGACAAATATTAAAAGAAAATTATTTATTCGGGACACTTTTTCAGCATGATTGTGTCGTCTGCCTTTCCTGTTAACTCTTTACCCAACGCAGACGATATCAGAATTTATTAGTTTACAATTAAACATCATTTTTTAAAATGCTTCTAAAAATTTCAACAAAACCATATCATGTGACCCCTCATTGGAACGAGCTCGATGAGCTCGTTCCAAAGAGGGGTCACATGATATGGTTTTGTTGAAATTGTTTGAATAATAGTATTTTTTTAGCTGCTGAATTAGTATAGAACGATGCAGGCCGATGGATAACGGGGTCGAGTAATGCCGCAGCACTAGAAGCAATCAAGGGTGAGCTTGGGTGGATGAGGATCAAGGACAGGATAGACCTGTTGAAACTCGGTTATCTTAATTATTTGGTAAATCTCCCCGACAGCCGATGGTGTAAAGTAATGTTCCTGAGAATTTTCAACTCAAATATCAAGACGAGGTGGATGGTCCAAGTGAGGGAGCTAGTAGAGAACTACTCATTGGAGATCTCGGACCTGGACATTGGGGCAAACCAGGGTAAAAAAATCGTCAGAGAAAGGGTCATGGAGGATTGTAACCGTAATTGGCGAGAGGGGGTCAAATCAAAGAGGTCTTTGGGTGGCCTGCGTGATAAAGAGAAGCCAGGTTTTGAAGAGTACCTTCATGGCACATTTGGGGGGTCACTGTTGTTTAAGCTGAGGTCGCGATCCCTGGAGCTGAGGGGAAAAATTGGGAAAGACGGTGAAAGGGAGTGCCAGATGTGTAACTTGGACATGGTGGAGATCCTGGAACACTTTCTTCTAGAATGTCCAAAGTATCAGTCTAAAAGAATGAGATTCACTGGGAATATAATGGGGAAGTGGGATGGGAGAATGAAGGACATGTGGTTAGGGGGAGACTCAAAGGAGGGGGTTAATATGCTAATCGGAGAGATTGGGAAGACTGGGACAAGAGATATCATCAAGCAGTTCGTCTCCGAGTGTTGGGAGGAGAGGAGAAGCGTGGGAATAGGGAGGCAGTTGGGAGTATAGGGGTAACCATGGCCTTCTCGTCCGAGAACCGCGACAAATCAACGGCTGGCCAAAGTGTTATTATATTATTATATTATGCGAGTGGATGTAGCCGATTCGTTGGGTAAAGGGTTAACCCTTTACCCAACGCAGACGATAACAAATTTTTTTATTTTAAATATCATTTTTTGAAATTTTTCAAAAAAATTTCAACAAAACCATATCATGTGACCCCTCGTTGGAACGAGCTCGTCGCGCTCGTTCCAACGAGGGGTCACATGATATGGTTTTGTTGAAATTTTTTGAAAAATAATATTTTTTCAAGTGCTGAAGTTGCATATTACGCGGGCGGATGCGGCCGATTCGTTGGGTAAAGAGTTAAGTAAAGCTCTAAAGTCTCTAGAAGAAAACCCGGAAAAGCCCCCCTTCCCCACTACGCTCCCTCTCCCCAGTACAAAAGTATAAATAAAGTCTTGTGTTAACCCATTACCTAAAGAATCGCCCGCATACGTCCTCGTAGTTTACAAATTTAGTGGCGGAAAAAACAAACAGGTTCCACAAAGACATATCACGTGACTCGGCAGCGCAGTGGCTCATTGGTTAAGGCATTGGACTTGAAACCGAAAGGTCCGCGGTTCGATCCTCGTCAGTGGTAATTGGGTTGTGTCCTTGTGCAAGGCACTTAATTTCGATTGGGGCACGGTGACACTGTGTAGTGAGGCGTACTGTACGTCGACCGTGCACTTGCCTTCGACCAATGCTAACCCTGCTTATGGGGAGTTAGTACGTCTGGGATACTGACAGTTGCTCGCCGTTGCTCGGTGGTTATCCACGGGTACATCGGCTTCCTCCACCCGTAAAACTGTTCGACACGAATAAATAAACAAGAGCAACGCTAACACGTGTGCTGATGCCCCCGAAGGTAGCAAAGACGGACTTGCATGAAAATAAATAACTTTGAATGAACGGAATTAAAAAACACAATGATTTTTGTGTCATCCATATTTATATGAATATATCGATATGCAGTAGGTTAAAATGACATGCAAACCTGCCCTGCAAATACTGGGCAGTACAGAAATAGTGGACTAGAAAAAATTGGGATAGTGGACTAAAACAAATTGGGCAGGACTTCCCCTATAAGACACTGGCCAGTAAGAATAAAGCAGAAATTGGCATCCATATTTATATGGTTATATCGATATGTAGTAGGTTAAAATGACATGCAACCTCCCCACCAAGCAATGGGCAGCACAGAAATAGTGGACTAAAAAAATAGGGCAGTACCCCCCCCCCCCCCCCCCCCCCCCCATCGGCACTGGCCAGTAAGAATAAAGCTGAAATTGGCATTCATATTAATATGGTTATATTGATATGTAGTTTAAAATGACATGCAACCTCCCCTGCAAGCACTGGGCAGTACAGAAATAGTGGACTAAAAAAAATCGGGCAGCACTTCCCCCATAGGCACTGGACAGTAAGAATAAAGCTGAAATTGGGAAATTTGTGATTTTGTAATTCAAAAAGAGGCATAACTCTTGCAAGAATGGTCGGAGTGAACCTCCAAATCGAACTTGACCTGTATTTTGACATTAGTAGTAAGCAAATAAAATCAGAAATCGATTGGTGCGGTGATACAATTTTAAATGGTCTGGAACCAAAATCACTATAATTCTTGTGTCATCCATATTTATATGGATATATTGATACGTAGGGGTTAAAATGTCATGCAACGTCCCCTGCAAGCACTGGGCCGCAGAAAAATAATGAACTAAAAAACAATTGTGCAGCACTTTGCCCTATAGGCTATGATATTGTTTACCTAAGTCAGAAACAGAGGCCAAAAACAAACAGGGGCTATAACTCTACCAAACATGAATGGACGAAACGCTGGGTACGAGGGCATCCTTTCTGCCCTATCACCATACCAAAGAATAATGGTTGGTGGATGACAAAAAGGAGAGGGTTAGTATTCTTAGCGGAGAGACTGGGATGGGAACAATGGGTGAACGGCATCAAGCAGTTCGTCTCAGAGTGTTGGGAGGATAGAAGGGGCGTGGGAATAAGGAGGCATTTGGGAGCACAGGTCTGATCCAAACCTTCTCGTCCCGACAATTCAGCGGTCGGCCAAAGTGTTATTATTATCTCAGAATCACCCAGATTAAAAACCTATGGTGTGTTCAAATTCGTCTTCAAAACTGAAAATTATTTGTCGGTTATTACAAACCGTTATCACCGATCGGCACTTTTAAGATTTAGAGTTTCAGCACATAGTTTACGAATTGAAACTGGCAGATATGACAGGACATGCGGGGAGAATAGAACATGTATGTTATGCAATACAGGACAGGTAGAATCTGAATATCATTTCCCACTTGTACGTCCATCATTCATAGATTTACGTCGACAAGTACTCCCAAGTTATTATTGTCGCTGGTTCTCTTTTCATAAGTTCAAGATATTAATGTGCTCCGATTCAGTCAGAACCCTTGGAATGCTAGCAAAATTTATTTACTTGGCCTTTAAGCAACGTGCAGTGGCTCTTCCTTAACATAAATACCAGATAGGTAGTCGTTCCCCTATCTTAGATTCGTGCCGAGTAGTTCGACCGCACCCAGTAATATTCCATACTGTTTTTTTTGTTGTTTTTTCTTCTTCCATAGCTTCCTCTGGAGGGAAACCATGTCTGCACCATTATTAAACTAGCTACAAACATGTTAGTATGTTTTTTGCTTGAAAAAGTGTTAAATATATTATTATTATTATGACATTCAGGCAATATTGACATGGATATCACTAAAGCATCAACTTGATAGATCACACCTACTGTCAAGGATAGAACACACCTACTGTAAAGGATAGATCACACCTCATGTAAAGGATAGATCACACCTACTGTAAAGGATAGATCACACCTACTGTAAAGGATAGATCACACATACTGTAAGGAATAGATCACACCTACTGTAAAGGATAGATCACACATACTGTAAAGGATAGATCACACCTACTGTAAAGGATAGATCACACATACTGTAAAGGATAGATCACACCTACTGTAAAGGATAGATCACACATACTGTAAAGGATAGGTCACACCTACCGTAAAGGATAGATCACACGTACTGTAAAGGATAGATCACACCTACCGTAAAGGATAGATCACACGTACTGTAAAGGATAGATCACACCTACTATAAAGGATAGATCACACCTCCTGAAAAGGATAGATCACACCTACTGTAAAGGACAAATCACACCTACTGTAAAGGATAGATCACACCTACTGTAAAAGGATAGATCACACCTACTGTAAAGGATAAATCACACGTACTGTAAAGGATAGATCACACCTACTGTAAAGGATAGATCACACCTCCGGTAAAGGATAGATCACACCTACTGTAAAGGATAGATCACACCTACTGTAAAAAGATAGATCACACCTACTGTGAAGGATAGATCACACCTACTGTAAAAGAATAGATCACACCTACTGCAAAGGATAGATCACACCTACTGTAAAGGATAGATCACACGTACTGTAAAGGATAGATCACACCTACCGTAAAGGATAGATCACACGTACTGTAAAGGATAGATCACACCTACTATAAAGGATAGATCACACCTCCTGAAAAGGATAGATCACACCTACTGTAAAGGACAAATCACACCTACTGTAAAGGATAGATCACACCTACTGTAAAAGGATAGATCACACCTACTGTAAAGGATAAATCACACGTACTGTAAAGGATAGATCACACCTACTGTAAAGGATAGATCACACCTCCGGTAAAGGATAGATCACACCTACTGTAAAGGATAGATCACACCTCCTGTAAAGGATAGATCACACCTACTGTAAAGGATAGATCACACCTACTGTAAAGGATAGATCACACCTACTGTAAAGGACAGATAACACCTACTGTAAAAGGATAGGTCACACCTACTGTAAAGGATAGACCACACCTACTGTAAAGGATAGATCACACCTCCTGTAAAGGATAGATCACACCTACTGTAAAGGATAGATCAAACCTACTGTAAAGGATAGATCACACCTACTGTAAAGGATAGATCACACCTACTGTAAAGGATAGATCACACCTCCTGTAAAGGATAGATCACACCTCCTGTAAAGGATAGATCACACCTACTGAAAAGGATAGATCACACCTACTGTAAAGGACAGATAACACCTACTGTAAAAGGATAGGTCACACCTACTGTAAAGGATAGACCACACCTACTGTAAAGGATAGATCACACCTCCTGTAAAGGATAGATCACACCTACTGTAAAGGATAGATCACACCTACTGTAAAGGATAGATCACACCTCTTGTAAAGGATAGATCACACCTCCTGTAAAGGATAGATCACACCTACTGTAAAGGATAGATCACACCTACTGTAAAGGACAGATAACACTTACTATAAAAGGATAGGTTACACCTACTGTAAAGGATAGACCACACCTACTGTAAAGAATAGATCACACGTACTGTAAAGGATAGATCACACCTCCTGTAAGAGGATAGATCACACCTCCTGTAAAGGATAGATCACACCTACTGTGAAGAATAGATCACACCTACTGTAAAAGATAGATCACACCTTCCGTAAAAGGATAGATCACACCTACTGTAAAGGGCAGATCACACCTACTGTAAAGGACAGATCACACGTACTGTAAAGGATAGATCACACGTACTGTAAAGGAGAGATCACACATACTATAAATGATAGATCACACCTCCTGTAAAGGATAGATCACACCTACTGTAAAGGATAAATCACACCTCCTGTAAAGGATAGATCACACCTACTGTAAAGAATAGATCACACCTACTGTAAAAGATAGATCACACCTCCTGTAAAAGGATAGATCACACCTACTGTAAAGGGCAGATCACACCTACTGTAAAGGACAGATCACACGTACTGTAAAGGATAGATCACACGTACTGTAAAGGAGAGATCACACCTGCTATAAATGATAGATCACACCTCCAGTAAAGGATAGATCACACCTACTGTAAAGGATAGATCACACCTACTGTAAAGGATAGATCACACCTCCTGTAATGGATAGATCACACCTACTGTAAAAGGATAGATCACACCTACTGTAATGGATAGATCACCCCTACTGTAAAAGGATAGATCACACCTACTGTAAAGGATAGATCACACCTATTGTAAAGAATAGATCACGCCTACTGTAAAGGATAGATCACACCTTCTGTAAAGGATAGATCACACCTTCTGTAAAGGATAGATCACACCTACTGCAAAGGATAGATCACACCTACTGTGAAGACTGTGAAGGATAGATCACACCTACTGTAAAATGATAGATCACCCCTACTGTAAAGGATAGATCACACCTACTGTAAAGGGATAGATCACACCTACTGTAAAGGATAGATCACACCTACTGTAAAGGATAGATCACACCTCTTGTAAAGGATAGATCACATCTCCTGTAAAGGATTGATCACGCCTACTGTAAAGGATAGATCACACCTACTGTAAAAGGATAGACCACACCTACTGTAAAGGATAAATCCCACCTCATGTAAAGGATAGATCACACCTACTGTAAAGGATAGAACACACCTACTGTAAAGGATAGATCACACCTACTGTAAAAAGATAGATCACACCTACTGTAAAGGATAGATCACACCTACTGTAAAAGGATAGATCACACCTCCTGTAAAGGATAGATCACACCTACTGTAAAGGATAGGTCACGCCTACCTACTGTAAAGGATAGATGACTTGTTCTGTAAATGATAGATCACACCTCCTGTAAAGCATAGATCACCCCTACTGTAAAGGATAGTTCACACCTACTGTGAAGACTGTGAAGGATAGATCACACCTACTGTAAAAGGATAGATCACACCTACTGTAAAGGATAGATCACACCTCCTGTAAAGGATAGATCACACCTACTGTAAAGGACTAATCACACCTACTGTAAAGGATAGATCACACCTCCTGTAAAGTATAGATCACACCTACTGTAAAAGGAAAGATCACACCTACTGTAAAGGATAGATCACACCTACTGTAAAAGGATAGATCACACCTCCTGTAAAGGATAGATCACACCTACTGTAAATGATAGATCACATCTACTGTAACGGATAGATCAAACCTACTGTAAAGGATAGATCACACCTCCTGTAAAGGATAGATCACACCTACTGTAAAGGATAGATCACACCTACTGCAAAGGATAGATAACACCTACTGTAAAGGATAGATCACACCTACTGTAAAGGATAGATCACACCTACTGTAAAGGGGCATGTTGTTTCGGGTTCCATTGTCCTTGTTTGAACGCCAATTAAATAGGTTTGTCAGAATGGAAGCGTTCCTGAGATTAACGATATGAAGTGTATCAGATATAATTTTACGTCAGCAGGACATCAGTCTGTGGAGGGTTAATCACTGAATGACAGACATTCAATCTGAAAATGTTTTTCCCATAATGCAACTAGGAATTTAACCATTTTGGTCTTGTTTGACAGAGCTCTTTGAGCTCTGTCAAACAAGACTGAAGAGATTAAAATCCTAGATGCATAATGGAAAAAGTTCGTGCCGAAAATGTGGGAATTTTGACATCAGTATGCAGGGGGGTTATCATTGGATGACGGAACCCTCAGATTTTATTGGGTAATTCCTTCCCCAAAGTAATTTCTGGCTTCGCTACTGTGGTTGATCTACTTGTATCCTGTACAGAGTCAAAAAAAAACACTCTCCTTGGGATGATATTGTGCCTACTTTGGGGTAATTTGTCTGACCAATCTCAACAGCCAAGCAAATTTTTGAGGGTACTGTGTTTGCTATTTGCTAACCGTCGCAATATTTTACCCACCAGTTAAAAGTTGTTAATTTCCTAGTATGGTCCTACCGTACTGAAGGACATTTTGGAAAAAATCAAATCTTCCTAAACTTTAGAAAACATTTTCAAAAAGACACCTCTGGCGCTAGGAAGCTGATTGAATGGTGCAAGACACTTAAGCCTAACTGCCGAAACTGGAGTGCGAGGGTGCAGTGCCCTTAGGCGTAATGCACGTCTTCAGCCGATGCGAGCCCTGCTTCTGTCGGGTTAGTAAGTTCTACATTTACTTGCTGTCTTGCGATGGTTCTGACCGAATACCGCGGCTTTGTGACCGACTCGATATGGCCATTGCTGTTAACTCTTTACCTAACATGAAAAGTAGACGACGCCTGCAAACAAAATTCTTGAATAACTAATTTTTTTCATTTTTTGTCTCAAAAACATAGGTTATGACCCCCTCGTTGGAACGAGCTCGTCGAGCTCGTTCCAAAGACGGGTCATAACCTATGTTTTTGAGACAAAAAATAAAAGAAATAATGAAAATTAATTGGCGACTTTTTGTGAATAGCGCTGGCCGGTTTTGGTCGTTACGTTGGGAAAAGGGTTACAAGTGTCGATTAATCCAAATACATGAAAACCAGTTCAGAAAAAAACAGTATTGATAAAGAGATAAGTGACCTGAATGGACAAAAGGTTAATGTCACACAAGTGTATTACATTCAGAAGGCAACAAGCTTATTTATTCAAGGTTCCCCAAGTTCACTCATTCATAACAGGAATGTTTTGCTGTACACGTTTGAGATACCTGGAGGAATTTTATTTTATACAGATGCCCGGGAAATAATTACTCTGCACATTTTTCAAGCTTCCTAATAACAATCCACCCGTATCTCTCTTCACTTTTTAAGTGACATTCAAGTATAATTTACGCCACTAGATGGCAGCATACTACTGATTACACATTGTACTTGTTTACAAAACATGTTTGAATGCCTCTCCAAATTAATGCTGTTGAATGGACTCTTAATCGAACAGAAATCTCGTCTAATGAACATTTGGTTCAATGGACACTTCATCGAATGACCACTCAATCGAATGAAGATTTGGATAGAATAAAAGTTTTCGAAAGCTTCGGCGACTATTCAATGAAAAATGTTGAATGATTTTTATTCTTCTGTAAAATGTTTAGTAACTGGGCCATATACTAAAATATATACTCAGCACACTTGTTACACTATAAAATAAGTTTGGTTAAAAAAAACCCCAAATCATCTTTGTTGAGTAAATATGAACCAATTTGAGGTGATTTAAGGTTAATTGTTAAACCAAATGATTTTAGAGTGTATACACGCTACTTGACTACATGTGGTTTTATAAGTTACACGTACGCTGGAAGGAAGGAAGGAAGGAAGGAAGGAACGGTTATACATATATATATTAGAGGTTACACGAACAAACTAAGGAATGAATGAATGAATGAATGAATGAATGAATGAATGAATGAATGAATGAATGGATGAATGAATGAAGGAAGGAAGGGAGGAAGGAAGGAAGGAAGGAAGGAAGAAAGGAAGGAATGAAGGAAGGAATGAAGGAAGGAAGGAAGGAAGGAAGGAAGGAAGGAAGGAAGGAATGAAGGAAGGAAGGAATGAAGGAAGGAAGGAAGGAAGGAAGGAAGGAAGGAAGGAAGGAAGGAAGGAAGGAAGGAAGGGACGGACAGTTCAAGCTCCACCGGAACAGAAACTTAACCAAATGATCTCCACGGAACAGTTAACCCTTTGCCGGACGCAACGGTATATTTGTCCAGCGATATTAACAAAATTTGCCATTTAAATTTCAATATGTCTTTCATTACCTCTCCTTATTTCAATTTCTCTCGTTATAAACACAGCTGATGAACCTCATTGGAACGAGCTCATTGAGCTCGTTCCAATGAGGAGTCCTAAGCTATTTTTTGGAGAGAAAACACTAAATTGTTGAAGGTGTCGCCCTGCAGTCACGTAAGGTTAAAGATTAACACTTTTGATGTCGAATGGAATCTAGAATATAGAGCCGTTCTACAGGTTGATACTATCTCATTGTAGAATATATAATTCCTCACAACCGACATAAACTTTCCACACAAATAGTACACCAGGGGATAAAATCTCCCCAGTTTAAGTTGAGGGCGGACGACAGACATACCCCTCCCCCGCCCCCCACCCCCAATGAAAAATCATTTTTGGATACTATCCACCCAGCATTAAACCAGATCAATGGGACATTAGCCGCCCCTCCCCGTTATATTTGAAAAAGGCTTGGGCATGATCCCGTATGAGGTTATTTTCCGTTACACCACCAATATCCTATATTATTCACTCGAATGAGTAGAACATTGACACATATGTATAAAACCGGGAGGGCGCGGTGGCTCAGTAGGTAGAGGTGCAGGATGCAAGCCGAGTGGCCCTCGGTTCGAATCCCACCTGCGGCAACCGTGTTGTGTCCTTGGGCAAGACACTTCACCCCCATCGCCCATCTCTGGGCACGGTGACGTCGTGGACTAAAGCGTACTGCACGTCGATGGTGCACTTGTCTTCAACCAATACTAACCCTGCTTGTGTGGAGTTAGTACGTTGGAGAGCTGACAGTTGCTCGCCGTTGCTCGGTGGTTCTCTCCGTGTACTCCGGCTTCCTCCCCCCGTAAAACCGTCATGGTCATGATTAGCCATTGTGCAGAAAAATGTGACCTTAAACTCCAATAAATAAATAAATAAATAAATAAATAAATAAATTAAATAAATAAATATAAAACCGGGATTATCTGTCGTATCTATAGAAACAAAAAAAAAAATGGAGCTGATTAAAAAAGTACCAAAGGTGGTAGAAAAGTCACACACGATAGGCTCACATACACTGTGAACCCCCCCCCCCCCCCCCCCACACACACACACACACACACTCCCCAGAAAGTGTCTTTCCACCGGGAATGTTCAAATCGCAGAAAAAAATTAGACACACCGAGCGAACAACATGTTGAAGGCGAAACGGAGATCTGGTGTTCTTTAGAGCTGTTCGTCATACAATCAGATATACAGTATGTGGAGAGTGGATTGTAACTAAATCACCCGCAGAGTGGGGTTATCACCCAAGCTATAACTTTCAAATTTTGTACATATCGACAAAAACACAAGCAATGTTTCAGCCAATGGACCTCCGGGTTTAACCCGGAGGTCCATTGGCTGAAACTTTGCTGGTGCTGGTTATGCTTTGCAACAAATTTGCAATTATTGATCGGGTGGAATCTCCACTCTGCGGGTGATTTAGTGATAATACACTCTCAATGTACTGTATTAACCCTTTGAAACCGAGAGACCATTTCTCCAGCCCAGAAACATCATACGTCATACTTTCATTTAGTAAGATGGCTGCTAAGTTAAAATGTGGGGTTGACCAATCAATATTTTCAACGTGAATCCCCAAGGCTGCACGTTGAAAATATTAATTGGTCTACCCCTAAATAATAAATATGGACTCTTCCAATTGCTTCCATTGAACTGACATGGAAGATACTACTACCATTCAAAGTGTTAAAGATAATTGCGGAAAACGTGAGCTCTGTACTATTAATTTATTTATTAGAATTTTAAGAGCATTTTCGACTTTTACGGGCGGAGAAAGCCGGTATACCCGGAGAGGACCACCGAGCAGCCGCAAGCACCTGTCAGACAACCTACGTACTAATTCCGCACAAGAAGGGTTAGATTGATTAAAGACAAGTGGACCAACGACTTGCCGTTCGCCTGAGTACACCAACGCCACCGTGATTCCACGTGGGTAATCAAATCCGAGGTCACAATGGAGTTACCTCTGTTCAGGATCGAATCATGGACCTTTCGATTTGATTTTCGATGCTCTAACAACTGAGCCAGTGGGCTCTTGAGTACTGTATTATGAATTGCTTTAGGTATGTATTATTTCGTGTATACAATGTTAATGAAGAACAATAAACTATAAATTTTAATTTTGCTCGAGTTCATATTTCATTATCTGGGAAGGGAGGGTGTTTAGCAGTGTTCGCGCCGTCCAGGGCCAAATTAACCAGTTGCACTGAAAATTCATTTTGACACTAAAATTGGGCGTTTGGCTAAAATTTTAGCACCTAAAATATTTCCTTCGGACAAGACATAAAATAAAAAAAATACTGAACCTTCAGCTAGAAATGTGGGTGGAAATAATAAGTATTATGATTGTGATGTTTTTGCACTCATCGAGTGACGCATTGTAATCGAATACCTTAATAAATTAAGACGGCTTTGTTACATTGACACAGGGACTGCTATATCAGAAGGATGCTGGAATAACTAACCCAAATACCTATAACAATAAAAGTAAAATGTACACACATGTACTTATCTGATTCTATTATTAGTAATACAGTGCTTGTCGAAATAAGCTGTAGCATAACAATAAATACATTTTCGGTTCTTCTTGAAGGTGAAAGTCAAGGTAAACCTTTCTCGTTGGCATTCTCTACCCCCACCCCCACCACCCCCACACCTTCCTATGCAATATATGCGTCTCTCGTGCGAGATGGCCATGTGAGGTAGATATCTATCTGACCCACGTGATTTTTTATGTTTCGTTGGTTTTCACTGTATTGAAGATTGTTGTAATTGATGTTAATAACAATAGTATACTGTATACAGTTTGTCCTCTCATTCAAATTCGCTCAGGGGCGGCGAACCCGGGGGGGGGGGGGGGGCACAGGGGACACGTCCCCCCGCACTTTTCCACCAATTATAGGTACCCGAACGGAATTTCCCGACATAACATACACATTCCCTATGGTCACTACACATCACCAATACAAATATGACCCCGTTGATTTTCAAGATTTTATTGAATAAAAATAGAAAGCTCCAAATGGAGCGTAATATTTCACAGGACGGTTACAAAGTTATGATTAGCCCTTGGAACCCGAGAGGCCGTTTTTCCGGCCCATGAACATGATACTTTATAAATTCATTAAGTATGATAACTGGTAAGTAAATGTCTGGGGAAGACCAATCAATATTTTCAACGTGCAGCCCTGATACAGTTAAAACTAGAAGTCCTGTCATGAAATGCGCACAAATTGCATGTCGATTTGCGCGTTAATCTACGCGTTATGACCATACTAAGTCTACCAAATTCCGTACATATGGCCTTTGCACAAGCAATGTTTCAACCAATGGACATCCGGGTAACCCGGAGGTCCATTGGCAGAAACATTGCCTGTGTTTGCTATGAGTAATCAGGAGAACCTGCCGTGCTAGGGATGCCATTCGATATGACAATTGCGCGCAATTCCTACGCGCAATTATACCTAGATAAGCGCGCAGTTCGTGACAGGACTTATAGTTTTAACTGTATGGAAGATACTACCATTGTTCTGAGGGTTAAGTAAAAACAAAACAAAATAATTACGCTGAAGTTAGTGTCTTAAATAGAGTGGATTCAAAGATGAGGGGTAGCGTTTATAAATTTATATTTTGCAGGAATACACCTCCCCAGTACCATTGACAGCCCCCCCCCCCCCATCCTCCTAAGAAAGAATATTTTCCATCCTACACCCTTGCGGTACCCAGATAGGTGTGACCCTCCACTTTGTGGAGCTTCCACCGCCACTGAATTCGCTCCACGTAATCGTAAACAATTAACCTATTTCTATTGTTTCAGGACATTAGTGTAAAACCCCTCGCCAGTTTTGTTGAGGGAAAAAAGACTTCGGCCTACATAACATTGATGACTGTTTGCCAAAGTGCAAATTTTCCAATTATCGGTAGTTTGGTAGAGCGTTTATTTTGTGTACTGGTGGTGTCCACTGTTGACTGAAAGGACATTGAATGTTGTTAGTTTGTGTTACGGTGTCCATTATTTGCTGTGAAAGGACATTGAACGTTCTCATGGAAAAGTCACGTGAAGGCCCGTCTATGACAGAATTCCAAAGAGGCCTTCGAGAAAATATGTCAAGTTAAATCAATGTGTAGTGTTCACATAATAATAATAATAATAATAATAATAATAATAATAATAATAATAATAATAATAATAATAATAATAATAATATTATTATTATTATTATTATTATTATTTGGACTTCCGCCGATTTGTCGCGAGGAGGCTTACAAAAACCCAGTCTTCCGCGAGTTATTCTCATCCCAACTCTTCCTCATAAGCTCTCACCGTTCAGTCAAAAACTGTTTCAAAATTCTCCCATTGACCCTTCTCGATCTCCCCAACTACGAAGCTGACCCTTTCCCTCATGTCATTCCTCATCCACTTTTCCGTCATGTTTTTATTCCATTTTTCCATTTCTTTCCCAAGGAGTCTTTTGCTACTCGACAAATATTTGGGGCATTCTAAATTAAATGTTCCAGAGTCTCCGTTACTCCTAAGCATTTAACATGCTCCAGGGGCGTAGGAACGAAAAAATATTGGGGGGGTATAGGGTCGTGTGGCGCTGGTTGGGCAGATGCCGCAGATGCCGAAGGCATCTGCCGCGAGTGCCGCAGGCACGAGCTTGTTGAGGGGGGTTTGGGGGGGGGGGGTTCTCCCCCCCAAGAACATTTTCCAAATTGAGGTATCAAATGGTGCATTCTGGTGGCCACTGGGGTGTAATTTTCCCTATTTTTTTATTTGAAAAAGTGGGATTTCTTAACAGGGTGTTGTAATTTTGGCAAAATGTTGAACCGTGTGACCCGATAATATACCCCAAGTCCTTACGTATGTATGAAAAGAAAAATCGATATGTATTAATCTGCATTTGTCAATGAGCAATAGGCTATACGTCTATAAGAGTCTGGTCTGCATTTGTCAATGAGCAATAGGCTATACGTCTATAAGTTTTGGGAATTTTTTTTTTTTTTTCGGGGGGGGGGGTAAATACCCCCCTTACCCACCCCCCGGTTCCTACGCCACTGACATGCTCTTTCCTCGCCGTTCTCAATTCTCCCCCTCAACCTCCGTGACTTGGATCTCACTATGAACAACAGTGACCCTCCCCAAACGATCCATTTAGGTGCATCTCAAAAGCTGGTGTATTTTTTATATAACACATCTAAAGAGATCTTGGTCAAAGAAGGGCTGAAACGGTTGGCTCATTTTCACAACCGACTAAGCGAGAGCTATTATTTCACTGAATTTGGGATCAAAACTACAGGAATTGGAAAGCAGTATTCTCAGAAACTATTCCGTAGTGTGTATACAAACGAACGTTGTCGAGTACTCGACAACGTTCGTTTGTATACATACTACGGAATAGTTTCTGCGGTTACTCAATTCTCACTGAAATTGTCGATCTCTAACGAAGTTTTGAACGCCAAAGTCGATGAGTTCTCAATACAGTACGTGGAGAGTGTATTATCACTAAATCACCCACAGAGTGGAGATTCCACCCAAGCAATAATTGCGAATTTGTTGCAAAGCACAACCAGCACCAGCAATGTTTCAGCCAATGGACCTCCAGGTTAAACCCGGAGGTCCATTGGCTGAAACATTGCTTGTGTTTTTTTGTCGGTATGGACAAAATTTGAAAGTTATAGCTTGGGTGATAACCCCGCTCCGCGGGTGATTTACTTACAATCCACTCTCCACGTACTGTATATACAACGGGGCTTCGATGCGTAATCTATCCAAAAGGAGAAGCGGCAGATTTACTACGTTTTAACCATGGAATGACGATCATTATCGATATTTAGGATAACCGGTTGAGGTTCTTTTCAAATCGGTTAACGTGGCTATTCAATTAACAGGTTTCTACAGTACATAGTCGATTATTGTCTTTCTATCGTTCCTGTCCCACGTCCATTTACCCTTACACTTTGCATTCCTATTCAAAATCTTCACGCCCTGTTCAATTTGAAACTTTACGAGCTTCCTCCAATTAACGTTGATTTTGT
Source organism: Pictodentalium vernedei (assembly GCA_031216915.1). Lineage (NCBI taxonomy): Eukaryota > Metazoa > Mollusca > Scaphopoda > Dentaliida > Dentaliidae > Pictodentalium > Pictodentalium vernedei. Next base: position 776,929,131 of record CM062295.1, read on the forward strand.
TGTTCCCACCCACTATACCTTCTTCTCCATCCCCAGTGTGTTCATTTACATCTCCTATTATACACAAACAAACTGAAGTGCTCAAGCAGTGAGCGGCACATCAGTTTGTTGGTGTCGTGTTTTAGTGTATTCAAGCAAATTTGATAACATTCAAGTATGAATGCATTGCACTGCATTGCATTCTATACACTTGGGACTTAAGTAAGCACCCCGCAGTGGTGTTAATAGAAAACGTCCTTACTTTCATGCTATCTTTCAGATGACCAAAATTGGTTGTTTGCGGAAAGAATGGTCTATTGATAAATGACAAATGAAAGACAACACAATGATGAAAATATGCAGTATTTTAATGACACTAAATACACATATCTATCACTAATATTTTTAATGGAAAATGTTCTCTCGACAAGTATGGTGCTGGTACGGTCCATGATGAAACAATGCCGGTAATTTATACTGACAGAACATGTGACGTGTGATCTACTGAACACAACAGCAGTGTGTGATGTCAGTAGCAAGTGTATCCACTACGTGCCCGGATGACAGCCTGAAGTCTCCTCCTTATGCTATCAGTGAGCCGTCTGATACGGCCCAGAGGTAACTGCTACCACTCCTCATGTAATGCAGCTTCCAAATCGGCCAAATCCTGTACAGGCTGATCCCTTGCTTGCGCACGACGTACAAGAAATGGTGCTAGAGATGTTCTAAGGGATTCAAGTGGGAGCTCATTGCAGGCCAATGTGTTGTTGTAATAGCGTTGTTCTGAAGGCATGCTCTCAAAGCATGGGAACGATGTGGTCTTATATTGTCGTCCATGAGTTCAGGGCGAGTAGCCAACGGGTGGTTGTCAAAATGAGGCAAGACAACCAGATTAAAAATTTCCCGGATGTACTACCTATGACCATTGAGATTCCCACGTCCAGGCACCATATGAAGTTTACAATCACGAGAGAGGCATCCCCAGATCATTACTGATCATCCACCATAAACACCAGTAGGTCTGATGATCCTGGGCACATAAGCAGTATTTCTATACCCCCAAACTATCATGAGACCATCTGTGACGTGGTGCAGGAACCTACACCCGTCTGACCAATGGACTCTCCTCCACGTCTTGAGATTCCAATGATGTGCCATTCACCACCTCAAACATCGTCATTGATGCTGATCAGACAGAGCTGGGCGCTTGATAACCATTCTGGACCTCATATCCAGTGCCTTGAGACGGTTTCAGAAAGTTCTGTTGCACAAACGCCTGTTGGGGAACCAAGGGCGTTTCAAATCCCCGCTTGAAGCAAATGGTTCATGCCTAACGGGCGTGCCTGGCTCCGATCGGCCTGACTCCGATCGTACAGAAGAGAAGTCTTTTGGGGTTGTCCAGGCCTTGGTCGGTCCTTAACATCGTTGGTTTGTTGATGTTTTCGGACAAGTCTGCTGATGACAGAATGACTATAGCCAAGTTGCCTTCTAACAGCTTTGAATGACATGCCTGTTGCGTGCATGCCAACGATTTGCCATCTTAGTGCCTCTGGTAGTCTCCTTCTTGCCATGTCAACATTTATTGATAAAAGACGTGACAACTTTTCTTGCCTTTATACCCAGATAGTGCATGTGGGTGGTGGTGTTGTTTGTAACATTCGTGGGAAGCATGCTTCACGTGAACGATGGGATGTTTTTGGGGTACGCTATCAACCAGAAACATCATGTTTCACTAGATGAAATGTACTGCAAGACATAGCAATCATTGAATCATAATAATCAGTAACAGCAACTTCACTGTCATGAAACATTTCAGGAGGTGCTTAATTAAGTTCCAGGTGTATATATGAATGTTTTCAAATTATGTTTGAACCGCGATGATCAATGGTTTTTGCACGCAGAAGGCGGGCAGGGACAGTGCGTGATAACACGCCACATTACGATCCATTTAGCACTACAATGATACACTTTCACGTCCCGCAGCCGTAAAGGAGATAGGAAAGCCACCAGGACTAAGTCCGCAGCCCCCTCGAGTAGTCTGTAGATTATTTGCCCGTTCTCTGTTCTTCAGACGTGTAAAGTCTACCATTTATGCATAAAAGCGTGTTACGAAGACCCATTCCCTCAATTTCAAGTTTAGTCTGTCTCAGGAAGTTACAGATAGAGATGATTCTAGAAGTATTTTGGCAAATAGATTCTGCCACTTGTGGTTGCTGTTGTGTCCACAGTCGAGCTCTCATAAACAGTCGGGCCAGTCGTCCCCGAAGCACACATCTAGCACACGAGAGGGTCAAATGTGCCAAAGATTTGGTCCTCCCTAAACTGGTCGATGTTGCAAAATAACTTGAAGCTTCCGTTAGATTAGGCCGAGTCTCGTCGGGTAATTTCGACTCCTCCAAGACAAGATAAGACAAATGGGGAAGCCTGGTCGGACTGGAAAGAAGAAATCCCAGCAGCAACGACAGCTAGTGACACCGGCGTGATATTCTATAGCGGTTACATAAAGGGATTAGAGAAAACTCCTGCATTATAACTGAAGGCCGGGGAGCGAGGAGGGGAGGGGGGGGGAACTCATCGACCAATCCCCCAGGGAGGTTAAGATTCCGTGTTTGAAGTGTTGAGATAATGTGTTCGTTTGTGGATGAAGGGTACCTCAGTTTGTTGGTGTATTTGTTTAGTGATTTGTTGAGTTGGTCGTGCCAGGGTCAGCGAGTGGCACCCAGCAACAGCGATGCTGGCATGTGTTTTCTAGGGGACCGTGGTTCACAGACTTGCAACGCGCTAATATTCACATGCCTGTATCCACTCTGGGTGATTTGCATGGGTGTGTCTGTGGCTGTTCTATAGTTTTGTTGGTATATACTCGATCAGTTTGCTGTGGTGGTGTTATTGATCAGTCGGTCGGGGCGGGGTCAAACTACGAGCGGCACCCCACAACGACGATGCTGGAAGCTGGTCCGGTGAACACGGTGAACAGATAAGATTTGATTCCTAGACGTCTCGCAAATTTATTGTGAATTTGTGACGCTTTGAATATCACAATGAAAGTAGCAGGTCGGTTAGACGAAAAAAGGCCAGGAGTAGGGAAGAACCGTGCCATAATGCAACACAACATAATGCCCAAACCGGCTGTGGCCTGAATTCAGATTATGAGCGTTTGAGAAAATCGTAATTCAAAAGAGCTTTCCTGTAACATTGGAATTGGTGAAAGGAAAAGTAGAAAAACTGGATCAGGTGTATGGACCAGGCCAATGCGGTCCGGCGACGAAGGTTCGGTCCGTGGAACGGTACAGCTTTGGACTGGAGACCGGATCACATCACAATATCATTACACCCAGGCTTGCTCTCTTCTGACAAATAAACTACTACAACTGTGACACTTCTGTTTCTCATATTGAGTGTTACCCATATTATTTCGTTTTCCACTTTGGTTGTATTTACTTTTGTTAAGACTGTAATGTGAAGATCCTCGGTTCGAATCACACCTGCGGCAGTCGCGTTGTGTCCTTGGGAAAGACACTTCACCCACAATGCCCACATGGGGGCACGGTGGCGTTGTGTACGAAAGCGTACTGCACGTCGATGTGCACTTGTTTTCAACCAATGCTAACCTTGCTTGTGCGGAGTTAGTATATAGGGGAGCTGACAGTTGTTCGCCGTTGCTCATTGGTTCTCTCCGGGTACTCCGGCTTCCTTCACCCGTAAAACTGTCGTAGTTATGATTAGCCATTGTGCAGAAATATGTGACCTCAAACACCAAAAAATAATAATAATAAGTCAGTAATGTCGACATGTTTCCTTTCAGTCAATAACCTGTAGTCTCTCATATTCTCATCTCAACAGTTAAGCATTGCTCGCTACATCCCAGTACTTCAGTTGGAAGGGTAAAAAAACAACAACAACAACAAGAATATATATTCCATTAATTATTATTATCTTCTCCCATACAGTCAGCCACTTTGTTCAGTTCCTAGTGAGTTTCCCAAAACATCTTTTTCGTCCAATACATTTCTGGGTGGTACACACTAAAAACTGAAGTGTTAAAACTAACACTTTCAAGGTGTTAAACCCATTCTAACTCTTAGGGTTTGATTTTAACACTCAAAGTGCAATGCTTTAAGCACTTAGACATTACAATCGTCAGACATCTGAAACTTGAATGGATGGCACTTCCCATGTGTCTAGCATTGGTGGTTCTTCCAGAATCGTCCATAATTTGATCTGCGCTTGGTGGGTACATAATTAAAAGTACACAACGCAGATGACGCGGATCAGGCTCGAACTCGAGCCTGATCCGCGTCATCTGCGTTGTTTCCTTTTAAGTGTCGCGGCATTACACTTGTCAAGTGGTATTATTGTAACACCTGTCAAGTTCTGGGATATCTACACTTGAACAAAGTGCTAGTTCAGCACTTAGTAAGTGTTAAATACAGCACTTCAAGTGCAGTTTTTAACACTTTAGTTTTTAGCGTGTAGTTAGTCCATCATCTTCTTCCCGGATAGTTGGATAACCATCTGATCACGGACTGATTATTGTCGCTAAAGGATCTCCTTTCTTAGTTTCTTCCTATCGTTTTACCCTCGTTGCGACCTTGTTACTCAATTCGGTGAAGGCAAGTACCTTGGCTTTGTCGATTTTTCGTCTCATGTTCTTTGTCGGCAGGTAAACCTATCTTTTCTTTCTTGGATTCTGACTGTAGAGAGGAGAATATGGTTTGCAGACAAGTGACTGTAGAGAGGAGAATATGGTTTGCAGACATCTGACTGTAGAGAGGAGGATATGGTTTGTAGACATCTGACTGTAGAGAAGGTGATATTGTTTGTAGACAACTGACTGTAGAGAAGAGAATATGGTTTGTAGACAACTGACTGTAGAGAAGAGAATATGGTTTGCAGACATCTGACTGTAGAGAGGAGGATATGGTTTGTAGACAACTGACTGTAGAGAGGTGGATATGGTTTGTAGACAGCTGACTGTAGAGAGGAGAATATGGTTTGCAGACAACTGACTGTAGAGAGGTGGATATGGTTTGTAGACAGCTGACTGTGGAGAGGAGAATATGGTTTGCAGACAACTGAATGTAGAGAGGTGGATATGGTTTGTATACAACTGACTGTAGAGAGGAGAAAATGGTTTGAAGACAACTGACTGTAGAGAGGAGGATATGGTTTGTAGACAGCGGACTGTAGAGAGGAGAATATGGTTTGTAGACAACTGACTGTAGAGAGGAGGATATGGTTTACAAACAACTGACTGTAGAGAGGAGGATATAGTTTGTAGACAACTGACTGTAGAGAGGTGGATATGGTTTGTAGACAACTGACTGTAGAGAGGTGGATATGGTTTGTAGACAACTGACTGTAGAGAGGTGGATATGGTTTGTAGACAACTGACTGTAGAGAGGAGAATATGGTTTGTAGACAACTGACTGTACAGAGGAGGATATGGTTTGCAGACAACTGACTGTAGAGAGAAGGATATGGTTTGTAGACAACTGACTGTAGAGAGGAGGATATGGTTTACAGACAACTGACTGTAGAGATGAGAATATGGTTTGTAGACAACTGACTGTAGAGAGGTGGATATGGTTTGCATACAACTGACTGTAGAGAGGAGAATATGGTTTGTAGACAACTGACTGTAGAGATGAGGATATGGTTTGTAGACAGCTGACTGTAGAGAGGAGAATATGGTTTGTAGACAACTGACTGTAGAGAGGAGGATATGGTTTACAGACAACTGACTGTAGAGAGGAGGATATGGTTTGTAGACAACTGACTGTAGAGAGGAGGATATGGTTTGTAGACAACTGACTGTAGAGAGGAGGATATGGTTTGTAGACAGCTGATTGTAGAGAGGAGAATATGGTTTGTAGACAACTGACTGTAGAGATGAGAATATGGTTTGTAGACAACTGACTGTAGAGAGGTGGATATGGTTTGCATACAACTGACTGTAGAGAGGAGAATATGGTTTGTAGACAACTGACTGTAGAGATGAGGATATGGTTTGTAGACAGCTGACTGTAGAGAGGAGAATATGGTTTGTAGACAACTGACTGTAGAGAGGAGGATATGGTTTACAGACAACTGACTGTAGAGAGGAGGATATGGTTTGTAGACAACTGACTGTAGAGAGGAGGATATGGTTTGTAGACAACTGACTGTAGAGAGGAGGATATGGTTTGTAGACAGCTGACTGTAGAGAGGAGAATATGGTTTGTAGACAACTGACTGTAGAGAGGAGAATATGGTTTGTAGACAACTGACTGTAGAGAGGAGGATATGGTTTGTAGACAACTGACTGTAGAGAGGAGAATATGGTTTGTAGACAACTGACAGTAGAGAGGAGAATATGGTTTGTAGACATCTGACTGTAGAGAGGAGGATATGGTTTACAGACAACAGACTGTAGAGAGGAGAATATGGTTTACAGACAACTGACTGTAGAGAGGAGGATATGGTTTGTAGACAACTGACTGTAGAGAGGAGAATATGGTTTGTAGACATCTGACTGTAGAGAGGAGGATATGGTTTGTAGACAACTGACTGTAGAGAGGTGGATATGGTTTGTAGACAACTGACTGTAGAGAGGAGGATATGGTTTACAGACAACTGACTGTAGAGAGGAGGATATGGTTTGTAGACAACTGACTGTAGAGAGGAGAATATGGTTTGTAGACAACTGACTGTAGAGAGGAGAATATGGTTTGTAGACAACTGACTGTAGAGAGGAGGATATGGTTTGTAGACAACTGACTGTAGAGAGGAGGATATGGTTTACAGACAGCAGACTGTAGAGAGGAGAATATGGTTTACAGACAACTGACTGTATAGGGGAGGATATGGTTTGTAGACACCTGACTGTATAGAGGAGGATACGGTTTGTAGACAGCTGACTGTAGAGAGGAGGATATGGTTTGTAGACAACTGACTGTAGAGAGGAGGATATGGTTTGTAGACAGCTGACTGTAGAGAGGAGAATATGGTTTGTAGACAACTGACTGTAGAGAGGAGAATATGGTTTGTAGACAACTGACTGTAGAGAGGAGGATATGGTTTGTAGACAACTGACTGTAGAGAGGAGGATATGGTTTGTAGACAACTGACTGTATTGAGGAGGATATGGTTTGTAGACAATTGACTGTATAGAGGAGGATATGGTTTGTAGACAGCTGACTGTAGAGAGGAGGATATGGTTTGTAGACAACTGACTGCATAGAGGAGGATATGGTTTGTAGACAACTGACGGTAGAGAGGAGGATATGGTTTGTAGAACTCTGACTGTAGAGAGGAGAATATGGTTTCCAGACAACTGACTGTAGAGAGGAGAATATGGTTTCCAGACAACTGACTGTAGAGAGGAGGATATGGTTTGCAGACAACTGACTGTATAGAGGAGGATATGGTTTGTAGACAACTGACTGTAAAGAGGAGGATATGGTTTGTAGACATCTGACTGTATAGAGGAGGATATGGTTTGTAGACAACTGACTGTAGAGAGGAGGATATGGTTTGTAGACATCTGACTGTATAGAGGAGGATATGGTTTGTAGACAACTGACTGTAGAGAGGAGAATATGGTTTCCAGACAACTGACTGTAGAGAGGAGGATATGGTTTGTAGACAACTGACTGTATAGAGGAGGATATGGTTTGTAGACAACTGACTGTAGAGAGGAGGATATGGTTTGTAGACATCTGACTGTATAGAGGAGGATATGGTTTGTAGACAACTGACTGTAGAGAGGAGGATATGGTTTGTAGACATCTGACTGTGCAGAGGAGCATATGGTTTGTAGACATCTGACTGTAGAGAGAAGGATATGGTTTGTAGACAACTGACTGTAGAGAGGAGGATATGGTTTGTAGACAACTGACTGTAGAGAGGTGGATATGGTTTGCAGACAACTGACTGTAGAGAGGAGGATACGGTTTGTAGACAACTGACTGTAGAGAGGAGGATATGGTTTGTAGACAACTGACTGTATAGAGGAGGATATGGTTTGTAGACAACTGACTGTAGAGAGGAGGATATGGTTTGTAGAAAAATTACTGTATAGAGGAGGATATGGTTTGTAGACAGCTGACTGTAGAGAGGAGAATTTGGTTTGTAGACAACTGACTGTAGAGAGGAGGATATGGTTTACAGACAACTGACTGTTGAGATGAGAATATGGTTTGCAGACAACTGACTGTAGAGAGGTGGATATGGTTTGTATACAACTGACTGTAGAGAGGAGAATATGGTTTGTAGACAACTGACTGTAGAGAGGAGGATATGGTTTGTAGACAACTGACTGTAGAGAGGAGGATATGGTTTGTAGACAACTGACTGTAGAGAGGAGGATATGGTTTGTAGACAGCTGACTATAGAGAGGAGAATATGGTTTGTAGACAACTGACTGTAGAGAGGGGAATATGGTTTGTAGACAACTGACTGTAGAGAGGAGGATATGGTTTGTAGACAACTGACTGTAGAGAGGAGAATATGGTTTGTAGACAACTGACTGTAGACAGGAGGAAATGGTTTGTAGAAAGCTGACTGTAGAGAGGAGAATATGGTTTGTAGACAACTGACTGTAGAGAGGAGAATATGGTTTGCAGACAACTGACTGTAGAGAGGTGGATATGGTTTGTATACAACTGACTGTAGAGAGGAGAATATGGTTTGCAGACAACTGACTGTAGAGAGGTGGATATGGTTTGTAGACAACTGAATGTAGAGAGGTGGATATGGTTTGTAGACAACTGACTGTAGAGAGGAGGATGCGGTTTACAGACAACTGACTGTAGAGAGGAGGATATGGTTTGTAGACAACTGACTGTAGAGAGGAGAATATGGTTTGTAGACAACTGACTGTAGAGAGGAGAATATGGTTTGTAGACAACTGACTGTAGAGAGGAGGATATGGTTTGTAGACAACTGACTGTTGAGAGGAGGATATGGTTTACAGACAACAGACTGTAGAGAGGAGAATATGGTTTACAGACAACTGACTGTATAGGGGAGGATATGGTTTGTAGACACCTGACTGTATAGAGGAGGATATGGTTTGTAGACAGCTGACTGTAGAGAGGAGGATATGGTTTGTAGACAACTGACTGTAGAGAGGAGGATATGGTTTGTAGACAACTGACTGTAGAGAGGAGAATACGGTTTGTAGACAAATGACTGTAGAGAGGAGAATATGGTTTGTAGACGACTGACTGTAGAGAGGAGGATATGGTTTGTAGACAACTGACTGTAGAGAGGAGGATATGGTTTGTAGACAACTGACTGTATAGAGGAGAATATGGTTTCCAGACAACTGACTGTAGAGAGGAGGATATGGTTTGTAGACAACTGACTGTATAGAGGAGGATATGGTTTGTAGACAACTGACTGTAGAGAGGAGGATATTGTTTGTAGACATCTGACTGTATAGAGGAGGATATGGTTTGTAGACATCTGACTGTAGAGAGAAGGATATGGTTTGTAGACAACTGACTGTAGAGAGGAGGATATGGTTTGTAGACAACTGACTGTAGAGAGGGGGATATGGTTTGCAGACAACTGACTGTATAGAGGAGGATATGGTTTGTAGACAACTGACTGTAGAGAGGAGGATATGGTTTGTAGACAACTGACTGTATAGAGGAGGATATGGTTTGTAGAGAGCTGACTGTAGAGAGGAGAATATGGTTTGTAGACAACTGACTGTAGAGAGGAGAATATGGTTTACAGACAACTGACTGTAGAGAGGAGGATATGGTTTGTAGACAACTGACTGTTGAGAGGAGAATATGGTTTGTAGACAACTGAGTGTAGAGATGAGGATATGGTTTGTAGACAACTGACTGTAGAGAGAAGGATATGGTTTGTAGACAACTGACTGTAGAGAGGTGGATATGATTTGTAGACAACTGACTCTAGAGAGGAGGATATGGTTTGTAGACAACTGACTGTAGAGAGGAGAATATGGTTTGTAGACAACTGACTGTAGAGAGGAGAATATGGTTCATAGACAACTGACTGTAGAGAGGAGGATATGTTTTGTAGACAACTGACTGTAGAGAGGAGAATATGGTTTGTAGACAACTGACTGTAGAGAGGAGGATATGGTTTGTAGACAACTGACTGTATAGAGGAGAATATGCTTTGTAGACAACTGACTGTAGAGAGGTGGATATGGTTTGTAGACAACTGACTGTAGAGAGGAGGATATGGTTTGTAGACAACTGACTGTAGAGAGGAGAATATGGTTTGTAGACAACTGACTGTAGAGAGGAGGATATGGTTTGTAGACAACTGACTGTATAGAGGAGGATATGGTTTGTAGACAGCTGACTGTAGAGAGAAGGATATGGTTTGTAGACAGCTGACTGTAGAGAGGAGGATATGGTTTGTAGACAACTGACTGTAGAGAGGAGGATATGGTTTGTAGACAACTGACTGTAGAGAGAAGGATATGGTTTGTAGACAACTGACTGTAGAGAGGTGGATATGGTTTGTAGACAACTGACTGTAGAGAGAAGGATATGGTTTGTAGACAACTGACTGTAGAGAGGAGGATATGGTTTGTAGACAACTGACTGTAGAGAGAAGAATATGGTTTGTAGACAACTGACTGTAGAGAGGAGGATATGGTTTGTAGACAGCTGACTGTAGAGAGAAGGATATGGTTTGTAGACAGCTGACTGTAGAGAGGAGGATATGGTTTGTAGACAACTGACTGTAGAGAGAAGGATATGGTTTGTAGACAACTGACTGTATAGAGGAGGATATGGTTTGTAGACAGCTGACTGTAGAGAGGAGGATATGGTTTGTAGACAACTGACTGTATAGAGGAGGATATGGTTTGTAGACAACTGACTGTAGAGAGGAGGATATGGTTTGTAGACATCTGACTGTAGAGAGAAGGATATGGTTTGTAGACAACTGACTGTAGAGAGGAGAATATGGTTTCCAGACAACTGACTGTAGAGAGGAGAATATGGTTTCCAGACAACTGACTGTAGACAGGAGAATATGGTTTGTAGACAACTGACTGTAGAGAGGAGAATATGGTTTGTAGACAACTGACTGTGGATAGAAGGATATGGTTTGTAGACAACTGACTGTAGAGAGGAGGATATGGTTTGTAGACATCTGACTGTAGAGGGGAGGATATGGTTTGTAGACATCTGACTGTAGAGAGGAGAATATGGTTTGTAGACAACTGACTGCAGAGTGAAGGATATGGTTTGTAGACATCTGACTGTAGAGAGAAGGATATGGTTTGTAGACAACTGACTGTAGAGAGGAGGATATGGTTTGTAGACATCTGACTGTAGAGAGGAGGATATGGTTTGTAGACAACTGACTGTATAGAGAAGGATATGGTTTGTAGACATCTGACTGTAGAGAGAAGGACATGGTTTGTAGACATCTGACTGTAGAGAGAAGGATATGGTTTGTAGACATCTGACTGTAGAGAGAAGTATATGGTTTGTAGACAACTGACTGTAGAGAGGAGAAAATGGTTTCCAGACAACTTACTGTAGAGAGGAGAATATGGTTTCCAGACAACTGACTGTAGAGAGGAGGATATGGTTTGTAGACAACTGACTGTATAGAGGAGGATATGGTTTGTAGACAACTGACTGTAGAAAGGAGGATATGGTTTGTAGACATCTGACTGTATAGTGGTGGATATGGTTTGTAGACAACTGACTGTAGAGAGGAGGATATGGTTTGTAGACATCTGGCTGCATAGAGGAGGATATGGTTTGTAGACAACTGACTGTAGAGAGGAGAATATGGTTTCCAGACAACTGACTGTAGAGAGGAGGATATGGTTTGTAGACAACTGACTGTATAGAGGAGGATATGGTTTGTGGACAACTGACTGTAGAGAGGAGGATATGGTTTGTAGACATCTTACTGTATAGCGGAGGATATGGTTTGTAGACAACTGACTGTAGAGAGGAGGATATGGTTTGTAGACATCTGACTGTATAGAGGAGGATATGGTTTGTAGATATCTGACTGTAGAGAGAAGGATATGGTTTGTAGACAACTGACTGTAGAGAGGAGGATATGGTTTGTAGACAACTGACTGTAGAGAGGTGGATATGGTTTGCAGACAACTGACTATAGAGAGGAGGATATGGTTTGTAGACAACTGACTGTAGAGAGGAGGATATGGTTTGTAGACAACTGACTGTATAGAGGAGGATATGGTTTGTAGACAACTGACTGTAGAGAGGAGGATATGGTTTGTAGACAACTGACTGTAGAGATGAGGATATGGTTTGTAGACAACTGACTGTAGAAAGGAGGATATGGTTTGTAGACATCTGACTGTATAGAGGTGGATATGGTTTGTAGACAACTGACTGTAGAGAGGAGGATATGGTTTGTAGACATCTGGCTGCATAGAGGCGGATATGGTTTGTAGACAACTGACTGTAGAGAGGAGAATATGGTTTCCAGACAACTGACTGTAGAGAGGAGGATATGGTTTGTAGACAACTGACTGTATAGAGGAGGATATGGTTTGTAGACAACTGACTGTAGAGAGGAGGATATGGTTTGTAGACATCTGACTGTATAGAGGAGGATATGGTTTGTAGACAACTGACTGTAGAGAGGAGGATATGGTTTGTAGACATCAGACTGTATAGAGGAGGATATGGTTTGTAGATATCTGACTGTAGAGAGAAGGATATGGTTTGTAGACAACTGACTGTAGAGAGGAGGATATGGTTTGTAGACAACTGACTGTAGAGAGGTGGATATGGTTTGCAGACAACTGACTATAGAGAGGAGGATATGGTTTGTAGACAACTGACTGTAGAGAGGAGGATATGGTTTGTAGACAACTGACTGTATAGAGGAGGATATGGTTTGTAGACAACTGACTGTAGAGAGGAGGATATGGTTTGTAGACAACTGACTGTATAGAGGAGGATATGGTTTGTAGACAACTGACTGTAGAGAGGAGGATATGGTTTGTAGACAACTGACTGTAGAGAGGAGGATATGGTTTGTAGACAACTGACTGTAGAGAGGAGGATATGGTTTGTAGACAACTGACTGTAGAGAGGAGGATATGGTTTGTAGACAACTGACTGTAGAGAGGAGGATATGGTTTGTAGACAACTGACTGTAGAGAGGAGGATATGGTTTGTAGACAACTGACTGTAGAGAGGAGAATATGGTTTGTAGACAACTGACTGTAGAGAGGAGAATATGGTTTCCAGACAACTGACTGTAGAGAGGAGAATATGGTTTGTAGACAACTGACTGTAGAGAAGAGAATATGGTTTGTAGACAACTGACTGTAGAGAGGAGGATATGGTTTGTAGACATCTGACTGTAGAGAGGAGGATATGGTTTGTAGACAACTGACTGTAGAGAGGAGAATATGGTTTACAGACAACTGACTGTAGAAAGGAGGATATGGTTTGTAGACAACTGACTGTAGAGAGGAGAATATGGTTTGTAGACAACTGACTGTAGAGATGAGGATATGGTTTGTAGACAACTGACTGTAGAGAGAAGGATATGGTTTGTAGACAACTGACTGTATAGAGGAGGATATGGTTTGTAGACAGCTGACTGTAGAGAGGAGGATATGGTTTGTAGACAACTGACTGTATAGAGGAGGATATGGTTTGTAGACAACTGACTGTAGAGAGGAGGATATGGATTGTAGACATCTGACTGTAGAGAGAAGGATATGGTTTGTAGACAACTGACTGTAGAGAGGAGGATATGGTTTGTAGACAACTGACTGTAGAGAGGAGAATATGGTTTGTAGACAACTGACTGTAGAGAGGAGAATATGGTTTCCAAACAACTGACTGTAGAGAGGAGAATATTGTTTCCAGACAACTGACTATAGAGAGGAGAATATGGTTTGTAGACATCTGACTGTAGAGAGGAGAATATGGTTTGTAGACAACTGACTGTGGATAGAAGGATATGGTTTGTAGACAACTGACTGTAGAGAGGAGGATATGGTTTGTAGACATCTGACTGTAGAGAGGAGGATATGGTTTGTAGACATCTGACTGTAGAGAGGAGAATATGGTTTGTAGACAACTGACTGTAGAGAGAAGGATATGGTTTGTAGACATCTGACTGTAGAGAGAAGGATGTGGTTTGTAGACAACTGACTGTAGAGAGGAGGATATGGTTTGTAGACATCTGACTGTAGAGAGGAGGATATGGTTTGTAGACAACTGACTGTATAGAGAAGGATATGGTTTGAAGACATCTGACTGTAGAGAGAAGGACATGGTTTGTAGACATCTGACTGCAGAGAGAAGGATATGGTTTGTAGACATCTGACTGTAGAGAAGGACATGGTTTGAAGACATCTGACTGTAGAGAGAAGGACATGGTTTGTAGACATCTGACTGTAGAGAGAAGGATATGGTTTGTAGACATCTGACTGTAGAGAAGGACATGGTTTGTAGACATCTGGCTGTAGAGAGAAGGATATGGTTTGTAGACAACTGACTGTAGAGAAGGACATGGTTTGTAGACATCTGACTGTAGAGAGTAGAACATGGTTTGTAGACATCTGACTGTAGAGAGAAGGATATGGTTTGTAGACATCTGACTGTAGAGAGAAGGACATGGTTTGTAGACATCTGACTGTAGAGAGGAGGATATGGTTTGTAGACATCTGACTGTAGAGAGAAGGACATGGTTTGTAGACATCTGACTGTAAGGAGAAGGATATGGTTTGCAGACATCTGACTGTAGAGAGAAGGAGATGGTTTGTAGACATCTGACTGTAGAGAGGAGGATATGGTTTGTAGACATCTGACTGTAGAGAGAAGGACATGGTTTGTAGACATCTGACTGTAGAGAGAAGGATATGGTTTGTAGACATCTGACTGTAGAGAGAAGGACATGGTTTGTAGACATCTGACTGTAGAGAGGAGAATATGGTTTGTAGACAACTGACTGTAGAGAGGAGGATATGGTTTGTAGACAACTGACTGTAGAGAGAAGGACATGGTTTGTAGACATCTGACTGTAGAGAGGAGGATATGGTTTGTAGACAACTGACTGTAGAGAGGAGAATATGGTTTCCAGACAACTGACTGTAGGGAGGAGAATATGGATATGGTTTCCAGACAACTGACTGTAGAGAGGAGAATATGGTTTGTAGACAACTGACTGTAGAGAGGAGGATATGGTTTGTAAACAACTGACTGTTGAGAGAAGGATATGGTTTGTAGACAACTGACAGTAGAGAGGAGGATATGGTTTGTAGACATCTGACTGTAGAGAGGAGGATATGGTTTGTAGACAACTGACTGTAGAGAGGAGAATATGGTTTACAGACATCTGACTGTAGAGAGAAGGACATGGTTTGTAGACATCTGACTGTAGAGAGAAGGACATGGTTTGTAGACATCTGACTGTAGAGAGGAGGATATGGTTTGTAGACATCTGACTGTAGAGAGAAGGACATGGTTTGTAGACATCTGCCTGTAGAGAGAAGGATATGGTTTGCAGACATCTGACTGTAGAGAGAAGGACATGGTTTGTAGACATCTGACTGTAGAGAGGAGGATATGGTTTGTAGACATCTGACTGTAGAGAGAAGGACATGGTTTGTAGACATCTGACTGTAGAGAGAAGGATATGGTTTGTAGACATCTGACTGTAGAGAGAAGGACATGGTTTGTATACATCTGACTGTAGAGAGGAGAATATGGTTTGTAGACAACTGACTGTAGAGAGGAGGATATGGTTTGTAGACAACTGACTGTAGAGAGAAGGACATGGTTTGTAGACATCTGACTGTAGAGAGGAGGATATGGTTTGTAGACAACTGACTGTAGAGAGGAGAATATGGTTTCCAGACAACTGACTGTAGAGAGGAGAATAGGGTTTCCAGACAACTGACTGTAGAGAGGAGAATATGGTTTGTAGACAACTGACTGTAGAGAGGAGGATATGGTTTGTAGACAACTGACTGTAGAGAGAAGGATATGGTTTGTAGAGAACTGACTGTAGAGAGGAGGATATGGTTTGTAGACATCTGACTGTAGAGAGGAGGATATGGTGTGTAGACAACTGACTGTAGAGAGGAGAATATGGTTTACAGACATCTGACTGTAGAGAGAAGGACATGGTTTGTAGACATCTGACTGTAGATAGAAGGACATGGTTTGTAGACATCTGACTGTAGAGAGAAGGATATGGTTTGTAGACATCTGACTGTAGAGAGAAGGACATGGTTTGCAGACATCTGACTGTAGAGAGGAGGATATGGTTTGTAGACATCTGACTGTAGAGAGAAGGACATGGTTTGTAGACATCTGACTGTAAAGAGAACGACATGGTTTGTAGACATCTGAGTGTAGAGAGGAGGATATGGTTTGTAGACAACTGACTGTAGGGAGGAGGATATGGTTTGTAGACAACTGACTGTAGAGAGGAGAATATGGTTTGTAGACAACTGACTGTAGAGAGGAGGATATGGTTTGTAGACAACTGACTGTAGAGAGGAGGATATGGTTTGTAGACAACTGACTGTAGAGAGGAGAATATGGTTTGTAGACAACTGACTGCATAGAGGTGGATATGGTTTGTAGACAACTGACTGTAGAGAGGAGGATATGATTTGTAGACAACTGACTGTAGAGAGGAGGATATAGTTTGTAGAGAACTGACTGTATAGAGGAGAATATGGTTTGTAGACAACTGACTGTATAGAGGAGGATATGGTTTGTAGACAACTGACTGTAGAGAGGAGAATATGGTTTGCAGACATCTGACTGTAGAGAGAAGGATATGGTTTGTAGACATCTGACTGTAGAGAGGAGGATATGGTTTGTAGACAACTGACTGTAGAGAGGAGAATATGGTTTGTAGACAACTGACTGTAGAGAGGAGAATATGGTTTGTAGACAACTGACTGTAGAGAGGAGAATATGGTTTGTAGACAACTGACTGTAGAGAGGAGGATATGGTTTGTAGACAACTGACTGTAGAGAGGAGGATATGATTTGTAGACAACTGACTGTAGAGAGGAGAATATGGTTTTAGACAACTGACTGTAGAGAAGAGGATATGGTTTGTAGACAACTGACTGTAGAGAGGAGGATATGGTTTGTAGACAACTGACTGTAGAGAGGAGGATATGGTTTGTAGACAACTGAATGTAGAGAGGAGGATATGGTTTGTAGACAACTGACTGTAGAGAGGAGGATATGGTTTGTAGACAACTGACTGTAGAGAGGTGGATATGGTTTGTAGACAACTGACTGTAGAGAGGAGGTTATGGTTTGCAGACAACTGACTGTAGAGAGGAGGATATGGTTTGTAGACAACTGACTGTAGAGAGGAGGATATGGTTTGTAGACAACTGACTGTAGAGAGGAGAATATGGTTTGTAGACAACTGACTGTAGAGAGGAGGATATGGTTTACAGACATCTGACTGTAGAGAGGAGGATATAGTTTGTAGACCACCAACTGTAGAGAGGTGGATATGGTTTGTAGACAACTGACTGCAGAGAGGAGGATATGGTTTGTAGACAACTGCCTGTAGAGAGGAGGATATGGTTTGTAGACAACTGAATGTAGAGAGGAGGATATGGTTTGTAGACAACTGACTGTAGAGAGGAGGATATGGTTTGTAGACAACTGACTGTAGAGAGGAGGATATGGTTTGTAGACAACTGACTGTAGAGAGGAGGATATGGTTTGTAGACAACTGAATGTAGAGAGGAGGATATGGTTTGTAGACAACTGACTGTAGAGAGGAGGATATGGTTTGTAGACATCTGACTGTAGAGAGGAGGATATGGTTTGTAGACAACTGACTGTAGAGAGAAGGATATGGTTTGCAGACAACTGACTGTAGAGAGGAGGATATGGTTTGTAGACAACTGACTGCAGAGAGGAGAATATGGTTTTAGACAACTGACTGTAGAGAAGAGGATATGGTTTGTAGACAACTGACTGTAGAGAGGAGGATATGGTTTGTAGACAACTGACTGTAGAGAGGAGGATATGGTTTGTAGACAACTGACTGTAGAGAGGAGGATATGGTTTGTAGACAACTGAATGTAGAGAGGAGGATATGGTTTGTAGACAACTGACTGTAGAGAGGAGGATATGGTTTGTAGACAACTGACTGTAGAGAGGTGGATATGGTTTGTAAACAACTGACTGTAGAGAGGAGGTTATGGTTTGCAGACAACTGACTGTAGAGAGGAGGATATGGTTTGTAGACAACTGACTGTAGAGAGGAGGATATGGTTTGTAGACAACTGACTGTAGAGAGGAGAATATGGTTTGTAGACAACTGACTGTAGAGAGGAGGATATGGTTTACAGACATCTGACTGTAGAGAGGAGGATATGGTTTGTAGACAACTAACTGTAGAGAGGTGGATATGGTTTGTAGACAACTGACTGCAGAGAGGAGGATATGGTTTGCAGACAACTGACTGTAGAGAGGTGGATATGGTTTGTAGACAGCTGACTGTAGAGAGGAGGATATGGTTTGTAGACAACTGACTGTATAGAGGAGGTTATGGTTTGTAGACAACTGACTGTAGAGAGGAGGATATGGTTTGTAGACAACTGACTGTAGAGAGGTGGATATGGTTTGTAGACAACTGACTATAGAGAGGAGGATATGGTTTGCAGACATCTGACTGTAGAGAGGAGAATATGGTTTGTAGACAACTGACTGTAGAGAGGAGGATATGGTTTGTAGACATCTGACTGTAGAGAGGAGAATATGGCTTGTAGACAACTGACTGCAGAGAGGAGAATATCGTTTGTAGACAACTGACTGTAGAGAGAAGGACATGGTTTGTAGACATCTGACTGTAGAGAGGAGGATATGGTTTGTAGACATCCGACTGTAGAGAGGAGTATATGGTTTGTAGACAACTGACTGTAGAGAGAAGGATATGGTTTGTAGACAACTGATTGTAGAGAGGAGGATATGGTTTTAGACAGCTGACTGTAGAGAGGAGGATATGGTTTGTAGACAACTGACTGTAGAAAGGAGAATATGGTTTGTAGACAACTGACTGTAGAGAGGAGGATATGATTTGTAGACAACTGACTGTAGAAAGGAGAATATGGTTTTAGACAGCTGACTGTAGAGAGGAGGATATGGTTTGTAGACAACTGACTGTAGACAGGAGAATATGGTTTGTAGACGACTGACTGTAGAGAGGAGGATATGATTTGTAGACAACTGAGTGTAGAGATGACAATATGGTTTGCAGACATCTGACTGTAGAGAGAAGGACATGGTTTACAGACAACTGACTGTAGAGAGTAGGATATGGTTTGTAGACAACTGACTGTAGAGAGGAGAATATGGTTTACAGACAACCGACTGTAGACAGGAGGATATGGTTTGTAGACAACTGACTGTAGAGAGGAGGATATGGTTTGTAGACAACTGACTGTAGAGAGAAGGATATGATTTGTAGACAACTGACTGCAGAGAGGAGGATATGGTTTGTAGACAACTGACTGTATAGAGGTGGATTTGGTTTGTAGACAACTGACTGTAGAGAGGAGGATATGGTTTGTAGACAACTGACTGTATAGAGGAGGATATGATTTGTAGACAACTGACTGTATAGAGGAGGATATGGTTTGCAGACAACTGACTGTAGAGAGGTGGATTTGGTTTGTAGACAGCTGACTGTAGAGAGGAGGATATGGTTTGTAGACAACTGACTGTATAGAGGTGGATATAGTTTGTAGACAACTGACTGTAGAGAGGAGGATATGGTTTGTAGACAACTGACTGTAGAGAGGTGGATATGGTTTGTTGACAACTGACTGTAGAGAGGAGAATATGGTTTGTAGTCATCTGACTGTAGAGAGGAGAATATGGTTTTTAGGCAGCTGACTGTAGAGAGGAGAATATGGTTTGTAGACAACTGACTGTAGAGAGGAGGATATGATTTGTAGACAACTGACTGTAGAGAGGAGAATATGGTTTTTAGACATCTGACTAGAGAGGAGAATATGGTTTGTAGACAACTGACTGTAGAGAGGAGAATATAGTTTGTAGACAACTGACTGTAGAGAGGAGGATATGGTTTGTAGACAACTGACTGCATAGAGGAGGATATGGTTTGTAGACAACTGACTGTAGAGAAGAGAATATGGTTTGTAGACATCTGACTGCAGAGAGGAGGATATGGTTTGTAGACAACTGACTGTAGAGAGAAGGATATGGTTTGTAGACAACTGACTGTAGAGAGGAGGATATGGTTTGTAGACAACTGACTGTAGAGAAGAGAATATGGTTTGTAGACAACTGACTGTAGAGAGAAGGATATGGTTTGTAGACAACTGACTGTAGAGTAGAGAATATGGTTTGTAGACAGCTGACTGTAGAGAGGAGGATATGGTTTGTAGACAACTGACTGTAGAGAGGAGGATATGGTTTGTAGACAACTGACTGTAGAGAAGAGAATATGGTTTGTAAACAACTGACTGTAGAGAGAAGTATATGGTTTGTAGACAACTGACTGTAGAGAGGAGGATATGGTTTGTAGACAACTGACTGTAGAGAGGAGGATGTGGTTTGTAGACAACTGACTGTAGAGAAGAGAATATGGTTTGTAGACAACTGACTGTAGAGAGAAGGATATGGTTTACAGACAACTGACTGTAGAGAGGAGGATATGGTTTGTAGACAACTGACTGTATAGAGGAGGATATGGTTTGTAGACAACTGACTGTAGAGAGGATGATATGGTTTACAGACAACTGACTGTAGAGAGGAGGATATGGTTTGTAGACAACTGACTGTAGAGAGGAGAATATGGTTTGCAGACAACTGACTGTAGAGAGGAGGATATGGTTTACAGACATCTGACTGTAGAGAGGAGGATATGGTTTGTAGACAACTGACTGTATAGAGGAGGATATGGTTTGTAGACAACTGACTGTAGAGAGGAGGATATGGTTTGTAGACAACTGACTGTAGAGAGGAGAATATGGTTTCCAGACAACTGACTGTAGAGAGAAGGATATAGTTTGCAGACAACTGACTGTAGAGAGAAGGATATGGTTTGTAGACAACTGACTGTAGAGAGGAGGATATGGTTTGTAGACAACTGACTGTAGAGAGGAGGATATGGTTTGTAGACAACTGACTGTAGAGAGGAGAATATGGTTTACAGACAACTGACTGTAGAGAGGAGGATATGGGTTGTAGACAACTGACTGTAGAGAGGAGGATATGGTTTGTAGACATCTGACTGTAGAGATAAGGACATGGTTTACAGACAACTGAATGTAGAGAGGAGGATATGGTTTGTAGACAACTGACTGTAGAGAGGTGGATATGGTTTGTAGACAACTGACTGTAGAGAGGAGGATATGGTTTGTAGACAACTGACTGTAGAGAGGAGGATATGGTTTGTAGACATCTGACTGTAGAGATAAGGACATGGTTTACAGAAAACTGACTGTAGAGAGGAGGATATGGTTTGTAGACAACTGACTGTAGAGAGGAGGATATGGTTTGTAGACATCTGACTGTAGAGATAAGGACATGGTTTACAGACAACTGAATGTAGAGAGGAGGATATGGTTTGTAGACAACTGACTGTAGAGAGGTGGATATGGTTTGTAGACAACTGACTGTAGAGAGGAGGATATGGTTTGTAGACAACTGACTGTAGAGAGGAGGATATGGTTTGTAGACATCTGACTGTAGAGATAAGGACATGGTTTACAGACAACTGACTGTAGAGAGGAGGATATGGTTTGTAGACAACTGACTGTAGAGAGGAGGATATGGTTTGTAGACATCTGACTGTAGAGATAAGGACATGGTTTACAGACAACTGACTGTAGAGAGGAGGATATGGTTTGTAGACAACTGACTGTAGAGAGGTGGATATGGTTTGTAGACAACTGACTGTAGAGAGGTGGATATGGTTTGTAGACAACTGACTGTAGAGAGGAGGATATGGTTTGTAGACAACTGACTGTAGAGAGGAGGATATGGTTTGTAGACATCTGACTGTAGAGATAAGGACATGGTTTACAGACAACTGACTGTAGAGAGGAGGATATGGTTTGTAGACAACTGACTGTAGAGAGGAGGATATGGTTTGTAGACAACTGACTGTAGAGAGGAGGATATGGTTTGTAGACAACTGACTGTAGAGAGGAGGATATGGTTTGTAGACATCTGACTGTAGAGATAAGGATATGGTTTACAGACAACTGACTGTAGAGAGGTGGATATGATTTGTAGACAACTGACTGTAGAGAGGAGGATATGGTTTGTAGACAACTGACTGTAGAGAGGAGGATATGGTTTGTAGACAACTGAATGTAGAGAGGAGAATATGGTTTGTAGACAACTGACTGTAGAGAAGAGAATATGGTTTGTAGACAGCTGACTGTAGAGAGAAGGATATGGTTTGTAGACAACTGACTGTAGAGAGGAGGATATGGTTTGTAGACAACTGACTGTAGAGAAGAGAATATGGTTTGTAGACAACTGACTGTAGAGAGAAGGATATGGTTTACAGACAACTGACTGTAGAGAGGAGGATATGGTTTGTAGACAACTGACTGTATAGAGGAGGATATGGTTTGTAGACAACTGACTGTAGAGAGGTGGATATGGTTTGTAGACAACTGACTGTAGAGAGGAGAATATGGTTTGTAGACAACTGACTGTAGAGAGGAGGATATGGTTTGTAGACAACTGACTGTAGAGAAGAGAATATGGTTTGTAGACAACTGACTGTAGAGAGGAGGATATGGTTTGTAGACATCTGACTGTAGAGAGGAGGATATGGTTTGTAGACAACTGACTGTAGAGAGAAGGATATGGTTTGTAGACAACTGACTGTAGAGAGGAGGATATGGTTTGTAGACAACTGACTGTAGAGAAGAGAATATGGTTTGTAGACAGCTGACTGTAGAGAGAAGGATATGGTTTGTAGACAACTGACTGTAGAGAGGAGGATATGGTTTGTAGACAACTGACTGTAGAGAAGAGAATATGGTTTGCAGACAACTGACTGTAGAGAGGAGGATATGGTTTACAGACATCTGACTGTAGAGAGGAGGATATGGTTTGTAGACAACTGACTGTAGAGAGGAGAATATGGTTTGCAGACAACTGACTGTAGAGAGGAGGATATGGTTTGCAGACAACTGACTGTAGAGTGGAAGATATGGTTTACTGACATCTGACTGTAGAGAGGAGGATATGGTTTGTAGACAACTGACTGTATAGAGGAGGATATGGTTTGTAGACAACTGACTGTAGAGAGGAGGATATGGTTTGTAGACAACTGACTGTAGAGAGGAGGATATGGTTTGTAGACAACTGACTGTATAGAGGAGGATATGGTTTGTAGACAGCTGACTGTAGAGAGAAGGATATGGTTTGTAGACAACTGACTGTAGAGAGAAGGATATGGTTTACAGACATCTGACTGTTGAGAGGAGGATATGGTTTGTAGACAACTGACTGTAGAATGGAGGATATGGTTTGTAGACAACTGACTGTAGAGAGGAGGATATGGTTTGTAGACAACTGACTGTAGAGAGAAGGATATGGTTTGTAGACAACTGACTGTAGAGAGGAGAATATGGTTTGTAGACAACTGACTGTAGAGAGGATGATATGGTTTGTAGACAACTGACTGTAGAGAGGAGAATATGGTTTGTAGACAGCTGACTGTAGAGAGGAGAATATGGTTTGTAGACATCTGACTGTAGAGAGGAGAATATGGTTTGTAGACAACTGACTGTAGAGAGGTGGATATGGTTTGTAGACAACTGACTGTAGAGAGGAGGATATGGTTTGTAGACAACTGACTGTAGAGAGGAGGATATGGTTTGTAGACATCTGACTGTAGAGATAAGGACATGGTTTACAGACAACTGACTGTAGAGAGGAGGATATGGTTTGTAGACAACTGACTGTAGAGAGGAGGATATGGTTTGTAGACATCTGACTGTAGAGATAAGGACATGGTTTACAGACAACTGACTGTAGAGAGGAGGATATGGTTTGTAGACAACTGACTGTAGAGAGGTGGATATGGTTTGTAGACAACTGACTGTAGAGAGGTGGATATGGTTTGTAGACAACTGACTGTAGAGAGGAGGATATGGTTTGTAGACAACTGACTGTAGAGAGGAGGATATGGTTTACAGACAACTGACTGTAGAGAGGAGGATATGGTTTGTAGACAACTGACTGTAGAGAGGAGGATATGGTTTGTAGACAACTGACTGTAGAGAGGAGGATATGGTTTGTAGACAACTGACTGTAGAGAGGAGGATATGGTTTGTAGACATCTGACTGTAGAGATAAGGATATGGTTTACAGACAACTGACTGTAGAGAGGTGGATATGATTTGTAGACAACTGACTGTAGAGAGGAGGATATGGTTTGTAGACAACTGACTGTAGAGAGGAGGATATGGTTTGTAGACAACTGAATGTAGAGAGGAGAATATGGTTTGTAGACAGCTGACTGTAGAGAGAAGGATATGGTTTGTAGACAACTGACTGTAGAGAGGAGGATATGGTTTGTAGACAACTGACTGTAGAGAAGAGAATATGGTTTGTAGACAACTGACTGTAGAGAGAAGGATATGGTTTACAGACAACTGACTGTAGAGAGGAGGATATGGTTTGTAGACAACTGACTGTATAGAGGAGGATATGGTTTGTAGACAACTGACTGTAGAGAGGTGGATATGGTTTGTAGACAACTGACTGTAGAGAGGAGAATATGGTTTGTAGACAACTGACTGTAGAGAGGAGGATATGGTTTGTAGACAACTGACTGTAGAGAAGAGAATATGGTTTGTAGACAACTGACTGTAGAGAGGAGGATATGGTTTGTAGACATCTGACTGTAGAGAGGAGGATATGGTTTGTAGACAACTGACTGTAGAGAGAAGGATATGGTTTGTAGACAACTGACTGTAGAGAGGAGGATATGGTTTGTAGACAACTGACTGTAGAGAAGAGAATATGGTTTGTAGACAGCTGACTGTAGAGAGAAGGATATGGTTTGTAGACAACTGACTGTAGAGAGGAGGATATGGTTTGTAGACAACTGACTGTAGAGAAGAGAATATGGTTTGCAGACAACTGACTGTAGAGAGGAGGATATGGTTTACAGACATCTGACTGTAGAGAGGAGGATATGGTTTGTAGACAACTGACTGTAGAGAGGAGAATATGGTTTGCAGACAACTGACTGTAGAGAGGAGGATATGGTTTGCAGACAACTGACTGTAGAGAGGAAGATATGGTTTACAGACATCTGACTGTAGAGAGGAGGATATGGTTTGTAGACAACTGACTGTATAGAGGAGGATATGGTTTGTAGACAACTGACTGTAGAGAGGAGGATATGGTTTGTTGACAACTGACTGTAGAGAGGAGGATATGGTTTGTAGACAACTGACTGTATAGAGGAGGATATGGTTTGTAGACAGCTGACTGTAGAGAGAAGGATATGGTTTGTAGACAACTGACTGTAGAGAGAAGGATATGGTTTACAGACATCTGACTGTAGAGAGGAGGATATGGTTTGTAGACAACTGACTGTAGAATGGAGGATATGGTTTGTAGACAACTGACTGTAGAGAGGAGGATATGGTTTGTAGACAACTGACTGTAGAGAGAAGGATATGGTTTGTAGACAACTGACTGTAGAGAGGAGAATATGGTTTGTAGACAACTGACTGTAGAGAGGATGATATGGTTTGTAGACAACTGACTGTAGAGAGGAGAATATGGTTTGTAGACAGCTGACTGTAGAGAGGAGAATATGGTTTGTAGACATCTGACTGTAGAGAGGAGAATATGGTTTGTAGACATCTGACTGTAGAGAGGATGATATGGTTTGTAGACAACTGACTGTAGAGAGGAGAATATGGTTTGTAGACAGCTGACTGTAGAGAGGAGGATATGTGGAACATCTGACTATATGACTCAATGATTTATTTTCTCGTGGGCCTCATGGCCTCATACAATGTCAAAGGGCCGCTACGGGCATAGATAGGCCATACAATTCTGGAAATTGAATTCCACGAAACGTGGCCACCCAATACTTTTCAATCGAACACGCCCCCTAAACACACACCCCGTTCTATTAGAGAATTTTCAGTTACAATGCAACCACATGCCACCATATAAACCAAGATGGCGGCCTTCAGTAATCGAAATGGACGACAGAAACATGTGTCACATTGACAACACGCGCTTCAGATACGCACTTACACCACGTATGACCATTGTGATGACATCACAATATGGCCACTCGGATTGTGGGAGAATTTCTTTGTTATTCGTGTATCGTCTTATTTTTGTGTCACTTCCGTTTTGTTTCTGCTTGCTCCTTATATCGATAATCAGTGACGGGTCGCTGCGAGCATTGGCCATATTGCTTACGCAGGGGCCACATGGCGAATTTGAATGTGAAGTGGCGGAAGCGACCCTCTCTTAAAAAATGTGACCTGAAAAGCAGTCTGGATGATCCGGCACCGGTAGGCCACCAATTCCTTAAGATCGCCCATTTTCTGCAGCATTAAGGCACTGGGGGAGGGGGCACATTTGTGAAGGGGTGTAGAAGGCATTTTTATCCTGGAGTTATGCTTGCTGCTGAATACAATTTCAGGTTTTGTATTATGAGACATATGTATCTCTTTTGTTAACTGTTTTTATTTATCCATTTTGGACTGAACAAAAATATTGTTGAAACTAACCGGGGAAGGGGCGCGGTTATAGAGAGGCTGACAGGCACTGATGTCTATATGCGGATGCCGATGTGCTTCATAGTACAGAAAAAATACAACACACAAAGCTATGCATGTAGTAGACTAATCAAGATTTTCAACGTGCAGCCATAGGGCTGCACGTTGAAAATATTGATTGGCCTTCCCCAAGTAACAAATATAGACTCTACCAATAGATGACTTTGAGATGACATGGAATATACCATCATGTTCCAGAGGGTTAAATATAAAGTCAAAATGTTCACTCATCTTTACTTGCAAGGCCTCAGAAGAGAGAAATCATACGAAGCAATCTTCACTAAAATCTTATAGAGTAAAGTGTGTGTGCACCCCCTCCGTGCTAATTCCCAACGATATTGCAATGACGGGAACCCAAAGAGAAAAACAGGTTTCAAGTGACTGCAGTTGAGACGCGAGAGGTCACTGGATCCCTGATCCCTTGGTGGTGGTATTTTGACGTAAAAATATTTAGGGAATATTAAACGTTCGCTCTCACTCCTTTTCTCCCCCCACCCTCTCTCTCTCTCTAACTGGTCCTGCAAAATGTATGGGAGGCACGTGGCCCTCCCGCCGTTCCCCCCACTCGGTTCCTATGTCCATGTATTTGTACGGTAACGGCGCCAAAGGGATTAACGAGCAACACTCAGAAGTTACGGTGAGTTCATTTAAATTAACCCAGCCGATATGTAGAATCCATCCCATAAATATATTTCAGTAGTGGTTGTTCGACTCGGGGCCTTGAAGAGCACCATGTGATGGAACTGAAACATCAAGAGACTGAAGGGAGGTAATAAAACGACAGGCAGGTTAGGGTTGGTCATATTTCTTTTCAATATTTCTGTTCCCGTTTCTATTCTCAATGTTTAATTTCGATGAGGGGTACAAAACGCATCAAGGGACATCACTCGTAATTTTCTAACTTTGACTGCAACAAGACGACGTGTTTTGCAAACTCCAAGCATTGCTGTCTCCCTTTAATGCGCTCGATACGATGCTCGCAGTTTGTTTTGATCTGTCACTGGAGAAGGTGTCATCTTTTACATTTTGGGTTAAGTTTGGAGATAAATCTGTTCGAAATTTGTACACTTAAAACGAAGCGAACGGTAGGGTGGAAGAGGGAGAGGTTTCTTCAAAACCAAAACGGGTGAGATGATTAAAAATTACTAAAATGTCGAGTTATCTTGATCACTCGGATACATACGCCTAGCAGTGTTTAGTTGTCTCCACCTCGCTTCGCTGGGTTCAACGCTGCCAAAATTTACTGAACTGTTTAGTCTGTGTAAAACACACAGATTATTGTTTTTATATGGTTTCTTTTTCTTTTTTCTTCTTTTTCTCCTGTATTCTATCTTCTGTTTTCTATGCACTTCCTTGTCCACGCAATAACTCGAGAACGAATTGTCCCTCGCTCTGATTTTTGACATACTGAAAGACAGTCACAAGTACTTAGCCACCTATGTTTTCATATTCCTGGGACATTAGAGGTGTCTGTAGGTTGTGTTTTGAAAGTGGGTCACGCGCATATCTCAGACATGGTAGTATGACCCATGGACCTGCGACCAACAACAAAAGAGTCGAAGCTCAATGGAGGTTCAAAATATTGGCCAACGTCACCCAGGGGCCATTGAGTTAATTTTTCAGAATTGCTGGAAATCATATACATCCCCCCCCCCACCCCATGATGCATTCCCGAAGTTCATTTTTACACTCAAAAAAGTAAGCGTTGCCAAAAGTTTGAAAGTGGGACACGCTCATATCTCAAGCATGGTATGACATATGGACCTGGAACAAACACCAAATGAATCGAAACTCAATGGAGGTTCAAAATAAGCGTCAAGGTCACTGAGATCACCCATGGGCCATTGAGTGGCTTTTTCAGAATGGCTGGAAATCGCATTTTTGATCTCCTAATACACTGCCGCAGTTTATACATGTATTTTTATTCTAAAAAAAGAAGAAGCATTTTGCGGGTGAAGAGAAGAGGGGGGGGGGGGGGGGTGGGGAGTGCACACATTTGTAGAAGCATGATATGAGATATAGACTTCGGACCAACACCAAATGAGTCAAAACACTCTGGAATTAATAATTTGGGTTCAGTTCGGTAGGGTAACACAGGTCTCATTAAGTGCAGCTTTCAGAATCGATTGGAATTGCATTTTATGACCCCAATGTATTTCTGGAATTCATACATATATTTCTTCTCTCAAAAAAGTGGGCAGAGTCAAAAATATCCATTGCGGTGTCCTTTATAGAACACATTTAATGCTATGCAGAGAAGTTATTTCCGATTTCTTGAAAAATTTAATCTGAATTCTGAATGAAAATCTTTAAATGCTGTTTACGAAAACCTATTTCTGATTTCTTGAAAGATGTTGTACACCCGAAAATAAGTCTCCATAAATTCTTTTTCTACATAATTTAGTTCTGATGTTTTCACCATTTTCACACATACTCGAATTTACTGGTCGCAGTAAATTCTGTTTCTCCAGTTATATCTAAATTTGGATGTTTGCGACAGGATGTGTAACACATATGACATCGAAAATGCCATTGACTGTTTTGAAATGTTTTGTATGCATGCATACAATTACTGTTACATATTGCAAATTAAACAACCCCAGTTGCAAAAGAGAACATTTAACAACCAACTGTCTATCAGGGTAATGGGACAGTTACATTGATAGCAGTTCGAAAAGTCGTCAGCTGAGTGCTAGAATGTTCTATGTCCCGTATGGGACATAGAACATTCTAGCACTCAGGCGATGAAGTAGTGAAACAAGATTTAGACTAAACATCTCTCTGCTAAAATGCTAATTTCATAAGTTCTGTCAATGTTGACATTAAATTTAAAATTAAAATTTGACAGCCATCTATGTCATATATTGGGGAGTGCTTCAGGGGACCAATAAATGTGATTTTCCAGCAATTCTGTAAAATGTTCTCAGTGACCTCGGGTGACCTCAGTGACTTTGACCCGTATGTTGAACCTCTGCCGAGTTTCGACGCATTTGGAGTTGGTTCCAGGTCCATACGTCATATCATGCTTGAGATATATCCGCGACCTACTTTCAAAATGTTTTTGAGTGTAAAAATGCTTTATGAACTTCGGGAATGCATTAGGGACCCACTTTCAAAACACCCCTTCGGAGCCCACTAATGTGCCAGGAATCTGCAAAAATAACGATGGCCGAGTACTTGTGACTGTCTATCAGTATACCAAAAATCAGCAAGATAGGAGATAAGACGAGATAGGACAATTCGTTTTCCAGTTATCGTGTGGAAAAGTAAGTGCATAGAAGATAGAAGACAGGACAAGAAGAAGAAGAAGAAGAAGAAGAAGAAGAAGAAGAAGAAGAAGAAGAAGAAGAAAGAAGAAGAAGAAGAAGAAGAAGAAGAAGAAGAAGAAGAAGAAGAAGAAGAACAACAGAAACAAGAAAGAAAGAAAAAGAAACCATACAAAAACAAATACAAAAACTAGAGAAACAGAATTTACTGCATCCAGTAAATCAAGTCTGAGTGAAAGATGTTAAAGCATCAGAAATGAACAAAATGGAAAGAGAATTTATGGAGGCTTAGTTTTAGGGGTGAAATATTTTTAAACAAATCAGAAATAGGTTTTCGTTAGTATTTAAAGATATTCATACAGAAATCGGATTAATTTTTCTAAGAAACCACAAAAACATATATGTGCATAGAATTAAAAGGGTTCGATCAAGGAATCAGAAATGGACATTGTTTCCTCTGCCAATTATTTGAATGATGTTTAGAGCAGTAATGTGAGTATGGAAAGGGTTAACATTATTCTCACTGAAATAAAATCTTTCGACCCACATTGAAGTCTTGAGGGGGTTAAACGCATTGACCTGAATAATTTATACTTTATTTCCTTGCAAAGCAAAGGGTTTCTATCAACTTGGTTCGAGGAACTGACATTTGATTATAATATCAAGATAACATTTAATGTGTGACAGCTAACTCCACTTCTGTTTACATTGTCTCAGTGTGAATAAACATAACATAGTATTGCTAGGGGATAATTTACTGATACAGGAAATTTGAGCCTGTGAAAACCCTGTGGCCGACTGGACCAAAAGGGCTCTAGCGACCTGAAAAACATAGGGTGACGAGAAACTAGTGACTGTCTGCCCCTATTCCAAAAAATCAGAGAGATAGGACGATTCGTTTTCGAGGTATCGTGCAGACAAGGAAGTGTTTAGACGACAGAAGACAGGAGAATAAGAACAAGACAAAAAAGAAGAAGAAGAAAAAAAGAAAAGACTAAGAAACCGCACAAAAACAGTAGTCTGTTTGTTTCACACAGACTAACTAGAGAAACAGAATTTACTGTGACCAGAAAAACCGAGTCTGTGTGAACCTGGAGAAAGCATCAGAACTAAATTATATAGAAAGAAAATTTGCTGGGACTTATTTTGGAGAGCAAAATATCATGAAAGAAATCAGAAATAGGTTTTCGTAAACAGCATTTAAAGATTTTCATACAGGTTTCAGATAACATTTTTCAAGAAACCGGAAATAACTTTTTTTGTGCAGCATTTAAAAGTGTTCTATAAAGGAATCAGCAATGGGTATTGACTCTTTCCTCTTTTGGAGAGACGATATACATGTATGAACTTCTGAAATGCATTGTGGTTATAAAATGCAATTTCCAGCAATTCTAAAAAATGCATCTGATGACCCCTGGGTGACATCGGTGAGATTGACCCATATTTTGAACCGCTATTGAGTTTCGACTAATTTGTTGTTGGTCCCAGGTCCGCACGTCACACAGTGCTTGAGATATGTGCGTTAGCCACTTTCAAATTGTTTGTCCACGTCCACCTTTTTAGTGCAAAAATGTGTTCTCCAACAATTCTGAAAAATGCACTCAATGACGCATGGATGACTCAATGACCCTGACTCATATTTAGAACCTCCATTGAGCGTTCACTCATTTGATGTTAGTCCCTGGTCCGTAGGTCATACCAAGCTTGAGATATGGGCGTGATCCATATTGAAAAGTCCTCTATGGACACCTCCATTGCCCCAGAAATTTGAAAAACATAGGTATGTGAGTACTTGTGACTATCGAACAGATGTCAGAAATCAGCGAGATCGGACAATTCGGTTGAAGAAGAAAGGGAAGTAGAACCTGCGTAATATGCAAATACAGCTGCTGAAAAAATGTTATTTTTCGAAAAATGTCCACGAAACCATATCATGTGACCCCTCATTGGAACGAGCTCGTGGAGCTCATTCCAAAGAGGGGTCACATGATATATGGTTTTGCTGAAATTTTTTTAAAAAAATTAAAAAATGATATTTAAAATAATGAATGTTGAAATCGTCTGCGTTGGGTAAAGGGTTAAAGTGATTATATATATACACATGCTTATGAACCCTTCTGAAATTTTTCACTAGTCCTGAAACGGAAAGAGCATCATTTATAATGTGTCTGGGTCAGAAAATTTACCGGATCGATGTCAGAGTCGAAATTTTGAGGCCAATGTCAATTTTAGAGTAGGAAATTTTAAACTCAAGTTTCCATTTGGAAATAAAAGATCAAAATTTCTCATCATTAAGTTGGAATATTTTTCATGAACAATGTTAATTTATTGAATTTCCAACTATTTGATTTTTGACCTCGGAATTTCCAACTACTGAAAAAAATACTCCTAGGAGGGGAGGGGAGAGTGGTGAGACCCCCCCCCCCCCCGTCGCACCATCCCTGACAACTATTGTGGACTTTTAACACTAAACATTTAACCAGTTATATCTCAACGAGCTCTGTCAAACTCGATATTTTTGGTTAAATTCCCAGTTTCATTGTGGGAGAATTTTCTCGTTGAAGCTTTGGGTTTTTTTTTATATCAGACGACAGAGAGTTAATACAATCTAGATGACAGTGAAGAACTTGAGACCAAATTAAAAAAAAAATTGGTTCAGTTGTGGGAGTCCGGTGGCTCAGTGGTCAGATCATTGAACTTTAATCCAAAAGGTTCACAGTTCGAACCTAGCCAGTGTTAACTGCGTTGTGTCCTTGAAGAGGACTTCCTTAATCCCGATTGTCCGTGTGGGGGGGGGGGGGGGGGGGGGGGCGCATCGTGGCGCTGTGTACTAAGGCGTACTGCATGTTGATGGTACACTTGTCTTCAGCCAATGCTAACCATTCTTGTGCGAATTTAGTCCATTGGGGAGTCTGTCAGTTGCTTGCTGCTGCTCTGTGGTTCTCTCCATGTAAAAGTGTCCGACATGAGGTGATCCTCGATGTTGAAAGTGTCGTTAAACCGCATTGAATAAATAGACAGTTCAGGAGTGCAGACCATCTCTATTTTAAAGCCGCCGGCTTGAAAGGCTATCGGGCACTGTCACTTTTCGAATTAATAAATAGGCGTAAAATACAGATGTCATTGCGTAAATGTCTTTCCAAAGATTATCCACTCTCACGCGGCTCTACAGACCTACTTCTCTATGGCAGCGTCTCGCGTGTGTGTTTTTAGGTCCCACACACAAAATGACGTCGCATTCTTGGAATGTAATAGGAACCAATGCATTTGTATATTTCGGACTGAGCAAACAGAAGATAGATCTTTCAGGGGCGGCGGAATCGGAGAGGGGGGGTGCTTGGGGGGGG
Source organism: Pictodentalium vernedei (assembly GCA_031216915.1). Taxonomy (NCBI): domain Eukaryota; kingdom Metazoa; phylum Mollusca; class Scaphopoda; order Dentaliida; family Dentaliidae; genus Pictodentalium; species Pictodentalium vernedei. The sequence continues at coordinate 776,962,517 of CM062295.1, forward strand.
GGGGGGTCAGCCCCTCCACTTTTTTTGCCTGGCCATTTGTTTGTATGCATATATTTTAACACAACCAATGATTGGTGAAACAAGGGGCGGATCCAGAGCCTCCCCTTATTTATGATATGTTTCGTTACGACCAAAGCTGATAAATAGACCCCATCTGTATGCTTTACCGACGTTTTTAACGGTTCTCAAAGTGTGAAATCTTTCAAAATGATCTCCTGAAAAATCTCAAAATATCCGTTCAGATGCATGGAAATGGGACTTTTAGGACCCTGGAATTAAAAATTTTCCGAACCATGGTCGTCCCGTCATACCGACGACCATCCATCGGGCGATACAGCCCCCCCCCCCCAAACACTTTGAAAAGCCTTCAGTCGCCCCTGTGTTACGCCCTCTTTTGCAGTAATTACCACTTTTGTGGTAGCTCACCACTTTTGTAGTAGAAAACGCCCACTTTTGTGGTAGCTCACCACTTTTGTAGTAACGCCGCCCACTTTTGTAGTACAATGAGGTCTCCACTTTTGTATTAACCGTCGCCCACTTTTGTCATAAAAAAAACAAAGTCACCACTTTTGTAGTAACGTTTTTACCACTTCTGTTAAGTTCTGTAGAAAACAAATATTCCCAGTTTTCAAAGGCTAAAATTATTCGCACGATATGATCCGAGTTAAATCAAAGTATTTGCCCTTTCTCACTGATGGAACTTTGTATAATTCGACCCAAACTTATATTGATCAATTGCTGTGGGAAATCCATGCAAAAACATTTGGCACTTTAACCCTTTACCTAACACGGCACTTATTGAGAATATTAAATTTCGTATTTTTTCCAAAATAAGTTCAATCTATTTTCAATGAAACTACACATGGTATACACATTTGGATATCATTAGAACACCAAAAGCCGATTCTGATAATATCCAAATTTCTATAGGTTTGCGAGAAATTTTGGAGATATTTAAGGCTATTTTAGGCTTAATGTGGTCAATGTTCGGGCCGTTTTCGTATTTATGTTGGGTAAGTGGTCAGCGTTTGACGCCTTCAGTCCGATGGCAGCTGACCGCACATATCCATTCTATAAAACGCATTTTCAATCGATATATTCCTCCCAGTCAGTCTGCAAGTATGCATGAATGCTTGAATATTGCATTATACTATAAATATTGCATGTGCGGATATTTTAGGGGCAACTTTGTTCTATGCGTCTTGTTATGACGTCTGTAAATAGGAGGGGGGGGGGGGTGATCTTGGGGCTTGCGAGTTTATAATACGGTTTTAGCTACTCTTTAAGCTCATCTGAAAATTATTAAAATCTTGGAATTTATCATTTTCCTGTTCCTTACACAAATATCGACAAAGGAATACACATTGTTAGTACGCAAAGCTGGCTGCCTGAACTCACTTTTTTCCCATGTGGGCCACAATGACACCGTGCATTAAGGCGCACTGTACGTCGATTGTGTACGTCTTGATGTTGGAGAGCTGATAGCTGCTCGTCCGTGCTCACCACGACGTTGTCTGTGAGGGTGGGGATAGCAGGAGAGGCTTGAGAGATGAAACGTCACAACTGTGGGTGCATTCGCATCATCTAAGTGACGTTGGAGATTTGAATGATTAACAAATGGGTGCAACGAACGCTGTGAGTCTGTGACTGTCTTATTGCTTGATCTTTTCTTTGTTTCATTTTCGTGAAATAATGTAACACTATAATTGTATCACAGTGAAAAGTTTACATGAGATCTGCGTTTTCGTTTTTGATTCAATCAATACATAGTGCATTTAAAAGCGGTTTAGTTTTGCGAGGCGTCTACAAAGTGGCGGCCATTTTGGGATGGGTATTTACAGTACGTGGAGAGTGGATTGTAACTAAATCACCCGCGGAGTGGAGTCATCACCCAAACTATAATTTTCAAATTTTGTACATATCGACAAAAAATACAAGCAATGTTTCAGCCAATGGACCTCCGAGTTTCACCCGGAGGTCCATTAGCTGAAACTTTGCTTGTGCTTGCTATGCCTTGCAACAAATTTGCAATTATTGTTTGGGTGGAATCTCCACTCTGCGGGTGATTTAGTGATAATACACTCTCCACGTACTGTAGTCGCCGAAAAGGCGGACACTCCTTAAACCATAACCAATGCGCACATCCGTTATGCAGTTGTTATATAGCGATCAGTGGCCAGCACCAACATAGTAAATGGTTGAGGCACTCAACTTTTCACTCTCTGTCCCGCAAGCATCCCCCACCTTCCCCCGATAAAACCTCTCCATTTAAATCGCTTCAGCCAGGGGGCACAAGCTCTATTTGCGAGACAAAAATGCAAAACCTAGTTAAACTCAATTTTAAAGGTTCTCTTTGAGAAGTGAGACGACAAAATTGTTAAGAGTGATAGATGGGAAACGGATCCCACGCAAAGAAGAAAATAATCAGGGAATTACCCCTAGATGTGTAATATGAAGCCGTGTCCTTTAATATGTGAAGGTAGTCTCCGCGATTGTGGGTCTCTTAAAATGCATTACATGGGGAAGTTTTAGACTCGCATTCAGAAAGGTGCCCCGTGGGTTAGCTGTATTGCCGAAGGTGTCATCTTCCTGCATTCAGATGACAATTAATCACATGTAAGCCTTAGTTTAAAATATGTCGCCTTTTGCTTGGGGGGACTTTGATATGTACGCTCGTATAACACTAACTTTCATATTTTTTGGTAGTCATTGTGTATGCGATTACCAAATATATGCCTCGCCCAAAAATAAATATAATCATTAATAATTAATTTGAAACAACTTATTTTACTTGTCTAATAGTAGTATTGGTACTTCTAATATGAACACACTTAATATGCACATCCATCCTTTGTTCGCTTTGTTCACTGAACAATGAAGCCACTGTTCACCCCATTGTACCGGACATCATCCATTCCATTATATTGTTGAAAGCGGGTTTACTTTTTAAAGGATATCATTGATAGGAGTTTGGAATTATTATGAATAATGAAATGCAAATCTCTTTGTTACTATGTTTGTAACTTTCTATTGTTAGGCTATAGTATTCACATTCATTCTTACTTCGTCAATCACTGATTTTGAAACTCATCTATTCTATTGAACTGGTACTATGATGAGCATAAATATCAAAAAGGTTTGATAGAATGGATGAGGTCAAAATACTGCAAAGGTCAGAGAGAGAATTACATGTAGGACATAAACAAGTCTCAATAGTGAAAGTATATTTGATGACGTTTCCTTTGAAGAAATTAAATATTTCTATGGGTGAATACTATCAACAATGCTGTCAATTAATGATACTGGTATTTCAGTAAATAACCTTGTTGTCACATTCAATAAAGTAAACGATAATGGAATCATAATGTTTATTATAAAAATAATTGTATTTATAAAAAATAGTAAATGTGGGAAAATCAAGTTGACAACAGTAATAATAGTGTAATGTTTTGTTTTGTTTTTTCTTACAACTTTAGTGTATATGAAATATCACAAATTGAATATGGGTGCCATGCAATCAATCTACACTTAACCCCTTGCATGTGAATTTAAATACGAGTACCATACCATACAAACATTCTGCGTTTTAACCCTTTGATTGGTGAACGAATCTCACTATATAGGCGTAACTGTTTACTTTTAACAGCAATGAGCTTTATTTGAGTGTTGAATTGAAGGGTAAACAATAATATAAGAATCCCAGTACACCCCCCCCCCCCCCCCCCACACACACACCCTCCTCCCCACGTGAAATGTATAAATTAAGAAAATATCACAGATATTTACATGGAACATTACTTTAGAACTGTATTTTAGAGAAAAACTTAGATCATCTGGTATACAATACTCCTTTTGCATTTTGAAAACAGTTCTCATTAAATCTAGTCAATCAGTTTGGTTGGATCAATAGAATCCATATGTTGAATGCAAAGACCCCCCCCCCCCCCCACCCCCACCCTCTCATTTGTCATATAAATTATAGATCATCCTAATCAGTCATATCCAAATGAAAAAAAATAATTATGTTTCTTTTTATCGGCTTCAGTATACTGTTATAAAAAACGTAATCAAGATAAATATTTTGAGTGAGTTTGATAGGAACCTATGATCTTTATGTTTCTTAATAATTTGTTAACGAGATCTCGCCATATTTATGTCAGAAATAATAACCTGATTTCAATGATATTGTGGCCTTTAGTGAGACATGGCTTCAGAACATGAACATTGAATTTTATGAAGGGATCATATAAATCTAATCATGGCTCTTTTATTTTCTGCAGCAATGAGAGGTTTAATGAACCTATTCACAGAATTTAACGAGCCACCCCCCCCCCCCCAAAAAAAAAAAAACAACTGAAAGCAAACAACTTGTCTTAGAACGAAAGACCATCTAAATCAGTCATATCAAAAATAAATAATATAGCTACGACCACTTCAATCAGTCTTTATCACATTTAAGAATTGAATATTATTATGTAAATCGTGAGATGAGTATGAATGAGGTAGATTAGAAGCTAGGAGATAAGTTACGTAATCAATATTAAATGAGAGATCACACCTTTCCATGCCGAAAATTCGGAAAGGAAAGGAAAGACTGAGTATATAGATATGTACAGTACATGGAGAGTGGATTGTAACTAAATCACCCGCAGAGTGGAGTCATCACCCAAACTATAATTTTCAAATTTTGTACATATCGACAAAAAATACAAGCAATGTTTCAGCCAATGAACCTCCGGGTTTAACCCGGAGGTCCATTGGCTGAAACTTTGCTTGTGCTTGCTATGACTTGCAACAAATTTGCAATTATTGTTTGGGTGGAATCTCCACCCTGCGCGTGATTTAGTGATAATACACTCTCCACGTACTGTATATTATGTAACAAATGACGTATTAACTTTGATCACTGCTGAGTGCTCTATAATGTTTGTGTAGTTTGCTTGTTTTAAGACTTCTAACCACAAGTACCTATAATGTGTAATTAACCCCTTAACACTGGTGGTATCTTCCATGCCAGTTAAATGGTAGAATTGGAAGAGTCAATATCCATTATTGGGGATAGAGTAATTAATATTTCAGTATGCAGCCTTCAGACCGCACGTTGAAATATTAATTGTTCTACCACAAAGATTACTTAGTAGCCAATGTTTCCTAATGAAATTTGACGTATCGTGTTGCTGGACCAGAAATGCAGGCCATGGGGGTGAAAGAATTCAGAATGAACAAAATTGATAGTGTCAAAATAATAAAGAAATGTATATTTACATAAATACAATCAGACCATTCTGAATTTGCACATTAAACATTTTACCACTTAAACCAAACAAATCCATCATCCTATCTAACTGCATCATAAACCCTTGAAGTCTTTTTTTTTTGCTTTTTGTATTTCTAATAGAGACATTGAGAGTGGAAACGAATAAAAAATAAATTGTGAGTTGCATTGAAACCAGATATCAGAAAATTATACTATTTCTTTAAAACCTATTAGTTATTGAACATGTCACTTAGAGCTGGAGGTTGTACAGTGAGTAGAAATGGATAATATGAGTTATAAAACTTTCATTTGAGGGACCCCTGCATGATTGTCAATCTTTTTATCTATTCAGTGTATACTTAATATACTTTCAAAATAAAAGAATTGAATTTAATCCTTGCTTAAATTAAATTTGTCCACCATCAACTCATTCTGTAATCGCTCATATGGAGTCATGTGAATTTGTACTTTTGACCCGTGATACTGTCTCTTTTTCAATGTCCAAATTTGTTTTAGTTTAAACAATATTTATTTCCAACTTTCAGAATATACATGAAACAGTATAATGATGTATGTGGATGCGACAAAAAGCTTATAGCTTATACAAGATCGTTTCCACTCGTATTGCAATTACACATAAATAGATACGAGATGACAGTCACACAGCTGTGATAATCCAAAATTTCGATTCAAACTTTTAACATATGTACACATTGTTGAGTTCAATAAATTATCAATAAACAGCTGAGTATAAGCATAAGTTGAAAACAGATTTATGTGAATGGAGCTCAAAATATAAGAGAAAGAAGAATGGGTAAATAGAGAAACTTGTGACCTTGACTTAGGGAGCCTTCCGCATTACCCCAACCGGAAATCGGACCAACAACGGAGTGATTTCTACGTCTAGTACTTCCAAACATTTTCCAATCTTCCACCTTTTTCTGATTTATGATTGTGCAGAGGGAGGTCGCTGGGCCGAATTTTCCGCTGAGGGAATGCGGCAGGCCCCAATTTCTAAAATGAGATACCTTCACAGACAACATTGTAACGAGAGAGAGAGAGAGAGAGAGAGAGAGAGAGAGAGAGAGAGAGACTACGCTTACGGGACAAAAGGAGCATGTATAGTCATTACAGAATGCTGAGAAAGTCTCCCGTCATTCGGATTGAGTATAGGGTTAAAGACAAAACACTTTGTCTGAGAAGAGAATTATGTGGAATAGGTAAACTTGTCCTTTGGAATGACGTTAATTTGGTAGTTGTGGCAGACCCCCGATCCCAGCCTCCGGCGACGGTGCCCCAGCTGAAAAAGTGGCACGTAAACACCTAAAGCGACTTTAAATGGGACTCAGGTCTCATGGAAACCTTTCTGATTTGAGCATAAACTTGTGAACAGCTTAAAATATTATTCGATTGTCTGTACTATTGTAAAATTCGCACCCAAACAGCAAAATTTGTTTTGATTCCTTTTACTGTTATGGATACCAACATGTAAACAATTCAAACTATTTGGTGAAAGCAATGCTGTTAAATGTTCCAAAACGAAACCCGTTGGCAACCAAACACCCATATAAGGAATGAACATTCTGTTTTTTGGTCATATCATTCAAATCTTTGCCAGTATCGTTAAAAATGACCTCGTTTAAAAAGTTAAGAACGGAGAGCGATTCTAGCTATCTTACAGAGTGGAAAGCAAGACTACCAAAATAAGTCTATGGCTGGGGGTTCCCTATGTCCATTTATCGGATTTGAAGAAAAAAAGAGGAATTTCGTTGACAAAGAACAATTTTAATAAAATTGTGGATATGGGTGCTCAAATCCGGAACATAATGGGAAAGATGGAGGACGAACTGAAAGAAGAGATTAAACAGGTAAGTTTTAATATTTTTATAGTTTGAGGTTTTGTTAATATTATATGATTAGTGTTTTGTTATTTTATAGTTTGAGGTTTTGTTAATATTATATGATTAGTGTTTTTGTTATTTTATAGTTTGAGGTTTTGTTAATATTATACGATTAGTGTTTTGTTATTTTATAGTTTGAGGTTTTGTTAATATTATATGATTAGTGTTTTGTTATTTTATAGTTTGAGGTTTTGTTAATATTATATGATTAGTGTTTGTTATTTTATAGTTTGATGTTTTGTTTATATTATATGATTAGTGTTTTGTTATTTTATAGTTTGAGGTTTTGTTAATATTATACGATTAGTGTTTTGTTATTTTATAGTTTGATGTTTTGTTTATATTATATGATTAGTGTTTTGTTATTTTATAGTTTGAGGTTTTGTTAATATTATACGATTAGTGTTTTGTTATTTTATAGTTTGATGTTTTGTTTATATTATATGATTAGCGTTTTGTTATTTTATAGTTTGAGGTTTTGTTAATATTATATGATTAGTGTTTTGTTATTTTATAGTTTGAGGTTGTTTTAATATTATATGATTAGTGTTTTGTTATTTTATAGTTTGATGTTTTGTTTATATTATATGATTAGCGTTTTGTTATTTTATAGTTTGATGTTTTGTTTATATTATATGATTAGTGTTTTGTTATTTTATAGTTTGAGGTTTTGTTAATATTATATGATTAGCGTTTTGTTATTTTATAGTTTGAGGTTTTGTTAATATTATATGATTAGTGTTTTGTTATTTTATAGTTTGAGGTTGTTTTAATATTATATGATTAGTGTTTTGTTATTTTATAGTTTGAGGTTTTGTTAATATTATATGATTAGTGTTTTGTTATTTTATAGTTTGAGGTTTTGTTAATATTATATGATTAGTGTTTTGTTATTTTATAGTTTGAGGTTTTGTTAATATTATACGATTAGTGTTTTGTTATTTTATAGTTTGAGGTTTTGTTAATATTATATGATTAGTGTTTTGTTATTTTATAGTTTGAGGTTTTGTTAATATTATATGATTAGTGTTTTGTTATTTTATAGTTTGAGGTTTTGTTAATATTATATGATTAGTGTTTTGTTATTTTATAGTTTGAGGTTTTGTTAATATTATATGATTAGTGTTTTGTTATTTTATAGTTTGATGTTTTGTTTATATTATATGATTAGCGTTTTGTTATTTTATAGTTTGAGGTTGTTTTAATATTATATGATTAGTGTTTGTTATTTTATAGTTTGAGGTCTTGTTAATTACCTGTATTGAGATATAACACTAAAAATCCGTACCTACAGTGCGTGAAGAGTGGATTTTAACTAATCACCCAAACAATAATTGCAAATTTGTTGCAAAGCATACCAAACACAAGCAAAATTTTAGTCTACAAATTACAATTATAGTTTGGGTGATCACTTCACTCTGTGGGTGATTTAGTGATAATACACTCCCCACGTACTGTAAAAGTATTCATAATTTAGTTTAAACAATATTTATTTTCAACTTTTGATGGGTACAGCATTGAATGTAAAGATTTTGTGGATTCGTCAGAAAGCCAATGGCTTGTACAAGGTCGTTTCCACATCATTCATAATTTGAGTCTGTATAGAATGTACTTAAGAGTAAAGGGTAAAATACGGTCAGTTTCTCAATCTGTTACGACACTTCAATGGAGTAAGTTCTGTAAATGAGAATTGGTGAAATCAAATTTAATCCGATGAAGAGGCATAGGATATGTTGTTTTATTTTGACAATGTTAGTAAGTAGCCTGATAGCCTTGTTTCATAGGAAAAGTGATTTATTTGATTATGTAGACTAAAAGTGGTTATATGTTAATCTCTGTGGATGGTTTCTTCTTCTCTCTGATCTATCCTAGGCTCCTACAGATGTACATTTGTATCATTCCTGTCTTGAGGTTGGATGGTATCCTGAAAATATCTTAAAATCATATCGTGGAGAAACTGGATAAACCTGCGTTCTAGTTGTTCTATGTCGATTTGTCGTAGTAACTGTTTTAATCTGTAAATCATTGTCATTAGAATTAAAAGAATAATACCTAGGATAATAAAAAATAATTAATAATATAAACTTTGATCAATCATATTAACCCTTTTACTCAACTTAACGACCAAACCTCCCACATTATTCAGAAATCATCATCCAATTTTCATCATTTTTTTTGTTTTTTACTGTTTTCATTTTTTTTTTGGCGTAAAACTATAGCTTACGACCCCTCAACGGAGATCGTTCCAATGAGGGGCCATGAGTTAGATTTTTACGCCAAAAAATGAAAACAATTAGATCTTCGAGAATATTATTTGTAAGTGTCGCAAGCTGGAGGCTCTGAGCTCAGGAGGCGAGTTTGTTGGAATTATGAAAGCGTTATATAAAGACGTACAGTGTGAACTTAGCCTGGGAAACATTACAAAAAAACGTGTGCCTATGGAAATAGGCCTAAAACAGGGGTGTATCCTTTCGCCAATCCTGTTTGCATTGAAAATCAAAGATTTAGGAGATGAACTCATCCATAGCGAGGAGGGGGTAGCAGTTGGGACTTGAAGATCCCAGGGCTATTTTTTGCAGACGATATGGTGCTAGTGTCAGAAAGCGAAGAGGGGCTAAGGGAAATGCTGGGAATTGTTGGGAAATATGGGAGCAAATGGAGAATCGAACTTAATGAAAGCAAGAGCAAAGTTATACTCGCAGGAGGAGAGTGGGTGAGTTCTGCATTCCGGAAGGTAGCAGCAAACTTCTCAGTGTAGGGGAGACAGGTGATTACGAGTATTTGGGGGTAAATATAAAAATTACAGGAAGAGGGAAGAGGCATCTACCGAAACCCCACAAATAAATTCATTCTGAGGGGGAAGCGAATCCTTAACCAAATGAAACTTATAGGGAGAAACAGTTTCAATAAGGTTTTCGTGGGGAAAACCATTTGGGAAATGGTGGGTCTGCCAAGTATAACATACGGTACGGAAGTGGTACCCCTAAACCAGACGGCCGTAAAGAGCTTGGAAAGCATGCAGGACGATGCAGGTCGATAACGGGATCGAGTAATGCCGCAGCGCTAGAAGCAATCAGTGGTGAGCTTGGGTGGATGAGGATCAAGGACAGGATAGACCTGTTGAAACTCGGTTATCTTAATTATTTGGTAAATCTCCCCGACAGCCAATGGTGTAAAGTAATGTTCCTGAGAATTTTCAACTCAAATATCAAAACGGGGTGGATGGTCCAAGTGAGGGAGCTAGTAGAGAACTACTCATTGGAGATCTCGGACCTGGACGTTGGGGCAAAGCAAGGTAAAAAAATCGTCAGAAAAAAAGGGTCATGGAGGATTGTAACCGTAATTGGCGAGAGGGGGTCAAATCAAAAAGATATTTGGGTGGCCTGCGTGATAAAGAGAAGCCAGGTTTTGAAGAGTACCTTGATGAAACCTTTGGGGGGTCATTGTTGTTCAAGATGAGGTCGCGACCCCTGGAGCTGAGGGGTAAAATTGGGAAAGACCGTGAAAGGGAGTGCCAGATGTGTAATTTGGGCATGGTGGACACCCTGGAACACTTTCTTCTAGAATGCCCAAAGAACCAGTCTAAAAGAATAAAATTCACTGGGAGTATAATGGGGAAGTGGGATGGGAGAATGAAGGACATGTGGTTAGGGGGAGACTCAAAGGAGAGGGTTAATATGCTAATCGGAGAGATTGGGAAGAATGGGGCAAGGGATGTCATCATGCAGTTCGTCCACGAGTGTTGGGAGGAGAGGAGAAGCGTGGGAATAGGGAGGCAGTTGGGAGTTCAGGGGTAACCAAGGCCTTCTCGATCGAAGACCGCGACAAATCAGTGGCTTGCCAAAGTGTTTTTATTATTAATGTATCAAATGGGCACTGAACTAGATATGACTGGGTCGTAGAATGACTCATCCCCCCACCACAACCTCCTTCTTACACCCTAGAGTTAAACATAGTGAAGCAAACAAAGGTCTGTAAACATAAAGTTCAAAAGTCAATTGATATGTAGATGAGATTGTCTTCTCTCCCGTCTTGTCCTTAAAGTTCAAAAGTCAATTGATATGTAGATGAGATTGTCTTCTCTCCCGTCTTGTCCTTATATATAAATCTACATTCGACTCCCGGAAAGTGCCTACTGTCCAACCTCGCAGTTCTGTGCCCGCTCCTACATTTACTCCTTAAATGTCTGATCCAGCACACAAAACAGTATACAGAACATAGGAAGACAATCCCACTCAATATGGATGGCACTGGAATAACCCATGATTCTACAATGAAAAAGAAAATAAATTACTGGATGGTTTGAATATATTTCTTTTCACAATTATGATGTGTGGACACAAAAAATTATAATAGAATTCTTGTGATTTGTTCTAACATGAATCTAAATATTTAAGGAATGATCGTTTCTTTTTGTCTGTTTCTTGAGTTATGAACCCCAAAAAACAAAGTCCAAACGATCATTCCTTATAATTAAACGTTCGCGACCCAAATAAATAAATAGTGTTAGTCGTCCTCTACTTCAGCGAAGAAAGACTTACAAACTAAAACTGGTAGACATATTATTTTTCTGGCATAAAAGAGGGCGCATATTATTGAAATGCAGGTAGCAATTGACACACTTTCCAAGTCAAATGCACTTATGTCATTAATTTTTTTATTGACCAATGAATTACGTAATGCAAAGAAAACGTCATAAGCCACGCCTCCCTCAATTTCATTCAACTGTTCACTTCACGTAAAAGTTACGTTCCGTGGTAGGTGGAAGTAGGCTATCAGTATTACAATGTATTTTGGTTTTGACCGTTTCCCGAGAACTGAAAAACACAGTTTGTAAAAGTGGAGTTAGATATAAAGCCAGATGACATGAAATTAGTTGAATTAGCAATGTCAAAATTGCCGTATTCGTCATGACCAGCCATTGTTTACAATCGATTTGGGTAAAACGATGAACGCAGACGATCACCCAGTGTGCGTAAAAATTGAAATGTCAAATAAATACAGTTGTGAAGAAAAATAAAAATTGACCCACCACGGTCATTTAAATATTTTATAAATAATTCCATGGTGATAAATTAGTAATGTAAATTTCTTTTTCTTTTTCAGATTTAGAACTTGCCAGTGTCGTTCTAACTTCTATTGACTTGACACCATGTTGCAACTCCGAAGACTGGTATTTTAGGGGCATGGCTGGGGGCGGACCTAATTGTGTTTTTTTCGGTTTATTGAGTTATGAAAAAAAAACAGAATCGTTTGAGCCAATCGTTTTATCTGAAAACGTCTGAACCGAAAAAAGTTTAATTATTTTAAAATGATTAGCAAAAAGCTTAAGGAATCAATCAGTTGTCTAACCATGAATAATAGACATTAGCTTCAAGTTGCGTTAGATTTGGAATTGATCATGACCCCCACCCCTCCCTATACATAAACGGTCGTATTTGATCAGATAGAGTTAATTATAATGTTATGTGAGCTCATAAATTTACATGTATGCACATGAGTTACGCGGTAAGCCAACTATTTGACCATAACCATTTACGGAAACTGCCTTGTATAAGCTACACAGCCTGTTGCTGAATCCGTTTGCATCATCCAAACTCATCTGTATCAATTGTATCTATGTTTTCATTACTTGCTGTTGGAAATAAATACTGTTTAAACTTTTACCATTTATGTGGTGATATACGAATAGTATGTTACGAACAATTCAGTCTATCACGTGCTCCTTCCTCCCCCTTGTTTTTTTATTTGGGGGGGGGGGGGGGTGGGGGTGGGGGGTGGGGTAGGCACTCACCTCAAAGTTGATGGTGTCATTTTTGATCAATATACTTATATGAATACTGCTTGGCAAAATAATGGTCTGATACAGAGTATATATGATTTATGCTCACAGATTTTGTAGTACGTGAGTGATATGAATGCAAGTGAGTTCGACCCATTGCAAGTTGGGCCCAAGTGAGTTCGGCCTAAAAAAATGAGTTCGGCCCAAATGAGTTCGGACCACCCATAAGTGAGTTCGAACGAATGAATGAATGAAAGTTTTAGCATGCCAAAGGTGCGCAGGGACGATGTGGGATTTACAAATCCTTTGCAACCCGGTTAACCTTATTTTATTTCACCTGGATCACACAGGTCTAGCTTTCCAGTTGTCTCAAATGGGGTCTGAGGGGGTATGCACGAGGTTAGAATTCCCGGCAGTTTGCGTTGGAGTGATAGATTGTCAAAAATCAATCCCTCAACGCCATTAAGACTATTAGAGAGTGGGCTCTATTCGGTTCCAGCTTGGCGATGGTAGAGGTTTGAGTCCCACCATGGTGGCGAGCCAGAATATAATGTTGTGCGATGGAAAATTTAAGGGAAGAAGAAAAAAGAAAACCAAACAGCAACGCCGGTTTGGTAGCGGCTCCGGTATATGACCGAAATCCGAAATTAGTAATGCCTTATTGACAACAGTCATCGTGAATCAATTGAATTAAAAAAAACAACTCAATTTACAATTTAATAAAGGAAGGGCCGAATTCACTTCAATAGACAATCCCAAATTAGTAATGCCTTATTTACAGTTTCTTCTGCGACGAACTCACTTTCAGGGAGCCGAATTAACTTGGGCCGAACTCTCTTGGGCCGAACTTGCAATGGGCCGAACTTACCTGATACCAGTGATATAAACACGTCAGACCGGCCTTAGAGTCAAGGTCCATGCCATTAGGAAATTCACGTCGTTACGGCTAAATCCGAACAGCAATCAAACACATCACATTTCCAGAGAATCAAACACACTCTAGGAATTGTTTTGGTTATTTGAAAATCTAACCTGTTCAATTAAGTCTCACTTGAAAATGGGAAATCTATCTGGCAAAATTGGAAAAAATATTCCCAACTGGTAATGGGCTCAATAATCGCTCCGTACACCCGAGTTTCTTGGAATAATCCCTGCTTATGAGGAATTACACCCATATCGACCGCTTGCCAAATCGTCCGCTACAATTTTACCCAAATCGTCCGCCGCAGTTTTACCGCCAAATCGTCCGCTACGAAATAATTATTTTGCTAATCTTTTATTTTCTTTTTCATTTATTTTTTTATTTATTTATTAGGACTTTTTTTGTCATTGTTATGGCTACATGTATTAATTTATATTAATTTATTTATGTACTTACCTGTTTGCGAATTCAACAAAACACAGCGAAAATTCCATGTATAGTCCAGCGAGAATTGAATAGGAATTAAGTGCATATCTCTGACAAAAACTGAACACACACACAGTTCAGTATGATATTCTTTACTGATATAATTTTGAAACATTTTCAAAATCATGTTGGGGAAGTGGGATGGGAGAAGGAAGGACATGTGGTTGGGTGAGACTCAAAGGAGACGGTTAATATGCTAATCGGTGAGATTGGGAAGAATGGGGCAAGGGATGCCATCAAGCAGTTCGTCTCCGAGTGTTGGGAGAAGAGGAGAAGCGTGGGAATAGGGAGGCAGTTGGGACTTCAGGGGTAACCATGGCCTTCTCGTCCGAGAACCGCGACAAATCAGAATGAATGAATGAAAGGTTTTAGCGCGCCGAAGGCGCGCAGGGACGATATGGGATTTACAAATCCCTTGCGACCCTGTTAACCTTATTTTATTTGACTTGGATCACACAGGCCTAGCTTTCCTATTGCCTCAAATGAAGTCTGAGGGGGGTATGCACACGGTTTGAATTCCCGGCAGTTTACGTTGGAGTGTTAGATGGTCAATAATCAATCCCTCAACGCCATTAAGACTGTTAGAGAGTGGGCTCTATCCGGTTCTAGCTTGGCGATGGTAGAGGTTTGAGTCTCACCCTGGTGGCGAGCCAGAATGTAATGTTGTGCGATGGCAAGTTTAAGGGAAGAAGAGAAAAGAAACCAAACAGCAACGCCGGTTTTCGTAGCGGCCCCGGTATATGACCATAGCGGTTACAAAAAAGGAGTGGAGAAAGCTCCAACAGTTTAGTTTTGAAAAACCGGGAGTCATCCATCAAGCCTTCTGGGAGATAGGATGCCGTATGAGATTATGAGGTATCTGGTTAAAAGGTTTTAGCGCGCCGAAGGCGCGCAGGGACGATGTGGGATTTACAAATCCCTTGCGACCCGGTTAACCTTATTTTATTTCACTTAGATCACACAGGCACAGCTTTCCTATTGCATCAAATGGGGTCTGCGGCGGTATGCACGCGGTTTGAAATTCCCGGCAGTTTACGTTGGCGTGATAGATTGTCAATAATCAATCCCTCAACGCCATTAAGACTGTTAGAGAGTGGGCTGCATAGTGCCACTCGTAGGGCATAATTTGGAACCCTCTGTAGCTTCTGAATGTTGGTTTTGCTCAGGTCAGCGGCTGGACAAAGTGTTATATATTTAGTTGGGGACAACAAACACCTATAAGACTGAGTGGCTAATCATGTACGGTAAAATCAAAGTCGTTGTGACATCTACTCAATCATGTAATTCACTGATCATTCCGGCATTGTTTGTTTATCTACTTTGATTACTGATTAAAGTATATTGTTCCAATTCCTTTTATGTAACAAATGTGTTTTGATGTGAGTAACAGCATTTGGCTATAAATTAACAGCGCATCAGCGTTAGGTCATCTCTTTGGAGGTACCACCAAATCGGGGCTCGGAACTCGTTACCACCAGTCAAGACAACTGGTTGCGTTCGCTCATAGAGCAAGAGGCAACTACTGTTCCCACCTGTGATGTCGTCAATCAGATTACGCCGCGCCCGAAAAGGAAATTGGATACAGACTTCCTGGAAAATGGTGAGTCCCTGGAAATAGAAACGGTGGCTAAAAAAACCCGGAAAGCGTCGACACACACCGATAACCCGGGTGTTGTTGTCGTAGAGACCTCGGACACCATGGATGTTACAGTAGTAACAACCTGTGCGGATATCCACAATGATGGGAAATGGGCAGGCAGTAACGCAACGGAAACGATACCGGCGACGCCAACATTCACCACTGACGGTGGTGTATCATTTGCCGACAAGGTAAGAGCCCTTTCTAAACAACCTCAAAAGGATAATACACCCAAACACCAAACGAATAAACAACCTCATCAACCGCTGCAAAACCCTTGCGTAGTCTTCACAAGGGTTCCCACAAAGATCAATGATGGGGATATTGATGAAGCCCTGTCGGGATACTCGTGGGGGAGACTAATATCTAAGACTGCAGGCAACCCTACGTGGAAAATTAAAGTAAAATGCCCCAATAGAGACAAAAAACTTAACTTCATTAACAAAGGTGTTTGTATAAACGAACGAAAATATGAGACTGAGGAGTATCGTGTTTTGCCTCAGCCCACACAATGTCATAAATGCCAGAAATTTGGCCATATGTCGAACAGATGCAAAGGAGAGTTGCGTTGCACGACATGCGGCGAAAAACATATAACAAAGTCGTGCAAGGTTTCAACACTGAAATGCCCAAATTGCAACGGGCAACACCCAAGCAATTATCGGGGGTGTCCTCGCTACAACTACAAAAAAGTTAAAACCGACATAGAACTCAAAGCTATTAATGTCAACAGCGTAGAAAACTCAACCTCTCCACATTCGATGTGCAGCCTAATGGCTGGTTCAATTTTTAATATAATGAACAAGCACTTCGACGTCAGTCTTTCCGACATATGTAAAGAAGTTGGGAAAACAGCATCCAAATTATATCGAACTCAAATCTCTTCCTCGCTAATAAAAGCCACCATAAATAAAATATAAATCACACCCACAACACGTTAACTAGTAAAATTACCTCAGGTGCTGAACACTTATGGATAAGTTGAAAATAATTCAGTGGAACGCGCGAAGCGTTAACTGCAAAAGCTCACAGATGTCCGATTACTTCACAAACGTAGATGTAATTGGTATCAGTGAAACATGGTTAAAGCCAAGTAAGACATTTTTGCTAAGTGGATTCAACATCATTAGACGAGACCGTCCCACACAACGTGGAGGCGGAGTCGCTCTCCTCATAAGGCAGGACTTAAAATATAAAACGATATCAAGCGATCATCAAGCCAACAGAATAACTGAAACCACACTCCAAATAATAAAACAAAAAAGAAAGGCCTTCCGTGCATACAAATCAGAAAAACTTCCAACTAAAAAGGTCGAACTTAAAGCCGTGTATAATCGCTTCCACGGCGAAGTTAAAAAAGCAATAGCAAACGACAATCGCGTGAGATGGGAAAAAGCAACGGAAAATCTAAATGGACTCAGGGAGACTAAAAAGTTTTGGGATACTTTTAAAACCCTTACTGGACAAAAACATAAAGACGCCAACAGTAAGGCTCTAAAGATCAGCGATGGAACTATGGCCCTGGATGACAAGGCGAAGGCTAGCGCCTTTGCTGAGTTCCTTAAGAAATATCATCGTCCACATGAGGGCGATAGGTTTGATGACGAATTCAAAGAAAAAGTAAACAAATTTGTTCAAGACAACAAGACAACGTTTAACGATGCCAACTTCAGCCAAACGCCCGAGGACGGGGATGGCCATGAACTCAAGGAAGCGATAAGCCAAGAAGAAGTGGTTAACACAATTAAAAAATGTAAGTCTTCTTCTTCCCCAGGAGGCGACGAGGTCTCATACAAAATCCTGAAACAATGTCCCAATACTTTTTTCGGTAGACTCACTAACCTCCTAAACTGCTTTCTCTCTAGTGGATACTTCCCAAAATGTTGGAAAGTAGCTACAGGAGTCATGATACCCAAACCCGACAAGGATTTGAGCAACCCAGCTAATTACCGCCCAATCAGCCTACTCAGCTGTATTGGAAAAAAATTCGAACGGATTCTCACGACTAGACTCCGCAGCCATCTCGAATCAATCAGCTTTTTCAATAAGTGGCAAAGGGCACACAAAAGCCAAAGAGAGGGAATCGAGCATGTTTATAGACTGGTAGATTATATGAAAATGGCGTTCAGTCAAAATGAAATAGGAACCGCGCTATTACTCGACGTAGAAAAAGCGTTTGACTCTGTCTGGCACAATGGCATGAGATACAAACTAGCTAACATGGGACTACCTACCAAAATTCTAAGGATCATATCATCATTTTTATCTGATCGAAAAATCAAAGTGAGGGTCAACCGCGAAGTGTCAGCCGAGGTAAAACACGAAGCGGGCACTCCACAGGGTTCGGTCCTCAGCCCGCTTCTATTTATAATATATGTGAATGACATTGACAAACTAGGGAAGAACCATGTTGAACTATCTCAATTCTCAGACGACAAAGGAATGTGGACGGCCAGTAAGTCTGGAAACATAATACAAAACCGCCTGCAGGATACCATCCGTGACCTGCAAGACTGGTGCGCTCTGTGGCGCATCAAGCTAAATGCCACGAAAACACAAAGAATCACATTCTATAAAAAACAAAGGAAAAAGCCTGTCCCTAATATTGAGCTGAAGCTTTACGATCATAAACTTGAAGCTAGTAATGAGGCAAAGTTTCTGGGATTCAACCTGGATAGCAGTCTCAGTCTAAACAATCACATAAACTCAGTCACTGTCAAAGACACTAAACACATCAATTTCCTGAAAATGATTAGAGGTAAAAATTGGGGAGCCAACAAAGAAATTCTCCTCAACCTTTACAAATCATATATACGCCCAGTACTAGAGTATGGGGCCATAATAACAAGTGACCTGAATAAAACCAACATTGAAAAACTACAACGAATTAATAATAGAACTCAATGCGCATCGCGTCCTCAATAGGAAAACTAAATAATCTGGGGCGTGTCTATCGAAAGGGTTAAAAATTACATCATTGTGATGGGGTGAGCCAGGTATTCTGTGACCTAAATTTGGAACTGGCTGCGGGTGACACGATACGCACGAAGGCTTGCCTCTGTTACCAGTGGGAGATGCAAACAGCGAGGAAAATCTCCACCTGCTGCCGGGTCTCCCCTCCCTGAGATATAAATCTCGGGGAAAAAATGCTGGCTTCCCCATCCACATGTCACTGGTCGTCACGGACGGAACAGTTGTAAATTAAAAACCGAATTGCTCTAATTTCCAGCTCTCTATTATCTTTCCTACCTCCTCTATCTCATCAGACACACGACCAAACTGAATGACAAACTATGAGGGATTGAAACAATCCTCATGCAAAGATGTGCAGAAAACAAAACAGACCAAGGCAAGGATTGAAACAGTCTTGCCAGCAAACAACCCTTTTTGTGGGTGGGTGGGTGGGGGGGGGGGGGGGGGGGTGTTGGAAGTTATTTGGAATTCCCGAAGGATAACCAGATACCCTCAATCACATACGGCATCCTATCTCCCAGAAGGCTTGATGAATGACTCCCGGTTTTTTCAAACTAACCTGTTGGAGCTTTCTCCACTCCTTTTTTGTAACCGCTATGGTCATATACCGGGGCCGCTACCAAACCGGCGTTGCTGTTTGGTTTTCTTTTTTCTTCTTCCCTTAAAATTGCCATCGCACAACATTATATTCTGGCTCGCCACCATGGTGGGACTCAAACCTCTACCATCGCCAAGCTGGAACCGAATAGAGCGCACTTTCTAATAGTCTTAATGGCGTTGAGGGATTGATCTTTGACAATCTATCACTCCAATGCAAACTGCCGGAATTCTAACCGCGTGCATACCCCTTCAGACCCCATTTGAGGCAATAGGAAAGCTAGGCCTGTGTGATCCAAGATCCAAGTGAAATAAAATAAGGCTAACCGGGTCGCAAGGGATTTGTAAATCCCACATCGTCCCTGCGCGCCTTCGGTGCGCTAAAACCTTTCATTCATCATAGGTCATAAGTCCACTCTCTAATAGTCTTAATGGCGTTGAGGGATTGATCTTTGACAATCTATCACTCCAATGCAAACTGCCGGGAATTCTAACCGCGTGCATACCCCTTCAGACCCCATTTGAGGCAATAGGAAAGCTAGGCCTGTGTGATCCAAGATCCAAGTGAAATAAAATAAGGCTAACCGGGTCGCAAGGGATTTGTAAATCCCACATCGTCCCTGCGCGCCTTCGGCGCGCTAAAACCTTTCATTCATCATAGGTCATAAGTTCATCATGGCATCTGACCTTTGCGTGTATCCAAGGTTGTGGCTTGGAAGTGGAGTTCTTTCGAAGGACGGATGTGTACCGTCTCATAAAAAAACTTATGGCTCTGCCTTACTTACATCATACACACATTGTTGAAGAATTTAACAACTTGAAGGAACAAACAGCAGATTCTGCCTTAGAACAACTTTTCAATTATGCTGAGAATCAGTGGGTATGTTCTACATTGTGGCCACCACACACCTGGTCTGTCTTTGGGTTGACAGTTAGAACAAACAATGACTGTGAGGGCTGGCACAAACGTGTTAATTCGTCAGCAGGCCGTCGGAATCTTCAATTATTTTTATTGGTTGATCTTCTGTTCAAGAAAGCCATGCAGGTTACTTCCAGCTATCTGTGAATATATTAGTTTAAACAATATTTATTCAGAAAAAGTACATGAGCTATACATACAAGACTATAGAAAAAAAGAGAACAAGCACACATGACTACAACTACACGAACAGTTGTATGTATAGGAATAGAAATGATTAACACAAGAATAAATTTATGGGATTCGGCAGAAAGCTGTGAGCTTATGTTAAGCCGTCTCCCAAAGCAACATAATAACGAAAATGACTAGGCGGTGGATGCAAGCACTGCGTAAATATTGTTTTGTTATAAAAAGAAGGAAGAAGAACGAATTTGAGTTAAAATTTTGATTGACTTAGGGAAGCATACACGAAAGTTAAGAAAATAGAAAAAGATCGAGAAGAGGAAGTTTCTACTAACCAACCTGGACTCAAAGTTTTCAACCGGCGTGAGTCGGCAGATGCAACCTACAGCGACGCTTGGCTTTCAGTGTCCCTAGTGCAGATAGGTCCGTTGTCGCAGGAGTATCATTGTATGAGCGTAGTGACCTAGAGTAGGAACTTGGGGGGTATCTCTACAGGATGGACATCTCTCAATTTATACCGTATCCAAACCTTGTCTGTGTTCCCGCACGGTTGACAGGGTGCGCCCACATTCACGGCTGCCCGTTGTGGTTAAGATACCACATCACGCAGCCATTTGAGCGTGCGCAACCTGTCACTGGAAGCGTTTACTCAATATAATATAATCTTGTACAGCACTGAATATAAGAGCATTTTCAGTATTAGACAGCCATTCGGATCCAAACAAGAGTGTAGATAGGTCCAGTGTAAACGGCAATGTATTGATTGTCAAGTCGCGTTCAAAATCAAATAATGTACAATGCATGAGGAAATGCTCAGCTGTCTCTAAATCGCCACATCGACAGAGTGGGGTTGCCGATAAGTGGTTTTCATATAAGTGTGTGTTAATGTTGCTGCATCCCAAACGCAGTCGACAGTGGTATATCTGGGCTTTTCTGGATTTGGCCCCTGTGTAAAATATTGGTGGCCGAATGGTTGAATTGTTGAGGAATTTTCGAAAATCTATGAGTGAAGGGTTTTCCCTGACCAAAAGGGGCAGTCTATTCCATTGACTGGTTACCTCCGGGATAAACGATGATTGATATAAGTTGGTGTGGCAAAATGGGACACGGTGATTACTTGCAGTTCGGAGATTGTGATTTTGGTTAATGGCTGTATTCAGAGACGGAACTTTTGCCGAGATATACGTGGGTGTTAGTTTGTGGTACATCTTGAAGAACTGAATTAGTTTATGCTTTCGGCGTCGTTCCAGTAGTGTCTCCCACTGAGTCTCTGAATAGAGACGATTCTTACTGGCGCTCAAAGTGGCACCAGTGACTATTCGCGCTGCAGCTATTTGAATTTTTTCTAGCTCAGCAGACTGCATTAAAGAGCAATTATCCCAGACACAGTCAGCATATTCTAAAAGGGGACGAATGAAAGCAAAATATATTTTTTCAAGAATCTTCCTATCCAGGGTAAACTTGAGGGCCCTCAGCATGTCAATGCGTTTCCAGGCTTTGGAGCTTATGTGTTCGATATGGTCGTTCCACGTGCAACTTTTGTTCAAAATTACACCTAGATGCTTGTGACGAGTAACGTCGGCAATTTCGGTCCTTCCTAAATATAATTCTGGGTGAACCGGGGCATTTACTTTACGTGATATTAGCATCGTTTCAGTTTTTTGAGCATTGAACTCAACCAACCATGTTTTGGCCCAATGTTCAATTGTTGCCAAATCACGATTGATTATGAGTGCAGCTTGGTCAGGATTTTCGACGATAAGGTATAATGATGTGTCATCGGCAAAGAGACGGATACTGCTGGACAAGTTATCAGTAATGTCATTTATGTATATCAGAAATAGTAAAGGGCCAAGGATTGAACCTTGCGGAACACCAGTCATTACTGGTCTCCAGGGAGACGACTCGGAGCCCAGCACTACCCTTTGATACCGGTCGGACGTGTAGGATTTTAAGAAAGTTAAGAGGTCATCAGATATTCCTATTTTCTCAAGCTTATAAAGGAGCCCAGCGTGCCACACCTTATCAAATGCTTTACTGACATCGCAGAATACAACTCGAACCTCCTTACCATCATCAAGAGCATGACAAAACTCATCATAGAGGTCAGTCAGTTGTAAGACCGTAGAATCGCCCGAGATAAAGCCGGACTGGAACTGGCTCAGTATATTATTGTCACATTGTGCAGTCTTGCCAGAACAATAAAGAAAACGGGGGGTTCGAGCTCAAACGTATTTTGGAACTGGGTAAATAAACGGGGGAAAAGTAGTGTGCAGAGTATCAAAGTGGATGGGGAAAGTACAGAAGATAAAGGCCGTATCGCTTCAGAGTTAGTCAAGCACTGGGAAAAGATAAACGATAGGCGATGGGGCAGTGGGTCCCCACCAAAAAGAAATACACTGGTGGAGGAGAACCTATCCAATCGTGTATGTAGCGAAATAACGGCAGAAGAAGTGCGGAACGTGGTCTCGAAATTAAAAAATGGTAAAGCGGGAGGGACTGATGAAATTCCGAACGAATTCCTCAAAAATGGAGGGGAGGCACTTATTGAAGTCCTGACAAACCTTTTCAACCTGGCTCTGCGAAAGCAAGAGGTCCCCAGAGAGTGGAGGGAAAGTAAGGTGTCGTTCATACACAAAAAGGGGGATAAGGAAGTTCTAGATAACTATAGGGGGATATCAGTTAGTAGTAACATCGGAAAAGTATTCTGTAAGGTCATATACGGTAGACTAGAGGAAGTTATTGAAGAGAAAGGTTTTTTAGGAGAAATTCAAAATGGTTTCAGGAAAGGACGAAGAGTCACTGATCACCTATTTACACTCACCCAACTGATAGAATCAACAAAGGCTGAAAAGAAAAAGATGTTTCTGGCATTTCTAGATGTGAAAAAAGCGTACGACCGAGTGTGGAGGGAAGGTATGTGGCGAAAGCTCGAGGGCATCGGACTGGGGGGTGACTTTGTGGGAATCATGAAAGCACTGTATACAGATGTGCAAAGCCAACTCAGTCTAGGAAGTATCACTACAAAGCGAGTCCCTATGGATATAGGCCTCAAGCAGGGGTGTATCTTTTCACCGATTTTGTTTGCATTGTATGTTGAAGATTTAGGGGACGAACTAATTCAGAGTGCGGAGGGGGTAAATGTTGGAGACATAAAGATACCAGGCTTATTCTTTGCGGACGACATGGTGTTAATGTCTAGAACTGAACAGGGGCTAGAGAAACTGCTGGAAATTGTTGGTAGATATGGGAACACTTGGCGACTCGAACTAAATGAAAATAAAAGCAAGGTAATACCCGTTGGACGCAAGGTAGATATGACGAAGAGATGGAGAGTGGGGGAGTTCTCAATCCCCGAAGGGGAAAGCAAACAAATCACTGTAGGAGAAACGGGAGAGTATGAGTATCTAGGGGTAAGCATAAATATAACGGGAAGAGGGGTGTACAGAAATTATTCAGCCAAACTGATTCTGAAGGGGAAAATAATTCTGAACCAACTAAAACTTTTAGGGAAAAATAGTTTCAACAAGGTCTTTGTGGGGAAAACACTGTGGGAGAGGGTGGGTTTACCAAGTATAACGTATGGCACGGACGTGATTCCATTAAACCAAACCGTTATTAAGAAGTTGGAAAATACTCAAAATGATGCCGGCAGATGGATAACAGGATCGAGTAATGCTGCAGCTTTGGAAGCAGTAAGGGGGGAGCTTGGGTGGATGAAAATCAAGGACAGGGTAGATTTGGGAAAACTGTGTTACTTTAACTACTTGAGAAACCTGCCTGACAACCGGTGGTGCAAATTGATGCTCGATACCATTTGGAATTCTAATATAGAAACGGGGTGGTCAAAACATGTGAGTGAACTAATGGACTCTATAGAGGTCACAAACATAGAAGTAGGAATGAAAGAAGGCAAAAGGTTTGTCAAAGAGAGAGTCATGGAAGATTGCAATCGAAACTGGCGAGCAGGGGTTAGCGTGAAAAGATCACTGCATGGGTTACAATATAAAGAAAAGCCAGCTTTTGAGAAGTACCTAGATGGCACCTTTGGAGGGTCACTGCTGTTCAAACTGAGATCAAGATCACTGGAGCTTCGGGGAAAAATTGGGAGAGATGGGGAAAAGGGATGCCAAATGTGCCACTCTGGAGTAGTGGAGACCCTGGAACATTTTCTCTTGGAATGCCCACAGTATATACCTCATAGAATAAAATTTACTGGAAGAATAATGCAGAAGTGGGGTGAAGAAACAAAGGATAGATGGCTGAAGGGGGACACGAGGGAGAGGGTAGGAATGCTTATTGAAGAAATTGAAAAAGAGGAAGTGAGGGACACTATTAAACAGTTTATATCTGAATGCTGGGAGGAGAGGAGGGGAAGAGGGGGTGGGGTGCAGGGGGAATGATGGCCTTCTCTTATGAGGACCGCGACAAATCAGCGGCTGGCCAAAGAGTTATTATTATTACAGATGTGCAAAGCCAACTCAGTCTAGGGAGTATCACTACAAAACGAGTCCCTATGGATATAGGCCTCAAGCAGAGGTGTATCTTTTCACCGATTTTGTTTGCATTGTATGTTAAAGATTTAGGGGACGAACTAATTCAGAGGCCGGAGGGGGTAAATGTTGGAGACATAAAGGTACCAGGCTTATTCTTTGCGGACGACATGGTGTTAATGTCTAGAACTGAACAGGGGCTAGAGAAATTGCTGGAAATTGTTGGTAGATATGGGAACACTTGGCGGCTCGAACTAAATGAAAATAAAAGCAAGATAATACCCGTTGGACGCAAGGTAGATATGACGAAGAGATGGAGAGTGGGGGAGTTCTCAATCCCCGAAGGGGAAAGCAAACAAATCACTGTAGGAGAAACGGGAGAGTATGAGTATCTAGGGGTAAGCATAAATATAACGGGAAGAGGGGTGTACAGAAATTACTCAGCCAAACTGATTCTGAAGGGGAAAAGAATTCTGAACCAACTAAAACTTTTAGGGAAAAATAGTTTCAACAAGGTCTTTGTGGGGAAAACACTGTGGGAGAGGGTGGGTTTACCAAGTATAACGTATGGCACGGACGTGATTCCATTAAACCAAACCGTTATTAAGAAGTTGGAAAGTACTCAGAATGATGCCGGCAGATGGATAACAGGGTCGAGTAATGCTGCAGCTTTGGAAGCAGTAAGGGGGAGCTTGGGTGGATGAAAATCAAGGACAGGGTAGATTTGGGAAAACTGTGTTACTTTAACTACTTGAGAAACCTGCCTGACAACCGGTGGTGCAAATTGATGCTCGATACCATTTGGAATTCTAATATAAATACGGGGTGGTCAAAACATGTGAGGGAACTAATGGACAATTACTCTATAGAGGTCAGAAACATAGAAGTAGGAATGAAAGAAGGCAAAAGGTTTGTCAAAGAGAGAGTCATGGAAGATTGCAATCGAAACTGGCGAGCAGGGGTTAGCGTGAAAAGATCACTACAGGGGTTACAATATAAAGAAAAGCCAGCTGTTGAGAAGTACCTCGATGGCACCTTTGGAGGGTCACTGCTGTTCAAACTGAGATCAAGATCACTGGAGCTTCGGGGAAAAATTGGGAGAGATTGAGAAAAGGGATGCTAAATGTGCCACTCTGGAGTAGTGGAGACCCTGGAACATTTTCTCTTGGAATGCCCACAGTATATACCTCATAGAATAAAATTTACTGGAAGAATAATGCAGAAGTGGGGTGAAGAAACAAAGGATAGATGGCTGAAGGGGGACACGAGGGAGAGGGTAGGAATGCTTATTGAAGAAATTGAAAAAGAGGAAGTGAGGGACACTATTAAGCAGTTTATATCTGAATGCTGGGAGGAGAGGAGGGGGAGAGGGGGTGGGGTGCAGGGGGAATGATGGCCTTCTCTTATGAGGACCGCGACAAATCAGCGGCTGGCCAAAAAGTTATTATTATTACATAGGAACTTCCACAACCGCTTGAAAACACATTTTTCAAGCAGCTTACCAGTACAGCTAATCAGTGATATCGGTAGATAGTGGGTAATTATGTTAGAGGGGTTCTTTTTCAATACTGGGGATACATTGGCCTTTTTCCACAGTTTAGGGAAATAACAATTGTCCAGTAAGACATTAAACAGAGTTGTTAATGGCATACACAACGAATGTCTACATTCTTTCAGAAGTCGTGGGCTTATTTGGTCTGGTCCAGACGCTTTGGACACTTTGATATTCGTCATTACCTTGAGTATTTCTCTTTGTTCCAAGGTTATTTTCCGAAGATGTGCCGGGGCTGGCTGGGGTGACCCTGGCAAGGACGCAGTCGTCTCATCCAGGGTAGAAATAGAGCAGAAATATTCATTGAACACTTCTGCCTTCTCGAGATTAGTTGAATAAAGATTGCCTAAATGGCTTATAGTAGGGGTGTCTAATCTTGATTTGCCAATGAATATTTTTAATGTTTTCCACCAATTAGATGAAGATGTTTCTGGAGCACTTAACGTTGCTTGTACTTTAGAAATGTACTCGACTTTGGCCTTTCTAACCGCGGAAACAACTTCGTTACGTTTAGTTTTATATTTGTCCCAGTGGTGTAATAAACCAGAGCGCTTTGCCCGGCGATATAATCGAGTCCTCTGTCTTATAAGTAAACGTATATTATTATGCATCCATTTTGGTTGATTGGGCCTTGAGGTTATATGTTTAGAGGGAATGAATTTATATGCTACGTCAAGTATTTTTTCAGTGAAATTCTCAACTAACGTGTCAAGACAAGAGTGGTTAAACACACTGTCCCAATCTAAATTGTTGTAGGCATTGTTCAGCCCATCGTAATTACCCCCAGCGTACTGCCAAATACGTCTCCTAAAATTATTACAAGGCGCTTTTTGGAAATCCAGTTCTATAAAAATTGGGCAGTGATACCGTGTCATATCGGGTACAAGGGGTTCGAGGACTTCACATCTTAGAACATTAACACTGTCGCTAGCAGCAAAGAGGTCAAGCAATGTAGCCGTTGATTCGGTAAAGCACGTTGGTTCTCTAATAAGTTGTTTCAGATTGAACTGATTGCTTATGTCGCGGAAGTGCCCTCGAGGTTCACCATACTGATTGTCATTGAAATCTCCAGTTATAACGATATCAGAAATTAGAGTGTCTTTAGCTTTATCGATGGAGGCCATAACATTATCCCATACGTCTGGGGTACTATTCGGTGGGCGGTAGAATACTCCTAAGAGTAGTGACTTTTTATATTTTGTAAATACCTCCGCCCAAACACATTCGACGCCGTTCATTTCAAGGTCAGGTCTTTGCCGAAAGCTCAAACCATATTTTAGGTAAATGGCGATGCCACCCCCTCTAGTTGAACGGTCATATCTCAATGGTTCCTGAAATCCACAAATCATAATATCGGATGTTATGTCGCAGCTTTGTAGCCAAGTTTCAGTAAAGGCTAATATATCGTTGGGGGGTGATTCATACTCTATGACGTTCAGTTTTGGTTTTAGGCTTTGAATGTTTACGTGGAAGATTTTCAATCCATTTGAGGTGATGTTAGCATTAATGGAGGCTGATCCTGGGTTGGTTTCGATATCTCCAGACATTAGCAGGACCAAAAGCAACACTAATGCGACAGACACAAGATGCCAAATAGTGATCTCGGATAGCCTTACAGTAGTCGAATCAGGGACGGACACTATACCATTTCTCTTACAAAGCCGATTAGGGGTATTAATTTTTACAAAACTTTCACAATTTGGTTCACCGAAAAAGTTGAAGAGAACATGGAACAATGCCGACACCAGAGTGAAGGCATCGCTAAGACTGATGCTTTTACAATACAGCTGCAGAAAAGCAAGAAAGCAAAGGGACTGGTCTATTCTTAGTTTTCTTTTTAGGCAGCATGAAGTAATCACTGCATTGAACGCACCAATATGGGCACGATAACTTTCAAGACTACACACTATGTAATTTGAGGATGGTAATATGTATAATGTGCCCGAGAAATGGTGAGCGTCAAAAGCAGCAAATTATTTAGTTGATAAAAAAAGAATCCAGGTTGGCTTTTACAAACTGAGTTGGAGGAAGAAAAAGAGGTATATAAAGGGAAAGAGTAAAGAAAAATCCAGAAGTCAATCACAAGGATCATGTTGGGAAAGCAACTCATGTTTTAGTAAAGAGGCTCACTCAAAGTCGTAGATCATAAGTTGTCGCTATGATGGACCTTACATAAGAATATTTGAGAATAGCTAGTGCATGTTGTTTTAACAGTGCCTTTATTACAGGAGTGCAGGAACTTTCGAGTGAAATGTGACAATTAAACTTAGTTTATTGGTCAGGCGACGACTTGATATGAGATTTTGGGGTTGTGAACTACCTCTAGGCGTCTGATACAGATATAACAAAAACAAGCGAAAAGGAGAAAAACAGAGGTCAAGCTCTTCTGACGCGAAAAGTCGAAAGATGTCAGAAGAGCTCCCTCCAGCCTATTGTGGTAGGGAACATATGGGATCACCCCATTCCTCCGAGGGAGGACTCTCCATCTTGCAACAAGTGAAAACACACTATTAATGCGTGGCACTACTACTGAAATGAGATTCTAAAAATCGTAGATTAAGACATTCTAACATAGAATGCCATCGCAGGGGACGAGAAAACACCAATGTGTAATAGCAGGATAGCCAAACTGCCAATAGTTGTGACAACAAAGATAACAACATGTTACCAAATGTCATCACAATAATATTGTCAATTGCAAGACGGAAGTATAATACGGTGTCCCAGTGTAGCATTTGTACAATCATCTATAAATATGCATTACTACAAATAAGAAGGGGGAGAGGCGTACTTTACAGTAGAATGCTAGATCGTCATCGCTAGCTGATTCCAACATTAACACACCTCTCGCCAATCCCAAGACGTCATATCATTGATAAGTCAATCATGCTACTGGACATTATCATATTATAGAGCATCTGCCAGCTTATCATTTCGGATGCAATTTGGATCACGAGAAAAAATTCGCTAGTAGAAGCATACAAATATAGATAGCTTGAATGTGCTTAGTCATACATAATAGCATGCTGTCGGAGTTGTTTTAGAGGGTGCACATTGATCTCACACATACAGAAGAACTGTACTATACTTTGCACCAATACGAATCACACGTACTAATACCCAAACCAACCCTCACCCACTCACACACATTTACACACGCACACACAAGCATAACACAATAAGAAGGCGAATAATTTTCGTTTATATTACACCGTAAGCACCCAGCAACAGACACTCACATCAGATTGTAATTCGAACATGCAAATATGTGTATTACTAGAACCAGCTCTAGGGCTGGTTCTAGTGATGTGTATATGTCTATGCGTGTTTTGGAAAAAATACTGGTATTTTGGGGATGAGGTAAAGAAAGAAGATGACAGAGGGAGAAACAAATTCTTCATTCTCAAGCTTTTACCTGTACTACTACAGTGAGACCAGCTTAATCAGATATCCCTAATTCCATATTCATCATAATTGAATATATTTTTCAAATACCGGGCTATTTGCCATACCTCCGATACAGAGACGACGATAAGTATAAGCCTGATATGCATCATTACTTAGTTATTATTAAGAATATAATTAAAGCATACAAACATGGATATCACTAGAGCCAGCTCGATGGGCTTGTTCCACTGATATGCATATGTGTATGGGTGTTTGGGGAAATATTTACACCGATATTTTGAATATATTAACAGGGGTCAGATGGCTCGTCACGTAAACACCAAAACTAAGGCATTCAACAATTCACTGGAAGCAGTATGGAATGACTATGAAAACAGGGCTAAAACTCCAAGACAAGCTCTTGCAGCCATCAGTTTACTTATTAGCAAGTCTTAATGTATCTTTTGTGATGTGTGAAACGTTTATCATGTTGTTATCAATATATTCAGTTATTCCAAGAAAAAACGTGAAAGTTTCTGCAATAAATTTTTCCAATTATTTCGTAATTATTCCAAGAATAATTACGCACTAATTGAAAAAATTTATTGCAAAAACCTTCCCGTTTTTTTTTCCTTTTAGTAATTCTCAACATACACTGTTATTCCAAGAAAAAACGTGAAAGTTTCTGCAGTGTATCTTTTCCTAGAATAATTACGCACTAATTGGAAAAATTTATTGCAAAAACCTTCCCGTTTTTTTTTCTTTTAATAATTCTCAACATATCCTGTTATTCAAAGAAAAAGTTTCTGCAATAAATTTTTTCAATTATTTCGTAATTATTCCAAGAATAATTACGCGCTGATTGGAAAAATTTATTGCAAAAACCTTCCCGTTTCTTTTCCTTTTAATAATACATACCCTGTTATTCAAAGAAAAAACGTGAAAGTAACCCATATTTAGCTACATTTCGACGGCAAAAATGTTAAACTTTTCCCCATTATTTCGCAAACATACCAATTTCGATATGTATTTTCCCGTATATTTCACAGATTTCGATGTGTCCTATATGTATTTTCATGTATATTTCACAAATTTCGATGTGCCCTACATGTCTTTTCATGTATAATTCACAGATTTCGATGTGCCCTATATGTATTTTAATGTATTAAAAAATGAAATTTTTTCAAGTATTTCCATTGCTATGTGCTATATAAATAAATATATAAAAATAAGTGAAAAACGTGTCAGAGTTGTTTTTTTTTCTCTCGCTCAACGTCGATTTCTCTGGCGGACGAATTGGGTAAAATTGTAGCGGACGAATTGGGTAAAATTGTAGCGGACGATTCGCTTCACTGGCGGACGATTTGGGTCAAATTGTTAGCGGACGAAATGGGCGTATCCGCTTATGAATTCACTTACCATGAAATGCAGATGAATTTAAATCAGTATGATTATTATCAGCTGGTAATCTTGAGGTTGTGAACTCCACTGGCAATTCCTCTGAGGTCATTTTCTTTGCTGGCTCTGACTGTGTTGAGGTATCCGGTTTCAGAATGTTATTACTTTTTTGTGATGATAATGAACTCTGTGAAGAAGTTGATGATGATGCTGATGATGCTCTATCTAAATTTGTTTGAGATATGGTTTCTGTAGTAGTAATAGGATGTATCTGTTCAAAATATAAATTAGGACAGTCACTTAAAAGGAAATGATTGAAGAGCTTACAACTCCGCCCCAATTAAGCGTCAATAGTTATGCCCCGCCTCCCCCCTCCCCCACAGCCCTTGTAAAATACACAAAAAAGATTTACCCGAAAGTTCTGTAGTAGTGGTAATGAAAGATAAGGGTTTACTGACATTTCGACCTTGGGACCTTTCGGCCTGGACGTTTCGGCCTCCAATCGGGCCGAAACGTTCTGCCTATCGGGCCGAAACGTCCCGGGTTTTAGTGAATTTTAAAAAATTGTTTTTTTTTACATATTTTGGAACTTAATTTCCTTCATGTTGATGGTCACAAAAAGTTGTCTTTGAATAAAAAAACGAACTTACCTATACCGAATTTTAATTTATCCGTACAAATCCATGAAATAAAGCAGGAATTAATTATATTTTATATTATATGTAAGCAGAAATAAAGTATGTTCACTGATGTTGAAGACGCATCGAAATAAATGAAATACAAGATTTTCCCAGCAAGTGTTGTTTTGACAAAACAAAAAGCCAACACTTTTTTTTGAAACTTCTGATTAAAAGTTACTGATGAACTTTTTGAGTTTGTTTATACAAGCTTTTCGGAATAAAAGTGACTGATGAACTGTTTGTATATGTTGATACAGCACTCTCGATATGGTATCTTTGGTCACTTCTAATCTACCGACGACAATGAGTTCAGATATTTTTGTGTGTCCTGAGGAGACTTCTGATCTACCGACGACAATGGGTTCAGTTATTTTTGTGTGTCCTGAGGAGACTTCTGATCTACCGACGACAATGGGTTCAGTTATTTTTGTGTGTCCTGAGGAGACTTCTGATCTACCGACGACAATGGGTTCAGTTATTTTTGTGTGTCCTGAGGAGACTTCTGATCTACCGACGACAATGGGTTCAGTTATTTTTGTGTGTCCTGAGGAGACTTCTGATCTACCGACGACAATGGGTTCAGATATTTTTGTGTGTCCTGAGGAGACTTCTGATCTACCGACGACAATGGGTTCAGTTATTTTTGTGTGTCCTGAGGAGACTTCTGATCTACCGACGACAATGAGTTCAGTTATTTTTGTGTGTCCTGGGGAGACTTCTGATCTACCGACGACAATGGGTTCAGTTATTTTTGTGTGTCCTGAGGAGACTTCTGCTCTACCGACGACAATGGGTTCAGATATGTTTGTGTTTTCGGGGGAGACTTCTGATCTACCGATGACAATGGGTTTAGATATGTTTGTGTGTCCTGAGGAGACTTCTGATCTACCGATGACAATGGGTTCAGATATTTTTGTGTTTTCGGAGGAGACTTCTGATCTACCGACGACAATGGGTTCAGTTATTTTTGTGTGTCCTGAGGAGACTTCTGATCTACCGACGACAATGGGTTCAGATATGTTTGTGTTTTCGGAGGAGACTTCTGATCTCCCGATGACAATGGGTTTAGATATGTTTGTGTGTCCTGAGGAGACTTCTGATCTACCGATGACAATGGGTTCAGATATATTTGTGTTTTCGGAGGAGACTTCTGATCTACCGACGACAATGGGTTCAGATATGTTTGTGTTTTCGGAGGAGACTTCTGATCTACCGATGACAATGGGTACAGATATTTTTGTGTGTCCTGAGGAGACTTCTGATCTACCGATGACAATGGGTTAAGATATGTCTGTGTTTACTGAGGAGACTTCTGATCTACCGATGACAATGGGTTCAGATATATTTGTGTTTTCGGAGGAGACTTCTAATCTACCGACGACAATGGGTTCAGATATGTTTGTGTTTACTGAGGAGACTTCTAATCTACCGACGACAATGGGTTCAGATATGTTTGTGTTTACTGAGGAGACTTCTAATCTACCGACGACAATGGGTTCAGATATGTTTAGTTTAAACAGTATTTATTGAAGCATTTGTTTCAATGTATACACTTCACAATAATTGTTCAAAGAAGTGAATCGTCAATGTACATGATACAGTAGTATACAGAAAGGCAATAAATATAAGAAAACAGGTTTCTGAGTAGAAAAGGGATTCGACAGAAAGCTTACAGCTTATGTAAGTCGTCTCCCCAGCACATTTGAAAAATTACTCCTTCAGGTGGTATAAATCTGTAATAGAGCTCACGTATCGTTTCGTGAAGGCCCGGCCCCCTCCAATCTGAAAAGGAGGAAGACGACCCCGACCGCCAGTCAACGATTCGTGAGATTGTTTAAACTTTAGATTGAATAGGGTAAGGAAAGAAAGAGCCGGAAGAAAAGATGATCAAAAAAAGAGAGGAGAAGATTCAGAGAAATAACAGAGCAAAACCTAATTTGGCCAACTTGAACACTAAATATGTTAACTTAAAACTCCATAGCGCAATAAGTACGGTATTTGATTCTTACTTTTAGTTCCTTTGATAAGAGTTTTGCATACTAGACTCGGTGGTGTTGAGGCGTGAGTGGGCCTTCTACTCAAGACATAGGTCAGTGTGTCCTATTTCACCAGTTGTACAGAACATGATTACCGAGGTACAGAAAGAGCAATGCTTCAGGAACGGTGTTCCCACGTGGGGCAGGGTGGGGTACAGTAATTGAGCGGTAACTCAATGGAATCGCTTGCTTGATAGAATGAAGTCATGTACCGTTTCAAAGATAAGACGGTTGTCCTCATTATTCAAGAACTCGGAGCCAAACAGGAGCATGGATGAGTCTACTGCAAAGGGGAGTAAATTAATCGTATAGTTGCGAGCGTTTGAGAACACCGGACAATGCAGGAGGAAGTGATCAGTAGTTTCGCGCTCTCCACACTGACAAGAGGGGTTGGGTGATAAGTGATTGTCATATAGGTGAGAATTAAGACTACTGCAGTGCAATCGAAGCCTGCAATGATAAATTTGAGCCGCTCGAGATTTCGCGTCACTGTAGAACCTTGGGGGTCTTTGGTTCCCATTGCTCAGGAAGGTCTTAAAGTTGATCAATGATGAGTTCTCGCGTACAGGTAAGGGTAGCTTATTCCATAGGTCTGTAACGCTTGGGATGAACGAGGACTGATACAATTGGGTTCGGCAAAAGGGAACGCGGTGGTTTTGACTTGATCGAAGACTAAATGATGAGTTCGTCTCGGAGACGAGTGGGGGGACTTTATTGGAAATATGTGGAGGTGACATACGGTGATACATTTTGAAAAACTGAATTAATTTATGTTTGCGGCGTCTTTCTTGAAGGGAGTCCCATCGTGTTTCAGAATACAGCAAGGACTTACTGGCACTAATTGTTGCTCCCGTAATGATTCGGGCTGCTGCAATCTGTATTTTTTCTAGTTCCGCAATGTTGGATACGGAACAATTATCCCAGACAGTATCCGCATATTCCAGAAGGGGTCTAATGAAGGCAAAGTATATTTTTTCTAAGACACTTCGATCGAGATAAAATTTGTGTCTCCTCAGCATGTCTAACCGAGACCAGGCTTTCGAGCAGATGTGGTCAACGTGGTCGTTCCATGTACATGTGCTATTTAGTGTGACCCCCAGATGTTTATGTTCGGAAACTTCCGATATCTGTGACCCCCCTAGATATAAGGGTGGGTGAGAGTTGGGATTGTTTTTACGTGATATAAGCAAACTCTCTGTTTTATTGGGATTGAACTCAACCAACCATGTTTTGGTCCAATGCTCAATTGTCGCCAAATCATGATTGATTATGTTTGAGGCTTGCTCTGGGTTCTCAATGATGAGATATAAGGAAGTATCATCTGCAAACAGGCGTATAGAGCTAAGTAGGTCTTTGGTTATGTCGTTAATGTATATCAAGAACAGTAAGGGCCCAAGTATCGACCCCTGAGGCACACCGGCATTGATGGGCCTCCATGCGGATGTCTCCGAGGCTATCACAACTCGCTGCGATCTATCGGCAAGATATGATTTTAAAAATAGCAATAACTCCCCCGAAACCCCAATACTCTCCAGTTTGTGGATAAGACCAGCATGCCATACTTTATCAAAGGCCTTACTGACATCACAGAAAACTACCCTAACTTCTTTGCCTTCATCGAGTGCACGACAAAATTCATCATATATGTCAGTCAGTTGAAGGACGGTTGAATCTCGAGGTGTAAAACCTGACTGGAATTGACTGAGAACATTATTTTCACTTAGAAACAGCCACAGGCGTTTGAAAACGCATTTTTCGAATATTTTGCCAACACAGCTGATCAATGATATCGGACGATAGCTAGTAACTGAGTTTGAGGGCTGTTTTTTTAGGATAGGGGAGACATTTGCTTTTTTCCAGAGTGAAGGGAAGTATGAGCTATTCAGAAGTATGTTAAATAAGATTGACAGTGGCTCGCATAGAGAGGATTTGCATTCTTTAAGGAGACGCGGGCTTATTTGATCGGGACCAGACGCCTTGGATACCTTTATCGACTTCATTGCAGCATATACCTCGCTGCAGTGTAGGGTAATGCTATCAATACGCTGAGAGACATGTAGTAGTGGGTCTGGAAGGGAGGCGTTCGAATCATCAACTGTTGAGATCGAACTGAAGTATTCGTTGAACACTTCAGCTTTCTCAAGACTTGATGAGTATATTTTGTTAGAATGGATCAAGGTAGGAATTCCTGTTGTGTTACTGCTACTGATGAGTGCTTTTAATGTCTTCCACCAAAGTGATGCTGGGGTTTCTTTGCTTCTCAATGTGAATTGAATTTTTGAAAGATGCATGGCTTTGGCCTTCCTAATAGCTGATATAACTTCATTCCGTTTAAGTTTATATTTATCCCAGGCGTGCGGGTGATTTGTTCGTTTGGCAGTACGATACAAGCGTTTTCTTTGTCTTATCAGAAGTCTTAGTTCATTGTGCATCCATTTCGGTTGGCCAGTCCTCGAAGTAACTATTTTGTTGGGTATATGTCTGGATGCTGTATCGAGTATTCTGTCGGTGAAATTAGAGACTACAGTATCAAGGCATGGGTTATCAAAGACAGAGTTCCAGTCGGTGTTCGAAAGAGACTGGTTCAATACTTCGTAATTACCCTGAGAATAAATCCATATCCTACTTTTGAAAGAGGAAGGGTTAGGTTTTAAAAATTCGACTTCAATTGAGATTGGACAGTGATAGCGGATCATGTCTGGGATAATTGGTTCAAGCACCTCGCATGCTTTCACGTTGATTGTGTCACTGACTGCAAAGAGATCTAGCAATGTAGCAGACGTCTCAGTGAAACAAGTTGGTTCACTCACAATCTGTTTAAGGTTAAAGTAATTAGCTAGCTCGAGAAAGCTACTCCTCGAGGGAGCCATTTGGTTGTCATTAAAATCTCCTGTGACAATTAAGTTCCTAATTGACGTGTCTCTGGCTTTTTCGATGGATGCTGCTATAGCATCCCATGTATCCGGAGGACTGTTGGGTGGACGGTAGAATACGCCTAACAATAATGACCTACTCCGTCTTGTGAATATTTCGGCCCAAATGCACTCCGTATTCAGAGTATCGAGGTCCGGTCTGTGTCGAAATGAAATACCGTCTTTAATGTAAATGGCAACCCCTCCTCCCCTTGACGAGCGGTTGAATCTCAGAGGTTGGTGGAACCCATGGAGTTGAACATCGGAAGTGGGATCGTCACTTTGCAGCCATGTCTCACTCAAAGCCAAAATGTCAAATGATGCGAATTCACATTGTATAATATCTAATTTAGGTTTAAGGCTTTGGATGTTAAGATGGACAATTTTTAGGGTATTCTGATCGTGATCTGAACTAAAAGAGTTTGGACCAGGGTTGGTTTCAATGTCACCGGACAATAATAAAATTATAACCAAACAGAGGGAAAACAACGTGAAAAGAAAGGCCGATGCTACTGCTTTCAATATCGACGTGGCCTTCGAGAGATTCAAGGACATGCAACGGTTTGGGATTGCTTCGGCGGAGTTTACTAAGAGGGATGTAACAGATTCGCTGGATTGCTCAAAGAATAAAGCAGACATAGCAGTAAAGCTATACTGCAGCTCAACACCACCGAGGCGCAAGAGTAAGTATATTAAGATACAAGTAGATCTATCTTTTGGCAAACAGTGCTTTAAGCCACTGGAATAGACTGTAAGGTTGAAATGGCCAATTCTGGCGCGATATAGTTC
Source organism: Pictodentalium vernedei (assembly GCA_031216915.1). Classification (NCBI taxonomy): domain Eukaryota; kingdom Metazoa; phylum Mollusca; class Scaphopoda; order Dentaliida; family Dentaliidae; genus Pictodentalium; species Pictodentalium vernedei. Next base: position 777,000,423 of record CM062295.1, read on the forward strand.
AACTGTGCACATTGAAAATGAATTTGGTTTTGGGAACAAACTGTGTTCAAGTTATCTTGAGAAGAAATTATGTAGTATAGAATATAAAGTGTTGAAGTATTAGACTTGAGGGTAAAAGAAACAGTAGTCAATAAAACAAACAGAAAAAAAAAAAAAATAAGTGTAAGAAAATATATACAAAATAACTGAGTAGTGTTTATATATAGGTATGGGTTGTAGTTCTGCTTATGCAAAGTCAAGGGTTACCCTTGACACGTAGAGGATGTTCAGTGTATCGGTTTGAGGGCAATTTGTCAGTCAGTGTATAGTAAGTATGCGTTGCGCGGGATTCATCATGGGTCAAATACCATCAACACAGAAACGTATCGCCAGGAAAGGAAGAAACAAATCCTTCATGCCACGAAAAGTGCCGAAAGTTGGCAGGAAGGGAGTTCTATTGTTTTGTTAGAGAGTGGTATGGAGAAGTGGGATCAACCCCTGGTGATAAATTCATCTTGCAACCGATGTTCTAAAGTGAGTAGGGATGAAAACAAAAAAAGGCTTTTGCAAGAAGAAATCAAGGGCGTCCCACCTGCAGTTGATGAGTCTGGCGCAAACCTACAATACTTTTTATTTGATTTAAAGAATGTTATCTGTTTACAGTATTTTCCTAAAACGGTTTGGAGACAAAACATGCAGCAGTATTGGCGGGGGAAAAACGGAGGTTTTACATTTTGCAACTATCACACTAGATATTAGTGGGTGGAGGTTAGAAGACGGAATCTGCAATGCTAATTGCGGTAGAGAAACGGATATAAAATCTCGATCGGATCACGACACAGTCGAGATTCGTTCAAAATTTTCTATCCGATTTTGCAACTATTCCGCTAGATATTGGTGGGTCGAGGCAGAGCAGGGGTAATCTTAATATTGTACCAACACATGAAGTAGGAAAAGAAAACAGAGAAAAAGAAAGAAAAAAAAGAAAAAAAAAGAAAAAAGAGAAAGAAAAAAAGGATGTTCGATCGGGTTATGACACAGTCGCGATATGAGGTGTCACACTTCATATGTTAATACAATAGCTTCGGCACCATTGGGTAATATGTTGAAGTGATGAAAGGTAAAAGGTAAAACGCGGAAAGATAACCCAGACCGGATCGCAACACCATCGCCACTTCATATGTTAATACAATAGCTTCCACCATTGGGTAATATGTTGAAGTGATGAAAGGTAAAAGGTAAAACGCGGAAAGATAACCCAGACCGGATCGCAACACCATCGCCACCCCGTCATATCTATCTGACAGCGATTGGAATCGGATCAATGCATGGGGTGTTGAGCGGTGGAGGAGGTTTTGATGATTAACCTTGCATAGAAATGATGGGGCGGTTGATTTATTACATTATCTGGACACACTATAAATATCCTATTAGGCTATCACAGTTCACATATATGTATCGCCATGTATTCTTTTCCGATGAAGAAGAAGCTGTAATGATACGTGGTGGAATGCGGGACGACAAACTCGCTATTGGGTAGAAAATGGAACGATAATTCCGATGGAATCGCGACAGGGGCGTCACCCGGTCGAGTATACCTGGTGGCGATTTCAATCACCAATGCATAGAAAGGATGGGGTGGTTGGATTGTTGCATTGTCTTGACATACTACAAATGTGCTATTAGGCTATCACAGCTCACATATCACCATAGATTCTTCTCAGACGGAGAAGCTGTATCGACACAATGTAGAATGTGAGACGATAAGCTCGCTATTTAGGACGTCCAAATTCACAAATAAGTGCAATAATTATCTATCCGTTGACGAAGATGGTGTATTGATACTAGGTAGGATGCGGAAAGATAACATCGATCGGATCACAACCCAGTCACCATCCGATCGATTTTATCTGCCTGCAGCTGCAATCATACCAGTGCATAATGAGTGGGGTAACAGAGGAATTGGTATTATTGTCTTATCAAGCCATACTACAAATGTGAAGATTGGGACCTCACAGTTCGCATATTGATACGTTAATTCTTGTTCGACAGATGAGATGCCCCGGTGATACGAGACTGCAGACCGGGATTAAACTTCGATGGCATCGCGACAAGGTCCTCACTCGGTTGAATTTACCTAGTGGCGATATCAATCACCAATACATAGAAATGATGGGGCGGTTGATTTGTTACATTATCTGAACATACTATAAATATCCTATTAGGCTATCACAGTTTACATATATGTATCACCATGTATTATTTTCCGATGAAGAAGAAGCTGTAATGATACATGGTGGAATGCGGGACGACAAACTCGCTATTGGGTAAAAAACGGAATGATAATTCCGATAGAATCGTGACAAGGGCGTCACCCGGTCGAATATATCTGCTGGCGATTTCAATCACCAATGCATAGAAAGGATGGGGTGGTTGGATTGTTGCATTTTATCTTACACCTGTTGAAGATATAGCCCATGTGTTATAGATTATCTATAACACGTACCCCTATGTCATATAGATTGGAGACTCCAGATGAGTCGACATTTTGACACGAAGTCATCCCCAAAACCCTTTTAAAAATGCAGAAAAGAACAAAAATGGTCGGTATAAGATAAAAACAACAATACCATAGTGTGCCCCGACACGCTTGACATCTCAACTCGTTGAAAGTGAGCCTCTTTCGCTCGGCAAGCCTCGCGAAAAAACTCACCCTCAACTCGCCGAGACACCAAACACATCAAAACACACCATGGTATTATCGTATATGTCTGGAAACACTACAAATGTGCTATTAGGCTATCACAGCTCACATATCACCATAAAATCTTCTCAGGCGAAGAAGCTGTATCGACACAATGTAGAATGTGAGTCGACAAATGTGCTATTAGGCTATCACAGCTCACATATCACCATAGAATCTTCTCTGGCGAAGAAGCTGTATCGACACAATGTAGAATGTGAGACGATAAACTCGCTATTTAGAACGTCCAAGTTCACAACTTAGTGCACTAATTATCTATCCGATAACGAAGATGGTATATTGATACTAGGTAGGATACGGAAAGATAACCTCGATCGGATCACAACCCAGTCACTATTCGACGACAAACTCGCTATTGGGTCAAAAGCGGAATGATAATTCCGATAGAATCGTGACAAGGGCGCTACCCGGTCGAATATATCTGGTGGCGATTTCAATCACCAATGCATAGAAAGGATGGGGTGGTTGGATTATTGCATTGTCTTGACACACTACAAATGTGCTATTAGGCTATCACAGCTCACATATCACCATAGAATCTTCTCAGGCGAAGAAGCTGTATCGACACAATGTAGAATGTGAGACGATAAACTCGCTATTTAGAACGCCCAAGTTCACAACTAAGTGCACTAATTATCTATCCGATGACGAAGATGGTGTATTGTGATGCTAGGTAGGATGCGGAAAGATAACCTCGATCGGATCACAACCCAGTCACCATCCGATCGATTTTATCTGTCTGCAGCTGCAATCACACCAGTGCACAGTGAGTGGGGTAGTAGAGGGATTGGTATTATTGTCTCATCAAGCCATACTGCAAATGTGAAGATTGGGACCTCACAGTTCGCATATTGATACGATAATTTCTTTTTCGACAGATAAGATGCCCAGGTGATACGAGACTGCAGACCGGGATTAAACTTCGGTCGGAACAGTCACAGACTACATATAACTTCGATCGGATCGCGATACACTCGCTACCCGGTTCGATTTACCTGTTCGCTATTATATAGACACCAATGCTTAGTAGGATGGAATCGCAACACAGACACACCGGTTTTATTTTCCTGACCGCGATTGCAATCACGCCCATGTATAATTGGGAGGAATACGGGAGGTGGCAGTGGTAAATTATTTCTTTGACATGACACGTCACAAACGTGCATCTAGAATGTCACCGTTCGTAGGCAAATACATTGTTGTTTATTTAGTGGTGTTTGAGGTCACATATTTATGCACACTGGCTAATCGTGACCGCAACATGGAGACAAAGTCAAGTTCAGTCAATAGTTTATATCCCATATTGCCCATTTTAGAGGACTTCCACTCCAAGAATTGGTGACTGGGTCCTATTTTACCAGTAAAACAAAACTTGTTTACCACAGTAAATAAGCACTGCCTCCCTTCCCGGGATTCCATCGGGGTGGGGTGGGGGGGGGGGGGGTGGGGCGAATACAGTGACATTTTACCAATGAACAAGATGATATAATGATGCGGGGAAGAATGCGGAAGGATAACTTCGACCAGATTGCGATACAGCCACATCAACGCATTACTGGGAAAGGGGGTGGGGGGGGGGGGGGGTATAAATCACTGCCTTAGCAAGACATGTTAAAGATTTTACATAGACGGTGTGACAGTTCTGGGAAAATAAAATATTTTTGATGCATACGATGCCGTAATGATACCAGGTAGAAAGCGGACAGATAAACTCAAGCGGATTGCGATACTGTCGCAATCCGGTTGAATCTAACTATCCGCGATTACAATCACACCATTGCGTAATAAGATAGGGATGGCCGGAATAATATTAATGCCTTTATAAAAAACTCAACAGGTGTGCGTTTGGGATGTCCCAGTTAAGATGCGAGAACAACAAATTCACTGATGGGAAAGATGCCATAACGATTTGAGGTAGGAAGCGCAAACAAGGATGCCATAACGATTTGAGGTAGGAAGCGCAAACATAACTTCAATCGGATTGCGATACAGGCGCCACCCGGTTGAATTTATATGTACGCGATTGCAATCATACCAATACATAATGTAGGTAAAATGCGTGTGGAGTGGGGGTAATATTTTGACCAAAAATCCACACTACAAAAGTGCAATTGTGATGTCGATATTGAGAAAACAAGAAGCATACGAATGGAAGACCCGTTGGTTAGATTATGTACATAATGCAGCCGATGAGTGCTATAAATATAGCAAGGGGTTGGTGTCAAGTCGGAAGACTACAAAATCGAAGACTGCGACAGGTTTGGGCCAATATTTTGAATTCTCTGCACTATTCTAAACCTTTTTTCCAGTTCACCGACCTGCCAGGAAGTTGTGATCCTTTGGACGGAGCCATCTTTGAGTTTGGCAAAAATGACTCCGTCAAAAGTCCACGTTTCTAAGATCTTTCGGTCACGAGCTAGAATCCGAGCTCTACGGGCTATAAGTGCACGAGTTTTGGTTAGGTCCTCGTTTATATATATTCTAGGATCGTGGCCACCTGGTTCAGATCCAGACTGGACGTTAGCTGTCTTTAGTTTAGTCCTAGCCCTGAATAGTTTATCTCTAATTCTATAATTAGCAAGTCTAAATATTATTGGCCTGTCTTTAACTTGATTGCCATTCACAACCCTAGGACCAACTCGATGACTCCTTGGGACTTCATCCAGCGTGAGTTTAACACCTATTTTACTTGCTATGTCCATAACAATGGCATCGGTATTTTCACCGGGCTTTTCGACAATGCCACTCAGCCTCAAATTTGTTCTGCGCCCATATTGTTCTAGATCATCTACTTTGTCACTGAGTTGTTCTAACTTTTTATCTTTCGACTGAATTTGTCTATGCAGGTCCTGAACGGTCCTTTCAAGTTCGTCAATCCGTGCGTTAGCAGCTTCCAAGAATATTGACTTCAGACCCTCGCGCACAGAAGGGTTTTTTAAAACTTTCAAAAATGCCAAGCACATTCGATCGTCACAGCTTGGAGGTTGAGTTGGTGGGTCCGACAAAAAAAAGTCAGATAAATCGGGGTCATCGTCAGAACTGGCATACTCCCTAGCCTTCTTATTCTCCATGGGAGAGGGGGTTTGGTCAATCGTGCCCCAAGGCCTCTTAGCGTCGTTACCCGTGGTGATCTCAAAGGCCTCGTCACCCTCGATATTAACATTGTCAATGCTTGTTGATCCACTATCCATGGCAACTGTGAAGATGAGACTGCAGAAAGCAATAGTCAAAAGAAAAGTGTTTTTCTCCGGAGAAAAATATTCATTCAGATGATAGGGCTCCGAGCTGGATTAAGGTGTTTATAAACAATGATTCACACAAGTTGCGATCATCGTTGAACTTTATTACACTCGTTTACACTCCGTCACACACAGGTAGAGAACAGTAAAAGAAAGTTAACAATGACGCAAGATCAAAGACAAAAACATTCGAACAGTACAGTTGCCGCCGATATTTTCGAACACTTCAGAGATTTTTTCTTTTTTTGAGTCAAGCTTCAGAACCAAAGTTGTTGTTTGACATGTTCATATGAATATCTGACATCAGATGCGAAAAGAAATATGTCTCAAAACACAATTATTTGGTAGGCATTTTTATTTGGTAGAAATGTTTTTAACGAGAAAGTTATCCATAGTTACCGATATCCAATGTAAACAATATTATTCAGAGGCAGAGAGACGCAGTTGACATCTCAACAACCAAATATGTATCCAGTTTTCACCAAGTAGAACTTTTGGTCGGATGGCCGAACACTGAATAGGAATGAATCTGTTCTTGGCTACATGTTACTCAAGAAAGGAATCCTCAAAATACGAAAATCACCATTTAAAAAGACTTTGAAGCAGGAGCAAAAATTTCAACGATCAACCACCATGAGTCACGTGATGTTCTACCGACGACAATGGGTTCAGATATGTTTGTGTTTACTGAGGAGACTTCTAATCTACCGATGACAGTGGGTTCAGATATTTTTGTGTTTACTGAGGAGACTTCTGATCTACTGACGACAATGGGTTGAGATATGTTTGTGTTTACTGAGGAGACTTCTGATCTACCGATGACAATGGGTTGAGATATTTTTGTGTTTTCGGAGGAGACTTCTGATCTACCGATAGAATATGTATAAATAATGTATTCAAATGTTTGTAAATAATGTTTGTAAACCATGGTGGGGCTCAAACATCTACCATCGCCAAGCTAAAACCGGATAGAGCCCACTCTCTAACAGTCTTAATGGCGTTGAGGGATTGATTATTGAGAATCTATCACCGCCAACGTAAACTGCCGGGAATTCTAAACGCGTGCATACCCCCGCAGACCCCATTTGAGGCAATAGGAAGGCTAGGCCTGTGTGATCCAAGCGAAATAAAATAAGGTTAACCGGGTCGGAAGGGATTTGTTAATCCCACATCGTCCATGCGCGCCTTCGGCGCGCTAAAACCTTCCATTCATCATCATGATTAGAGGAAGTGATTGAGGAGAAGGGTTTTTTGGGAGAAATCCAGAATGGCTTCAGGAAGGGAAGGAGAGTCACTGACCATCTTTTCACGCTATCCCAAATGATAGAATCCGCGAAAGCAAAAAAGAAAAAGATGTTCATGGCCTTTTTGGATGTTGAAAGGCATACGATAGAGTATGGAGGGAGGGTATGTGGCGCAAGCTGGAGGCTCTGGGCTTGGGGGACGAGTTTGTTGGGATTATGAAAGCATTATATAAAGATGTACAGAGTGAACTTAGCCTGGGTAACATTACAACAAAACGTGTGCCTATGGAGATAGGCCTAAAACAGGGGTGTATCCTTTCGCCAATTCTTTTTGCATTGTACATCAAAGGTTTAGGAGATGAACTCCTGCATAGCGACGAGCGGGAGGCAGTTGGTGACTTGAAGATCCCAGGGCTATTTTTTGCAGACGATATGGTGCTAGTGTCAGAAAGCGAAGATGGGTTAGAGAACATGCTGGGAATTGTTGGGAAATATGGGAGCAAATGGAGACTCGAACTTAATGAAAGCAAGAGCAAAGTTATACCCGTGGGCCGCAAAGTGAACCCCACTCGAAGGTGGAGAGTGGGAGAGTTCTGCATTCCGGAAGGTAGCAGTAGACTTCTTAGTGTAGGAGAAACTAGTGACTATGAATACCTGGGGGTAAATATAAACATCACAGGAAGAGGCATCTACCGAAACCACACAAATAAATTGATTCTGAAGGGGAAGCGAATCCTTAACCAAAAGAAACTTATAGGGAGAAACAGTTTCAATAAGGTTTTCGTGGGGAAAACCATTTGGGAAATGGTGGGTCTGCCTAGTATAACATACGGTACGAAAGTTATACCCCTAAACCAAACAGCTGTTAAGAGCTTGGAAATCCTGCAGAACGATGCAGGCCGATGGATAACAGGCTCGAGTAATGCGGCAGCACTAGAAGCAATCAGGGGCGAGCTTGGGTGGATGAGGATCAAGGACAGGATAGACCTATTGAAACTCGGTTATCTTAATTATTTGGTAAATCTTCACGATAGCCGATGGTGTAAAGTAATGTTCCTGAGAACTTTCAACTCAAATACCAAGACGGGGTGGATGGTCCAAGTGAGGGAGCTAGTAGAAAACTATTCAATGGAGATCTCGGACCTTGACGTTGGGGCAAGCCAGGGCAAAAAGATCGTCAGAGAAAGGGTCATGGAGGATTGTAACCGTAATTGGCGAGAGGGGGTCAAATCAAAGAGATCTTTGGGTGGCCTGCGTGATAAAGAGAAGCCTGGTTTTGAAGAGTACCTTGATGGCACCTTCCGGGGGTCACTGTTGTTCAAGCTGAGGTCGCGGTCCCTGGAGCTGAGGGGAAAAATTGGGAAACACAGTGAAAAGGAGTGCCAGATGTGTAACGTGGGCTTGGTGGAGACCCTGGAACACTTTCTTATAGAATGCCCAAAATACCAGTCTAAAAGAACAAGATTCACGGGGAGTATAATGGAGAAGTGGGATGAGAGAATAAAGGACATGTGGTTAGGGGCGACTCAAAGGAGAGGGTTAATATATTAATCGGAGAGATTGGGAAGAATGGGGCAAGGGATGCCATCAAGCAGTTCGTCTCCGAGTGTTGGGAGGAGAGAAGAAGCGCGGGAATAGGGGGAGGCAGTTAGTAGAACATGGGTAACCAAGGCCTTCTCACACGAGAACCGCGACAAATCAGCGGCCGGCCGAAGTGTTATTATTATTATCATGTGAATAATGTATGTCTTAACAATAAAATGAAGGTAAACTGCATTTTCGTTCCGTTATAACTGTATACATAATAACTCTTTGGCCAGCCGCTGATTTGTCGCGGTCCTCATAAGAGAAGGCCATCATTCCCCCTGCACCCCACCCCCTCTTCCCCTCCTCTCCTCCCAGCATTCAGATATAAACTGCTTAATAGTGTCCCTCACTTCCTCTTTTTCAATTTCTTCAATAAGCATTCCTACCCTCTCCCTCGTGTCCCCCTTCAGCCATCTATCCTTTGTTTCTTCACCCCACTTCTGCATTATTCTTCCAGTAAATTTTCTTCTATGAGGTATATACTGTGGGCATTCCAAGAGAAAATGTTCCAGGGTCTCCACTACTCCAGAGTGGCACATTTGGCATCCCTTTTCCCCATCTCTCCCAATTTTTCCCCGAAGCTCCAGTGATCTTGATCTCAGTTTGAACAGCAGTGACCCTCCAAAGGTGCCATCTAGGTACTTCTCAAAAGCTGGCTTTTCTTTATATTGTAACCCCTGCAGTGATCTTTTCACGCTAACCCCTGCTCGCCAGTTTCGATTGCAATCTTCCATGACTCTCTCTTTGACAAACCTTTTGCCTTCTTTCATTCCTACTTCTATGTTTGTGACCTCTATAGAGTAATTGTCCATTAGTTCCCTCACATGTTTTGACCACCCCGTTTCTATATTAGAATTCCAAATGGTATCGAGCATCAATTTGCACCACCGGTTGTCAGGCAGGTTTCTCAAGTAGTTAAAGTAACACAGTTTTCCCAAATCTACCCTGTCCTTGATTTTCATCCACCCAAGCTCCCCCCTTACTGCTTCCAAAGCTGCAGCATTACTCGACCCTGTTATCCACCTGCCGGCATCATTCTGAGTATTTTCCAACTTCTTAATAACGGTTTGGTTTAATGGAATCACGTCCGTGCCATACGTTATACTTGGTAAACCCACCCTCTCCCACAGTGTTTTCCCCACAAAGACCTTGTTGAAACTATTTTTCCCTAAAAGTTTTATTTGGTTCAGAATTCTTTTCCCCTTCAGAATCAGTTTGGCTGAGTAATTTCTGTACACCCCTCTTCCCGTTATATTTATGCTTACCCCTAGATACTCATACTCTCCCGTTTCTCCTACAGTGATTTGTTTGCTTTCCCCTTCGGGGATTGAGAACTCCCCCACTCCCCATCTCTTCGTCATATCTACCTTGCGTCCAACGGGTATTACCTTGCTTTTATTTTCATTTAGTTCGAGCCGCCAAGTGTTCCCATATCTACCAACAATTTCCAGCAGTTTCTCTAGCCCCTGTTCAGTTCTAGACATTAACACCATGTCGTCCGCAAAGAATAAGCCTGGTATCTTTATGTCTCCAACATTTACCCCCTCCGCACTCTGAATTAGTTCGTCCCCTAAATCTTTAACATACAATGCAAACAAAATCGGTGAAAAGATACACCCCTGCTTGAGGCCTATATCCATAGGGACTCGTTTTGTAGTGATACTCCCTAGGCTGAGTTGGCTTTGCACATCTGTATACAGTGCTTTCATGATTCCCACAAAGTCACCCCCCAGTCCGATGCCCTCGAGCTTTCGCCACATACCTTCCCTCCACACTCGGTCGTACGCTTTTTTCACATCTAGAAATGCCAGAAACATCTTTTTCTTTTCAGCCTTTGTTGATTCTATCAGTTGGGTGAGTGTAAATAGGTGATCGGTGACTCTTCGTCCTTTCCTGAAACCATTTTGAATTTCTCCTAAAAAACCTTTCTCTTCAATAACTTCCTCTAGTCTACCGTATATGACCTTACAGAATACTTTTCCGATGTTACTACTAACTGATATCCCCCTATAGTTATCTAGAACTTCCTTATCCCCCTTTTTGTGTATGAACGACACCTTACTTTCCCTCCACTCTCTGGGGACCTCTTGCTTTCGCAGAGCCAGGTTGAAAAGGTTTGTCAGGACTTCAATAAGTGCCTCCCCTCCATTTTTGAGGAATTCGTTCGGAATTTCATCAGTCCCTCCCGCTTTACCATTTTTTAATTTCGAGACCACGTTCCGCACTTCTTCTGCCGTTATTTCGCTACATACACGATTGGATAGGTTCTCCTCCACCAGTGTATTTCTTTTTGGTGGGGACCCACTGCCCCATCGCCTATCGTTTATCTTTTCCCAGTGCTTGACTAACTCTGAAGCGATACGGCCTTTATCTTCTGTACTTTCCCCATCCACTTTGATACTCTTCACACTACTTTTCCCCCGTTTATTTACCCAGTTCCAAAATACGTTTGAGCTCGAACCCCCCGTTTTCTTTATTGTTCTGGCAAGACTGCAATTGCGCTCCTTCCTATTATTATTCTTTATCTCATTCACCTTTTTCCGTGCCAGTTCATATTCTCCTTTCATTAGTCTCGTGTCATTGTTATCCACCCCTTTAAGCTTCCTACTTCTTCTGTAAGCAGCGCATTTTACCTTCCTTTCTTTTATAGCCTTTTTCAGTCCCTCGTTAACCCTGTATCCAAGCTCTCTCGTTGGGACCCTCACCCTTCCTATACACTCCTTCCCTGCCTCTGTTAGGCTATTTACTATGCCATCTGAAATACTCTGGACATTTGCATCCCTAGGTATACATTCAAGATTTGGTTTTAGTTTTTCCCGAAACTGCTTCCAGTCGGCTCCTTGTTTTAGTCCCCAAACTTCCTTGAAGGTATTTCTGTCTCTATTCGTCTTTTTGCCCATAATCTTAACTGTTATCAGGTTGTGATCACTACCCAACTCATTTTTTCCCTCGTCATCTATTTCTACATCTATAACCTCCCTCCATACGCTAATGTCAGTGAGTATATAATCAATTATTGTTTTCTTATCGTTCCTCTCCCAGGTCCATTTACCCTTACATTTCGCATCCCTGTTCAGGATCTTTAAACCAAGCTCTTTTGATAGGTCCAACATCTTCCTCCCATTCGTGTTAATTTTCCTATCACCTCCCTGTATGCCCTCCTGGGGTGGATAACAATGACACGAGACTAATGAAAGGAGAATATGAACTGGCACGGAAAAAGGTGAATGAGATAAAGAATAATAATAGGAAGGAGCGCAATTGCAGTCTTGCCAGAACAATAAAGAAAACGGGGGGTTCGAGCTCAAACGTATTTTGGAACTGGGTAAATAAACGGGGGAAAAGTAGTGTACAGAGTATCAAAGTGGATGGGGAAAGTACAGAAGATAAAGGCCGTATCGCTTCAGAGTTAGTCAAGCACTGGGAAAAGATAAACGATAGGCGATGGGGCAGTGGGTCCCCACCAAAAAGAAATACACTGGTGGAGGAGAACCTATCCAATCGTGTATGTAGCGAAATAACGGCAGAAGAAGTGCGGAACGTGGTCTCGAAATTAAAAAAATGGTAAAGCGGGGATATCCGAACGAATTCCTCAAAAATGGAGGGGAGGCACTTATTGAAGTCCTGACAAACCTTTTCAACCTGGCTCTGCGAAAGCAAGAGGTCCCCAGAGAGTGGAGGGAAAGTAAGGTGTCGTTCGTACACAAAAAGGGGGATAAGGAAGTTCTAGATAACTATAGGGGGATATCAGTTAGTAGTAACATCGGAAAAGTATTCTGTAAGGTCATATACGGTAGACTAGAGGAAGTTATTGAAGAGAAAGGTTTTTTAGGAGAAATTCAAAATGGTTTCAGGAAAGGACGAAGAGTCACTGATCACCTATTTACACTCACCCAACTGATAGAATCAACAAAGGCTGAAAAGAAAAAGATGTTTCTGGCATTTCTAGATGTGAAAAAAGCGTACGACCGAGTGTGGAGGGAAGGTATGTGGCGAAAGCTCGAGGGCATCGGACTGGGGGGTGACTTTGTGGGAATCATGAAAGCACTGTATACAGATGTGCAAAGCCAACTCAGTCTAGGGAGTATCACTACAAAACGAGTCCCTATGGATATAGGCCTCAAGCAGGGGTGTATCTTTTCACCGAGTTTGTTTGCATTGTATGTTAAAGATATAGGGGACGAACTAATTCAGAGTGCGGAGGGGGTAAATGTTGGAGACATAAAGATACCAGGCTTATTCTTTGCGGACGACATGGTGTTAATGTCTAGAACTGAACAGGGGCTAGAGAAACTGCTGGAAATTGTTAGTAGATATGGGAACACTTGGCGGCTCGAACTAAATGAAAATAAAAGCAAGGTAATACCCGTTGGACGCAAGGTAGATATGACGAAGAGATGGAGAGTGGGGGAGTTCTCAATCCCCGAAGGGGAAAGCAAACAAATCACTGTAGGAGAAACGGGAGAGTATGAGTATCTAGGGGTAAGCATAAATATAACGGGAAGAGGGGTGCACAGAAATTACTCAGCCAAACTGATTCTGAAGGGGAAAAGAATTCTGAACCAACTAAAACTTTTAGGGAAAAATAGTTTCAACAAGGTCTTTGTGGGGAAAACACTGTGGGAGAGGGTGGGTTTACCAAGTATAACGTATGGCACGGACGTGATTCCATTAAACCAAACCGTTATTAAGAAGTTGGAAAGTACTCAGAATGATGCCGGCAGATGGATAACAGGGTCGAGTAATGCTGCAGCTTTGGAAGCAGTAAGGGGGGAGCTTGGGTGGATGAAAATCAAGGACAGGGTAGATTTGGGAAAACTAAAAAAATGTGTTACTTTAACTACTTGAGAAACCTGCCTGACAACCGGTGGTGCAAATTGATGCTCGATACCATTTGGAATTCTAATATAGAAACGGGGTGGTCAAAACATGTGAGGGAACTAATGGACAATTACTCTATAGAGGTCAGAAACATAGAAGTAGGAATGAAAGAAGGCAAAAGGTTTGTCAAAGAGAGAGTCATGGAAGACTGCAATCGAAACTGGCGAGCAGGGGTTAGCGTGAAAAGATCACTGCAGGGGTTACAATATAAAGAAAAGCCAGCTTTTGAGAAGTACCTAGATGGCACCTTTGGAGGGTCACTGCTGTTCAAACTGAGATCAAGATCACTGGAGCTTCGGGGAAAAATTGGGAGAGATGGGGAAAAGGGATGCCAAATGTGCCACTCTGGAGTAGTGGAGACCCTGGAACATTTTCTCTTGGAATGCCCACAGTATATACCTCATAGAATAAAATTTACTGGAAGAATAATGCAGAAGTGGGGTGAAGAAACAAAGGATAGATGGCTGAAGGGGGACACGAGGGAGAGGGTAGGAATGCTTATTGAAGAAATTGAAAAAGAGGAAGTGAGGGACACTATTAAGCAGTTTATATCTGAATGCTGGGAGGAGAGGAGGGGAAGAGGTGGTGGGGTGCAGGGGGAATGATGGCCTTCTCTTATGAGGACCGCGACAAATCAGCGGCTGGCCAAAGAGTTATTATTATTATTATTACAAATCACACCTATACAACACTAAAACACTATATCAATCAGAATAAAGACCTGAAAGAAAAGTATGAAATTATTAAAGCTAACTTTTGACAACTGAAATGGCTATACTCCCTGTTGGTTTCCGAGATGGACACACATATATATATACACATAAAACCTAGCTATGTCGAAAGATGCTTTGGATGTCCTTAATTTTTATTAATAGAACTCAATGCGCATCGCGTCCTCAATAGGAAAACTAAATAATCTGGGGCGTGTCCATCGAAAGGGTTAAAGATTACATCATTGCGATGGGGTGAGCCAGACATTCTGTGGCATAAATTCAGAACTGGCTGCAGGTGACACGATACACACGAAAGCTTGCCTCTGTTACCAGTGGGAGTTGCAAACAGCGAGGAAAATCTCCACCAGCTGCCGGGTCTCCCCTCCCCGAGATATAAATTCGGGGAAAGAATGCTGGCTTCCCCATTCATTCATTCATAAGATTAACCCTTTACCTGACGAATCTCCCGCATCCGCCCGCTTAATATGAAAATTCAGCAGTTGAAAAAATATTATTTTTCAAAATATTTCAACAAAACCATATCATGTGACCCCTCGTTGGAACGAGCTCGTTCCAACGAGGGGTCACATGATATGGTTTTGTTGAAATTTTTTGAAAAATTTAAAAAAATGTTATTTAAAATATTAAATTTTGATATC
The DNA here is from genome assembly GCA_031216915.1 of Pictodentalium vernedei. NCBI lineage: Eukaryota > Metazoa > Mollusca > Scaphopoda > Dentaliida > Dentaliidae > Pictodentalium > Pictodentalium vernedei. The sequence continues at coordinate 777,015,489 of CM062295.1, forward strand.
GTCTGACGGTTGGGTAAAGGGTTAACCACTGAACCATCGATCGTTTTCACATATACGTCACCATTCGGAAAGGGTGATTTTTATCATATTTCTGAGCACCGGAAAAGCTTAACCTACAAATACACTGTCTACTTTATTTACTGCCAAATTACTGACCAAGAAGGATGTTTCAATTCACAAAAATGTCTAGAATTAACACCCAGAGTACAAGAAGGGAAAAGATAAAGGAAAATAGGAAGAAAGAGAGAGAGAGAGAAAGAGCAGCTAGGAGGGGATCTTCAAATGAAAGCAAGGTAAGTAATCTTAGCAAAAGTTCAGGTTCTGAGGGGGGGGGGGGGGGGGCAGGAAAAACAGGATTTGGACGGGTTCTCTAACGCCTCGTTCTTGGATCAGTTGGAAAAACTTACTGCAGAAATTGCTGATCTAAAAAAGGTAATCAAGGAGAAGGATGCAATACTTGCTGATATGATTAGAGGGACTTTCGCCCCGTCATATCCTATATCTCCTGTTAAGGAAATCCAGGTAGTCGCGGAGATCCACGCAGCTCCAGCTGATAAAGCTACAGTTGTGAGCCCGACGGAGATCCGAGACACCCCTGAAGGCATTTCTCTGACGGAGGTGCAAATCGCCGAGAGTTCAGCCGAGATCCAGGCTACCTCCAATGACAAGACATCTGCCACTCAGTCAGCTGAGGCACCGGTCTCAGGTCGCAAGTCGAAAACCTATGCTAATAATAATAATAATAACACTTTGGCCAGCCGCTGATTTGTCGCGGTTCTCGGACGAGAAGGCCTTGGTTACCCCTGTACTCCCAACTGCCTTCCTATTCCCATGCTTCTCCTCTCCTCCCAACACTCGTAGACGAACTGTTTGATGACATCCCTTGCCCCATTCTTCCCCATCTCTCCGATTAGCATATTAACCCTCTCATTTGAGTCTCCCCCTAACCACATGTCCTTCATTCTCCCATCCCACTTCCCTATTATACTCCTAATGAATCTTGTTCTTTTAGACTGGTACTTTGGGCACTCCAGACGAAAGTGTTCCAGGGTCTGCACCACGCCCAAATTACACATCTGGCACTCCCTTTCACTGTCCTTCCCAATTTTTTCCCTCAGCTCCAGGGATCGCGACCTCATCTTGAAGAGCAGTGACCCCCAAAGGTGCAATCAAGGTACTCTTCAAAGCCTGGCTTCTCTTTATCACGCAGGCCACCCAAAGACCTCTTTGATTTGACCCCCTCTCGCCAATTACGGTTACAATCCTCCATGACACTTTATCTGACGATTTTTTTACCCTGGTTGGCCCCAACGTGCAGGTCCGAGATCTCCAATGAGTAGTTCTCTACTAGCTTCCTCACTTGGACCGTCCACCCCGTCTTGCTGAGACTGCGAGCAATATTACAAATCAGGGCCCTGCTGACCCTCGCAATGCTAAGAGTTTCAACCCTGATAAAACTCTTAGCTAATTAACTGAAAATCCACAAGTAAAACGTAGCTGTGGGTCCGTCAATAGGGTTACGGTAGTCTATTCTGCTCAGGAAACCTGTACTGCCCCAGTCATAACACCTAACAAAAGCAAATGTAAAAGGAGGAACTCCCAAGATCTGGAGATCGACTCAGGTGAGATTACGGACGATCAGGGCTTTTCCCACACAATTGACAGACAAGTCAAGAAAGTGAGGAACTGTTCCTCCTCGCCCGCTGCCTCATCTGAATCAATTTGAAACAATTTCCTCAGGTCTAAACTTTGTAGCAGCGGTTAAAAAAACAGCCAACGCCCAAAAAGCCAGTGAAAATCACACTACTAAACAAGCTCGCCGTAGCCCTGGTAATAGCGCTAGCAATAGCGCTAATCTCACAGTTGTGGTCACCAGGGTTCACCCTGACACGGCCAACGAGGCCATCCTCCAGAGCATCCCTAACTGAAGATGGGAGAGGTTCACTTCCAGGGCCACGGACGACAAAAGCACGTGGAAACTGAAAGTGACCCTTCATAGCCGCGAAATTAAACATAAGTTTATGGCTAACGGGATTGCCATAAACGGCCGGAGGCACGAATCAGAGGAGTAGTTTAAACAGTATTTATTTCAAAAGAATTTCCATGGTAATACATAGCTTACATTATCATTGGGTGTGGATTCGACAGTAAGCTGTTAGCTTATCTGTGGTCGTTTCCACTCATAGTAATTTTAACAGGTAGCAAACGAGAAGACAGTGAGACCAATTCCTTCTATCAAGAACGTGTACAATAAGATACCTGTTGACACAAATAATTCGTTAATAAAGAAAAATAGAAAATACTATAAAAAGATACAAATTGGTTAGATTTCCTAAACTGATATAGAGTAAGAAGATAGAAGTACAGTTCTTAGGAAGAGAAAGCGTAAGGAGCGCCTAGTCCGAACCGAACCACCTCCAGGTTTGTACCTTGATACTGTAACAAGCGAATTCTAAATTTTAACGTTGTTGGACTATCATAAGAACATATACTCTAGTGAGGGAAATGACCGGGAGTTAGTTTATCGTGGTACAATAATTCTGAGCATATTTTGGTGGATTTTCACAGTTAAACAATAGTAGCATAAACAGATTTCGGCGCCAGGATACCAAAGCGTTCCATGTCCCAGTGGTACATACAACACTTTACTCTCTGGCGATGAATTATACTTTCATCGATCATTAGCGACAATCTTCGGGGACGGACCATGTATTATTCCCAGATGCGAGATGCACTTTATTGCTTTATGCTTGCAAGTGGGAGTCCAAACAAAGAGACGGTCAGATAATTCCTGTTAGCCCATGTCGGGCTTGCACTTGAGTTTTTGTTAGTTCAAGGCACAGTTGGAAGATAGGAAGTAATCTCCACCAGTCAACAGTGGCCTCCGCCCGGTCACGGTAATGTGGTATAGGTGCGATGTGTCCTAGCACCAAGACATTAGGATTGAACACCAGGTGGAACGCACGGCAATTATGAGGCAAAACAGAGGGCGGGTGTTGGGTTGCATAATGCGTGTATGAATATGCATTCAATCTGTATTATTATTCTTTTCCAGAAATATATTCATAGGGTTATAATAGTAGCACCACACTAACTATTCACTATGATCTGAGGGTCACCCAAAGCAGTTAACTAAATCTCGCAGAACTAAGAATGTACTTATGAACTGTTTTAAAAACTAAATAGTTTTCGTCATGAGTATACAATTCGGATCCATACAGTAATGTATTGCAGTCAGTTTGACTGGGAAGTAACCTTAGGGTCTCACTTCGTATACGGTCATAATTAGGGCATTTTAATAAAAAGTGTTCTGTTGTCTCTCGTTCACCGCATGAGCAATTCGGTGACTCTGCCAGGTGGTTAACAAAAAGATGCTCATTGAGATGACTGCATCGAAGTCGTAACCTGCAGTGGTATACTTGAGCTTTACGGGACATTGATTTGACAAAGTAGGCTGGGGGACGAACAAGGTTATGGTTTAAGTATTTTCGAAATTCTGCGAGAGAGCAATTTTCTCTAACGTTAGGTGGAATTTCGTTCCAAAATTCGTTGTGGATGGGACAAAAGATCTTTGGTAGCATGCGGTTCGGCAATAAGGAACTCGTAGGTTAGTTGCGGTTCGAAGTTCGAAATTCTGGGTTATCGAAATAGGGGGTGGGACTAAACAGGAAATATATGGCGGGGAAATGTTATGGTACATTTTGAAGAAGTGTATTAATTTGTGCTTCTGCCTTCTTGCTTGTAACGTCTCCCATCCAGTTTCAACGTAGAGTGATGCCTTGCTCGCACTTAAAGTTGCGCCCGTAACAATTCGAGCACTCGCAATTTGGATTCGTTCAAGAGTTGTCATATTTGTTTCGTTGCAGTTATCCCAAACCGTGTCTGCATATTTCAACAAGGGCCTAACAAAAGCAAAGTATATCTTCTCGAGAATTTTCCGGTCTAAGATAAATTTATTTCGTCTCATAAGATCCAGACGTGACCATGCTTTTGAAGAAATATGTTTTATGTGTCTCATCCCACGAACAGTTTGAATTGAGAATGACACCCAACTGCTTGTGCTGCGTTACTTCTTTAATGGGAACATTTGCCATTACAAGGGGTGTCTGCTGTGCGGGATCTGTTCGGCGTGAAATTATCATAGTTTCCGTTTTAATGGGATTGAATTCTACCAACCACGTATGTGCCCAGTTTTCGATTGTAGTAAGATCATTGTTCAAAATAACAGCAGCCTGGTCAGGGTTTTCAATTATTAAATATAAGGTTGTGTCGTCTGCAAAAAGACGAATACTGCTGGTTAGACCTAGGGTTATATCGTTAATATAAATAAGAAACAACAGTGGGCCAAGAATAGATCCTTGAGGAACCCCCGACGTCACAGGTTTCCAAGAGGACTCCTCTGAGTTGACCACCATTCTTTGCATCCGATCACAAAGATATGATGCAAAGAAGTCGAGAAGTTCGTCGGTTACTCCAATTTTTTCAAGTTTGAAGATTAGACCTTTGTGCAAGACATTGTCAAAGGCTTTACTGACGTCGCAGAATACCACCCTCACATCTTTGCCTTCATCAAGTGCACGGCTAAATGAGTCATAGATATCCGTAAGCTGCAGTACAGTTGAGTCACATGGAGTAAAGCCGGACTGAAATGGACTTAGTATTTTATTTTCGTCTAAAAAGGACCACAGTTTTGTTGAAGATACACCATTCGAACACTTTTCCGAGACAGCTCAGCAGTGAGATCGGTCGATAGTTTGATAAAAGATTTGCAGGGTCTTTTTTAGGAACCGGTATCACGTTTGCCTTCTTCCACAGTTCAGGAAATTTGGGGTGGCTCAATGAGATATTGAAAAGGGTGGCGAGAGGCTGGGCTAGGGATGTGGAACACTCTTTGAGAAGACGCGGACTGATTAGGTCCGGACCTGTTGCCTTCGATACTTTCAGTAACTTCAGTGCGGAGCGCACATCATTTTGGTCAAGTTCTATAGTTCTGAGTTTTGGACTTTCTGCAAATGGCATCGATGGAAGGCACGCGTGACTATCGTCAATAGTTGCTATGCTACAAAAATAATCGTTAAACGCTTCCGCCTTGGCTTTGTCAGAACAAATTATCCTATCCCGGTAATTAATATTCGGAATTTCAGTTTTCCTGTTCCCTAAAAACATCTTGAGGGTCTTCCACCACAGGGAAGAATTAGTATGAGGGCTATCTAGAGTGGCCTGCATTCTGTTATAGTAATTGTTTTTTTCATTTCTTATGGCTGAAACAACTTGATTTCTTTTGGAACGATATTTCTCCCAAGCCTCGGGTCGACCTTTCGACTTGGCAGCACGGTAAAGGCGTTTTCGTTGGCGAATCAGATGCCTAACTTCGTTGTGCATCCACTTTGGGTCGTTTCTCCTAATTGTTGTGATTTTATTGGGAATAAACTTAGAAGCTAATTCAAGAACGGTGGAAGTAAACTTGTTAACCATATTATCTATGTTTGTATGTGAGAAAACGGTATCCCAGTCATTGTTTACCAATGCATTATTCAACCCATTATAATCGCCCTCGTTATATAACCATATCCGACGTTTGAAACTCCTTACAGTCGTTTTCTTAAAGTCAACCGCGATACACACAGGACAGTGATACCTGGTTAAATCTGGTAAAAATGGATCAGCTACTTCAGTTGATAGCACATTGATTCAATATATACAACTCTTAGATCGAATATCACAGAGCTTGAAAGCAGAGGGTTCAGTATTGTCCTAATGGGGGACTTCAATGGGCACATCGGGGATAAGGAGGAGGGCATACAGGGAGGTGATAGGAAAATTAACACGAATGGGAGGAAGATGTTGGACCTATCAAAAGAGCTTGGTTTAAAGATCCTGAACAGGGATGCGAAATGTAAGGGTAAATGGACCTGGGAGAGGAACGATAAGAAAACAATAATTGATTATATACTCACTGACATTAGCGTATGGAGGGAGGTTATAGATGTAGAAATAGATGACGAGGGAAAAAATGACTTGGGTAGTGATCACAACCTGATAACAGTTAAGATTATGGGCAAAAAGACGAACAGAGACAGAAATACCTTCAAGGAAGTTTGGGGACTAAAACAAGGAGCCGACTGGAAGCAGTTTCGGGAAAAACTAAAACCAAATCTTGAATGTATACCTAGGGATGCAAATGTCCAGAGTATTTCAGATGGCATAGTAAATAGCCTAACAGAGGCAGGGAAGGATTGTATAGGAAGGGTGAGGGTCCCAACGAGAGAGCTTGGATACAGGGTTAAGGAGGGACTGAAAAAGGCTATAAAAGAAAGGGAGGTAAAATGCGCTGCTTACAGAAGAAGTAGGAAGCTTAAAGGGGTGGATAACAATGACACGAGACTAATGAAAGGAGAATATGAACTGGCACGGAAAAAGGTGAATGAGATAAAGAATAATAATAGGAAGGAGCGCAATTGCAGTCTTGCCAGAACAATAAAGAAAACGGGGGGTTCGAGCTCAAACGTATTTTGGAATTGGGTAAATAAACGGGGGAAAAGTAGTGTGCAGAGTATCAAAGTGGATGGGGAAAGTACAGAAGATAAAGGCCGTATCGCTTCAGAGTTAGTCAAGCACTGGGAAAAGATAAACGATAGGCGATGGGGCAGTGGGTCCCCACCAAAAAGAAATACACTGGTGGAGGAGAACCTATCCAATCGTGTATGTAGCGAAATAACGGCAGAAGAAGTGCGGAACGTGGTCTCGAAATTAAAAAATGGTAAAGCGGGAGGGACTGATGAAATTCCGAACGAATTCCTCAAAAATGGAGGGGAGGCACTTATTGAAGTCCTGACAAACCTTTTCAACTTGGCTCTGCGAAAGCAAGAGGTCCCCAGAGAGTGGAGGGAAAGTAAGGTGTCGTTCATACACAAAAAGGGGGATAAGGAAGTTCTAGATAACTATAGGGGGATATCAGTTAGTAGTAACATCGGAAAAGTATTCTGTAAGGTCATATACGGTAGACTAGAGGAAGTTATTGAAGAGAAAGGTTTTTTAGGAGAAATTCAAAATGGTTTCAGGAAAGGACGAAGAGTCACTAATCACCTATTTACACTCACCCAACTGATAGAATCAACAAAGGCTGAAAAGAAAAAAGATGTTTCTGGCATTTCTAGATGTGAAAAAAGCGTACGACCGAGTGTGGAGGGAAGGTATGTGGCGAAAGCTCGAGGGCATCGGACTGGGGGGTGACTTTGTGGGAATCATGAAAGCACTGTATACAGATGTGCAAAGCCAACTCAGTCTAGGGAGTATCACTACAAAACGAGTCCCTATGGATATAGGCCTCAAGCAGGGGTGTATCTTTTCACCGATTTTGTTTGCATTGTATGTTAAAGATTTAGGGGACGAACTAATTCAGAGTGCGGAGGGGGTAAATGTTGGAGACATAAAGATACCAGGCTTATTCTTTGCGGACGACATGGTGTTAATGTCTAGAACTGAACAGGGGCTAGAGAAATTGCTGGAAATTGTTGGTAGATATGGGAACACTTGGCGGCTCGAACTAAATGAAAATAAAAGCAAGGTAATACCCGTTGGACGCAAGGTAGATATGACGAAGAGGTGGAGAGTGGGGGAGTTCTCAATCCCCGAAGGGGAAAGCAAACAAATCACTGTAGGAGAAACGGGAGAGTATGAGTATCTAGGGGTAAGCATAAATATAACGGGAAGAGGGGTGTACAGAAATTACTCAGCCAAACTGATTCTGAAGGGGAAAAGAATTCTGAACCAACTAAAACTTTTAGGGAAAACTAGTTTCAACAAGGTCTTTGTGGGAAAAACACTGTGGAGAGGGTGGGTTTACCGAGTATAACGTATGGCACGGATGTGATTCCATTAAACCAAACCGTTATTAAGAAGTTGGAAAGTACTCAGAATGATGCCGGCAGATGGATAACAGGGTCGAGTAATGCTGCAGCTTTGGAAGCAGTAAGGGGGGAGCTTGGGTGGGTGAAAATCAAGGACAGGGTAGATTTGGGAAAACTGTGTTACTTTAACTACTTGAGAAACCTGCCTGACAACCGGTGGTGCAAATTGATGCTCGATACCATTTGGAATTCTAATATAGAAACGGGGTGGTCAAAACATGTGAGGGAACTAATGGACAATTACTCTATATAGGTCACAAACATAGAAGTAGGAATGAAAGAAGGCAAAAGGTTTGTCAAAGAGAGAGTCATGGAAGATTGCAATCGAAACTGGCGAGCAGGGGTTAGTGTGAAAAGATCACTGCAGGGGTTACAATATAAAGAAAAGCCAGCTTTTGAGAAGTACCTAGATGGCACTTTTGGAGGGTCACTGCTGTTCAAACTGAGATCAAGATCACTGGAGCTTCAGGGAAAAATTGGGAGAGATGGGGAAAAGGGACGCCAAATGTGCCACTCTGGAGTAATGAAGACCCTGGAACATTTTCTCTTGGAATGCCCACAGTATATACCTCATAGAATGAAATTTACTGGAAGAATAATGCAGAAGTGGGGTGAAGAAACAAAGGATAGATGGCTGAAGGGGGACACGAGGGAGAGGGTAGGAATGCTTATTGAAGAAATTGAAAATAGGAAGTGAGGGACACTATTAAGCAGTTTATATCTGAATGCTGGGAGGAGAGGAGGGGAAGAGGGGGTGGGGTGCAGGGGGAATGATGGCCTTCTCTTATGAGGACCGCGACAAATCAGCGGCTGGCCAAAGAGTTATTATTATTATGATGGAATCGCTAACTGCAATCAGGTCGAGCAATGTCGCTGACGTCTCCGTGAAAAACGTTGGTTCTGATACAACCTGTTTAAGGATAAAATAGTCAGCAACGTCACTAAATTTTCCCCTTCTCTGAGAGAGTAGATTATCGTTAAAATCACCAGTAATAAAGAGGTCCGAGATTCCAGAGTCTTTCGCTTTCTCAATAGAGGCGGAGATCATTTCCCAGACTTCATTATCACCATTCGGAGGTCGGTAGAAGATACCAAGTAGAAACGAGCCACTGGGAGTGTATATTTCGACCCATAAGCATTCAAGCGCAGCCACTCCGAGATCTGGTAATCAGAGGAGTATAGATCTACCCCTCCTCCGGTCCAATGCCATAAGTGTCAGAAGTTTGGGCACGTTGCAAATAAATGCAGGGGGACACTGACCTGCATGAAATGTGGTGGAAATCACTTCACAAGAGCATGCAAGTCTGATTCCCCCTCCTGCCCTAACTGCAAGGGAAGTCACTCAAGTAATTATCGCGGATGTCCTCATTTTAAAAAAGTAAAAACAAATATTGAACTAAAAAAGTTAAATCTGACAAAACCCGCCAATGCATCCTCTCCCCACACAATAGGCTCCCTTGTCGCCGGGGTTCTCTACTCCGTGTTAAACAAACACGTGAACACCAATCTGATTGACATCTGTCAAGACGTAAGCCGTTCGGCGTCTCGCCTATTTAAAATCCAAATATCGGAAACACTTATCAAAGCCGCAATTAACACCAATTAAACCGTCGCCAACCTAACTCCATCTAATTGAACAACGCGGTTTATTCCAAACCATAACATGGATAAACTACAAATAGCCGTGTGGAACGCTGGAAGCGTGAATAACAAAAAACTTCAAATGAGCCGATATTTCGAAATTAAAGACGTTATCTGTATCTGCGAGAGTTGGCTACATCCCAATAAAAATTTTTCTTCAAGTGGATTCAGCATTATTAGAAGAGACCGACAGCTCACAAAAGGCGGTGGTGTTGCTCTTCTAATAAAGCGGAACATCAAAAAACTAAAACCCATAAAAACTGATCACCTCGATGCTGAGGTGATTGCAACTGAAATAACAGTTGATAATAAAAACATCGCGATTGTTTGTTATTACAATGACCCAAGCAAGACGGTTTCTGACACCGTCTTTGAATTGTTTATGAGGAAATACAAACACTGCATCTTCCTCGGCGACTTCAATGCCAAACACCCGTACTTTGGCTGCAATAAAACCAGCCCGAACGGTGAAGCCCTCCTCGATATCACCAAAAAACATAACCTACACGTGGCTATGAACGACAACTCAGCAACTTACATCAGTAGCAACCCACTATTCCCATCCGAAATCCATGATCTAATAATCGCCAGCGACTCGGTCGGCGATGATGACCTAGGCAGCGACTGCCTCCCGGTCCATGCCTCAATAAAACTAGGCAATGGCACCATCAGGTACCCCCCCCCCCCCCCCACCGTCCTCCGCAGGAATTTTAGAAAAATCAATTGGAACCTCTACCGCGACATCATCAATGCCAAACTTACAAACAGCTCCCATCAAGTGCGACTGAGCTCGAAGCCCAGTGCGAGGGCATAGAAAAATCATCAACTCAACCGTAAACGAAATATGCCCAAAAGAAGAAGTGCGCCCCTGGAGAAACACTATCTCGGGCGATTAAAAAGCCCTCCAAGCTGAAAAACAAGCCAGTTGGGAAACGGCGTCAGCCAACCTAAACGGGATCAAGGATGCTAAACAATTCTGGGACTCTTTCAAAACCCTAACTGGGTAAAAAAACAAAAACAGTAAAGCTGCAGCCAAACCCCTCAAAAAGGGAGATGGCTCTTTCACGCGCACGGACAAAGACAAGGCTGACACTTTTGCAGACCTCCTTAGAAAAACGCATCGCGCGTATCAAGGTCCGGGCAACGATGACGCCATCATAAACGCCACTGACGACTTCATCAATGAACACCCGGACATCTACCGTGACCCCAAATTCGATAACGAGCCAGAAGATGGGGATGACGATGACCTCGTCACCCCCATCACCAATGACGAAATCATCAACATCATAAAAAATGTAGAAATTCTTCCTCGCCCGGGAGGATGAAGTGAGTTACAAAATTCTAAAACAATGCCCAAACTCCCTAATCGACAAACTCAATAAACTGTTCAATCTCTGCGATCCGGCCGGTTACCGCCCAATCAGCCTCCTCAGTTGCATTGGTAAGGTATTTGAACGAATCTTTACAAATCGACTGAGCGGGCACCTCGAAGACAACGAGTTTTTCAATAAATGGCAAAGAGCGTATAGAAACCGCAAAGAAGGCATCACGCATGTCTACCACCTAGTCACCCAAATGAAAACCGCGATTGACAATCAACAAATAGGCGCAAATGTTCTGCCAGACGTCGAAAAAGCATTCGACTCTGTATGGCACAACGGAATGCGCCTCAAATTATCTAAAATGAAACCCCCAATAAAACTACTTAGACTACTCTCCTCCTTCCTAAATGACCGTGAAATTAAAGTCAGAGTTAACAATGTCCGACAGTGTCCCCCTAGAAGCAGGCACCACCAAGGGTCTGTCCTCAGCCCCCAGTGTACACCACCTACGTCAACGATCTCAAATTCACCGAGTATCGCGTTCAAGTCTCACAATTCGCGGACGATTAGGGCCTCTGGGACTAATAGCACGGCCTATCTACTCCAAAAACCTCTGCAACGCGCTCTCGACGACCTAGAACACTGGTGTGCCAAATGGAGAATAAAACTGAACGCCAATAAAACCCAACGAATCACCTTTACCCGCAAAACAAAGAACCGTGACTTTGACCTCAAGCTAATGGATAAAGTTCCCCCAGAATGCAAAGAGGCGAAATTCCTTGGCATCACCATCGATCAAAACCTATCTTTTAATAAACACACCAACGATATTGCCAATAAAGCAACCAAACGTATTAATTTACTAAAATGTTAAAGGGAACTTCCTGGGGAGCCAATTAATCTACCCTACTCGAACTATACAAAGCCTTCGTGCGCCCGATACTCGAATATGGGGCCATCATCCTAACTGAGTTCAATCAAACAAATATGGGGAAACTACAGAAGGTCCAAAATCACGCGCTTAGGGTCGTCCTCCGTGAACAATGGGATACATCTATCAAAACACTCCATGATAGAGCCGAAATCCCCACTATAAAAGACCGCCTTGGCTCCCTAGCCGCGAAAAATCACGATCGGTTAGTTGACAGCCAACTAATATCCGAACTACAGGCAATCTGTAAAAGCAGACAAAAACCCCAAAACGCCGCAGCTTAAGGGAATTACTAACTAGGACTTATAACTGAGGGCAAGACGGGAAAGAAACACCTCTGAGTGTGGATCTGTGTGTAAGCCTGTTCTTCGCTACCTCAATTATCTAAAATAGGCCGATCATAAAACTAGGACCTTAAACGAGGACAAGACAGGAAAGTAACACCCCCGGGTGTGGCTCTGTGTGTAAGCCTGTTCTTCGACTCAAAACAAAATAGGGAACGAGAAGATGAACTAACAGGCAGATTAACAGCTCAGCTGTGGCCTTCTACCAGAAAGGGCTGCCTTCACTGACTCAACTAAAATTACAGCACGTTTAAATACTGTATAAAACTAAACATGCTCGAGAATAAATAGGGAACGAGAAGGTGAGCTTACAGGCAGATTAACAGCTTAACTGTGGCCTTCTATCAGAAAGGGCTGCCTTCACCGACTCAACTAAAATTACATCACGTTTAAATACTGTATAAAACTAAACATGCTCGAGAATAAATAGGGAACGAGAAGGTGAGCTTCAGGCAGATTAACAGCTTAACTGTGGCCTTCTATCAGAAAGGGCTGACTTCACCGACTCAACTAAAATTACATCACGTTTAAATACTGTATAAAACTAAACATGCTCGAGAATAAATAGGGAACGAGAAGGTGAGCTTACAGGCAGATTAACAGCTTAACTGTGGCCTTCTATCAGAAAGGGCTGCCTTCACCGACTCAGCTAAAATTATATCATAAGCCTATTCAATGACCGCATTAAACTGAATGTGCTATTTCTATTTTTTTATTTTACTTCATTTTACATATTCTAATGAAAACTAATTCTGCCTTCTTCTATTAAGCAGGCACACAGAAGATGCTTTTTGATCAGCACCACAATAACCGCTATGGAAACTACAACCGTTATGGAAATTGCAACCCCCGTGGTTCCAGAATATCCTCCACTCCATCCCTAGAAGTGGTCGACCACTTCAAGGGAGGCGAGCGTTGGTCCTGCGTCCCGCCTCTGCCCCTTTTCGTAAAGCGTCCACACTGCGCATTTTCTGTCCCACCCAAATAGGATTATAATGCAGGCCTGCCCCCGAACCAGGAAAGTTTGGGTCTTCTTCTGGTGGTCCCCGAAAGGGGTTGTTGTTGTTTTCTTCCTATACGTCCTACCACACAATCAGAGACAGCCTGAGGCAGATTATACTTGCCAGTGGTGGCCATCATTCGAAATCACCTCCTAAGTGGCAGACTATACTTGCCTGAAAATCTAAGACTACTGCATCCTCGGGGAGAGGTAGTACCTTTGTGAGAGGACCCAACCTCCCACACTGGTCCTCACCCGAGGGTTCAACCTACACCAATCAACGAAGCCATCCACCCGCCACGCCGCAACCGGAGACACCTGCCGAGTACCTGAACCCTTCCCTCGTTCAACACGCCTCGACATGAGAAAACGAATCATATACAGTCACTGAGGGTCGAAAGGGGCTTGCTCCCCAAACCGTCCCTGCGCGCCTTCGGCGCATGAAACCATTCCGTCCGGCTTCCCCATCCACATGTCACTGGTCATCACGCGGTCGTATTTTGGGCATTCTATACTTAGAGACAGCAATAAAGAAGTTTTTCTATTCTATTTGAACTGTGTGTTGTCAATCAATTAATTCCCTAATCCATATTAACAGTCAATAGTGATGGAAATTATCTCATTCGGCAGGTTAGATAATAGAGGTTAATAGGTTGTTAAATTGAAAAATACTGATCAATTAACACCTCTTAATATCCTCTATTATCTATACTGGCGGATGAGATAATCCCCTTCACTGTTGACTGTTAATATAGGAGGCCGAAACGTTCAGGGCCGAACCGTCCTGAGGTCGAAACGTCCCAATACCAAGATAAGCAGCTCCTTTTTTAATTGAATGAGATGTTTTCAGAAACAGTACCTTTGACTTAACGATTGAATAAACAATGTTCTGAATCTTTAGTGAAATTATGTTTTCACAACAACACATCTTGACAGATTCTCATCATCAATTTGAGCGCATCTGATCCGAGATGTCAAAGTCGTCTGGCAATTATTGTTCGCCATTGTTGACAATCATTTCATCTTAACAATGCAATGCAGTCGGTCTGCATTTCATTGGAAAATGTTTCCAATGAATATTTCTTATAATATTTTAGTGATTTTGTTTGCATTTTTGTGATTTGACATTTCTGATAATGGAGTCACATCGCTTTGTTTAGTGTTCGTTATTCTTAAACTGGGATGAAATCGGATTATAACTGTAAAACGTATTTTCGTAATAAGCCCACAGGGAGGTAAAGTCAGCTATCAGCTATATTCAATTCGTCCCTTGAGTTCCAATGTGTTCTATGTGCCTACTGGCACATAGAACACATTGGAACTCAGTGGACGAATTACTCTCGATAAAAAAGAAAGAGTATCAATTATTATTAGTTGTTAATGATGAACATGATCGAATATACCCAAACCGACTTTGTAATATTTAATCCAACCGACATCTACATTTATCCAACCGACCTCTCCGAATTTTATCCTATACGTCCGCCACATTTTTACTGAGACCGGTATCGAAGAATTTATTACATTCCCATGCAGTCTCTCTTATGCAATACGGCGTGCAATACGGCTGTGCAATACGGAATTCCGTATTGCACACCAACCTGTTTCAACCGGGACTTTTTTTGTGCAATGCGACTGCATAAAGTTGACCGTTGATAGAAAAGAAAATTAGGTCAGTAGGTGCTTGGGTCATGTAATAAATACAAAACCGCATATATGTTTCAATGAGTCGTTTTGTATTCAATTCGTCAGATGTGCGTAGAAAGAAAACGTCTCGACCTTCGGTCTCGACGTTTTCTTCCTACGCACATCTGACTCATTGAATACAAAACGACTCATTGAAACATACATGTAGTTTTTGTCTATTTACGGACGGAAAGAAGAACGTGGACAGAATTATACCCAAACCGTCCTCTGCAATTTGACCCAAACCGCCCGCTATATTTAGTTTAAACAGTATTTATTGCCAAAAAAAAAAAAAACCATAACAGATACATTTCAAACATTAATGTGAATTCGGCAGTAAGCTGAAAGCTTATACAAGGCCGTTTCCACCAACACAAGATCACAAAGATACGTCGACGTTGACAATAGCAGGTATGAGTATCAAGTACAAACAAGTACAAACAGTGTTTATCTGCATTATACAAGCGTTTGAAAAGCGACAGTAACTAATCTTGTATGGAAACAGTCAGGGATGGGTTGAGCTGTAAGAAGAGTTGGAAAGTGCATGGTGGATGCATTCATTACGTAGAGTTATTCATTTGTGTCTAATGTCACTCACCTATGCGAAATGACTACGCGTGACGTAAGATAGAAATATAATCAAGGTAACTCCAATTATTTGCCACCCTATATTTAGCCCGAACCGTCCTCTGTGCAATTTGAACACATTAGGTCTATGTGTTAAACAAGAAGATTGATATGATTAATTTTAAATAAATCTTCTCGGAGCGATATTTATAAATATTATTTTACTACCAGATGTTGAGAAAATATCAATATTTGGTAATAAAATGATATTTATAAATTGTCGCTATGTAAGATATGAATAATTAACGTTCAATTTTGAATACTTGAAGAACAAAATGATATTTTTAAGTTTTAACACTTGCGGTTTGTTTCCATTTAGCGGCCGGTTGGGATCAAAAAGTAGCGGCCGGTTTGAGTAAAATTGTTGAGGACGGTTCTTCCATTTAGCGGCCGGTTGAGGTCAAAAAGTAGCGGCCGGTTTGAGTAAAATTGTTGAGGACGGTTCGGCCAGAGGACAGTTTGGGTGTGTCCCCATGGACATACCTTCATTAACACAAGGGGGACTGGACCTTTCGCCGAAAGTACATTTGCCGGAATGAAAATTGGACAGTTCGCCGAACATTTGGACTTGTTCGCCGAAAAAAAGCAGGATTTGTCCGCAGAAACTTTGAACACTTCGCCAAAAAAAAGACTATTCGACGGAAATATCAGACAGTTCGCCGAAATAATTTGTCTCTATTATGTTTTGTCCGGCGAAGTGGCCAAGGTTAATTCCTAGTGAGTTTTTTGCAAATTATAAAGAACAAAACACGTTATTTATTGTTCTTATGTCGAAATAACAACATTGCAAACATCACAAAACAGTAAAAGCACATCCGGTATTTTTATCATAAGATGTAAGAATTGTTTATCTTATGTTGAACAAGCCATGAGGGACTAAGGCTGGGAAAGCCATGAGGGACTAAGGCTGGGAAAGCCATGAGGGACTAAGGCTGGGAAAAGCGAAATGAATCGTGATCACAATACACCCCATAATATTATTATTATGATATCCACGTAAATGGCGAGAGGGGGACAAATCAGAGAGGTCTTTGGTTGGCCTGCGTGATAAAGAGAAGCCAGGTTTTGAAGAGTACCTTGATGGCACCTTTCGGGGGTCACTGTTGTTCAAGCTGAGGTCGCGATCCCTGGAGCTGAGGGGAAAAATTGGGAAAGACGGTGAAAGGGAGTGCCAGATGTGTAACTTGGACATGGTGGAGACCCTGGAACACTTTCTTCTAGAATGCCCAAAGTATCAGCCTAAAAGAATGAGATTCACTGGGAGTATAATGGGGAAGTGGGATGGGAGAATGAAGGACATGTGGTTAGGGGGAGACTCAAAGGAGAGGGTTAATATGCTAATCGGAGAGATTGGGAAGACTGGGACAAGGGATATCATCAAGCAGTTCGTCTCCGAGTGTTGGGAGGAGAGGAGAAGCGTGGGAATAGGGAGGCAGTTGGGAGTACAGGGGTAACCAAGGCCTTCTCGTCCGAGAACCGCGACAAATCAGCGGCTGGCCAAAGTGTTATTATATTATTATTACTATTACTTTGTTATTCAGTTTGACATTTGACTTTGAATAAGTATTTTTTTTTTTCAATGAAATGGGGTTTGGCAAACAGGCAATGCCTATATTAATGAATAAGCAGTTCATTCCTTCAGAAAATGAATTGCTTTTCTAGCTTGTTTTCCTTCTTTTCCTTTAATTTTCTCTTGCTTATTTCTTCGAGGTTACTCCCTCCACCTCCAACCAAACTCTCGTATAAAGCACCCTAAATTCAGTTTGTATACCATTGCGAAATGATCTTGTCTTTGAAAGTTACCAATCTTTGGGCATCATGCATTCGTGTGTATTACCACCCACATATTACATAATATATAGTCTTGAGTCTTATCGCGCCCGGATTGGTACATTCAATACTGTAGTTTATGCTCGCGGCCTGAAAAGAAGATTAACAAAACATCAGTCCCTTTGTGTTCTTGCATGTCTTCACATGTGGGCTATGCGTATTAAGGTTCAGGTCAGCCTTACTGTGGCATCAGCCCTCTTTCATCTTCTATTCAACAAATTTATCCCATACTGCCAGTGCAGTAATGATCTTTGTACGAATGTTGAAAGACCCAATCTCCCACCGACATTAAATATACCAGCTACAATGCCAACAACTTCAGCCACTATTATTTTATATATTTTTTTGACATTAGTATTGGCTGTGATTTTGTTACTGTCTGGGGACATTGAGTCAAACCCTGGACCAGGCTCTGTGAATACCGAAAATACCTTCGATGCATTAAAAATCTTTCATCTGAACATCCAAAGCCTGAAGCCTAAATTAGATATAATTCAATATGAATCTTTCTCAATGTTATCTTAGCATTTACTGAGACTTGGCTTCAATGCTCGGACCTAACATCAGAAATTATGATTCATGGCTTCCAAGAACCCGTACGGTTTAACCGTTTGTCGAGGGGAGGGGGGGGGGGGGGTCGCCGTCTACGTGAAGGACGGCTTGTGCTTTCGGCATAGAACTGATCTTGAGGTGAATGACATTGAGTGCATCTGGGCTGAAGTGTTCATGATCCATGGTAAGTCGCTGCTGCTAGGTGTATTTTACCGCCCACCCAATAGTCCCTCAGATGTTTGGGATAAAATTACGGCATCTATTGACAAAGCCAAAGATACCTTAATTTCAGATATAATTATTACTGGTGATTTCAACGACAACCAATATGGTTCTCCCAAGGGTCGCTTCCAGGAACTAAGTAATTATTTTAATCTTAGACAGCTCGTGGAAGAGCCAACATGCTTTACCGAATCATCTGCAACTCTGACCTATTTGCTGTTAGTAATACTGTACATGTACTCGAATGTGAAGCCCTAGAACCACTTGTACCTGACATGACTCGCTATCATTGTCCAATTTATATTGCCATTGAATTCAGGAAAGAAAAGCCTAACAACTTTAAGAGACGCATATGGTTGTATGAGGAGGGAAACTTTGACGGTTTTGAACACGGCATACAATGACGACTGGGAAAGACTGCTTGCTCATCCGTTCCCGGACACTATAGTATTCACCTTCACCGATCAATTACTCGAAACGGCATCTAATTTTATTCCCAACAACTGATAACCTCTAGGGCTAACCAGCCTAAATTGATGTATAATCAAATTCGGTTATTGATTAGGCAAAGAACACGATTATACCGCATAGCAAAGCGATCTGGTTAACTACACGACTGGGCGAGATATAAGCATAAACGAAATGACGTCGTATCAGCTGTTAGGAAAGCTAAATCTACATACATATCGAAAGTCCAATCAGAACGAGGTTGTTCGGAAACACTCTCGTCAGTGTGGTGGAAAACATTAAAACATTTATCTGTAAACATGTTCCTGGAATCCCGACTATAAGTCACCTAAACAAACTCTATTCAACCAATCTCGAAAAGGCGGAAGTGTTCAATGATTGCTTCTGTTCCATTTCGACATTGGATGACACTAATGCATCTTTGCCAGATTCACCATTGCCTGCCCTACAATCGCTTGACAAGATAACACTTGAAAGCAAGGAAGTGTACGAAGCAATCAAGGGTATCAAGGTATCGAAGGCGTCTGGTACATATCTTATAAGTCCGAGGCTTTTAAAAGAATGTAAGCACTCATTGTGTGACCCACTTACAGCCCTCTTCAATAGGTTATTAGATAACTGTTACTTTCCAAAGTTATGGAAAAAAGCCAATGTGACACCGGTGTTGAAAAAGAATCCGTCTAATATAGTTACTAACTATCGCCCAATATCTTTGCTTAGCTGTACTGGTAAACTATTTGAAAAATATATCTTCAAACGATTATGGCATTTTTTATGTGATGACAATATACTAAGCCAGTTTCACTCTGGTTTTACTCCAGGTAACTCTACGGTCCTACAACTGACAGACCTCTATGATGAATTTTGTCATGCTCTTGACGAGGGGAAAGAAGTAAGAGTCGTCTTTTGTTATGTTAGCAAGGCATTTGATAAAGTTTGGCATGTTGGTCTTATTCACAAGCTCGAGAAAATAGGAATACCTGGCGACTTACTTTGTTTCGTAAAATCCTATCTTTCTGATCGGTGCCAGCGCGTCCTTGTAGCCTCTGGGGCATCTCCTTGGAAACCAATAACGTCTGGTGTTCCACAGGGTTCGATCCTTGGTCCCCTGTTATTCCTGATTTACATCAACGATATTACTGAAAACCTACTTAGCAGTATACGTTTATTCGCAGGTGATACATCCTTTTATCTAAAAATAGAGAATCCTGACCAAGGTGCCATCATACTCAACTGCTTTCTAGCCACAATTGAACACTGGGCTAAAACTTGCCTCGTTGAATTCAACCCCCTTAAAACGGAATCCATGATCATATCACGTAAAAGTAACGTTCCGGTGCACCCACCTGTATATTCAAGCGGAACTCAACTCTCCGTGGTGAGTTGTTACAAGCATCTGGGATGTAATTTTTGAATAAAGGATGTACATGGAACGACCATATCGATCATGAGTGCGCTAAAGCCCGGACACGTATTGACATGCTCAGGGCCCATAAGTTTACACTTGACAGGAAAGTTCTTGAAAAGATATACTTCGCATTTGTCCGACCTCTTTTGGAATACGCTGACTCTGTCTGGGACAACTGCTCAGCAACTCAAGCTGCTGACCTGGAGAAAATACAAGTAGCTGCACCAAGAATAGTTACTGGTGCCACTGTGAGCTGCAGTAAAGACCTTCTCTACACAGAAACTCAATGGGATTTACTGGAAGAAAGACGCCGAAAGCACAAGCTTATCCAATTTTTTTAAGATGTATCACAAATTAACACTCCCTTATATCTCCAATAAGGTGCCACCAATTATTTCATCTATTACCCAAAGCCACAATCTCCGATTTCTATGTTCTGTATACTGTGTAGTGCGCTGGATCAGACATTTAAGGAGTAAATGTAGGGGAGGGCACAGAACTGCGAGGTTGGAGAGTAGCACTTTCCAAGAGTCGGATGTAGATTTATATACCATTCCTAGGACAAGACGAGAGAGAAGAAAATCTCATCTATATATTAATTGACTTTTGAACTTTATGTTTACAGACCTTTGTTTGCTTCACTATGTTGAACTCTAGGGTGTAATAAGGAGGTTGTGGTGGGTGGATGGATCATTCTACGGCCCAGTCAGATCTAGTTCAGGGCCCATTTGATACGACACTTGCAAATAATATTCTCGAAGATCTAATTGTTTTCATCTTTTTTTGCCGGAAAACTCTCGCGCCTGACCCCTCATTGGAACGAGCTCCGTTGAGGGGTCGTAAGCTATAGTTTTACGCAAAAAAAAAAAAAAAAAATGAAAACAGTAAAAAACAAAAAAAGATGATGAAAATTGGATGGTGATTTTTGAATAATGTGAGCGGTTTGGTTGTTAAGTTGAGTAAAAGGGTTAATATGATTGATCAAAGTTTATATTATTAATTATTTTTTATTATCCTAGGTATTATTCTTTTAATTCTAATGACAATGATTCACAGATTAAAACAGTTACTACGACAGATCTACATAGAACAACTAGAACACAGGTTTATCCAGTTTCTCCACGATATGCTTTTAAGATATTTTCAAGATACCACCCAACCTCAAGACAGGAATGATACAAATGTACATCTACAGGAGCCTAGGATAGATCAGAGAGAAGAAGAAACCATCCACAGAGATTAACATATAACCACTTTTAGTCTACATAATCCAATAAATTACTTTTCCTATGAAACAACAGTGCTCAAAATAACTTTTTTTTCTATACGTAGCAAAATGCTACACATTTCCAAAAAATGAATAGCATTTTGTAAAAATTGCATAGCTATTTTTGTATACCGGAGTTATGTCATGCTGTTTTGTATTGAATTCTAAGTAGATAGAATAGTTTCCATCCATTTCTGGGCATTTCCAAATGATCTGCAACACATGAAACATTTACTATGGTTTTTTTTAACTGAACTGCCTTTAAGGGTTGCATGGACTTGGATATTTTCAAATGACGTCGTGGTTGTTTAACAGAGTTCTCAAAATGGAAGTTGGGATTTTTAATTTGATGGGCTTGAAGTTATTTATAATGGACATTTTATGCAAAATGTTGTAAAAACAGGAAGAATTTAAACCAATAGAATTCATCTTACATATGAAGTTGATAATGATGCTTGATGGAGAGTTACTCTGAGTTATGCCTGGAATATTTCACAATTAGAAGTAAAGCATCAGTGAACTTGTTTTCGAATTTGTTTGCAAATTTTCATTTACATTTTGCGATACAAGATAATCAACTGCAGCCTAATAGGCTGCAGTTGATTATCTTGTATCGCAAAATGCTATACATAATTGAACATTGTGTAGCTTTTTGCAAGTTTTGCATAGCAAACAGCGACGCGACACCGCTTATTTTGAGCCCTGTGAAACAAGGCTATCAGGCTACTTACTAACATTGTCAAAATAAAACAACATATCCTATGGCTCTTCATTGGATAAAATTTGATTTCACCAATTCTCCTTTACAGAACTTACTCCATTGAAGTGTCGTAACAGATTGAGAAACTGACCGTATTTTACCCTTTAGTCTTAAGTACATTCTATACAGACTGAAATTATGAATACTTTTACAGTACGTAGGGAGTGTATTATCACTAAATCACCCACACAGTGAAGTGATCACCCAAACTATAACTGCAATTTATAGACTAAAATTTTGCTTGTGTTTGGTAACAAATTTGCAATTATTGTTTGGGTGATCATTCCACTCCGCGGGTGATTAGTTACAATCCACTCTCCACGTACTGTAGGTACGGATTTTTAGTGTTATATCTCAATACAGGTAATTAACAAGAAAATTAGTTGCAGCGGGGAGCAGCATTGTACGTGGGATTGACAATGTGGTTTGTGGTCCTGATAGTTCCAATCGAACAGTCTTGTGCTTCCCGGGGGCAAAGGTGGAGGACCTCAGGAAACAGGTAGATGGCATTGTGGCAGGTTCAGGACCGGAACCGGTAGTGGTGGTCCATGTGGAGACCAACAATATCAGGGAGAGAAGGTCAGTAAGTTTGGCGGAGTCGTATAGAGGCTTAGTCGGCAAACTGCTAAGTAGGAATGCAAGGGTAGTCGTATCCGGGGTCCTTTCTGTCCCTGGAGGTGGGGACGAACGGAACTCAAGGATTTTGGCGCTAAATGAAGAGTTGGAGGACTACTGTGTTGATATGGGAATACCCTTTATCGACCATTGGGATACGTTTTGGGGCAATGGAAGCATGTACGGGCGTGACGGGCTGCATCTTAGCAGGGTGGGGAAACGGGTATTGGGGGATAAATTCTACGGGTCGCAGAGACTTTTTTAGAGAGGAGCGGGGTGGGAGGTCAGAGGCAAGTATAACAAGAGTGGAAATAGGTGGGGTGAACAAGAGTGAGGGGGACAGAATAAGTTTACCAAGGCTAGCGTCAGAAAACAATGGGCCCAGTAGGCGGAAGCCAATGGACCTCGGTACACTGAAAGTGGGTTATAGCAACATCCAGGGTCTCCACCGGAAAGTAAGTAATAATAATAATAATAACACTTTGGCCAACCGCTGATTTGTCGCGGTTCTCGGACGAGAAGACCATGGTTACCCCTGTACTCCCAACTGCCTCCCTAATCCCACGCTTCTCCTCTCCTCCCAGCACTCGGAGACGAACTGCTTGATGATATCCCTTGTCCCATTCTTCCCAATCTCTCCGATTAGCATATTAACCCTCTCCTTTGAGTCTCCCCCTAACCACATGTCCTTCATTCTCCCATCCCACTTCCCCATTATACTCTCAGTGAATCTCATTCTTTTAGACTGATACTTTGGGCATTCTAGAAGAAAGTGTTCCAGGGTCTCCACCATGTCCAAGTTACACATCTGGCACTCCCTTTCACCGTCTTTCCCAATTTTTCCCCTCAGCTCCAGGGATCGCGACCTCAGCTTGAACAACAGTGACCCCCAAAGGTGCCATCAAGGTACTCTTCAAAACCTGGCTTCTCTTTCTCACGCAGGCCACCCAAAGACCTCTTTGATTTGACCCCCTCTCGACAATTACGGTTACAATCCTCCATGACCCTTTCTCTGACGATTTTTTTACCCTGGTTTGCCCCAACGTCCAGGTTCGAGATCTCCAATGAGTAGTTCTCTACTAGCTCCCTCACTTGGACCATCCACCCCGTTTTGATATTTGAGTTGAAAATTCTCAGGAACATTGCTTTACACCATCGGCTGTCGGGGAGATTTACCAAATAATTAAGATAACCGAGCTTCAACAGGTCTATCCTGTCCTTGATCCTCATCCACCCAAGCTCACCCCTGATTGCTTCTAGCGCTGCGGCATTACTCGACCCCGTTATCCATCGGCCTGCATCGTTCTGCAGGATTTCCAAGCTCTTTACGGTCGTCTGGTTTAGGGGTACCACTTCCGTACCGTATGTTATACTTGGAAGACCCACCATTCCCCAAATGGTTTTCCCCACGAAAACCTTATTGAAACTGTTTCTCCCTATAAGTTTAATTTGGTTAAGGATTCGCTTCCCCTTCAGAATCAATTTATTTGTGTGGTTCCGGTATATGCCTCTTCCTGTAATGTTTATATTTACCCCCAAATACTCGTAATCACCTGTCTCTCCCACACTGAGAAGTTTGCTGCTCCCTTTCGGAATGCAGAACTCACCCACTCTCCACCTTCGAGTGGGGTCCACTTTGCGGCCCACAGGTATAATTTTGCTCTTGCTTTCATTAAGTTCGAGTCTCCATTTGCTCCCATATTTCCCAACAATTCCCAGCATTTTCGTTAGCCCCTCTTCGCTTTCTGACACTAGAACCATATCGTCTGCACAAAATAGCCCTGGGATCTTCAAGTCCCCAACTGCTACCCCCTCCTCGCTACGCAGGAGTTCATCTCCTAAACCTTTGATGTACAATGCAAACAGGATCGGCGAAAGGATACACCCCTGTTTTAGGCCTATCTCCATAGGCACACGTTTCGTTGTAATGTTTCCCAGGCTAAGTTCACTCTGTACATCTTTATATAATGCTTTCATAATTCCAACAAACTCGCCTCCTAAGCCCATAGCCTCCAGCTTGCGCCACATACCTTCCCTCCATACTCTATCGTATGCCTTTTTGATATCCAAAAAGGCCATAAACATCTTTTTCTTTTTTGCTTTCGCGGATTCTATGATTTGGGATAGTGTGAAAAGATGGTCAGTAACTCTCCTTCCCTTCCTGAAGCCATTCTGGCTTTCTCCCCAAAAAACCCTTCTCCTCAATCACCTCCTCTAGTCTCCCATACAGGACTTTACAGAAAACCTTTCCAATGTTGCTACTGACAGAGATCCCCCGATAGTTATCCAAAACGTCTTTTTCCCCCTTTTTGTGAATAAATGTCACTTTACTTTCTCTTCACTCCTTTGGGACCTCTTGATTTTCTATGGCTAGATTGAATAGGGCAGGTAGGCTTTTCACGAGTTCCTCTCCCCCTTTTTTGATAAACTCGTTAGGAATTTCATCCACTCCTCCCGCTTTTCCATCTCTTAATTTTGATATCACCTTTCGCACCTCCTCCGTTTTAATTTCGCTGCACACGAAGCTCGATAGGTTTTCCTCGACCTGATTCAGACACGCTGGTGGGCTCCCCATGCCCCATCGCTTATCGTTTACCTTTTCCCAGTGCTTGACTAGTTCTGAAGCGACTTGATCTTGCTCGTCTGTAACTCTGCCATCTACTTTAATACTCTGTGGGTTACTTCCTGTGTTACGTTTATTCACCCATTTCCAAAATACGTTCGAACTCGACCCCCCTGTCGTTCCTATCGTCCTAATAAGACTGCTATTTCGTACTCTCCGATTATCGTCTTTAATCTTATTTACTTTATTTCGTGCTTGGTGGTATTCTTCCTTAGCAACTGTGGCCTCATTGCTTTCCGCCCCTTAAGTTTTCTACTTCTCCTGTATGCAGCACATTTAGCTTTTCTTCCCTTTATGGCCCTTTTCAGTTCTTCGTGTACTCTGTACCCAAGTTCCCGTGTTGGCACCCTGACCTTTCCTACACTTCCTTTCCTGCCTCCACCAGGCTCGCAACTATGACGCCGGCCATCTTCTGGACACTGCCCCTCTTGGGTACGGTTGCAAGCTTTGGTTTCAGTTTTTCATTGAACTTCGCCCAGTCAGCATCTTTTTTGAGTTCCCAAATCTCCTTAGAGCTTCCTTTGCTTTTTACTAGATTTTTGGCCCTGATCGTCTCTGTAATCAAGTTGTGATCACTATCCACCTCCATTTTACCCTCATCATTCACTTCTACCCCTATCACCTCCCTCCATAAATTAATATCTGTGAGGATGTAGTCGATTATTAATTTTCTGTCGTTCCTCTCCCAGGTCCATTTCCCCTTACACCTCGCGTCCCTGTTCAGAATCTTCAGACGGAGCTCGTTTGTGAAGTTTCCATCGAAAGTGTTAAAGATTACATCATTGCGATGGGGTGAGCCAGGCATTCTGTGACATAAATTCAGAACTGGCTGCAGGTGACACGATACACACGAAAGCTTGCCTCTGTTACCAGTGGGAGTTGCAAACATCGAGGAAAATCTCCACCAGCTGTCGGGTCTCCCCTCCCCGAGATATAAATTCGGGGAAAGAATGCTGGCTTCCGCATTCATTCATTCATAAGATTAACCCTTTACCTGACGAATCGCCCACATCCGCCCGCGTATTATGCAAATTCAGCAGTTGAAAAAATATTATTTTTCAAAATATTTCAACAAAACCATATCATGTGACCCCTCGTTGGAACGAGCTCGTTCCAACGAGGGGTCACATGATATGGTTTTGTTGAAATTTTTTGAAAACTTAAAAAAAATGTTATTTAAAATATTAAATTTTGATATCGTCTGATGGTTGGGTAAAGGGTTAACCACTGAAGCATCGATCGTTTTCACATACACGTCACCATTCGGAAAGGGTGATTTTTATCATATTTCTGAGCACCGAAAGAGCTTAACCTACAAATACACTGTCTACTTTATTTACTGCCAAATTACTGACCAAGAAGGATGTTTCAATTCTCAAAAATGTCTACAATTAACACCCAGAGTACAAGAAGGGAAAAGATAAAGGAAAATAGGAAGGAAGAGAGAGAGAGAGAGAAAGAGCAACTAGGAGGGGATCTTCAAATGAAAGCAAGGTAAGTAATCTTAGCAAAAGTTCAGATTCTGAGGGGGGGGGGGGGGCAAGAAAAACAGGATTTGGACGGGTTCTCTAACGCCTCGTTCTTGGATCAGTTGGAAAAACTTACTGCAGAAATTGCTGATCTAACAAAGGTAATCAAGGAGAAGGATGCAATGCTTGCTGATATGATTAGATCCAGAGCATCCCTAACTGAAGATGGGAGAGGTTCACTTCCAGGGCCACGGACGACAAAAGCACGTGGAAACTGAAAGTGACCCTTCATAGCCGCGAAATTAAACATAAATTTATGGCTAACGGGATTACCATAAACGGCCTGAGGCACGAATCAGAGGAGTAGTTTAAACAGTATTTATTTCAAAAGAATTTCCATGGTAATACATAGCTTACATTATCATTGGGTGTGGATTCGACAGTAAGCTGTTAGCTTATCTGTGGTCGTTTCCACTCATAGTAATTTTAACAGGTAGCAAACGAGAAGACAGTGAGACCAATTCCGTCTATCAAGAACGTGTACAATAAGATACCTGTTGACACAAATAATTCGCTAATAAAGAAAAATAGAAAATACTATAAAAAGATACAAATTGGTTAGATTTCCCTAACTGATATAGAGTAAGAAGATAGAAGTACAGTTCTTAGGAAGAGAAAGAGTAAGGAGCGCCTAGTCCGAACCGAACCACCTCCATGTTTGTACCTTGATACTGTAACAAGCGAATTCTAAATTTTAACGTTGTTGGACTATCATAAGAACATATACTCTAGTGAGGGAAATGCCCGGGAGTTAGTTTATCGTGGTACAATAATTCTGAGCATATTTTGGTGGATTTTCACAGTTAAACAATAGTAGCATAAACAGATTTCGGCGCCCGGATACCAAAGCGTTCCATGTCCCAGTGGTACATACAGCACTTTACTCTCTGGCGATGAATTATACTTTCATCGATCATTAGCGACAATCTTCGGGGACGGACCATGTATTATTCCCAGATGCGAGAAGCACTTTATTGCTTTATGCTTGCAAGTGGGAGTCCAAACATAGAGACGGTCAGATAATTCCAGTTAGCCCATGTCGGGCTTGCACTTGAGTTGTTGTTAGTTCAAGGCACAGTTGGAAGATAGGAAGTAATCTCCACCAGTCAACAGTGGCCTCCGCCCGGTCACGGTGATGTGGTATAGGTGCGATGTGTCCTAGCACCAAGACATTAGGAATGAACACCAGGTGGAACGCACGGCAATTATGAGGCAAAACAGAGGGCGGGTGTTGGGCTGCATAATGTGTGTATGAATATGCATTCAATCTGTATTATTATTCTTTTCCAGAAATATATTCATAGGGTTATAATAGTAGCACCACACTAACTATTCACTATGATCTGAGGGTCACCCAAAGCAGTTAACTAAATCTCGCAGAACTAAGAATGTACTTATGAACTGTTTTAAAAACTAAATAGTTTTCGTCATGAGTATACAATTCGGATCCATACAGTAATGTATTGCAGTCAGTTTGACTGGGAAGTAACCCTAGGGTCTCACTTCGTATACGGTCATAATTAGGGCATTTTAATAAAAAGTGTTCTGTTGTCTCTCGTTCACCGCATGAGCAATTCGGTGACTCTGCCAGGTGGTTAACAAAAAGATGCTCATTGAGACGACTACATCGAAGTCGTAACCTGCAGTGGTATACTTGAGCTTTACGGGACATTGATTTGACAAAGTAGGCTGGGGGACGAACAAGGTTATGGTTTAAGTATTTTCGAAATTCTGCAAGAGAGCAATTTTCTCTAACGTTAGGTGGAATTTCGTTCCAAGAATTCGTTGTGGATGGGGCAAAAGATCTTTGGTAGCATGCGGTTCGGCAATAAGGAACTCGTAGGTTAGTTGCGGTTCGAAGTTCGAAATTCTGGGTTATCGAAATAGGGGGTGGGACTAAACAGGAAATATATGGCGGGGAAATGTTATGGTACATTTTGAAGAACTGTATTAATTTGTGCTTCTGCCTTCTTGCTTGTAAAGTCTCCCACCCAGTTTCAACGTAGAGTGATGCCTTGCTCGCACTTAAAGTTGCACCCGTAACAATTCGATCACTCGCAATTTGGATTCGTTCAAGAGTTGTCATATTTGTTTCGTTGCAGTTATCCCAAACCGTGTCTGCATATTCCAACAAGGGCCTAACAAAAGCAAAGTATATCTTCTCGAGAATTTTCCGGTCTAAGATAAATTTATTTCGTCTCATAAGATCCAGACGTGACCATGCTTTTGAAGAAATATGTTTTATGTGTCTCATCCCACGAACAGTTTGAATTGAGAATGACACCCAAATGCTTGTGCTGCGTTACTTCTTTAATGGGAACATTTGCCATTACAAGGGGTGTCTGCTGTGCGGTATCTGTTCGGCGTGAAATTATCATAGTTTCGGTTTTAATGGGATTGAATTCTACCAACCACGTATGTGCCCAGTTTTCGATTGTAGTAAGATCATTGTTCAAAATAACAGCAGCCTGGTCAGGGTTTTCAATTATTAAATATAAGGTTGTGTCGTCTGCAAAAAGACGAATACTGCTGGTTAGACCTAGGGTTATATCGTTAATATAAATAAGAAACAACAGTGGGCCAAGAATAGATCCTTGAGGAACCCCCGACGTCACAGGTTTCCAAGAGGACTCCTCGGAGTTGACCACCATTCTTTGCATCCGATCACAAAGATATGATGCAAAGAAGTCGAGAAGTTCGCCGGTTACTCCAATTTGTTCCAGTTTGAAGGTTAGACCTTTGTGCGAGACTTTGTCAAAAGCTTTACTGACGTCGCAAAATACCACCCTCACATCTTTACCTTCATCAAGTGCACGGCAAAATGTGTCATAGATATCCGTAAGCTGCAGTACAGTTGAGTAACATGGAGTAAACCCAGACTGAAATGGACTTAGTATTTTATTTTCGTCTAAAAAGGACCACAGTTTTTTGAAGATACACCGTTCGAACACTTTTCCGAGACAGCTCAGCAATGAGATCGGTCGATAGTTTGATAAAAGATTTGCAGGGTTTTTTTAGGAACCGGTATCACGTTTGCCTTCTTCCACAGTTCAGGAAATTTGGGGTGGCTCAATGAGATATTGAAAAGGTTGGCGAGAGGCTGGGCTACGGATGTGGAACACTCTTTGAGAAGACGCGGACTGATTAGGTCCGGACCTGTTGCCTTCGATACTTTCAGTAACTTCAGTGCGGAGCGCACATCATGTTGGTCAAGTTCTATAGTACTGAGTTTTGGACTTTCTGGAAATGGCATCGATGGAAGGCACGCGTGACTATCGTCAATAGTTGCTATGCTACAAAAATAATCGTTAAACGCTTCCGCCTTGTCTTTGTCAGGACAGATTATCCTATCCCGGTAATTAATATTCGGAATTTCAGTTTTCCTGTTCCCTAAAAACATCTTGAGGGTCTTCCACCACAGGGAAGAATTAGTATGAGAGCTATCTAGAGTGGCCTGCATTCTGTTATAGTAATTGTTGTTTGCATTTCTTATGGCTGAAACAACTTGATTTCTTTTGGAACGATATTTCTCCCAAGCCTCGGGTCGACCTTTCGACTTGGCAGTACGGTAAAGGCGTTTTCGTTGGCGAATCAGATGCCTAACTTCGTTGTGCATCCACTTTGGGTCGTTTATCCTAATTGTTGTGATTTTATTGGGAATAAACTTAGAAGCTAATTCAAGAACGGTGGAAGTAAACTTGTTAACCATATTATCTACGTTTGTATGTGAGAAAACGGTATCCCAGTCATTGTTTACCAATGCATTATTCAACCCATTATAATCGCCCTCGTTATATAACCATACCCGACGTTTGAAACTCCTAACAGTCGTTTTCTTAAAGTCAACCGCGATACACACAGGACAGTGATACCTGGTTAAATCTGGTAAAAATGGATCAGCTACTTCAGTTGATAGCACATTGATGGAACCGCTAACTGCAATCAGGTCGAACAATGTCGCTGACGTCTCCGTGAAAAACGTTGGTTCTGATACAGCCGGTTTAAGGTTAAAATAGTCAGCAACGTCACTAAATTTTCCCCTTCTCTGAGAGAGTAGATTATCGTTAAAATCACCAGTAATAAAGAGGACCGAGATTCCAGAGTCTTTCGCTTTCTCAATAGAGGCAGAGATCATTTCCCAGACTTCATTATCACCATTCGGAGGTCGGTAGAAGATACCAAGTAGAAACGAGCCACTGGGAGTGTATATTTCGACCCATAAGCATTCAAGCGCAGCCAGTCCGAGATCTGGTAAGCAGAGGAGTATAGATCTACCCTTCCTCCGGTCCAATGCCATAAGTGTCAGAAGTTTGGGCACGTTGCAAATAAATGCAGGGGGACACTGACCTGCATGAAATGTGGTGGAAATCACTTCACAAAAGCGTGCAAGTCTGATTACCCCTCCTGCCCTAACTGCAAGGGAAGCCACACAAGTAGTTATCGTGGATGTCCTCATTTTAAAAAAGTAAAAACAAATATTGAACTAAAAAAGTTAAATCTGACAAAACCCGCCAATGCATCCTCTCCCCACACAATATGCTCCCTTGTCGCCGGGGTTCTCTACTCCGTGTTAAACAAACACGTGAACACCAATCTGATTGACATCTGTCAAGACGTAAGCCGTTCGGCGTCTCGCCTATTTAAAATCCAAATATCGGAAACACTTATCAAAGCCGCAATTAACACCAATTAAACCGTCGCCAACCTAACTCCATCTAATTGAACAACGCGATTTATTCCAAACCATAACATGGATAAACTACAAATAGCCGTGTGGAACGCTGGAAGCGTGAATAACAAAAAACTTCAAATGAGCCGATATTTCGAAATTAAAGATGTTATCTGTATCTGCGAGAGTTGGCTACATCCCAATAAAAATTTTTCTTCAAGTGGATTCAGGATTATTAGAAGAGACCGACAGCTTACAAAAGGCGGTGGTGTTGCTCTTCTAATAAAGCGGAACATCAAAACTAAAACCCATAAAAACTGATCACCTCGATGCTGAGGTGATTGCAACTGAAATAACAGTTGATAATAAAAACATCGCGATTGTTTGTTATTACAATGACCCAAGCAAGACGGTTTCTGACACCGTCTTTGAATTCTTTATGAGGAAATACAAACACTGCATCTTCCTCGGCGACTTCAATGCCAAACACCCATACTTTGGCTGCAATAAAACCAGCCCGAACGGTGAAGCCCTCCTCGATATCACCACAAAACATAACCTACACGTGGCTATGAACGACAACTCAGCAACTTACATCAGTAGCAACCCACTATTCCTATCCGAAATCCTTGATTTAATAATCGCCAGCGACTCCACTGGGTCGGCGATGATGACCTAGGCAGCGACTGCCTCCCGGTCCATGCCTCAATAAAACTAGGCAATGACACCATCAGGTACCCCCCCCCCCCCCCCATCCTCCGCAGGATTTTAGAAAAATCAATTGGAACCTCTACCGCGACATCATCAATGCCAAACTTACAAACAGCTCCCATCAAGTGCGACTCAGCTCGAAGCCCAGTGCGAGGGCATAGAAAAAATCATCAACTCAACCGTAAACGATATATGCCCAAAAGAAGAAGAAGTGCGCCCCTGGAGAAACACTATCTCGGGCGATTAAAAAGCCCTCCAAGCTGAAAAACTAGCCAGTTGGGAAACGGCGTCAGCCAACCTAAACGGGGTCAAGGATGCTAAACAATTCTGGGAGTCTTTCAAAACCCTAACTGAGTAAAAAAACAAAAACAGTAAAGCTGCAGCCAAACCCCTCAAAAAGGGAGATGGCACCTTCGCGCGCACGGACGAAGACAAGGCTGACACTTTTGCAGACCTCCTTAGAAAAACGCATCGCCCGTATCAAGGTCCGGGCAACGATGACGCCATCATAAACGTCACTGATGACTTCATCAATGAACACCCGGACATCTACCGTGACTCTAAATTCGATAACGAGCCAGAAGATGGGGATGACGATGACCTCGTCACCCCCATCACCAATGACGAAATCATCAACATCATAAAAAATGTAGAAATTCTTCCTGGATGAAGTGAGTTACAAAATTCTAAAACAATGCCCAAACTCCCTAATCGACAAACTCAATAAACTGTTCAATCTCTGCGATCCGGTCGGTTACCGCCCAATCAGCCTCCTCAGTTGCATTGGTAAGGTATTTAAACGAATCCTTACCAATCGACTGAGGGGGCACCTCGAAGACAACGAGTTTTTCAATAAATGGCAAAGAGCGTATAGAAACCGCAAAGAAGGCATCGAGCATGTCTACCACCTAGTCACCCAAATGAAAACCGCGATTGGCAATCAACAAATAGGCGCAACTGTTCTGCTAGACGTCGAAAAAGCACGGACGATTAGGGCCTCTGGGACTCTAATAGCACGGCCTTTCTACTCCAAAAACCTCTGCAACGCGCTGTCGACGACGTAGAACACTGGTGTGCCAAATGGAGAATAAAACTGAACGCCAATAAAACCCAACGAATCACCTTTACCCGCAAAACAAAGAACCGTGACTTTGACCTCAAGCTAATGGATAAAGTCCTCCCAGAATGCAAAGAGGTGAAATTCCTTGACATCACCATCGTTACCTCAGTTATCTAAAATGTTAAAGGGAACTTCCTGGGGAGCCAATTAATCTACCCTACTCGAACTATACAAAGCCTTCGTGCGCCCGATACTCGAACATGGGGCCATCACCCTAACTGAGCTCAATCAAACAAATATGGGGAAACTACAGAAGGTCCAAAATCACGCGCTTAGGGTCGTCCTCCGTGAACCATGGGATACACCTATCAAAACACTCCATGATAGAGCCGAAATCCCCACTATAAAAGACCGCCTTGCCTCCCTAGCCGCGAAAAATCACGATCGGTTAGTTGACAGCCAACTAATATCCGAACTACAGGCAATCTGTAAAAGCAGACAAAAACCCCAAAACGCCGCTACTTAAGGGAATTACTAACTAGGACTTATAACTGAGGGCAAGACAGGAAAGAAACACCTCTGAGTGTGGCTCTGTGTGTAAGCATGTTCTTCGCTACCTCAATTATCTAAAATACGCCGATCATAAAACTAGGACCTTAAACGAGGACAAGACAGGAAAGTAACACCCCTGGGTGTGGCTCTGTGTGTAAGCCTGTTCTTCGACTCAAAACAAAATAGGGAACGAGAAGATGAACTAACAGGCAGATTAACAGCTCAGCTGTGGCCTTCTACCAATAAGGGCTGCCTTCACTGACTCAACTAAAATCACAACACATTTAAAGACTGTATAAAACTAAAACTGCCCGAGAAAAACTAGGGAACGAGAAGGTGAGCTTACAGGCAGATTAACAGTTTACCTGTGGCCTTCTATCAGAAAGGGCTGCCTTCACCGACTCAACTAAAATTATATCACGTTTAAATACTGTATGAAACTAAACATGCTCGAGAATAAATAGGGAACGAGAAGGTGAGCTTACAGGCAGGTTAACAGCTTAACTGCGGCCTTCTACCAGAAAGGCTTGCCTTCACCGACTCAGCTAAAATTATATCATAAGCCTATTCAATGACGGCAGTAAATTAAATGTGCTATTTCTATTTTTTATTTTATTTCAGTTTACATATTCTAATGAAAACTAATTCTGCCTTCTTCTATTAAGCAGGCACACAGAAGATGCTTTTTGATCAGCACCACAATAACCGCTATGGAAACTATAACCGTTATGGAAATTGCAACCCCCATGGGTCCAGAATATCCTCCACTCCATCCCTAGAAGTGGTCGGCCACTTCAAGGGAGGCGAGCGTTGATCCTGCGTCCCGCCTCTGCCCCTTTTCTTAAAGCGTCCACACTGCGTATTTTCTGTCCGACCCAAATAGGATTATAATGCAGGCCTGCCCCCGAACCAGGAAAGTTTGGGTCTTCTTCTGGTGGTCCCCGAAAGGGGTTGTTGTTGTTCTCTTCCTAGACGTCCTACCACACAATCCGAGACAGCCTGAGGCAGATTATACTTGCCAGTGGTGGCCATCATTCGAAATCACCTCCTAAGTGGCAGACTATACTTGCCTGAAAATCTAAGACTACTGCATCCTCGGGGAGAGGTAGTACCTTTGTGAGAGGACCCAACCTCCCACACTGGTCCTCACCCGAGGGTTCAACCTTCACCAATCAACGAAGCCATCCACCCGCCACGCCGCAACCGCAGACACCTGCCGAGTACCTGAACCCTTCCCTCGTTCAACACGCCTCGACATGAGAAAACGAACCATATACAGTCACTGAGGGTCGAAAGGGGCTTACTCCCCAAACCGTCCCTGAAAGCCTTCGGCGCGTGAAACCATTCCGTCCGGCTTCCCCATCCACATGTCACTGGTCATCACGCGGTCGTATTTTGGGCATTCTATACTTAGAGACAGTAATAAAGAAGTCTTTCTATTCTATTTGAACTGTGTCTTGTCAATCAATTAATTCCCCAATCCATATTAACAGTCAATAGTGATGGAAATTATCTCATTCGGCAGATTAGATAATAGAGGTTAATAGGTTGTAAAATTGAAAAATACTGATAAATTAACACCTCTTAATATCCTCTATTATTTATACTGGCGGATGAGATAATCCCCTTCACTATTGACTGTTAATGTAGGAGGCCGAAACGTCCAGGGCAGAACCGTCCTGAGGCCGAAACGTCCCAATACCAAGATAAGCAGCTACTTGTTTTTAATTGAATGAGATGTTTTCATAAACAGTACCTTTGACTTAACGAATGAATGAACAATGTTCTGAATCTTTAGTGAAATTATGTTTTCACAACAACACATCTTGACAGATTCTCATCATCAATTTGAGCGCATCTGATCCGAGATGTCAAAGTCGTCTGGCAATTATTCTTCGCCATTGTTGACAATCATTTCATCTTAACAATGCAATGCAGTCGGTCTGCATTTCATTGGAAAATGTTTCGAATTAATTTTTCTAATAATATTTTAGTGATTGTTTTTTTGCATTCTTGTGATTTGACATTTCTGATAATGGAGTCACTTCGCTTTGTTTAGTGTCCGTTATTCTTAAACTGGGATGAAATCGGATTATAACTGTAAAACGTGTTTTCGTTAAAGCCCACAGGGAGGTAAAGTCAGCTATCAGCTATATTCAATTCGTCCCCTGAGTTCCAATGTGTTCTATGTGCCTTCTGGCACATAGAACACATTGGAACTCAGTGGACGAATTACTCTCGATAAAAAAGAAACAGTATCAATTATTATTAGTTGTTTATGATGAACATGATCGAATACACCCAAACCGACTTTGTAACCTTTAATCCAACCGACATCTACATTTATCCAACCGACCTCTCCGAATTTTATCCTATACGTCCGCCACATTTTTACTGAGACCGGTATCGAAGAATTTATTACATTCCCATGCAGTCTCTCTTATGCAATACGGCGTGCAATACGGCTGTGCAATACGGAATTCCGTATTGCACACCAACCTGTTTCAACCGGGACTTTTTTTGTGCAATGCGACTGCATAAAGTTGACCGTTGATAGAAAAGAAAATTAGGTCAGTAGGCGCTTGGGTCATGTAATAAATACAAAACCACATATATGTTTCAATGAGTCGTTTTGTATTCAATTCGTCAGATGTGCGTAGAAAGAAAACGTCTCGACCTTCGGTCTCGACGTTTTCTTCCTACGCACATCTGACTCATTGAATACAAAACGACTCATTGAAACATACATGTAGTTTTTGTCTATTTACGGACGGAAAGAAGAACGTGGACAGAATTATACCCAAACCGTCCTCTGCAATTTGACCCAAACCGCCCGCTATATTTAGTTTAAACAGTATTTATTGCAAAAAAAACCAAACCATAACAGAAACATTTCAAACATTAATGTGATTTCGGCAGTAAGCTGAAAGCTTATACAAGGCCGTTTCCACCAACACAAGATCACAAAGATACGTCGACGTTGACAATAGCAGGTATGAGTATCAAGTACAAACAAGTACAAACAGTGTTTATCAGCATTATACAAGCGTTTGAAAAGCGACAGTAACTAATCTTGTATGGAAACAGTCAGGGATGGGTTGAGCTGCAAGAAGAGTTGGAAAGTGCATGGTGGATGCATTCATTACGTAGAGTTATTTATTTGTGTCTAATGTCACTCACCTATGCGAAATGACTACGCGTGACGTAAGATAGAAATATAATCAAGGTAACTCCAATTATTTGCCACCCTATATTTAGCCCGAACCGTCCTCTGTGCAATTTGAACACATTAGGTCTATGTGTTAAACAAGAAGATTGATATGATTAATTTTAAATAAGTCTTCTCGGAGCGATATTTATAAATATTATTTTACTACCAGATGTTGAGAAAATATCAATATTTGGTAATAAAATGATGTTTATAAATTGTCGCTATGTAAGATATGAATAATTAACGTTCAATTTTGAATACTTGAAGAACAAAATGATATTTTTAAGTTTTAACACTTGCGGTTTGCTTCCATTTAGCGGCAGGTTGGGATCAAAAAGTAGCGGCCGGTTTGAGTAAAATTGTTGAGGACGGTTCTTCCATTTAGCGGCCGGTTGAGGTCAAAAAGTAGCGGCCGGTTTGAGTAAAATTGTTGAGGACGGTTCGGCCAGAGGACGGTTTGGGTGTGACCCCATGGACATACCTTCATTAACACAAGGGGGGACTGGTCCTTTCGCCGAAAGTACATTTGCCGGAATGAAAATTGGACAGTTCGCTGAACATTTGGACATGTTCGCCGAAAAGAAGCAGGATTTGTCCGCAGAAACTTTGAACACTTCGCCAAAAAAAAAAGACTATTCGACGGAAATATCAGACAGTTCGCCGAAATAATTTGTCTCTATTATGTTTTGTCCGGCGAAGTGGCCAAGGTTAATTCCTAGTGAGTTTTTTGCAAATTATAAAGAACAAAACACGTTATTTATTGTTCTTATGTCGAAATAACATCATTGCAAACATCACAAAACAGTAAAAGCACATCTGGTATTTTTATCATAAGATGTAAGAATTGTTTATCTTATGTTGAACAAGCCATGAGGGACTAAGGCTGGGGAAAGCCATGAGGGTCTAAGGCTGGGGAAAGCCATGAGGGTCTAAGGCTGGGAAAAGCCAAATGAATCGTGATCACAATACACCCCATAATATTATTATTATGATATCCACTATTCCTTTGTTATTCAGTTTGACATTTGACTTTGAATAAGTAGTTTTTTTTTTTAAACAATATTTTTATTTCCTCAATGAAACGGGGTTTGGCGAACAGGCAATGCCTATATTAATGAATAAGCAGTTCATTACTTCAGAAAATGAATTGCTTTTCTAGCTTGTTTTCCTTATTTTTCTTTACTATTTTCTCTTGCTTATTTCTTCGAGGTTACTCCCTCCACCTCCAACCAAACTCTCGTATAAAGCACCCTAAATTCAGTTTGTACACTCTAAATCGGTTGGGTTAAAAATCAACCCAAATCGACTGGGTTGAGTGAATATGAACCCAATTTGGGTTCATATTCACTCAACCCAGTCGATTTGGGTTGATTTTTAACCCAACCGAATTTAGAGTGTACCATTGCGAAATGATCTTGTCTTTGAAAGTTACCGATCATGCATTCGTGTGTATTACCACCCACATATTACATAATATATAGTCTTGAGTCTTACCGCGCCCGGATTGGTACATTCAATACTGTAGTTTATGCTCGCGGCCTGAAAAGAAGACTAACAAAACATCAGTCCCTTTGTGCTCTTGCATGTCTTCACATGTGGGCTATGCGTATTAAGGTTCAGGTCAGCCTTACTGTGACATCAGCCCTCTTTCATCTTCTATTCAACAAATTTATCCCATACTGCCAGTGCAGTAATGATCTTTGTACGAATGTTGAAAGACCCAATCTCCAACCGACATTAAATATACCAGCTACAATGCCAACAACTTTAGTCATCTGTTATTTTATATATTTTTTGACATTAGTATTGGCTGTGATTTTGTTACTGCCTGGGGGCATTGAATCAAACCCTGGACCAGGCTCTGCGAATACAGAAAATACCTTCGATGCATTAAAAATCTTTCATCTGAACATCCAAAGCCTGAAGCCTAAATTAGATATAATTCAATATGAATCATTCTCATATGTTATCTTAGCATTTACTGAGACTTGGCTTCATTGCTCGGACCTAACACCAGGTATTATGATCGATGGCTTCCAAGAACCCGTACGGTTTAACCGTTTGTCGAGGGGAGGGGGGGGGGGGGGGTCGCCTTCTACGTGAAGGACGGCTTGTGCTTTCGGCATAGAACTGATCTTGAGGTGAATGACATTGAGTGCATCTGGACTGAAGTGTTCATGACCCATGGTAAGTCGCTGCTGCTAGGTGTATTTTACCGCCCACCCAATAGTCCCTCAGATGTTTGGGATAAAATTACGGCATCTATTGACAAAGCCAAAGATACCTTAATTTCAGATATAATTATTACTGGTGATTTCAACGACAACCAATATGGTTCTCCCAAGGGTCGCTTCCAGGAACTAAGTAATTATTTTAATTTTAGACAGCTTGTGGAAGAGCCAACATGCTTTACCGAATCATCTGCAACTCTGATTGACCTATTTGCTGTTAGTAATACTGTACATGTACTCGAATGTGAAGCCCTAGAACCACTTGTACCTGACATGACTCGCTATCATTGTCCAATTTATATTGCCATTGAATTCAGGAAAGAAAAGCCTAAAAACTTTAAGAGACGCATATGGTTGTATGCAGAGGGAAACTTTGACGGTTTGAACACGGCATACAATGACGACTGGGAAAGACTGCTTGCTCATTCGTGCTCGGACACTATAGTATCCACCTTCACCGATCAATTACTCGAAACGGCATCTAAATTTATTCCCAACAAACTGATAACTCTAGGGCTAACCAGCTTAAATGGATGCATAATCAAATTCGGTTATTGATTAGGCAAAGAACACGATTATACCGTAGAGCAAAGCGCTCTGGTCAACTGCACGACTGGGCGAGATATAAGCATAAACGAAATGACGTCGTATCAGCTGTTAGGAAAGCTAAATCTACATACATATCGAAAATCCAATCAGAACTAAGTTGTTCGGGAACACCCTCGTCAGTGTGGTGGAAAACATTAAAAACATTTATCTGTAAACATGTCCCTGGAATCCCGACTATAAGTCACTTAAACAAACTCTATTCAACCAATCTCGAAAAGGCGGAAGTGTTCAATGATTACTTCTGTTCCATTTCGACATTGGATGATACTAATGCATCCTTGCCAGTTTCACCCCTGCCTGCCCTACAATCGCTTGACAAGATAACACTTGAAAGCAAGGAAGTGTACGAAGCAATCAAGAGTATCAAGGTATCGAAGGCGTCTAGTACAGATCTTATAAGTCCGAGGCTTTTAAAAGAATGTAAGCACTCATTGTGTGACCCACTTACAGCCCTCTTCAATAGGTTATTAGATAACTGTTACTTTCCAAAGTTATGGAAAAAAGCCAATGTGACACCGGTGTTGAAAAAGAATCCGTCTAATATAGTTACTAACTATCGCCCAATATCTTTGCTTAGCTGTACTGGTAAACTATTTGAAAAAATGTATCTTCAAACGATTATGGCATTTTTTATGTGATAACAATATACTAAGCCAGTTTCAGTCTGGTTTTACTCCAGGTGACTCTACGGTCCTACAACTGACAGACCTCTATGATGCTCATGGCGAAGGAAAAGAAGTAAGAGTTGTCTTTTGTGATGTTAGCAAGGCATTTGATAAAGTTTGGCATGTTGGTCTTATTCACAAGCTCGAGAGAATAGGAATATCTGGCGACTTACTTTGTTTCGTAAAATCCTACCTTTCTGATCGGTGCCAGCGCGTCATTGTAGCCTCTGAGGCATCTCCCTGGAAACCAATAACGTCTGGTGTTCCACAGGGTTCGATCCTTGGTCCCCTGTTATTCCTGATTTACATCGACGATATTACTGAAAACCTACTTAGCAGTATACGTTTATTCGCAGATGATACACCCTTTTATCTTATAATTGAGAATCCTGACCAAGGTGCCATCATACTCAACCGCTTTCTAGCCACAATTGAACACTGGGCTAAAACTTGGCACGTTGAGTTCAATCCCCTTAAAACGGAATCCATGATCATATCACGTAAAAGTAACGTTCCGGTGCACCCACCTATATATTTAAGCGGAACACCCAAATCTCCGAGGTGAGTAGTCACAAGCATCTGGGTGTAATTTTGAATACAGGTTGTACATGGCACGACCATATCGATCATGTGTGCGCTAAAGCCTGGACACGTATTGACATGCTCAGGGCCCATAAGTTTACACTTGACAGGAAAGTTCTTGAAAAGATATACTTCGCATTTGTCCGACCTCTTTTGGAATACGCTGACTCTGTCTGGGACAACTGCTCAGCAACTCAAGCTGCTGACCTGGAGAAAATACAAGTAGCTGCATCAAGAATAGTTACTGGTGCCACTGTGAGCTGCAGTAAAGACCTTCTCTACACAGAAACTCAATGGGATTTACTGGAAGAAAGACGCCGAAAGCACAAGCTTATCCAATTTTTTAAGATGTATCACAAATTAACACCCCCTTATATCTCCAATAAGGTGCCACCAATTATTTCATCTATTACCCAAAGCCA
This sequence comes from Pictodentalium vernedei, assembly GCA_031216915.1. NCBI lineage: Eukaryota > Metazoa > Mollusca > Scaphopoda > Dentaliida > Dentaliidae > Pictodentalium > Pictodentalium vernedei. The sequence goes on from CM062295.1 coordinate 777,056,939, forward strand.
CAATCTCCGATTTCTATGTTCTGTATACTGTTTTAGTGCGCTGGATCAGACATTTAAGGAGTAAATGTAGGGGAGGGCACAGAACTGCGAGGTTGGACAGTAGCACTTTCCAGGAGACGAATGTAGATTTATATACCATTCCTAGGACAAGACAAGAGAGAAGAAAATCTCATCTATATATTAATTGACTTTTGAACTTTATGTTTACAGACCTTTGTTTGCTTCACTATGTTGAACTCTAGGGTGTAATAAGGAGGTTGTGGTGGGTGGATGGATCATTCTACGGCCCAGTCAGATCTAGTTCAGGGCCCATTTGATACGACACTTGCAAATAATATTCTCGAAGATCTAATTGTTTTCATTTTTTTGGCGGAAAACTCTCGCGCCTGACCCCTCATTGGAACGAGCTCCGTTGAGGGGTCGTAAGCTATAGTTTTACGCAAAAAAAAAAAAAAGTGAAAACCGTAAAAAACAAAAAAAGATGATGAAAATTAGATGGTGATTTCTGAATAATGTGGGTGGTTTGGTCGTTAAGTTGAGTAAAAGGGGTAATATGATTGAGCAAAGTTTATATTATTGATTATTTTTTTTATTATCCTAGGTATTATTCTTTTAATTCTAATGACAATGATTTACCGATTAAAACAGTTACTACGACAAATCTACATAGAACAACTAGAACAGAGGTTTATCCAGTTTCTCCACGATATGCTTTTAATATATTTTCAAGATACCACCCAACCTCAAGACAGGAATGATACAAATGTACATCTACAGGAGCCTAGGATAGATCAGAGAGAGAAGAAACCATCCACAGAGATTAACATATATCCACTTTTAGTCTACATAATCCAATAAATCACTTTTCCTATGAAACAACAGTGCTCAAAATAACTTTTTTTCTATGCGTAGCAAAATGCTACACATTTCCAAAAAATGAATAGCATTTTGTAAAAATTGCATAGCTATTTTTGTATACCGGAGTTATGTTATGCTGTTTTGTATTGAATTCTTCTAAGTATATAGAATAGTTTCCATCCATTTCTGGGCATTTCCAAATGATCTGCAACATATGAAACATTTACTATGTATTTTTTAACTGAACTGCCTTTAAGGGTTGCATGGACTTGGATATTTTCAAATGATGTCGTGGTTGTTTAACAGAGTTCTCAAAATGGAAGTTGGGATTTTTAATTTGATGGGCTTGAAGTTATTTTTAATGGACATTTTGTGCAAAATGTTGTAAAAACAGGAAGAATTTAAACCAATAGAATTCATCTTACATATGAAGTTGCTAATGATGCTTGATGGAGAGTTAATCTGAGTTATGCCTGGAATATTTCACAATCAGAAGTAAAGCATCAGTGAACTTGTTTTCAAATTTGTTTGCAAATTTTCATTTACATTTTGCGATACAAGATAATCAACTGCAGCCTAATAGGCTGCAGTTGATTATCTTGTATCGCAAAATGCTATACATAATTGAACAATGTGTAGCTTTTTGCAAGTTTTGCATAGCAAAAAGCGACGCGACACCGCTTATTTTGAGCCCTGTGAAACAAGGCTATCAGGCTACTTACTAACATTGTCAAAATAAAACAACATATCCTATGGCTCTTCACTGGATTAAATTTGATTTCACCAATTCTCCTTTACAGAACTTACTCCATTGAAGTGTCGTAACAGATTGAGAAACTGACCGTATTTTACCATTTACTCTTAAGTAAATTCTATACAGACTCAAATTATGAATACTTTTAAAGTACGTGGGGAGTGAATCATCACTAAATCACCCACAGAGTGAAGTGATCACCCAAACTATAACTGCAATTTATAGACTAAAATCTTGCTTGTGTTTGGTAACAAATTTGCAATTATTGTTTGGGTGATCATTCCACTCCGCGGGTGATTAGTTACAATCCACTCTCCACGTACTGTAGGTAGGGATTTTTAGTGTTATATCTCAATACAGGTAATTAACAAGAAAATTAGTTTAGTTCCAATCGAACAGTCTTGTGCTTTCCGGGGGCGAAGGTGGAGGATCTCAGGGACCGGGTAGATGACATTGTGGCAGGTTCAGGACCGGAACCGGTGGTGGTGGTCCATGTGGCGACCAACAATATCGGGGAGAGAAGGTCAGTAAGTTTGATGGAGTCGTATAGAGGCTTAGTCGGCAAACTGCTAAGTAGGAATGCCAGGATAGTCATATCCGGGGTCCTTCCTGTCCTTGGAGGTGGGGACGAACAGAACTCAAGGATTTTGGCGCTAAATGAAGAGTTGGAGGACTACTGTGTTGAAGAGTGGACATAGGTGGGGTGAACAAGAGTGAGGGGGGCAGAATAAGTTTACCAAGGCCAGCGCCAGAAAACAACGGGCTCAATAGGCTGAAGCCAATGAACCTCGGTACCCTGAAAGTGGGTTATAGCAACATCCAGGGTATCCACCGGAAAGTAAGTGAAATTGCTACATTGATCGAGGCAGAGGTGTTTGATGTCATGGGCTTAAGTCAGACGTGGGTAAGACACGTGGAACGGGTAGACCAAGTAAGTGGGTGTTTGCGGATAGGTGTAGGGCGAACAAAAGGCCAGAATAGGGGGGGGGGGGTAGGCATGTACATTAAAGAGGATTTAAAACCGTCGCTGATCACAGATCTGGAAGAATTCACCTCGGCTGAGGAATCAAAAGAAATTGGACGGGTAAAGATCAGTCTGAGAAACAAAAGTATTGCCCTTGGGATTGTGTACTGTGCGGTGGAGGGAAGTAAACCCGAGTGGAATGACTCGATATACTCAAAACACTAAGGTCCAATATCACTGAACTAGAAAACAGGGGGCTCGGTATAATTCTGATGGGTGACTTTAATGGACACATAGGTGATAAGGAAGAAGGCATAGAGGGTGGGGACAAGAAAGTCAACAGAAATGGAAGGAAGCTGTTGAACTTCACAAATGAGCTCGGTCTGAAGATTCTGAACAGGGACGCGACATGTAAGGGGAAATGGACCTGGGAGAGAAACGACAGAAAATCAATAATTGACTACATTCTCACAGATATTAATTTATGGAGGGAGGTGATAGGGGTAGAAGTGGATGATGAGGGCAAAATGGAGTTGGATAGTGATCACAACTTGATTACAGTGACGATCAGGGCCAAACACCTAGATAAAAGCAAACTCTTGGAAAGCCTAACTGCCCTATTCAATTTAGCCATAGAAAAACAAGAGGTCCCAAAGGAGTGGAGGGAAAGTAAAGTGACATTTATTCACAAAAAGGGGGAAAAAGACGTCGTGGATAACTATCGAGGGATCTCTGTCAGCAGCAACATTGGAAAAGTCTTTTGTAAAGTCCTGTATGGGAGATTAGAGGAGGTGATTGAAGAGAAGGGTTTTTTGGGAGAAACCCAGAATGGCTTCAGGAAAGGAAGGAGAGTAACTGACCATCTTTTCACGCTATCCCAAATGATAGAATCCGCGAAAAAAGAAAAATGATGTTTATGGACTTTTTGGATGTCAAAAAGGCATACGATAGAGTATGGTTGGAGGGTATGTGGCGCAAGCTGGAGAAGCTGGGCTTAGGAGGCGAGTTTGCTTGAATTATGAAAGCATTATATAAAGATGTACAGAGTGAACTTAGCCTGGGAAACATTACAACAAAATGTGTGCCTATGGAGATAGGCCTAAAACAGGGGTGTATCCTTTCGCCAATCCTGTTTGCATTGTACATCAAAGGTTTAGGAGATGAACTCCTGCGTAGCGAGGAGGGGGGCAGTTGGGGACTTGAAGATCCCAGGGCTATTTTTTGCAGACGATATGGTTCTAGTGTCAGAACGCGAAGAGGGGCTAACGAAAATGCTGGGAACTGTAGGGAAATATGGGAGCAAATAGAGACTCGAACTTAATGAAAGCAAGAGCAAGGTTATACCTGTGGGCACCAAAGTGGACCCCACTCGAAGGTGGAGAGTGGGTGAGTTCTGCATTCCGGAAGGGAGCAGCAAACTTTTCAGTGTAGGAGAGACAGGTGATTACGAGTATTTGGGGGTAAATATAAACATTACGGGAAAAGGCATCTACCGAAACCACACAAATAAATTGATTCTGAAGGGGAAGCGAATCCTTAACCAAATGAAACTTATAGGGAGAAACAATTTCAATAAGGTTTTCGTGGGGAAAACCATTTGGGAAATGGTGGGTCTGCCACGTATAACATACGGTACGGAAGTAGAACCCCTAAACCAGACGGCCGTAAAGAGCTTGGAAATCCTGCAGAACGGTGCAGGCCGATGGATAACGGGGTCGAGTAATGCCGCAGCGCTAGAAGCAATCAGGGGTGAGCTTGGGTGGATGAGGATCAAGGAGAGGAAAGACCTGTTGAAACTCGATTATCTTAATTATTTGGTAAATCTCCCCTACAGCCGATGGTGTAAAGTAATGTTCCTTAGAATTGTCAACCCAAATATCAAAACGGGGTGGATGGTCCAAGTGAGGGAGATAGTTGAGAACTACTCATTGGAGATCTCGGGTCTGGATGTTGGAGCAAACCAAGGTAAAAAATCGCCAGAGAAAGGGTCATGGAGGATTGTAACCGTAATTGGCGAGAGGGGGGTCAAATCAAAGAGGTCTTTGAGTGGCCTGCGTGATAAAGAGAGGCCAGGTTTTGAAGAGTACCTTGATGGCACCTTTGGGGGTCACTGTTGTTCAAGCTGAGGTCGCGATCCCTGGAGCTGAGGGGAAAAATTGGGAAAGACGGTGAAAGACAGCGCCAGATGTGTAACTTGGGCATGGTGGAGACCCTGGAACACTTTCTTCTAGAATGCCCAAAGTATCAGTCTAAAAGAATGAGATTCGCTGAGAGTATAATGGGGAAGTGGGATGGGAGAATGAAGGACATGTGGTTAGGGGAGACTCAAAGGAGAGGGTTAATATGCTAATCGGAGAGATTGGGAAGAATAGGGCAAGGGATGTCATCAAGCAGTTCGTCTCCGAATGTTGGGGGGAGAGGAGAAGCGTGGGAATAAGGAGGCAGTTGGAAGTTCAGGGGTAACCAAGGCCTTCTCGTCCGAGAACCGCGACAAATCAGCGGCTGGCCGAAGTGTTATTATTGTTATTAAAACTTACCTGTTTAATCTCTTCTTCCAGTTCGTCCTCCATCTTTCCCTTTATGTTCCGGATTTGAGTACCCATATCCAGAATTTTATTAAAATCGTTCTTTGTCAACGAAATTCCTCTTTTTTCTTCAAATCAGATGAATGGACATAGGGAACCGCCAGCCATGGACTTATTTTAATAGTCTTGCTATCCCACTCTGTGAGATAGCAAGAATAGCTCTCCGTTCTTAACTTTTTAAACGAGGTCATTTTTAACGATAGTGGCAATGATTTGAACGATATGACCAAAAACAAAACAACAGAATGTTCATTCCTTATATGGGTGTTTGCTTGCCAACGGGTTTCGTTTTGGAACATTTAACAGCATTGCTTTCACCAAATAGTTTGAATTGTTTACACGTTGGTATCCATAACGGTAAAAGGAATCAAAACAAATTTGGACATTGAAAAAGAGACAGTATCACGGATCAAAAGTTCAAATTCACATGACTTCATATGACCGATTACAGAATGAGTTAAAGGTGGACAATTTGAATTTAAGCAAGGATTAAATTCAATTCTTTTATTTTGAAAGTATATTAAGTATAAACTGAATAGATAAAAAAGATTGACAATCATTCAGGGGTCCCTCAAATGAAACTTTTATAACTCATATTATCCATTTCTACTCACTGTACAACCTCCAGTTCTCAGTGACATGTTCAATAACTAATAGGTTTTAACCCTTTACCCAACGAATCGCCCGCATCCGCCCGCGTAATATGCAAATTCAGCAGTGGAAAAAATATTATTTTTTCAAAAAATTTCAACAAAACCATATCATGTGACCCCTCGTTGGAACGAGCTCGTCGAGCTCGTTCCAACGAGGGGTCACATGATATGGTTTTGTTGAAATTTTTGAAAAATTTGAAAAAATGATATTTAAAATAATAAATTTTGATATCGTCTGCGTTGGGTAAAGGGTTAAAGAAATAGTATAATTTTCTGATATCTGGTTTCAATGCAACTCACAAACAATTTATTTTTTATTCGTTTCCACTCTCAATGTCTCTATTAGAAATACAAAAGGCAGAAAAAAGACTTTAAGGGTTTATGATGCAGTTAGATAGGATGATGGATTTGTTTGGTTTAAGTGGTAAAATGTTTAATGAGCAAATTCAGTATGGTCTGATTGTATTTATGTAAATAGCCATTTCTTTATTATTTTGACAATATCAGTTTTGTTCATTCTGAACTCTTTTAACCTCATGGCCTGCATTTCTGGCCCAGCAACATGATACGTCAAATTTCATTAGGAAACATTGCCTACTAAGTAATCTTTGTGGAAGAACAATTAATATTTCAACGTGCGGTCTGAAGGCTGCATATTGAAATATTAATTACTCTATCTCCAATAATGAATAATAATAATAATAATAACACTTTGGCCAGCCGCTGATTTTATCGCGGTTCTCGGACGAGAAGGCCATGTATACCCCTGTACTCCCAACTGCCTCCCTATTTCCACGCTTCTCCTCTCCTCCCAACACTCGGAAACGAACTGCTTGATGACATCCCTTGCCCCATTCTTCCCAATCTCTCCGATTAGCATATTAACCCTCTCCTTTGAGTCTCCCCTAACCACATGTCCTTCATTCTACCATCCCACTTCCCCATTATACTCCCAGTGAATCTCATTCTTTTAGACTGATACTTTGGGCATTCTAGAAGAAAGTGTTCCAGGGTCTCCACCATGCCCAAGTTACACAGCTGGCACTCCCTTTCACCGTCTTTCCCAATTTTTCCCCTCAGCTCCAGGGATCGCGACCTCAGCTTGAACAACAGTGACCCCCCAAAGGTGCCATCAAGGTACTCTTCAAAACCTGGTTTCTCTTTATCACGCAGGCCACCCAAAGACCTCTTTGATTTGACTCCCTCTCGCCAATTACGGTTACAATCCGCCATGACCCATTCTCTGACGATTTGTTTACCCTGGTTTGCCCCAACGTCCAGGTCCGAGATCTCCAATGAGTAGTTCTCTACCAGCTCCCTCACTTGGACCATCCACCCTGTTTTGATATTTGAGTTGAAAATTCTCAGGAACATTACTTTACACCATCGGCTGTCGGGGAGATTTACCAAATAATTAAGATAACCGAGTTTCAACAGGTCTATCCTGTCCTTGATCCTCATCCACCCAAGCTCACCCCTGATTGCTTCTAGCGCTGCGGCATTACTCGACCCCGTTATCCATCGGCCTGCATCGTTCTGCAGGATTTCCAAGCTCTTTACTGCCGTCTGGTTTAGGGGTTCCACTTCCGTACCGTATGTTATACTTGGCAGCCCCTCCATTTCCCAAATGGTTTTCCCCACGAAAACCTTATAGAAACTGTTTCTCCCTATAAGTTTCATTTGGTTAAGGATTCGCTTCCCCTTCAGAATCAATTTATTTGTGTGGTTCCGGTATATGCCTCTTCCTGTAATGTTTATATTTACCCCCAAATACTCGTAATCACCTGTCTCTCCTACACTGAAAAGTTTGCTGCTCCCTTCCGGAATGCAGAACTCACCCACTCTCCACCTTCGAGTGGGGTCCACTTTGCGGCCCACAGGTATAACCTTGCTCTTGCTTTCATTAAGTTCGAGTCTCTATTTGCTCCCATATTTCCCTACAATTCCCAGCATTTTCGTTAGCCCCTCTTCGCTTTCTGACACTAGAACCATATCGTCTGCAACAAATAGCCCTGGGATCTTCAAGTCACCAACTGCTCCCCCTCCTCGTTATGCAGGAGATCATCTCCTAAACCTTTGATGTACAATGCAAACAGGATTGGCGAAAGGATACACCCCTGTTTTAGGCCTATCTCCATAGGCACACGTTTTGTTGTAATGTTTCCCAGGCTAATTTCACTCTGTACATCCTTATATAATGCTTTCATAATTCCAACAAACTCGCCTCCTAAGCACATGGCCTCCAGCTTGCGCCACATACGTTCCCTCCATACTCTATCGTATGCCTTTTTGATATCCAAAAAGGCCGTAAACATCTTTTTCTGTTTTGCTTTCGCAGATTCTATCATTTGGGATAGTGTGAAAAAATGGTCAGTAACTCTCCTTCCCTTCCTGAAGCCATTCTGGATTTCTCCCCCCCAAAAAAACCCTTCTCTTCAATCACCTCCTCTAGTGTCCCATACAGGACTTTACAGAACACCTTTCCAATGTTGCTACTGACAGAGATCCCTCGATAGTTATCCAAACGTCTTTTTCCCCCTTTTTGTGAATAAATGTCACTTTGCTTTCTCTCCACTCCTTTGGGACCTCTTGATTTTCTATGGCTAGGTTGAATAGGGCAGTTAGGCTTTCCACGAGTTCCTCTCCCCCTTTTTTGATAAACTCGTTAGGAATTTCATCCATTCCTCCCGCTTTTCCACCCCTTAATTTTGATATCACCTTTCTCCCCTTCAACCCGACGCACCTTCCTATTCCCAAAAGACCCACTATCCACGTCAAAAGTCCGCTTCCTACTACCCACCACCTTCCATCCCCCATCGAATGCCACCCTAACTGGGGTAACACCAGACTTTCCTGCCCTCCCCATTTTCCCCCTCACCACCTGCACCTCTTCCTCCAACTTTGCATATGCCTCTAGCAACTGCATTAGCTCTACGCAGATGGCACACATCCCCAACTCCCACAGCTCACGCCCATCCACATACACCATATTACAATGCCTACACCCATCCGACCGCTGCCCGTCCGTTGGTAATGTAACAGGAGGAGAGATAAGTGCGGGAGCCGGGGTTCGAACAGTCGACCTCTAGCACACAAAGCGACCGATTTACCACGAGACTAAGAGATCCGGACCAACCAGGCTGGTTGGTAAATGGCTTTTATACCTCGACCGCTCCACTACTCTCCCCTTCTCTTGAGATTCACCCACCGTGAATCTCACCCCAGATTCCACCTCAGAGCGGTCGAAACATCCACCATGCTTCACCACAGAGTCCACAACGCCACCAACTGCTGAGGATCGGACGAGCCCCCAAATGTAACAGGAGGAGAGATAACTGCGGGAGCCGGGGTTCGAACCGTCGACCTCTAGCACACAAAGCGACCGATTTACCGCGAGACTAAGAGATCCGGACCAACCAGGCTGGTTGGTAAATGGCTTTTATATCTCGACCGCAACACTAACTCACTGGCACCCCTTGTGCTGGCCTCAACCACTCCCCCCACCTGCACACCTATACTAACACCTATACTAACCGTCTCTGTCCTGCAGGTCTGAACCTCTCGCGTCACGAAACAATTACCATCCATAGCCAAAATTAGAATGAGAAGCTTGAATTTTGAAAACCGGTCGAAATCGTAAAGAAAACAAAAAACAAAACACCGAAAATGACCCGTGCGAAGACAGAGAACACGCCACTGATATCCGATAAAGAAACTAAACAAAACACTAATATAACTATCTTTTATTAAAAATCACATCTATACAGCCCTAAAACAATATATATATATATCTACAGAACACCTGGAAGAAAAATATAGATACTTGAGCTAACTTTTGACAACTGAATCGAAAATACTCCCTGTTGGTTTGGATATGGACACCTGTATTGACACCTGTATTGACTCTTCCAATTCTGCCATTTTACTGGCATGGAAGATACCACCAGTGTTAAGGGGTTAATTACACATGATAGGTACTTGTGATTAGAAGTCTTAAAACAAACTACACAAACATTATAGAGCAGTGATCAAAGTTAACACGTCATTTGTTACATAATATACAGTACGTGGAGAGTGTGTTATCACCAAATCACCCGCAGAGTGGAGATTCCACCCAAACACTAATTGCAAATTTGTTGCAAGGCATAGCAAGCACAAGCAAAGTTTCAGCCAATGGACCTCCGGGTTAAACCCGGAGGTCCATTGGCTGAAACATTGCTTGTATTTTTTGTCGATATGTACAAAATTTGAAAATTATAGTTTGGGTGATGACTCCACTCCGCGGGTGATTTAGTTACAATCCACTCTCCACGTACTGTAAAAATCTATATACTCAGTCTTTCATTTCTTTTCCGAATTTTCGGCATGGAAAGGTGTGCTCTCTCATTTAACTTTGATTACGTAACTTATCTCCTAGCTTCTAATCTACCTCATTCATACTGATTTCAATATTTACATAATAATATCCAATTCTGAAATGTGATAAATACTGATGGAAGTGTTTGTAGCTGTATTATTTATTTTTGATATGACTGATTTAGATGGTCTTTCATTCTAAGACATGTTGTTTGCTTTCAGTTGTTTTTGTTTTTTTTTTTTTTTGGGGGGGGGGGGGGGGGTGGCTCGTTAAATTCTGCGAATAGGTTCATTAAACCTCTCAGAAAACGAGCCATGATTAGATATTTATATGATCCCTTCACAAAATTCAATGAGATAAGTTGGAGTTAGGTAATTATTTCTGACATAAATATGGTGTGATCTCGTTAACAAATTATTAAGAAACATAAAGATCCTAGGTTCCTATCTAACTCACTCAAAATATTTATCTTGATTACGTTTTTTTATATCAGTATACTGAAGCCGATAAAAAGAAACATAATTATTTTTTTTAGTTTAAACAAAATTTATTGAAACACTGCAATTGCATACAATATAGTTTACAACAATAACAGAAAAAAACCCCAAAACATACAGATACAATTTTAAGATAATGGATGCAGTATACAGTTATATGAATAAATGAAGCAAAATGATGAAGGGATTCAACAGAAAGCTTAATGCTTATATTAGTCGTCTCCCGTGGGTCTTTAAGTTACTGAGTACATATACCATGAACTACTGGCGGAACACAAAATACAGATTGTTTAAACTGTGTGTGAAAAGATTTTAGAATATCTAGATAAGTAGAGTAAAATAAGGTTTTGAAGAGTGATAAGAGAAGAAAAGAGGAGAGGGATGAAAAGATACGAGAAGTGAAACCAACTTGAAATCAAACTTAACCATGTCAAAAATCGAACTAAATTCAAAACACTGGTTAGAGGGCACTGGCTTAATTATGCAGCATTAAAAACCTTGAGAGGACGTAACTACTGAAGTGGCGGGGCAATCGCGAAGTAACCAACAGTGACAGCAGGTCGGAGTCAAAGTTGATTTTATTGTGAACTCAATGAAAGAAGTTCAAAGAGCGGTGATGGCGGTACATACGGATAACATCGATCTGTGTGTGTAGCCGTAGTTTACCACGACATGGATAACCCTTCACCCAACGCGGGAAGAAGTCGATAATCACAAAATAAATTCTTAAATAGCTAAACTTTCACTACCCTTGCCACAAGAACACCACCCATAACCAGGGACCGACCTGGGCATGCGCCAGTGCGTATTTGGTTCTGAAACATCAGGACCTGGCTCTTAAATCTCAGAAATAGGCTTCTCAGTTGGCGCGTAACTTCTCAGGTCATATTTTGATATTCTTTCGATGGATAATCGAGAGAGACACTTTTACATGTATTATATATATGATTATCATTTATCATTGTTGTAGAGTGCTCAAGTTAATACTTCAAGTCTTAATTACAAAGCATTAATCTTCACTGTGGTTTCTGATCAAGTCTTGGCTGCCTAAATAGGCAGCCAAGACTTGATCAGAAACCACAGTGAAGATTAATGTTTGCTATAGTGTACTAAATGAAAATGATGAGAGCTATTACATACTTGCAGTGTGTGTTACAAACAGCAGTGTGACTCCGTAAATTGAAATCTGGCGCATGAATTGAAAAAATAGGCTCCGAGGCTAGAGCGTATTTTAAATAGTCCTGATCGGTCCCTGCATAACCCCTCACCGGGACGAGCCCAACAAGCTCGCTCCAATTATGTATCACAAGCTATGTTCCTTGGATAAAAAATGAAAACATAATAACATCTGAATGATGATTTTTGTGTACATCACAGGGCGGTCTTAGCTACTATGTTGGTCAGGGAAGTAAGGGTACAATTCACCTACGCGAACCGTTTCGTTCCCATGATATATTCATTTCTATTTTTTTTCATTTGGATATGACTGATTAGGATGATCTATAATTTATATGACAAATGAGGGAGGGGGGGGGGGGGGGGGGTCTTTGCATTCTACATATGGATTCTATTGATCAAACCAAACTTACTGACTAGATTTAAAGAGAACCGTTTGCAAAAAGCAAAAGGGAGTACTGTATACCAGATGATCTAAGTTTTTTCTAAAATACAGTTCTAAATTAATGGTCCATGTAAATATCTGTGATATTTTCCTAATTTATACATTCCACGTGGGGAGGGGGTGGGTGGGGGTGGGGGTGTACTGAGATTCTTATATTATTGTTTACCCTTCAATTCAACACTCAAACAAAGCTCATTGCTGTTAAAAGTAAACAGTCACGCCTATATAGTGAGATTCGTTCACCAATCATGGGGTTAAAACGCAGAATGTTTGTAGGGTATGGTACTCCTATTTAAATTCACATGCAAGGGGTTAAGTGTAGACTGATTGCATGGCACCCATATTCAATTTGTGATATTTCATATACACTAAACTTGTAAGAAAAAAACCCAAAAAACATTCCACTATTACTGCTGTTGTCAACTTGATTTTCCCCACATTTACTATTTTTTTAAAAATAAAATTATTTTTATAATAAACATAATGATTCCATTATCGTTTACTTTATTGAATGTAAGGTGACAACAAGGTTATTTACTGAAATACCAGTATCATTAATTGACAGGAGTGTTGATAGTATTCACCCACAGAAAGATTTAATTTCTTCAAAGTAAAAGTCACCAAATATACTTTCACTGTTGAGACTTGTTTATGTCCTAATTCTCTCTGACTTTTGCAGTATTTTGAACTCATCCATTCTATCAAACCTTTTGATATTTGTGCTCATCATAATACCAGTTCAATAGAATAGATGAGTATCAAAAGCAGTTATTGACCCTAGTAAGAATGAATGTGAATACTATAGCCCAATAATAGAAAGTTACAAACATAGTAACAAAGAGATTTGCATTTCATTATTCATAATAATTCCAAACTCCTATCAATGATATCCTTTTAATAGTAAATCCGCTTTCAACAATATAATGGGTGAGCTAGACAATGGAATGGATGATGTCCGGTACAATGGGGTGAACAATGGCTTCATTGTTCAGTGAACAAAGGATGGATGTGCATATTAAGTGTGTTCATATTAGAAGTACCAATACTACTATTAGACAAGTAAAATAAGTTGTTTCAAATTAATTATTAATGATTATATTTATTTTTGGGCGAGGCATATATTTGATAATCGCATACACAATGACTACTAAAATATTAAAGTTACTTTTATACGAGAGTACATATCAAAGTCCCCCCAAGCAAAAGGCGACATATTTTAAACTAAGGCTTACATGTGATTAATTGTCATCTGAATGCAGGAAGATGACACCTTCGGCAATACAGCTAGCCCACGGGGCACCTTTCTGCACGAGAGCCTAAAACTTCCCCATGTAGTGCATTTTAAGAGACCCACAACCGCGGAGACTACCTTTACATATTAAAGGACACGGCTTCATGTTACACATCTAGGGACAATTCCCTGATTATTTTCTTCTTTGCGTGGGATCCGTTTCCCATCGACCACTGTTAACAATTTTGTCGTCTCACCTCTCAAAGAGTACCTTTAAAATTGAGTTTAACTAGGTTTTGCATTTTTGTCTCGCAAATAGAGCTTGTGACCCCTGGCTGAAGCGAATTAAATGGAGAGGTTTTAGCGGGAGAACGTGGGGGGGGGGGGGGGGGGGTGGTGCTTGCGGGACAGAGTGTGAAAAGTTGAGTGCCTCAACCATTTACTTTGTTGGTGTTGGCCACTGAGCTCTATGCAACTGCACAGCGGATGTGCGCATTGGTTATGGTTTAAGGAGTGTCCCCCTTTTCGGCGACCAAATACCCATCCCAAAATGGCCGCCACTTCGTAGACGCCTCGCAAAACTAAATCGCTTTTAAATGCACTATGTATTGATTCAATCAAAAACGGAAACGCAGGTCTCATGTAAAATTTTCACTGTGATACAAATATAGTGTATTTCACGAAAATGAAACAAAGAAAAAATTAAACAATAAAACAGTCACAGACTCACAGCGTTCGTTGCACGCATTTGTTAGTCATTCAAACCTCCAACGCCACTCAGATGATGCGAATGCACCAACAGTTGTGACGTTTCATCTCTAAATATCACAACTATGGGTGCTTCCACATCTTCTACGAAATGAAACGTCGCATACAGAGGCGGAGCCAAGTGGATTGCCATCGTAGGGTGGCCACTTCCGGTGGGGACATTTTAGGAATCTTTCAAACAATCTCTTTCTTTATAGATCAGGAGTGCCGGCTCTCATCATTGCACGAAAGAAATGCCCATGTCATCTCATCCATTCCTATCTCGATCGACACTGCCTAGGTGTGGATGGGCAGTGGCCTCCGGATGTACTGTACTGGTGGAGTAGGTCTCACACACACCGTTATATGACACAAATTGCTTATTTTATAAGGGGTAATTTGAGGGAGTGTCATGGACGAATCAGATGGGGATCTTGGGTTAACTCATTTGTTTTACCCAAATTCTTTGATGTTGCACACGCTGCTTTTTATTCTTTAGTTTTGAAGTTTTTTTTGTTTAGTTTCCAAACCCAAGTTCGGTTCGTGAATGCACGGATATTTCGATATCTCCGAGAATCACTATCAATCAAAATAAATATGTTATTAAAATGTACCCATTGATTCTTAATTCACTCCCTGTATCCATTTTACAACCTTTTGCAAATATTTTAACATAGACCTAACGGGCTACGGTTGTGTGAATAACGCTTGTCGTCTCGAATCAAATCCCAAATCAAATCCAAATTGATGGCGCGTACAACAACGTGTCGGGAATAGTACAACTTTTCAGAAAAAAAACGTTGTTTTATAATTGGGAGACCTCGTCTGAAGCTGATGCCCGATTATTGGCACTCTTCAGTATAGTGGCCATTAATGTGGATATGAGCTTTGGGTCGGCACTACATGACAGACATTAATACCCAGCTTTTCTGTTTCGTGGGATTTTTCCTCCTCCGTTAGGTCTAAACTCTGATAAAAGAAGGCCAAAGAATGTAATTTCCACAATTATTTATTTATTTATTTATTTATTGGTGTTTAAGGTCACATATTTCTGCACAATGGCTAATCATGACCTCGACAGTTTTACGGGGTGGAGGAAGCCGGAGTACCAGGAGAGAACCACCGAGCAACGGCGAGCAACTGTCAGCTCCCCAACATACTAACTCCACACAAGCAGGGTTAGCATTGGTTGAAGATACATGTAGTGCACCATCGACGTGCACTACGCCTTAGTACACAACGTCACCTTGCCCCCACGTGGGCAATGGGGGGGGGGGGGGGGAGTGTCTTGCCCAAGGACACAACGCGGTTGCCGCAGGTGGGATTCGAACCGAGGACCTCTCGGCTTGCAGCCTGCACCTCTACCTACTGAGCCACCCTGCCCCCAAATTTCCACATTTACCCCACAGCCTACTATTATGTACATGCATACAAATCAAATCAAGTACCCAACAAGATTCGATCCCGACTGGAACTTCGAAGGTTCGCAGAATATTATTATAGTCCCTGGGATTTATTGATTTATTGATTTATTTATTTATTTATTTATTTATTTATTTATTTATTTATTTATTTGGATTTAAAGGCACTTCAACAGCAGAATCATTCAGTGTCGGTAAAAGATCTACATGCGGAGGAAAGCGGAGATCCCCCAAGCCTCTCCTTGCATCCCCACCCTCACAGACAACGTCGTGGTGAGCACGGACGAGCAGCTATCAGCTCTCCAACATCAAGACGTACTCAATCGACGTGCAGTGCACCTTAATGCACGGTTTTTGCATAGATTTCCCACAGCAATTGGTCAATATAAGTTTGGGTCGAGTTATACAAAGTTCCATCAGTGAGAAAGGGCAAATACTTTGATTTAACTCTGATCATATCGTGCGAATAATTTTAGCCTTTGAAAACTGGGAATATTTGTTTTCTACAGAAGTGCTAAAAACGTTACTACAAAAGTAGTGACTTCGTTTTCTTATGACAAAAGTTGGCGACGGTTAATACTAAAGCGGAGACCTCATTTTACTACTAAAGTGGGCGGCGTTACTACAAAAGTGGTGAGCTACCACAAAAGTGGGCGTTTTCTACTACAAAAGTGGTGAGCTACTACAAAAGTGGTAATTACTACAAAAGTGGGCGTAACACAGGGACGACGGAAGGCTTTTCAAAGTGTTGGGGGGGGGGGGGGGGAGAGGGCTGTATCGGGCGTTGGATGGTCGTCGGTATGACGGGACGACCATGGTTCGAAAAATTTTAAATTCCAGGGTAAAAAAAACTCCCATTTCCATGCATCTGAGCGGATATTTTGAGATTTTTCAGCAGATCTTTTTGAAAGATTTCACACTTTGAGAGCCGTTAAAAAACGTCGGTAAAGCATACAGGTGGGGTCTATTTATCAGCTTTGGTCGTAACGAAACATATCATAAATAAGGGGAGGCTCTGGATCCGCCCCTTGTTTCACCAATCATTGGTTGTGTTAAAATATATGTATACAAACAAATGGCCCGGCTAAAAAGTGGAGGGGCTGAACCCCCCCCCCCTCCCCAGCACCCCTCCACCTCCAGTTCCGCCGACCCTGAAAGATCTATCTTCTGTTTGCTCAGACCGAAATATACAAATGCAAATACAATTATACAAATGCATTGGTTCCGATTACATTCCAAGAATGCGACGTCATTTTGTGTGTGGGACCTAAAAACACGCACGCGAGACGCTGCCATAGAGAAGTAGGTCTGTAAAGCCGCGTGAGAGTGGATAATCTTTGGAAAGACATTTACGCAATGACAACTGTATTTTACGCCTATTTATTAATTCGAAAAGTGACAGTGCCCGATAGCCTTTCAAGTCGGCGGCTTTAAAATAGAGTTGGTCTGCACTCCTGAAATGTTTATTTATTCAATGCGGTTTAACGGCACTTTCAACATCGAGGATCACCTCATGTCGGACACTTTTACATGGAGAGAACCACAGAGCAGCAGCGAATAACTGTCAGACTCCCCAATGTACTGAACTCGCACAAGAATGGTTAGCATTGGCTGAAGACAAGTGTACCATCAACATGCAGTACGCCTTAGTACACAGCGCCACGATGCGCCCCCCCCCCCCCCCCACTCCCCCACACGGACGATCGGGATTAATTCCTCTCCAAGGACACAACGCAGTTAACACTGGTTAGGTTCGAACAGTGAACCTTTTGGATTAAAGTTCAATGTTCTGACCACTGAGCCACCGGACTCCCACACCTGAACTAATTTTTTTTAATTTGGTCTCAAGTTTTTCACTGTCATCTAGATTGTATTAAATCTCTGTCGTCTGATGTAATAAAAAAACCCAAAGCTTCAACGAGAAAATTCTCCCACAATGAAACTGGGAATTTAACCAAAAATATCGAGTTTGACAGAGCTCGTTGGGATATAATTGGTTAAATTTTTAGTGTTAAAAGTCCACAATAGTTGCCAGGGATGTGGCGACAGGGGAGGGGGGGGGGATCTCACCCCCCCCTCCCCCAGCTAGGAGTATTTTTTTCAATAGTTGGAAATTCCGAGGTCAAAAATCAAATAGTTGGAAATTCAATAAATCAACATTATTCAAGAAAAATATTAAAATTCCAACCTCATGATGAGAAATTCCAACTGGAAACTTGAGTTTCAAATTTTCTACTCTAAAATTGACATTGGCCTCAAAATTTCGACTCTGACATCAATCCGGTAAATTTTCTGACCCAGACACATTATAATTGATGCTTTTTCCGTTTCAGGACTAGTGAAAATTTTCAGAAGGGTTCATAAGCATGTATATATATATAATCACTTTAACCCTTTACTCAACGCAGACGATTTCAACATTCACTATTTTAAATAACATTTTTTAAATTTAAAAAAAAAAATTCAACAAAACCATATCATGTGAAATTCATTACCCTGTGAAGCAGATAAATTTGTGACAAGTGTATCAAGAGAGGCACTTAAAAACTGATAGGAATCTATAAATCTTAGTCTCCCAAGGCTCAAAGATATGTAACGTTCCATATTGTTTGGAATACATGTAATTCCTTCATCTTTGAATTTACCCAATGACTGACAAATATTATGAGCATCAAAATTTCTCAAGTTATGAAAAACCACAGGTGTGAATGTTCGATTTTTCATTTGTAAATTACATCTATCATATGACTCGTCCGTTTTGTTCACTTTAAAAACATTTGATATTTTGTTTTCATATTGAACAGTGATAAATAAAGCCTTCCGTCAATTTCATTGGTCAATTTCAAAACTAGACAATTTGATTGGCTGAACAAAATAAAACTGGGCCACATTTTCATAATTTGCATAATTAGAGTTGGGTGCTTTCATTGGTCAATTTCAAAACTGAACAATTTGATTGGCTAAACAAAATACAACTGGGTGACATTTGCATAATTTCAATAGGGAGAATTTACGTTATCTGTCCTATTTAGAGTTGGTTATATTGTATTAATCCTTTACCTACAAGAAAAACGCCATTCATTTTTTTTTATATTTTCACTTTTTGCTTCCAAAACATAAGTCATGACCCCTCATTGGAACGAGCTCGACGAGCTCGTTCCAATGAGGGGTCATAACCTATGTTTTGGAAGCAAAAAATATTTTTTTTTAGTTATACGAGGATGTTTTTTCCAATTGCCGTCTGCAACTCAAGTTAGGTGATCGGTTAAAAAGTCATACTAAGTGGCTAATTTGTGCGTGTGTGTCATATGATAAATAGAATATGAAATGAGTGTTTTTCTCATATAATATTTATGAAACTCGTCCAAATTTTCCGTTTGGGCTCGCCAGAGGCTCGCCAAAACGGAAAATTCTTAGACGCGTTTCATAAATATTATATGAGAAAAACCACTTATTCCATATCCTCTATTTATTACATGCCGTTCCTAAGAATGTTCCAGTCTCTTGTTTTTTATTATTCAAATAAAAGGGCTTATGACAAACATAGCACTCATGTGCATTATTAAATGCAACCCTCTGTACATCGGTCATGGCCAAAGGTTTAATTTGATCTAATATCTTTGTAATTTCTTCATGCTCATTAATTAGAGTGTCAATAAAATATTCAATAAGATTATCAGTTCACTTGTATATGTAGGTCGGTTTTGTAAGATTGGCATCAATAAAACATACTCGTTTAATTCCATAACTGTAAGGCTTTAACCTAGAATAAGGTATGGCTGAAGAGCTATTTAATTTTGTTTGACCATCTGTTATCTTTTGATTAATACATTCAAAATCACAATATAGAATTAATGGTATTGGTTTTGTTTATAAAAATCCTTAAAGGTTAATATATTGTCTCCGATCTTTGGTAAAGTTGTTTTTTGAATCCCATGAACCTGACATTCTGGTATATGCTTTTCACGTAACTCATCCCGCGTGATTCCATGTAAACAATAAGGACAACAGTAGTAATGTCTAGAGCCAGTTTTTTTAGACTCAATGTGATATAAAAAACAGTCTAAATTGCGTATGCTCTCACCTTCTCCTAACAATATTTATTTATTTATTTATTGATGTTTAAGGTCACATATTTATGCACAATGGCTAATCATGACCGTGACAGTTTTACGGGTGGAGAAAGCCGGAGTAACCGGAGAGAACCACCGAGCAACGACGAGCAGCTGCCAGCTCCCCAACATCGTAACTCTGTACTGCAGCACAGGCTGGGTTAGATTGGTTGAAGACATGCGTACCATCGATCGTGCAGTACGCCTTAGTACACGGCGTCACCGTGCCCCCGCGCGGGCAATGGAGATGAAGTGTCTTGCCCAAAGGACACAACGCGGTTGCCGCAGGTGGGATTCGAACCGAGGACCTCTCGGCTTGCAGCCTGCACCTCTACCTACTGAGCCACCGCGCTCCCATTCTCTTAACAATAGAAGATTGAGAAGATGACTAATAGTGTCAAACTTCATTTTGATAATATATAAGGGGAATATCTCACCCTTCTCAAAACCAAAAATATTAATTGATATATTATTTTGTCTTGCTGGCTAAGCATAAATGGAAATTTAATCCCAACCAAATTTAAAGTATGAAAATGAGGTATATATTTGCTCACCCGATCAGGATTTGCATTAAAAGGATACATGGATGCCAAAACTGACCAGACAAAACAGTAATTTTATTTGCTTCAGATATGAAATAGGGTTTGGCGAACAGGCTAAGCCTATTTAAACGCCCCCCACCCCTCACAACAATATTCAATTCTGATACAAAAACATTCAAACGGGTGCAGGTGCTGGTGAGGAGTTACACTTTGACTTAGATGATATTACAAATCATTGCACTCTAAAGTTGTCATACAATAATAGTAAGTGTGTGAAACTCAACTTATTGGTAAATTGTATGTTTGGACAGAAACTGGCTGCAACTTGTTTATAGAGTGAATGGTGGGCACTATGGGATCTGACAAGATTTTCGAACAAGTAAACATACCTATTATTCCTATTTTAGACAGCCTGTTACGTAGGGAAGGTCACCATGTACAAAAAGATAAGTGGGACTGACGGATTCAGTAGTATCCAGTGGGATGTGTGAGCAGTTGGTGACTCACCACCAGCGACTATCGAATCTCCCAGTGTCGACTATATATTGCTGGAAAGCCAAAAAAAAGCTCACAATTAGCCTCATCTGAATATTGGGGATCGCCAAAGAGAAGAGTATTTAGGGATACATTAACATTGTTTAATTTGTTTAAAAGGGTCTGTCTCTGGATCACGAAGAGAGGGCAATTAAAGATATAGTGTTGCGTGCTTTCATACCCGAAACCACAATCACATTTTGGATCATCCACAATAAATCTGTCAAATTTATGAGCATTAAGATTACTACACCCCATGCGTAATTTCGCGAGGAGAATTTGACCTACTCTGGAGCCCGAAAGGTAATATTTGGGGACTATACGGTCGTCACTTTTTATCATATACTTGAAAGCTTTTACGGTTATACATTTGCGTAATTCAGAATCCAGTTCGTTCCATAGCCTAAGTGTCGATGGTAAAAATGAATCTGAAAAATCTTTTGTTCTACAAAATATAGTGCATAGTTGTTCATCGTTTCTAAGAGAATATGCAGACCTTTGAGCAACGGTTCGGGGGATCTGCCGCGATAAGTAATTAGGTGCTAATCCATTTACCATTTTGAAGCAGAATGTTAATTCATGTTGGATTCGGCGTGTTTTCAGGGAGACAAAACCAGTTTCTCTGTACAGAAGTTCATGGCTAGTACCGCGAGGTGCACCACAAATGGTACGTAAAGCATCTAATTGGAGATTTTCTAAAATGTTTGCTTTCTCCTCTGTACAGTTATCCCATATAACATCAGCATAGTCAAATAACGGAAGTATAAAGTGGTTACACAATGCAATTAGTGATGCACGCGATATTCTATATTTTAGGCTTCGAAAACAATTGATCATTGGACTAATCTTGTTTACTATACTATCAATATGTATATCCCAGGAACCTGTACCTTGAAAAGTAATCCCCAAGTGCTTATGATGGGTTACTTCGTTTATAGCTTTATCCAGTAAAAATAGCTGGGATTTGGGATTTGGATTAGTTTTCCGTGAAATACTTAAGGCAACTGTTTTTGCAGGACTAATATTTACCTGCCATTTTTTGGACCACTCCCCGATTTTTGCAAGATCCGAATTCATCCTACTTGTCATATATGGGTCTTCTACTATTAGCGACAATGCCGTGTCGTCAGCGTATAAACGGATAT
This sequence comes from Pictodentalium vernedei, assembly GCA_031216915.1. Taxonomy (NCBI): domain Eukaryota; kingdom Metazoa; phylum Mollusca; class Scaphopoda; order Dentaliida; family Dentaliidae; genus Pictodentalium; species Pictodentalium vernedei. The sequence continues at coordinate 777,078,960 of CM062295.1, forward strand.
TTGACTGAATGTTTTCAAAAATGTCGTTTATATAAATATTAAACAGGAGGGGACCGAGCCCTGATCCCTGTGAAACCCCTGCCTGGATTACTTGATTTCTGGAATTTTGCCCATTGACAACAACTATCTGACTTCGACCCTTTAGATAATCCTCAAACCAGGATAATAAGCGACCTCTTATTCCCGTGCCATTAAGTTTGTAGATAAGTCCGGTATGCCACACTCTATCAAAAGCCTTACTTATATCACAGAATACAAATCGAAGGTCCTTATTTTCGTCCAACGCCATTCTTATATTGTGATCTAAGTCAATTAGTTGGCAAACAGTGCTATCGCCCGGTACAAAGCCCGACTGCAAGTCAGTTAACAGTTTATTATCCATAAAAAATTTAAAAACACGTTTAAATATTATTTTCTCAAACACTTTACTTACACTGCTAGTTAAAGACACGGGTCGATAATTTTCCTTTAAATTTATGAAGGACTTTTTATGGATTGGAATGACATTAGCAAGCTTCCAAACAGCGGGAAATTTACCTTGAAGCAAGGACAAATTCAACAACATACTAAAAGATGTTGCTAATTGTACCGAAAATGTTTCTAAGATAATATTACTGACTTTGTCAGGGCCACTAGCCTTTGTGGTATCAAGATTTAAAAACAGATTTTCCACTTCGGTTGGGCTGGTGTCAACGGAGTTTAATTGATGCTCGGTAAAGGGGATTTGGGGAGGTTCCTTACCAGTCACAGCGTTACTTTGACTAACAAAATATTTGTTTAACGCGTCAGCTATTTTCTTAGGATCACTTATAACTTTATTTCCTTCGAGGAGTGGTGGAAATATATGACTCTCAGTGCATTGCTGTTTCGAAAAACTTTCTAGAATTTTCCACCAGTTCTTGGAGCTGAAGTCACAAGCGCTGACTGATGCGTCCATTCAGTTGTCATATTCTTTCTAGTAGCTCGAACGCAAGCGATTATCTCATTCCGAGCTTGCCTAAAAGCTCTCCAGTCATTTGGGCTGTTGGTTAGTTTGGCTTTCCTGTGAACTTTATTTGGAACCCTCATAGTCTGGGAGCCAGCCAAGGTTTAATTAACATGGAAGCCACAAAAGGTTTGGGGTATTCGGGGTGTATCAGTAGCATAGCCTAACACAAAACTACCATTCTTATGTTCCGCAAGTGGTGGGTGTGGTAGGGGGCGTCACTTGAAACACCCCCTAAATGGATTTAATTAACATGAAAGCACAAATGCAGTTTCAGATACAAACGGTTGAGGGTGTTCCTAAAAATGGGAATCTGTAACGTAAGAATAGAATTTCCGATGGAAAGGTCGCTTAAGAACACAACACTAATTAGTGCTAATTTGCATTTTAAGCAACATGAGGACACAAGTATGAAACAAAATCAGAAATGTAGAGGGTGGTCGAATGATTCAGAATCACAAACGTAAGTTTGAAAATTATGGTGGAAAGGTCACTTGAGAACGGGTCAAAGGTCATACTGCACTTAATGACCCCAATCAACATTTTATTTAAAATAAAAGCCACAAGTACGAAACCTCTTGAACGGCGGAGGGCTGCGCCCCCTCACTCAGAATAACCAACTTAAGAAGGAATATTGTGGTGGAAAGGTCATTTAAGAACAGGTCAAAGGTCACACTGCACTTAATGAGCCCCGAATTAACAGTTTGATCCCCATGTGAATGGTACAACTTCTATGAATCCACATTGTAAATTTGGAAAATATCCATGGGATTCAAAATCCTTAACTTTATAACTTTTTTTGATGATGGAAAGGCCATTACCTAACGCTAGTAGCAGATGACACTCGTAAAAAAATTATGGTGTAACTACAATTTTTAATTTGTTGCCTTCAAAACAAAAGTTATGACCCGTCATTGGAACGAGCGCGGCGCGCTGGTTCCAATGAGGGGTCATAACGTATGTTTTGGAAGTAAACATGGAAATATAAAAAAGATTGAATAGAGATTTTCGTGTCTGGCGCTGGCCGGTTTTGGTCGTTACGTTAGGTAAAGTGTTAAAATAGGACCAACTTTTAACAATTTTTGTTTTTTTTTCCGTCACCAAAAAAATTATAAAGGTAAGGAGTTTGAATCCCATGGACATTCTCCAAATTTACAATGTGGATTCATAGAAGTTGTACCATTCACATGGGGATCAAACTGTTAATTCGGGGCTCATTAAGTGCAGTGTGACCTTTGACCTGTTCTTAAATGACCTTTCCACCACAATATTCCTTCTTAAGTTGGTTATTCTGAGTGAGGGGGCGCAACCCTCCGCCGTTCAAGAGGTTTCGTACTTGTGGCTTTTATTTTAAATAAAATGTTGATTGGGGTCATTAAGTGCAGTATGACCTTTGACCCGTTCTCAAGTGACCTTTCCACCATAATTTTCAAACTTACGTTTCTGATTCTGAATCATTCGACCACCCTCTGCATTTCTGATTTTGTTTCATACTTGTGTCCTCATGTTGCTTAAAATGCTAATTAGCACTAATTAGTGTTGTGTTCTTAAGCGACCTTTCCACCGGAAATTCTATTCTTACGTTACAGATTCCCATTTTTAGGAACACCCTCAACCGTTTGTATCTGAAATTGCATTTGTGCTTTCATGTTAATTAAATCCATTTAGGGGGGTGTTTCAAGTGGCGCCCCCTACCACACCCACCACTTGCGGAACATAAGAATGGCAGTTTTGTGTTAGGCTATGCTACTGATACACCCCGGACACCCCAAACCTTTTGTGGCTTCCATGTTAATTAAACCTTGGCTAATTCCCAGACTATGATATGTCGTCTAGCGGCCGCAGTCATCCAGGGTTTGTCCTTTATCCTAACTTTGACGGTTTTGTGTGGAATAAACTGTTGACTAACATTAATTATATGGTCGATAACGCGTTCGGTCACGTTATTTACATTTTCACAATCGAAAATAGAATTCCAATCAGAATTTAACAGGGCCGAACGCATTCCGATGACATCCATATTATCATACTTCCAAATCAAGCGGCTACAAGTTTTGGGCGAAGTTTGGTTATCACGGTCTTGTCGAATAGGAGGAAAATGGAAACCAGGAATTGCAACATGAGTCATAGGTACTTCAGGTGAGAGAAAGGTTTCTGTCAGGGCAATAACGTCAAATTCACCTAGTTCGGCCTTAATAAGGTCAGCTTTATTACGTAGCCCTCTCACGTTTAAATGAACAATAGAGACAGGATTTACTACACCTGGATAGAGTTCGACATCGCCACCCAGGAGTAAAATTAAATAAACCATTAACACAAATCCTAGCTGACCAAAACTGCACGTCATCATTTTTTCAAACCTTGCCGACCCATTGATTTGGCACACAACCCCTCGCGACCGGAAACGACCGATCCTCTCACGATATGCATCAATATCAATCGCCATTGAGGTAAATATCAATATTATCTTTTGGGTGAGATGATTGCTCGCATCCAGTCTCCGGAAGTGTTCTGTACTTAGTTGCGTCTCCATTCACAAGAACAATACAAAACAAAACAAGTGTGTATGCCTGTTCCCCGTCCAAGTATACAAATACATATGTGCTTATTATGATTTTTAAAACAGAAATTATAATAATTAAACTTCTTTTCGGTTCATGCGTTTTCATATAAAACGATTGGCTCACACGATTTTTTTTTTTTTCATAACTCAATGAACCGAAAAAAAACACAACTAGGTCCGCCCCCAGCCACGCCCCTAAAATACCAGTCTTCGGAGTTGCAACATGGTGTCAAATCAATAGAAGTTAGAACACTGGCACGTTCTAAATGTGAAAAAGAAAAATAAATTTATATTACTAATTTATCACCATGAAATTATTTATAAAATATTTAAATGACCGTGGTGGGTCAATTTTTCTTTTTCTTCACAACTGCATTTATTTGACATTTCAATTTTTACGCACACTGGGTGATCGTCTGCGTTCATCGTTTTACCCAAATCGATTGTAAACAATGGCTGGTCATGACTAATACGGCAATTTGGACATTGCTAATTTGAATGAAATTTTTGGAAATCAAAATGATTTTATATGTAACTCCACTTTTACAAACTGTGTTTTTCAGTTCTCGGGAAACGGTCAAAACCAAAATACAATGTAATACTGATGGCCTACTTCCACCTACCACGGAACGTAACTTTTACGTGAAGTGAACAGTTGAATGAAATTTGAGGGAGGCGTGGCTATGACGTTTTCTTTGCATTACGTAATTCATTGGTCAATAAAAAATGTGATGCGATAAGGGTTATCTCCCAAAACTTAGACATCCCATAACTTAGACATCCCATAACTCAGACACTCAATAAAAGTAGTTAATTATGTTCACCCACTATTACAATGGAATAGACTGATATTATATTAATGAAAACAGGTTTATCCAAACAAGAGAATTACCAAAGAATTGATTATTATTTGTTAGTAAAACTTGTTCACACAAACAAAACATCAAATAAGTTGTTAATTATTATCATTATTATTATTTATCTTCTAATCAAGATCAAACAGAACATGTTTACAGTGAACTCAGTTATGTTATAAACGCACAGTCAAAAAAGTGCTCTATATACGATGCCAGACTTTACTTGGGAATCATATCCTGAAAATGGCAACTGTTAAGAAAGTTGAGTTTGTAATGTCACAGAAGGGCACGCCACAGGTACTTTTGGACGGCTACAGATATAACAGAAATAAAATAAGACAGAGCTGCACTCACTGGAGATGTATACATTCTACTTGCAAGGGAAGGTGCACCACCGTTGGAGACTTTGTCAGAGATATCTCTGATCATTCACATCCCCCAGAAGATAGTAACACTGTGAGGTTTAACAGCACAATGAGAAAGAGAGCAAGAGAAGAGACTACCCAAATGAAGTCCTTATATAATGAAGAAATAATTGGTAGAGACCAAGTAGAGTTACTACCATCTTTTCCATCAATAAGTAGTGCCTTGTATAGGCACAGGCAAAAAAACATACCATCACTTCCCAAGACAAGGGCTGAGGTTAACCTTGACGGCACATGGTCTGAGACTTCAGATGGACGTCGTTATTTACTTTTAACTGATGGAGAGGAAGAAAAGATGATTGTCTTTTCTACTGATGACCAACTACAAGCTTTGCAGTCTGCTGAAACCGTGTACATGGATGGTACATTTTCTTCATGGCCCGACTTATGGAGCCAGGTTTACACCATTCATGCAATGAACGGGACCAGTTCATATCCACTTGTGTTTGCTCTTCTACCAAACATGCAGACATCAACATATACAAGACTGTTCAGGCAGCTGAAAGCTGAAATTCAACAGAGACTGAATAGACCATTTGTCCCTAGTCGTATACAAACTGATTTTGAGATTGCTGCTATTCATGCGGTTACAAGTGAATTTCTAGATGCGGAGGTGAAAGGTTGTTTTTTCCATTTCTGTCAGGCCATTTGGCGCAAAACCCAAGAGCTTGGGTTGTCTGTACAATATAGGGAAGACACAGCTATCCAGTCCTGGGTTAGAAGAGCAGCAGGACTTGCTCTTCTTCCACCAACGATTGTCCAAGAAACTTGGATAGACGCCATGGAGTCAACCCCAGAAGTACCTACAGCAACAGATTTTAATGACTATATGGTCACAACATGGGTTGATGGTGATGCAAGATTCCAAATCCCTCTTTGGAATCATCATCAGACAACAGGTCCCAGGACAAACAACCACCTAGAAGGCTTCCACAATCGCCTGAATGGAACATTGCCCCACAGACACCCAAATATCTACAGCTTTGTGGAAGTTATAAAGAAAATTGAAAATGCTGATAGAGCAAAATTCGCACAAATAAATTTTGGCGCAGCTCCACCAAGCAGGAAAAGAGTCTACAGGGAAGTTGAGAACCGACTTCAACGTCTAAAGCAAATGATGGTTGAAGGACAAAAATCGCCTCTAGAATTTCTAGATGCAGCAGGACATCTTCTAAGACTAGCTTAACCCTTTACCCAACGAGGACAATAGATGACACTTGCAAGAAAATGTCTTAGCAATTGAACATTTTGTCTTAAAAACATAGCTGATGACCCCTTATTGAAACGAGCTCAATGAGCTCGGTCCAGTGGAGGGTCATAAGCTATGTTTTTGAGGCAGTTTATATTTTATATTTATATATATTTATATATATATATATTATGTAAATTTCAAAATTGGAAATAATACAGGCCGTTTTGGCAATTTTGTTGGGTTAAGGGATAAACGAGTGAACTATTGTAAAATATCTTGTGATTTTTATGTATCGGTATTATGTTTGTGTATTTTGTAAATTATCTTGTGTTTTTTATGTATCTGTATTATGTTTGTGTATTTTGTTTTTTATGTATCTGTATTATGTTTATGTATTTTGTTTTTTATGTATCCGTTTTATGTTTGTATTTTGTGTATGCTTTTGAAGTTTATATTAAGTAAATTTCTTGTTGTCTGATGGCAACAAATCGCCTATAGATTAGTGTTTTTATGTTTCTGTAATGTGTTTGAGCATTGTGTGTTTTTGTTCTTGTCTTAGTTTGTTACCTAATTTTGAAATGCTTTATATTCTGTATTTTTATGTGATTGAAATGAATAATGATCGAATTTGAAATTGCAATAAACATTTTTCCATAAATCAGACTTTGTGTGCATATTTCACAGATTAGTCCATTAGAATAATGGGTAACAAGCAGGGGATTAGCTGTACACTAAAGTGTGAATGTTGTTGTTTTAAGCTGTCTAAGTTATGGGATGTCTAAGTTTTGGGAGGATACCGAGATAAGTGCATTTGACTTGGAAAGTGTGTCAGTTGCTACCTGCATTTCAATAATATGCGCCCTCTTTTATGCCAGAAAAATAATATGTCTACCAGTTTTAGTTTTTAAGTCTTTGTCCGCTGAAGTAGAGGACGACTAACACTATTTATTTATTTGGGTCGCGAACGTTTAATTATAAGGAATGGTCGTTTCTTTTTGTCTATTTCTTGAGTTATAAACCCCAAAAAGAAAGTCCAAACATCGCGTAAATGGGCTACGCTCATTTACACAGTTTGGACTTTGTTTTTTGGGGTTCATAACTCAAGAAATAGACAAAAAGAAACGACCATTCCTTAAATATACAAACGACAAAACAAAGGTCATCATCATTTTTTACATTAAAATTAGAAATTGTGTTACGTAAGTTTTGTGGGGTAGGAATATACGAGGATGATGAGATTGGGTAATATTTACTCACATTGATTTACATCTCAGTTATGAACTTGATTCTCCAACCACTGCCATTTTGTATAAAAACATTAACCCTTACCCAACGAATCGGCCGCAGCCGCCCGCGAAATATGCAAATTCAGCAGTTGAAAAAATATTATTTTTCAAACAATTTCAACAAAACCATATCATGTGACCCCTCGTGGGAAACGAAAGCTGGACCTGTTTCTAAACAATCGAATTTGAACATTCACCTGGGTTAAAATATATCTGTTCATTTGGAATAAATCATGATATAAAGGTTCTTCCAATTCCAATGACTGACTGTTTTGAATAAATTTCTGTCTCTCATATAATGCAGTGTTCCTCAACTTTGGATCAGCTTCATCCATAGATCCTGCAGTATCTCCAAACAAAGTTAACTTTGTAACTGAGAACTCATTGAATCTGCACTGCTGTTTAGAATCGACTGTACATATGCCTTGTATGCATAATGAGGATTTCCTGGAACTACCATATTGCCCTGTAATGTGACATCCATCTGAGACCATAATGATGGTAATAAAAGGTTAATAGGAGCGACCTTTTCAGTGGGTAATAAATTAGTGCCTCCATATCTTTTTATTCTAAGTTTGACATACAATCTTGAGTTTTTTAAATCCAAGTAATCTAATTCATTTTGACTAGAAATGTTGAATTCCACTAGCGAATCACCAGATATTTGAGAGATAGGTCTGTATTCTTTATAATATATTGCTCCACAGCTGTTTGAGTTGGTGGAATCTCAAACAAAGATAATTGTTGTAGTTGCGCCTCCTTAAACACCTGTTTATCCAACATTGCCATCTTCAGAAAATATATCTCTTGGGGTATCCCTTTTTCTAGAAACCTTTCTTCTGACAACCTTATGCTTAGATCTCTTGTATTTGTTACTGTTTCTATTCTTCTTCCTTGGCTTTTTATACGACATCCTTAGATTGCGGGTTTTTGTTTTGCCTTTCTCTTTTTATATCGGTTCATTTGTCGCGTCTTTGGCTTTGATTTCTCATCCCTCTTAATTTCATCTTTAGCTTGTCCTACTGCTTGTTGAATGGGAGATACCAATTTTAATGACAGTGGTTTATGAGATCCATTATCTTCTTTCACTTCCACTTTCAAAGGTATCATTTTGTTGTTGTTCACATGTGAAAAAAAAAACCTTTCATCTTTCTGCATTCAACTGTAGTGTTCAATCCATTTTTGTGGATTTAGGACATATAATTTATCACTCATATTTAAAATGGAGCGTCAGTGAAACTGGTTCTTTCAAGAATGATGCAAACATGTCAAATTCATTTAATATATATATTTCTATTTCAGAAGTTTCGTGTACTTTTACTGGCATGTAAGGTATTAGATTATTTGTGATATTAAATACTCGAAACCTGCTGGAGAATACTCTTCCTAATAATGCCTTTTCTCCCCCATTTACAACTGAATCATAGACCAAACTTGTATACACGAATAGCTGATTATTATTTGCTAGTGTTTTATTATCAATTTTCCCAAGGTATTTAAACTCTAATAAAAGTCCAACTTTGACTGATGAAGTAAACACTAATGGTTTGTTCAAATGTATGCTGAACCTATAAGGCTTATTGTCCAAAACATACTGTTTATATTTATCACTTTGACAGAACATATATCTATCCATATCAATCACTTTTGATATTTTTAATTTCACTTTCCTCTATCCATTCATTAAATTTTGAAGGCCATCCATCAAATTTCACTAGCCATTCAGTTTTACCATTGCGTTTCCTTTTCCTAATTTTCTTCTCAATTATCCACAAAGAATCTTCAGTTTTATTGACCTTTTGAAGTTCTTGCTCATAAAACCACCCTCTAATGACCTCGTCCTTAAAGTCAACTAATTTGTATAATGGAATACTTTGTTTAAAAAGCATTTGACTAATTTTAAACAGTTCACCACTCCATTGCTGATGATAAGATTTGACTAATTTTAAACAGTTCACCACTCCATTGCTGATGATAAGATTTGACTAATTTTAAACAGTTCACCACTCCATTGCTGATGATAAGATTTGACTAATTTTAAACAGTTCACCACTCCATTGCTGATGATAAGATTTGACTAATTTTAAACAGTTCACCACTCCATTGCTGATGATAAGATCTGACTAATTTTAAACAGTTCACCACTCCATTGCTGATGCTAAGATCTGACTAATTTTAAACAGTTCACCACTCCATTGCTGATGATAAGATTTGACTAATTTTAAACAGTTCACCACTCCATTGCTGATGATAAGATTTGACTAATTTTAAACAGTTCACCACTCCATTGCTGATGATAAGATCTACGAAATGGATGTTTTAGAAATGAAATTCTCACAAAATCATTTAACTTGAACTTGAATTTAACCCTTTTCACAACTGAATTTCTGATCAAATATTTTAAAGCCCATATATTCGCCTCATTTTTCTTATTAACCTCCTCTGGAGATATGTAGTTAAGTGATCTGTGAGGGGTATTATTGTAGACATTAACAATATCTTGTAAAATGTTGATATATCTATATGTTCTAAATCTTGTGAAGTACTTGTACATTATACCTTTAATTGTCTTATTCACCCTTTCAGCCAGAGGCTTTAACCCTTTACCTAACATGAAAAGCAGACGACACTTGAAAAAAAATTCTTGAATAACTAATTTTTTTCATTTTTTGTCTCAAAAACATAGGTTATGACCCCTCGTTGGAACGAGCTCGACGAGCTCGTTCCAACGAGGGGGTCATAACCTATGTTTTTGAGACAAAAAATGAAAATATTTTGAAAATTAATTGGCGATATTTGAGAATAGCGCTGGCCGGTTTTGGCCGTTACGTTGGGTAAAGGGTTAACTTCATTTTGAGTGATAAATAATTTAATTTGTTGATTATTTTTATGAAAGCCTTTAACCAATTTGTTACTGAATTCCAAACCTTGGTCTACTCGAATTTTTCTGGGCTTCCTATCAGTGTTCTTTAAAATTATTTCCAATGCATACATTACAGCCTTTGCAGTTTTATTCTAGATAGGCTGACACCAAAGATACTTAGAAAACACATCAATAACAACCAACAAATATTGAAAACCATTATTGTATTGTTTTAAGTTTTGAACTGATAACAAATCCATATCCCAAAAATCGTCAATACCTGATAGAACCATTTTCAGTCTTTTAAATTTCCTATTAACCTGCCTCTGCAAACTATGGCTGTCCTGGTCATTTAACCACCTTTGCAAAAACTTCCTTGAAATGTTAAATCCATGATGTTTTAATACTCTGTAAGTGACGATCTGCAGTGACGATCTCGGAAACTACTGGGCCGATCGGGACGAAAACTGGCATTTTTATGTATGGTCTTTCGCCAACCTCGGTTATGAGGTGGGGGCCAATCTTTACGCATGCGCAGTGACAAAAGCTCGGGCGAAGTCGGGCACCCAGCTAGTCTACTATATATTTGAGCCCGCCCGCCCGCCTGCCTGGCATGCGTATGTAGTTCGGCCCCGGGAAGGTTTTCCATCCAACAGATCGGGGATGGGGGCGTCTTCGCGCGTCGTGGCGTTCTCGGAATCTAGTGGGCCGATCGGGACGAAACTTGGGATTTGTATGTAGGGTCCATCGGGTGGTGATTTACCATCATCGAGTGTGAGGTGTGTTCCCGTCTTCGTGCATGCGCAGTGAAGATCATGGAATCTACTCGACAGATTGGACGAAACGTTGGATTACGTATAATTTCCATCAGGCAGTCTTCTGGGTCACTCAAGTTGCGCATGTTCAACACAGCTGCCCATTTAATTCGTTCTCGGACGAAGGCGGGCTCCAATAAAAATATAAAATATAGATAGATATACTACATGGAGTGCCCGACTTTGTCCGGGCTGGATTGAGTTCAGATGGATTGTATGGAAACAAACATGTGCCACATATAAAAAAAATGCCTGATACTAAGTCCAAATTGGGAGATAATAACTCATGATTAGGAGTTACTAAGTCCTAGTTAAGAAATAATAACTTCTAGTTAGGACATATGATCTCTAAATTGGGAGATAATGACTTCTACTGAGGAATAATTATGTCCTAATTAGGGGATAATACTTCTAATTAGGACCTAGTATCTCCTATTTAGGATATAATAAGCCCCAATTAGGAGAAAATAAGTCCTTATTATGGGGGTAATGAGCCCTAATTAGGAAGCAATAACTCCTAATTAGTACATAGTATCTCCCGATTAGGAAATAATGGGATATTTTAGGACCTAATCTTCTCCTCAAACACAGTTTGTTGGTGTCCTGTCGGTGCGGTCCTCTGCTTGTTACCGTAACACTCTAGCATTCTATATGAAATTTGCCGCTTACATATGTACCTCTGAAATAAATTATCCCCCCCTAAAAATAGCTAAAATAAAATAAAATCACATTGAAAGCGCTCTGTTTCCATTCTATCTTTCGCTGTACAAACATTGGCAAGGCGAATTCACATGACTCCGGGCTGACTTCAAACACCAGAGCCGACCTCTCCTGACCTCGGGACAGACATCTCACGCCAGTATCAACTTCTCCTCACCTCGCGAGGCCGACTTTTGCGGGCGACTTCTTTGAAACCAACTTCGTCAGGCCGACATTATTTATTAGGATGGGGATTTTAAGATACAGCTTTTTTAGGGCTGACCGTAGTAATTTGAGTTCCCTATTGACATCACGAAGTCGCTTTGCTACCTACACCCCAGTTTAGTACAGGGGGTATGTACTAGACACAATTCAAGTACATAAGAATACGTTCCGGTAGTGTAGTAGTGCTATAAAAAGCCCGACCTCTCCTTATTTTCCGTACTTTGATGAGATGATGTCCGCAATATTAGTTTCCCTGGTAACCCCATTTCACATTGTTGCTTAAAGGTCTGTACTAGTACAGGCGAATGTTTTCAGGCCCCGTCCCATTAACTTCGACCACAATCAATTACCCGAAAGAGCTCAAAATTGGTTATTTTCCCGTACTTTGTCAAAGAAGGACCTACCTCCCCTTTCTCCCATTTGATAACTTTTAGGCTGAATATGGTTGCTAAGTGTCCCAATCAAGATATAATTGTTTGTGAAATACAGGGGTAACGTATACAGTATTGCTTAATTCAATAGTAGTATAATAAACCCATAAGAGACACAAATACAAATAATACCCTTTCACCCTCCTCCCTCCGGCTCTATTTTGACGAAGAGCCACTATTTCCAAGTTTCCTGTATAATAATGTTTAATTCGGTGGTACTATAACCAAATGATAACGTGCCAATGCAAATAATATCACTGCCCCTCCCTCTCAAATGAGTCAAAAAGACGGTTTGTCTTTTTTCCAGCATTTGAATTGCTGCAAATTTTGGGTATTTATTCAGTCACTGTTCTCAGTAACCCCAATTCCAACGCCATATGTTAGCGTCCCATTGCTAAACATCAGCCCAAAATGAGTCTGTGGAAACTATTAGGATGTGCGTTCAATGCTCTCTTTTTCAAACTACTCTTTGACTCATTTCTGTATTTTGGGGTCCCAGCGCCCCATTTCAACTATTTGTATCTATGTCCCAATTTTAGCACCTCCTTTTAGCGAGGGGTTTATAAGCGTCTGGCTTTTTGGTGTCCGCAGTTGAGTCCATGAGAGCAATGAAAATGAGCGCAATGTTCTATTTTCCATACGTCTCAAAATGGGGGGTATGAAAATGAAAGCATCGCGCCCATTTTCATAGCTTTCACAAACGCATTTTGGGTGTCAAAGTTAAGGAAACGGGACCTAAAAACATAACCTTGTACTATAATGCAAACCTTTGTGCTACAGAAGGTAATAGGGTACTGTAGTGAACCCATACGACAGGCAACGAAGTCAAACTAGGTAAAATAGGATCGTAGGTATACGAGTAATTGCTTTTTTCCGGGGAAGCGGCCAGTGGGATGGGGCTCTGCTTTTAATGCCCCATGTATAGAGTTGTCTGTACCTCATGTGTATACCTGTGTCTACCACAGTAGATAGCTATATAGAATTTCTCGAGATATTTAAACTATTGGCGCCATCCTGCGACCTAAAAGTGAAGGAGATGGGCTACTCCAGCCACATTTTTCAACTCCAGCGGGGAGGGGACAAACTTGCCCAAAACAATACCAAGGGGTTGGCAACCAGGGTAGATGCCTTGGGCTTTTGTCGTTGGTGTTCTTTATATAGAACTACCCAGTCGCCATAGGCCACCTATGTATACCCATACCCAACCCAACAAAATAGCCCCCCGGACCCCTTATATTTTTCCAGACTTATGCACCTACACCAATATCTGTAGATTTCTATACAGAGTCTCCCAGACAGCCCACGCCCAGGCCATTACCACAGTCGTCAGTGCCAGATATTAAAAAGGTACTCCTCGACCATTTCTATGAATTACAATTTATACACCAATACCCGTGTCCCCAGAGAAGTCCTATGTATAGAGAAGCGATTACCAATACAGACGCGCTATAGGCCCCCGCATGTATTCATACTCGAGTCTAAAAATTGGGACCCTCTTATGACGCCATAACGTCGACGCCGTCATAACGTTTCCAAATTCCCTTCACATTCTAGAACGTCTTTTTGCGCATGCCTTATGGGACAAACGTGTCCTATTGATACCTGCGCTACTACTCGCGTCTATCATGAAAGGATGGCCGAGTGAATACAGAAGAACTACCCCTCCCCCCCCCCCCCACCCATTCCAGAAGACGTCGGTCTGAAAAAGTTGGTTCTGAGAAATCGGTCCCAGAGAAGTCGCCCCGGAAAAATTGGCCCGCACTAGTCGGCCCCGAGAGGTTTGGAGAAGTCGGTCCTGGAGTTAGAAGTCTGCCCGAGGTCAAAACTCGACTCTGAAAATGTCAAACTGAGGTAAGGAGAAGTCAGTCTGGACTCTGGAGTCATAAGTCGCCCCGCCAAAATTTATACAGCGAAAGAAAGAAATGGAAACAGGGTGTTTCTAATATAATTTTATTTTTACTACTGGATTGAGGTGGGGGTGATCATTTATCTTAGAGGTACAAATGTAAACAGCAAATTTTATAACGAATGCCTGGCGGCTGGTGTTACTGTAACAAATTGAGGACCGCGCTGAAACGACATAACAAATTGTGCTTTGAAGGGAAGATTCGGGAATTATATACCAAATTATCTCCTAATTAGGATTTACTGTGTCTTAATTAGGTGTTAGTATCTCCTAATTAGGACTATTATCTCCTAATTAGTAGTTATTATCTGCTAATTAGGAGATACTAAGATCTAATTAGGACATAGTTTCTCATAATTAGTAGTTAATAAGTCCTAATTGGGAGTTATTATGTCTTAATTAGGAGGTATCGTCTCCTAATTAGGACATATATCCTATTTAGGACTTATCTCCCAATTAAGACATATTATCTCCTAATTAGGACTAATTATCATCTTCTAAATAGGAGTTATTATTTCCTAATTGTGACTTAGTATCTCTCAATCACGAGTTATTATCTCGGTATCTCTAAATTAGGACATATAGTATCATTCATTTTTTTTAGATGTGGCACTAATGCGCTTCCATTTTATTCAGTTTGGTTAAAACAAAGAATACTGAAGACGCCGGTGTTCTGTTTCTTATTTTGCAATATCTTCTTGAGAAAGAAGCATGATCATGTGCGGGGGAACATTAAAGGTTACAAGTTTATGAAAGAACTATTTTGCCTTTTCCAGTTGCTAAATAATACAATTGAAACTTTCACTTTTCGCTCACAGAATTTGAGTTTCCATCCCCTACTGGTTAGCGCTTCTTGGGCCTTTTAGTGTTCTGAGAGGGAAAATAATAATAAAAAAAACACATTTCTACCAAATTAATAAATGTTTCATTTTGTGCTTTCAAAACATACTCTATGACGACTACTGGAATGAGCTTGGCGAGCACATTACAATGAGAGCCTGTTAGCTCTGTTTCGACAGAAAAATGCAAAACAAGCAGATAACTACACGCTAAAAATTAAAGTGTAAAAAACTACTCTTGAAGTGCTGTATTTAACACTTACTAAGTGCTAAACTAGCACTTTGTTCAAGTGTAGATATCCCAGAACTTGACAGGTGTTACAATAATACCACTTGACAAGTGTAATGTCTCGACACTTAAAAGGAAACAACGCAGATGACGCGGATCAGGCTCGAACTCTCGAGCCTGATCTGCGTCATCTGCGTTGTGTCCTTTTAATTATGTACCCACCAAGCGCAAATCAAATTATGGACGATTCTGGAAGAACCACCAATGCTAGTCACATGGGAAGTGCCATCCATTCAAGTTTCAGATGTCTGACGATTGTAATGTCTAAGTGCTTAAAGCATTGCACTTTGAGTGTTAAATCAAACCCTAAGAGTTAGAATGCGTTTAACACCTTCAAAGTGTCAGTTTTAACACTTTAGTTTTTAGTATGTAGAAAATGAATTGCTCTTTCAAAATGAAGTTTGTGTGTCTATTTTTGTCTCATAATAAATACACATTTTTGTGTGCATTGAATCATTTTTCGTACGAGTTGAAATGATGGGGATCTATCATCCATGTTAGCCAGGTATTTAAGTACCTAATGTGTTGTTCTGTCAGGTATTCGTGCCACATGCTAACCCAGAAGAGACAATGGAAATGGGTCTAACTTATATTCTGTAACTGGTGACTTTAAGTGATGCGAGTATTGGGCTTCGAGTGTAGGACCCAAGACGTGAGACAAGCAAACAAAAAAACTTTTTTCAGCCCCTTAGATTGGGTCGGAAAAATGTAACACTGGGCCGCGTATACGTGTAAGTAATGGAAGATGTGGGGAAGGGGAGGGGCGACCAAGGCTTTGTTTTCTCTAAATTACTCTGGAACCAAGTACCGGGTGCCTCTGGAAGCCAGAAACGAGGCAACGCTCAAATGCAAGTGCCTACCGCCACTTTTCCGACAGCCATTTCTTCGTCAATGATATATATACCACTTTCATATTATCTCGGACTACTATTATTCCCTCCATATTTGACGTCTGGGGACAAATGGCCTATTTGGCCTATAAAGACTTACAAAATAATCAACCAATTGTTATATTCATATTATGAACATAACAATTGATTGATTGGTTAGTAGTTGTAACAAACAACCCAATTGCCTCCAAGGAATCTCAAACTTTCCAGCAAACGTACAAATCACGGAAAATTCTCATGAATTAACTCATCACACTACACCACAGAGATGAAAAGTAGTCAAACATTCTATATATTTGATCATTCACCTATTTTGTGGTCCACGGAAACTGTTTCCTACATCAGATGTCAGTGTTGGATCTCCTGCAACCCCTTATAACAGCCGAAGTGTTTCTAAGAATTTGTGACACCCGCTCCCATCTTTGAGTTTGGGGACCTCCCCCTCCACCCCCCCCCCCCCACCATCCCTGCTCATCGCTATGTAAGTCTCTCCTCGACATGAGTTTCCTATATGTGGCAACGACGTTTAATTTGAAAGCGTTGCGTGTATAATTATGCACGTAATACTCACCTGTATTGAATATTCGTCTTCAGATTAAATATCGCAATAAAAGCTTCTCTTCACAAGGAAAAAATAATCTTCTCTTTCAAGAAAAATTAGCGCAAAGATGCAGTTTCAGTTACAAAAATAGAGCCCACTGAAAAGCAAAATTGCAAAAATGTCATTTTTATGATTTTGTTACAGGTGCGTCTTTTTTAATGATAGAAATCAACAACTTCGCGTATCTTTACTATTTCAACATGATAGAAGTCGACAACTTTGATTTTCCCCCAAAGGACCAGCATCTCAACATCAAAGAATAGCACAAGGAATCCGGTCTGTTAGAAATGTTATGTTATCAAAATTACAAAGAATTAACCTATGAAACTTTGGCCAGAGAATTCCGTTTCGCCGATCTGAAAATCTCTGATCTAAGTCCCTGCCAATTCACACCCTTCTCATCTGAATGAAAAAGGGTGAATCTGAAATGAAACTGCTAAAACATAGTATCGTCAAAACCCTTTTTAACGCTTGGGAAATGCCAAGGTTGATTAATTTTGGTTAAACACTTAAACAGCTGGAGTCAAAGAGTGCTGGACAGTGTCATGGGGAGGAAGCAGGGGAGAACTATCGGATAGAGACGAGTCACTGTCAAACTGTTTAAGTTACTAATCTCACTGAAGTAAGGTTAGCATTGGTAAAATGTACGGACACGCGCAATGAGCGGCATGCCTTATCACACAACGACATACTTGAATATAAAATACAGAATATGTAATCACAAATAGAACCCCACAAAAACTAATAAAAACGACCTGACACCCCACCCACATATGCTCATAATACTGGCTGAAAGACGAACAGACAGACCGAATATATTCCTGTCATGGTAATCTCAACAAAGAGAGCTCAACCTAAAATAAAAAGATGAAGATGAAAATCTGATCATTTCGTGCGGACATGTGAAATGGAATGGTTTGTTCCAAAGTCTAACAGTTTTTGAAAATGTTACTACAAAAGTGGTAAAAAAGTTCCTACACAAGTGGTGACTTTGTTTTTTTTATGACAAAAGTGGGCGATGGTTACTACAAAAGTGGAGACCTCATTCTACTGCAAAAGTGGGCGAGGTTATTACAAAAGTGGTAAGCTACCACAAAAGTGGGCGTTTTCTACTACAAAAGTGGTGAGCTACTACAAAAGTGGACAATTACTACAAAAATGGGCGTCACACCCCTGTCTTTGCTAAAAGTAGATCGCTCCAATGGACTTGCAAATTTATTTGTTCGCTGAGCGATACTATTCCTTATGTAAACTCTATTAACACTGTGGTGGAACTACTCATTGACTTTGCGTGCTCTCCCGAGCGAAGCGTATAGTGTATACTTCTTATAATACTAATATAGGTATATAGCACACCTGTGAGGTAATAGATATATCACTATTTTGTGTACTATATGGGTAAATAATTATACAGTTGTGCAGGTGTCCGGAGATATTTTGGACGAGGCGAAGCCGAGTCCAAATATTGGAGGACACCTCCAATATTGTACAATTATTTACCCATATAGTACACAAAATAGTGATATATGTGATTTAATCCATAGCCCCTCAATGTTAACAAAAGTCAAAAAAATTATATTTTAGAAAGTTTGACACGAGTAAAACCACATTTTAAAACACTTTTTGCTTGCTCTACCCCCGAAAAACAAAATGGGCATAACCCATTGTTTGCTTGCTGGAAAGTCTATTGAAGTTATGACACGCATCAGGAGTTCAGATATTGTGAACAGATCTGTGGCTTCGAAGTGAACTCACATCATGACTTAATTTGTTCTCCCGCTAATATAATGTCTCAGCTCAAGGGTGAAACACTTATTCAATCCCTCATCGAAAGTGCGACAGATAAATTTAATAATCGTTCATTTTTAAAGCATTTGGAAGAATAATTCTTTTTTTTATCTGAAGAAAAAATTACACGTCCAACGCATAATGCTATAAAAGGAAACAAGGTGACCTGATTACCTTAAATGGAGATTTAAGTTCAACGTGCGTTTTGTTTCTAGCCAATTAGAAAATTACCGTTGCACCCAGTTACTATAAATAGCAGCTAATCAGAAAATACCTTTAAAACTTGTAAATCCTGGACCGACATTCGACATGCGAGATAGGATATACGACATACAACATATACCATAAAATATCCGTGATCATTGTGACCAATCAAGTAATTCGTGTTTTGTTTGGCCTATCCCACTGATGCTTTTATTCTGACTTGTTCATGATTGGGACCGTGTGAGCACAGAGGTTCGTTTCAAACAATGATCCAGGAATAAGATAATATTGTAAAATAAGTATAACTGGATTTTATAATATTATTTTATTCCTTAATCATTGTTTGAAATGGCGTTGGAGTAGACTCATTTTTTTCACCAACGTTCGTTGTATCTGGGCACAGGTACTCGACACAAGCTGGAAAATCGAAAGAAAAAAAGATATTTGATACCATTTTTAAATCTATGCTGACGTGCTCCTGTAATGGTATATAAATAATAACAAGGTTCACAACTCCCTTTTCGAAAACTATAGCACTCATCTTTGTTATATCCCCCTCAAATACCTTAAACACCAATAAAAATCCACCTCAAATTTTGATTCACGCAACGTATCCAACAATACATACCCAGTATCAGTGGAAAGGGGAATGAATAAGCTTTACAGTGGTGTATTACATGACTGTTGGGTGTTCTTGGGTTGTTCATGATAACTGGGAAAAGTCGCAGAAAAGGCCGAAAAACATTTAGTCGGACTACATAGTGCAGAGTGGAATGAGGTTTACGAGCGACAATTATCCGATTTATTATAAATAATTCGAGGTCCCATTGTCTATGGAGGGCAGATTCAAATATTAACCGTATACCTTTATCAATTACCAGTCTCGGATCCATATTTATTCTTTTCTGGAGATCACATTTGCATTGTGCCGAGTAACTGTGTATCTGGGCCCATGGGAGCGGCCATGAAAATTGATATTTCAAAAGGGCCCGACTTTGATGAAACAGGTACACCGAGGGTTTGGCAGGTTCCCAAGGGTATCCGGCTTATTCGAACCTTGGTTCTTTCGGGCCTTGGTTTGTTCATACCCTGGCCTTTTCGGCCCTCCGGCTCATTGGGACTTGGCTTTTTCGCCCCTCGGCGAAGGAATTGCCGAAGGCGCGAGACATTTTCCCTGGGAAATTTTTTAAATTTAGTATTAAAAGGAGCCCTCTGGTGGACTTTTGGTGATTTATTAACATTTTTCGTTTTAGAAAAAAAAACGTAAAAGGGGGTTCGGCCTGACTCCCCCACAATCTCCCATCCCACCCAGCGACACCTATGAGGCTTCACGTCTTAACACCCGAAACAATACCGTGATGGCCAACAACCATAAGGACAAGTCCATGTTTTTTTTTTTTTTTTTTTTTTGGGGGGGGGGGGGGGGGGTGGGGAAGGAGGCCGGATTTCGTAATTTATAAACAGAGGCCAACAATTCCAATTTTAACAACTACTTAATGGGGCTGATTGAAGATGGCCGATTTCCCTTGTGACTTTCAATCTTTTGGATGGGCTATTTACTTAATCACCACTTGTGCAGTTTATAAGACAGCTACACCGCTTTTTCATATCTATTACCATTTGGCCTATGTTGACAACCTTTCTCGGGTTTGGCCTTTATCTTTATGCGATTGTGCAAGAGGGATAAAATAGGCCTACAATTACTCTCTAGGTTAAATTTTGAAGTCGTTTAGGCCTAATTACTCTTTAAAACACAAGGTCAGAAAATGCCTTTTGATCCAGTGATGGTGTTTTGAATTTCCAACACAAACCTCCCATGGACTTGTCCTTATGGTTGTTGGCCATCATGGAATTGTTTCGGGTTTTTAGACATAGGGCCAAAATACAACGAACGTTGATGTAAAATTGATGCAAAAATTGATATCCTTCCCACGATCCCACCTTCAACCAAGAAAAATGTAGTTCAGTTCATCACCAAAGGGACTGAGGGGTAACCACACCACTGCCCCCTCCCAAAAGACGAATAGGCCAAATGAAGAAATATATCAAAATAAAGAAATAAGGGTTCGGCTTAGCGATGGCGCGAAATAAGCAGACGCATAGCCAGGATATAGTTAGGGGGGAGGTGGGGGGGGGGGGGGGGGTCAAGAGTAATATCTAGCGGGACTAATTCAACAATCTGAACGTAACGGCTACCTCTTCGCCCTACGAAGGGGGTAAGCGCTACGTTCATATCGCTGAAATACTAGGCGGTATACAGAGTAGGATGCGCAGCATCATCCGAGCCACGTGGCGGCGAGATGGAAAGCGAGCACAAGAAGGGGACACCCTCATCGTTGGAAAAGAATTGAAATTCGAGACAAAAGCAATTTCCTTGACTCTGAGTCCATATGTGTCCATAATTTGTAAGTTGTGAAGGCATCAATAATTAGGCCACATCACGTGGGGGGGGGGGGGGGGGGGGGGCGGCACTCAGTTGTTTTGGGGTGGGGCACATATGTGCGCCCCCATCACCACCCCCTGGCTGTGCAACTGGAAATAAGACAGTAGTACCCGAACGTTCATCATTCCCCAGACTTTTTGAGTGAGCAAACGGTGGTAAATTCCCATAGGAACCGGACTTTGCGGAGAGCAAATGTTTTCTTTGCAAAATTTGGACAGCGTTCCAAATTGCATAAAAAGCAGGGGTATGTTATGGAAAAGAGATGGGGAGTGCGGGTTTTTTGTTGAAAGCTTTCCCCACGAAACGGTTGACGTTGCTATTGAAGTCGCCATGATGCGCACACGACGTCATTAAAACGTTGACCGCTGTTGTTGTCCATTATACAATATAATATGACGTAAGGATGGTCGGGCTTCTCGAACGGGAGCGATATCGCAGTATAATATAGGCATCATAGACCCCTGTATGTCCTATTTGCTCCTGGTAATCCCAACCATCCTAATGCTTCATATTATCCCATGACTCGTTTTGGTAGTACGTAAGGCTTGTGCGGCTGTATTGTGACGTGAGGTGAGAGTAATGCATGGTTGTCTGGTGCGGTAGTATATGGTGTGTGGTTTGTGCTCCTGCTGGTCCGGTGTTAGCTTCTGGATCTACTTCCATATAGGACGGTGTGCTAGCCCACATATGTTACGGGTAGTACGTGATGCTAGGCGAAGCAGTAGAGTGGGTGCGGTAGTATATGGTGTACGGTCTGCACCCCAGTTAATCTACTGTTAGTATCTGGTACTACTAGCCCATTGAATGTATTTTAACGCCGGGATTGGTGTAGGGAGTGTGTAATGCTAGGTTTGAAAGTAAGTTTGTTTATACGATAGTACTGGGTGTACGGTCTGTATCCCATAGGTCTATTTTATCCCTTAGTACTATAAAACCGCCCAATAGTTTGTAGTGTCCCATGGATAGTTTGGAATGCTTGATCATGTAGTGGTATGTGTGTAGAGTATGCTTGGTTTCTGGTTTCGTAGTAGAATATAGATGGTCTTTTGACATGCTAGGACGTGGCTGAGGAAGAGGTAAATATCTGAGATAGTTAGCAAGTCTGTAGTAATGTTACACGTCAGTAGTAATTGCACAAGGCTGGCAGAACATTATAGTAATGGTGAATACAATAGGGCTAATCATAGGACAGATAGTTGAAGACACGATGGAAGCCGATGGTAAGGCCACCAGGAGCTATTTCGGAGCTTGGAATTCCACTTATGTAATCCCGCTAAGAAAATCCCTTTTTTGTTTATGCATTTCCACTTATGTAATCCCACTTATAGAATCCCTTTGTTTAAAACGTCTGTGGTTACAGAATCCCTTTCTCGTGTGCCCCTGTGAGGCAGGTGTTGTGCATTAGAACATAAGCACATATTGGCACATCCAGCATATCTCTATGTGCAGCATGTGATGTGCACTAGCACACCAGCAGATCCCATCAACCACCTATTGCTCCTAACACCCGATCAGCATCTAGATCACCCCACGGGTTTCATAGATCTTAGACCACTAATGTTGACTTACACATAGTCACCATCATCTGTCCTATTGTCAACTTCTTCGCTAGTCACCCAATAGTATAGTCTTCTACCAACTCTGCCCTCGGTCAGATCCTTAACAGGCGCAACAAAATTGCTCCATTCATCTTACCCCGTATTGGTTTTTACATTCCCTTGACCTAGTGCATGCTAGGGCACCGTACATATAAGAAGCAGTCTTTTGATGACACCGACATGTTCTTATGTGATAATTCACAACGTGCAACAATACATGCAACACGTATACACATACGACGAAAAAGAGATTCTGTAACCAGAGACGTTTCTCAAGAATGGTGTCTCTCTTAGTAGAATTCAAAGCTCTAAACAGCTCTTGATGGCTTTACCACCTGTTTCCACCATGTCTTCAGATATCTATCCCATGATTATCCTCTATTGTATTCATCATTACTATAGTGTTCTATCAGTATTGTGCCATTACTACTGACTTGTAAGATTACTAAAGACTTGCTAACTATATAAGATATTTACCTCTTCCCTCGACCAAGTCTTAGAATGTCAAAATATCATCCACCCTCTACTACGAAACTAGAAACCAATCATGTATCACACAACACTGCATGGCGTAGCATTCCGAACTACCCACGGGGTAGTACAAACCATTGGGTGATTTTGTAATACTATGGGATAACACTAGATCTATGGGATACAGATGGTACAATCCATTCTACCATTCTAAAAAAAATCTTGTAATACCGCATTGCCTAGCATTACGCTTTACCCATACCAGCCCCGATAGTAAAACACGTTCAGTGGGCTAGTAGTTCCAAATACTAAGAGTAGACTAACTGAGGTACAGACAATACACCATATACTATTGCACCAGACAATCACGCATCACCCCGACCACTCTACTGCTTGACCAAGCACATATGACCTATATCATATATGGGCTACCAAGTCGTCCTAGATGGATATTGAATAATAATACCAAGGGCTAACATTGAACCAACAGGTGTACATAAAGCACATCCTATACTAACTCACTAAACAACCATGCATTACCCAATCCGACATAAAAATTCTATCCGGACTAGCATTACACACTACCTATACCAGTCATGGATAATATGAAGCATCAAGTCGATTAGTAGTACCCAGGACTATCAGGGAACCTATATGGGGTATATAGTGCCCATACTATACTACGGTATCACTCTCGTACGAGAAACCCGACACAAGGAGGCGCGGTGGCTCAGTAGTTAGAGGTGCTGTTGCAAGCCGAGAGGTCCTCGGTTCGAATCCCACCGGCGGCAACCGCGTTGTGTCCTTGGGCAAGACACTTCACCCCCATTGCCCACGTGGAGGCACGGTGGCGTTGTGTGCATTGATGTACTGCACGCCGATGGTACACTTGTCTTCAACCAATGCTAACCCTGCCTGTGTGGAGTTGGTATGTTGGGGAGCTGACAGTTGTTCTCCGTTGCTCGGTGGTTCTCTCCGGGTACTCCGGCTTCCTCCACCCGTACAACTGTCACGGTCACTATTAGCCATTGTGCAGAAATATGTGACCTTAAACACCAATAAATAAATAAATAGAAGCCCGACACACCCTATCCGAATAACGTCATGTCAGATTTACAGTGGACAACAACTGAGAGAATCGTTTCTATGACGTTGCGTGCGCATCATGACGTCCCGAAGTTAATAGCAACGTCAACCGTTTCGATGGAAAACTTTCAACAAAAATCTCACCTTCCCCATCACTGTTCCATCACATTCCCCTTCTACATTATTTATTCATTTATTTACTGGGTTCTAACGACAGTTTCGGCAGCCAGGGTCACTTCGTGTTACACAGCTTTTCGGGTGGAGGAAGCCGGAGTACTCTGAGAGAACCACCGAGCAACGGCGAGCAATACTAACACCAGATGCTGATCTAGATGCTGATCGGGTGTTAGGAGCAATAGGTGGTTGATGGGATCTGCTGGTGTGCTAGTACACATCACATGCTGCACATAGAGATATGCTGGATGCGCCAATATGTTCTAATGCGCAACACCTGCATCACAGGGGCACATACGACGAAAAAGGGATTCAGTAACCACAGACGTTTTAAACTAGAGGGGGTGCCATTTGTGTGAAAAGCAGACTATGGTGTATCCCCGCATTTGCATCCTTGACTTTGAATGAACGCTTGATACAAAAGATGAAATGTATTATATGACACACTAAAATCATTTTGAGTGGCACAGGTGACACAGCTTCGTGCACATCTACAGGCTCCACTGCAACATTTGAGCATGGTTTTAGCATTTCGAATTACATACCCTAGGAGCCATTCACCGGGAACGGTCTAAGAAAACAGGAAAGTGGCAACGATGGCACAACCACGTGGCACCTAAAAATCCAAAACCTCCCTGCATAACTATAGACCCTACTGCAACAATTGGGCATGCTTTTAGCGTTTAGAATTACATACTCTAGGAGCCTTCTGCCGGAAACGGTCTAAGAAAACATGAAAGTGGCAACAGTGGCACATCCACGTGGCAGCTGAAAAATCCGAAACCTTCGTGCGCATCTACAGACCCCACTGCAACATTTGAGCATGGTTTTAGCATTTCGAATAACACACCCTAGGAGCCTTTCGCCGGAAACGGTCTAAGAAAATACCAAAGTGGCAACGGTGGCACAGCCACGTGGCAGCTGAAAAATCCGAAACCTTCCTGCGCATCTACAGACCCCACAGCAACATTTGAGCTTGGTTTTAGCGTTTCGAATTACATGCGATAGGAGCCTTTCGCCGGAAACGTGTAAGAAAACACGAAAGTGGCAACGGTGGCACAGCCACGTGGCACCCAAAAAATCCGAAACCTTCGTGCGCATCTACAAACCCTACTGCAACATCTGAACATGCTTTTAGCGTTTCTAATTACATACTCTAGGAGCCTTTTGCCGGAAACGGTCTAAGAAAACATGAAAGTGGCAACAGTGGCGCGGCAGCTGAAAAATCCGAAACCTTCGCGCGCATCTACAGACCCCACTGCAACATTTGAGCATGGTTTTAGCATTTCGAATTACATACCCTAGGAGCCTTTCGTCGGAAACGGTCTTAGAAAACACGAAAGTGGCAACGGTGGCACAGCCACATGGTACCTGAAGAATCTGAAACCTTCCGGCACATCTACAGATCATTTAGCAAAACCCAAGCGCAGTTATAGAACTCTGAATTACACAGCTTGGGATTATTCGAAAGAAAAGTGAAAAATTAGCGCATTTTTCAAGTGGCTCCACAGAAGCCACCTGGTGGCGCAAAACTTTAAAAGTGGTATTTTCGGATTGCACAGACCCTACTGAACAACTGTAGAAAGTTACAGCGTCTCGAATTACAAAACCGGACGTACGGACGTACGGACGGACGGAGATCACGACAAAATCCCCGCATTTTTTTAAAATGCGGGGATAAAAAAAAGGAATTTTCTTAGTGGGATTACATAAGTGGAATTCCAAGCTCCGAAATAGCTCCTGGTGGCCTTACCATCGGCTTCCACCGTGTCATTAACTATCTGTCCTATGATTAGCCCTATTGTATTCACCATTACTATAGTGTGTTGGCAGCCTTGTGCCATTACTACTGATTTGTAATATTACTGCAGACTTGCTAACTATCTCAGATATTTACCTCTTCCCTCAGCCAAGTCCTAGAATGTCAAAAGACCATCTATATTCTACTACGAAACCACAAACCAAGCATACACCACACACATCTCACTACATGATCAAGCATTCCAAACTATCCATGGGACACTACAAACCATTGGGCGGTTTTATAGTACTAAGGGATAAAATAGACCTATGGGATACAGACCGTACACCCAGTACTATCGTATAAACTTACTTACAAACCTAGCATTACACACTCCCTACACCAATCCCGGCGTTAAAATACATTCAATGGGCTAGTAGTACCAGATACTAACAGTAGATTAGCTGGGGTGCAGACCGTACACCATATACTACCGCACCCACTCTACTGCTTCACCTAGCATCACGTACTACCCATAACATATGTGGGCTAGCACACCGTCCTAGATGGATAGTAGAACCAGAAGCTAACACCGGACCAGCAGGAGCACAAACCACACACCGTATACTACCGCACCAGACAACCATGCATTGCCCTCACCTCACGTCACAATACAGCAGCACAAGCCTTACGTAGTACCAAAACGAGTCATGGGATAATATGAAGCATTAGGATGGTTGGGAGTACCAGGAGCAAACAGGACCTACAGGGGTCTATGATGCCTATACCATACTGCGATATCGCTCCCATTCGAGAAGCCCGACCATCCTTACGTCATATTATATTGTATAATGGACAACAACAGCGGTCAACGTTTTAATGACATCGAGTGCGCATCATGGCGACTTCAATAGCAACGTCAACCGTTTCGTGGGGAAAGCTTTCAACAAAAAGCCCACACTTCCATAACATACCCCTGCTATATACGCAGTTTGGAATGGTGTCCAAATTTTGAACAGAAAACATTTGTTCTCCACAAAGTCCGGTTTCTATGGAAATTTACCACCGCCTGCTCCCTGAAAAAGTCTGGGGAATGATGAACGTTCTGGTACTACTGTCATATTTCCAGTTGCACAGCCAGGGGAGGGGGAGGGGGCAGCATATGTGCCCCACCCCAAAACAACTGAGTGCCCCCCCCCCCCCCCCCCCAACGTGATGTGGCCTAATTATTAATGCCTTCACAACTTACAAATTATGGACACATATGGACTCAGAGTCAAGGAAATTGCGCTTGTCTCGAATTTTAATTTTTTCCAACGAGGGGGTGTCCCCTTCTTGTGCCCGCCTTCCATCTCGCCGCTACGTGGCTCGGATGATGCTGCGCATCCTATTCTGTATACCGCCTAGTACTTCAGCGATATGAACGTAGCGCTTACCCCCTTCGTAGGGCGAAGGGGTAGCCGTTACGTTCAGGTTGCTGAATTAGTCCCGCTAGATATTACTCTTGCCCCCCTTTCCCCCCCCCCCTCCTCCCCCATTATATCGTGGCTATGCATATGCTTATTTCGCGCCAGCGCAAGGCCGAACCCGTATTTCTTTATTTTGATATATTTTTTCGTTTGGCCTATTCGTCTTTTGGGAGGGGGCAGTGGTGTGGTTACCCCTCAGTCCCTTTGGTGATGAACTGAACTACTTTTTTCTTGGTTGAAGGTGGGATCGTGGGAAGGATAACAATTTTTACATCAATTTTAAATCAACGTTCGTTGTATTTAGGCCCTATGTCTAAAAACCCGAAACAATTCCATGATGGCCAACAACCATAAGGACAAGTCCATGGGAGGTTTGTGTTCGGAATTCAAAACACCATCACTGGATCAAAAGGCATTTTCTGACCTTGAGTTTTAAAGAGTAATTAGGCCTAAACGTCTTCAAAATTTCACACAGAGAGTAATTGTAGGCCTATTTTATCCTTCTTGCACAATCGCATAAAGATAAAGGCAAAACCCGAGAAAGGTTGCCAACATATGCCAAATGGTAATAGATATGAAAAAGCGGTGTAGCTGTTTTATAAACTGCACAAGTGGTGATTAAGTAAATAGCCCATCCAAAAGAACGCAAGTCACAAGGAAAATCGGCTATCTTCAATCAGCCCCATTAAGTAGTTGTTAAAATTGGAACTGTTGGCCTCTGTTCATAAATTATGAAATCCGGCCTCCCCACCCACCCCCCCACCCCCCACCCAAAAAACAAAACAATCATGGACTTGTCCTTATGGTTGTTGGCCATCACTGCATTGTTTCGGGTGTTAAGACGCGGGGCCTCATAGGTGTCGTCGAGTGGAATGGAAGATTGTGGGGGAGTCGGGCTGAGAACGAACCCCCTTTTACGGTTTTTTTCTAAAACGAAGAATGTTAATAAATCACCAAAAGTCCACCAGAGAGCTCCTTTTAAACCTAAATTTAAAAAATTTCCCGGGGAAAATGTCTCGCCCCCTCCAATATGATCGTGTCGTCGGCAATCACGACAAATTCCTTCGCCGATGGGCGAAAAAGCCAAGTCCCAATGAGCCGGAGGGCCGAAAAAAGCCAGGGTACGAACAGACCAAGGCCAGAAAGAACCAAGATTCGAATAAGCCGGATACCCTTGGGCACCTGCCACACCCTCGGTGTACCTGTTTAATCAAAGTCGAACCCCTTTTGAAATATCAATTATCATGGCGACTCCCATGGGCCCAGATACAACGAACGTTGGTGAAAAAATTGAGTCTACTCCAACGACACGGGTGCCCTTCCCACTACGGCACAGGGGCCGTTTCAAACAATGATTCAGGAATAAAATAATATTATAAAATCTAGTTATATTTATTTTACAATATTATCTTATTCCTGGATCATTGTTTGAAACGAACCTCTATGCTCCCACGGTCCCGATCATGAACAAGTCAGAATAAAAGCAACAGTGGGATTGGCCAAACAAAACACGAATTACTTGATTGGTCGCAATGATCACGGATATTTTATGGCATATGTTGTATGTCGTATATCCTATCTCGCATGTCGAATGTCGGTCCAGGATTTACAAGTTTTAAAGGTATTTTCTGATTAGCTGCTATTTATAGTAACTGGGTGCAATGGTAATTTTCTGATTGGCTAGAAACAAAACGCACGTTGAACTTATATCTCCATTTAAGGTAATCAGGTCACCTTGTTTCCTTTTATAGAATTATGCGTTGGACGTGTATTTTTTATCGATGCACCTGTATTTTATAGGTGCAACGGTATTTTGTAATAAATATACGTTGGACGAGTAAATTTTATCGATGCACCCGGAATTTACAGTTGCAACGGTATTTTGAAATGTAGGTGCACCTGTAAAAAATGTAGGTACATCGCTATTTTTCGATAAAAATACACATCCAACGTATATTATACGGACGAGTATTTTATGCGATGGACGTGCAATTTAATATACGATGGACGTATAATTTATAGGTGCACCGCTAAATTTTATAGGTGCACCGGTTTTCGAAAATGGCGTTGCAACTGTAATATCCAGATGCAACTATAAAAAAAAACGTCGGACGTGTATTTTCAGAAAATTCTACGTTAAACTTATATTTTCACGGCGAAAATATACGATGGACGTACATTTTCTTCGAAAATATACGTTGGACGTATAAATTTTATCGATGCACCCGGAATTTACAGTTGCAACGGTATTTTGAAATGTAGGTGCACCTGTAAAAAATGTAGGTGCATCGCTATTTTTCGATGAAAATAAACGTCCATCGTGTATTTATACGTCGGACGTATAAATTTTACGATGGACATGTAATTTAATATACGATGGACGTATAAATTATAGGTGCACCGCTAAATTTTATAGGTGCACCTGTATTGAGAAATAGCGTTGCAACTGAAAAATACAGGTGCAGCGATAAAAAATATACGTCGGACCTGTATTTAAACTTTTGACCCAAACGGTACACCATAGACGAACTCATAAATCTCGTGTCTGATAACACGGTATTCACTCAGCCGGTACATCAACTTGCTGCCGTGTGAAGACACTGCCGTTAAGGCTGTTAACTTCTTAACAACCGTACCCACAATGCATATATTTCTCGCTATACTGCGAAACGCGAGAAAATGAACTTACGCGCTCTTCGAGTGGATATCCCGGTGCTGTGTCGAAATTTGCTCAAAACACAACAGTAGTCAAAACCACAGCCTGTATGTGCATGGACAGCGAAAAACGACACTGCCATGGATGTCACAAACATGGTTATATTTATTATTATTTATTTATTCGTGTTTAAGGTCACATACTTATGCACAATGGCTAATCGTGACCAACAAACATGGTTACTAATATTTATCATATGATTCGTTTTGTTCACTTTAAAACATTTGATATTTTGTTTTCATATCAATCAGTGATAAATAAAGCCTTCCGTCAATTTCATTGGTCAATTTCAAAACTAGACAATTTGATTGGCTGAACAAAATATAACTGGGCCGCATTTTCATAATTTGCATAATTAGAGTTGGGAGCTTTCATTGGTCAATTTCAAAACTGGACAATTTGATTGGCTAAACAAAATACAACTGGGTGACATTTTCATAATTTCAGTTGGGAGAATTTACGTTATCTGTCCTATTTAGGGTGGGTTATATTGTATTAATCTTTTACCTGCAAGGAAAACGCCATTAATTTTTTTTATATTTTCACTTTTTGCTTCCAAAACATAGGTTATGACCCTTCATTGGAGCGAGCTCGACGAGCTCGTTCCAATAAGGGGTC
Organism: Pictodentalium vernedei; assembly: GCA_031216915.1. Lineage (NCBI taxonomy): Eukaryota > Metazoa > Mollusca > Scaphopoda > Dentaliida > Dentaliidae > Pictodentalium > Pictodentalium vernedei. The sequence goes on from CM062295.1 coordinate 777,110,134, forward strand.
ATAACCTATGTTTGGGAAGCAAAAAATGAAATTTTTTGGTTATACGAGGATATTTTTTCCAAGTGCCGTCTGCAACTCAAGTTAGGTGATGGGTTAAAAAGTCATACTAAGTGGATAATTTGTGCGTGTGTGTGTCATATGATAAATAGAATATGAAATGAGTGTTTTCTCATATAATATTTATGAAACTCGTCCGAATTTTCCGAATTTTCCGTCGCCAGAGGCTCGCCAAAACGGAAAATTCTTGGACACGTTTCATAAATATTATATGAGAAAAACACTCATTCTATATCTTCTATATATATAATATCAAGATACCTTTTCAACTCACGATTTTCCAATAATGTCAGCAAATTTGAAGAGTTTAGATGTGAATACCGGAAATCCATCGCGTCGATGGCATTTGTTTCCAATTAAAAACTGCAACTGTGCGCTGCAACTGGGAATGTAAACCCCCTTGTTCAATTTTCCAAAAATGTTGACAAGAATAATATGTTATTATTTTGAGAAAGCAAGGGAATCGGAGAAATCGGGGCAAAGTAGGATATTCCGATCCTCTGTCGAGCGATTCATGTGCTCTACCGAGTGCAAGTAGTATAGCTCGTATGTTTGGGGCCCCATTGGCCGGATCTCATTGCCGGATCTCATGTGACGTCATAGTCACGTGACGTAGTGGCGCCATGTTGTGTCGTAATGAAAACGCGCGTGAGCTGCCATGTTGTGACGTCATATCCATAGTGATACGTGGTGTGATAGTGATAGTGATACTATTGCTCGAACGACTCGAATCCCATCGAGCAAATAAGCCAACGAGCAATTACTCGATCGATTGACTCTTAGTTCGAGTCGTTCGAGCAATAGTTGCGAGTCACTCGACATAAGACGGAATCCCACTTATGGAATCCCTTTTTGGAATCCCATTTGTGGAATCCCTTTTTGAAAACGCCTATGGCTATGGAATCCCTTCTTTTCTGAAATGAGTCGTCGAGTCGTTCGAGGAGTCAATCGATCGAGCAATTGCTCGTTGGCTTATTTGCTCGATGGGATTCGAGTCGTTCGAGCAATATGCCGAGTCACTCGATCGAGCAATTACTCTAAAGCTCATTTGCTCGATGTGATTCGAGTCATTCGAGCAATGCTTTATCAGTAACTGCTCGATTGCTATTGGGTTTGGGAATGCTTTTGATATACACAAGGGAGATAACTGCATTATGGGAAATCAAGCATTGGTAATTATAAGACTTGGACGAGAGAACCAGAGATAGTTTGGACTGGATAGACTGTTAGTGATAGAGAAACATATGCAATAGGCATTAAAAATGTGATTCTGGAAAAATCAGACCATGTACTCCTATTCAATAGAACATCCCCCCTGTACCCCTTGGTACTATAGCATAACGTTTTATTTTTATATGCCAAAAATGGGGCTTCACATGTCCGTTTGAGTGGTTTGGTGGAGATTTTGGTGGTCTGTAAGGGTTGTCAGGTCTATTTGGGTAATTAGGAATACTCTAGTGTAATGGAACACACCCCAGGGGACCCCTTGGTACTATAGCACTACGTGCTATGCCGATAAAATGGGAAATCCGTATCAAATAAAGTCAATTTCGGTGATTTTGGGTGGATTTTGGTGATTTGGAGAGATTGTCGGGTTGTTTGTGGTAATTAATTTACTCCGATTCAATCGAACACACCCCCGAACATACCCCGTCCCATTGTAGGACTCTGGGTAACATAGCAATCACGTGCCACTAAAGAAACCAAGATGGCGGCCTCCAGTATACAAAATGGACTACGGAAACACGTATCACCTTAACAACACGCGCTGCGCATGCGCACTCACACCACGTATCACTATGGAGATGACGTCACAACATGGCAACTCACGCGCGTTACCATTACGACACAACATGGCGCCACTACGTCACGAGACTATGACGTCACATGAGACCCGGCAATGAGATCCGGCCAATGGGGCCCCAAACATACGAGCTATACTACTAGTGCATCTTGGCAATTCCGGTGTTCTCCCCAGGAACAGAACCTGATATTTGAACAAAACGAGCAAATGTGCGGCGCAGTCCTCATCTGATTTATTAGTATTTAGAATTTAATTTGTTTACCGACATTGCTGAAGACCAACAATTCCGTTTTCAAGCAGATACATTTCTTTGGACGGCATTATCTTGATTTATTGAGCAAGAATCAACTTTAAACTGGCATTTGTCTAAATGTGTCAGTATTTTCTTGAATGCGTTAGTAATGGGTAATGGATAAAGAACGAGTCTGAGCTCTCTAAGCGATTCAGCGAAAGTAGTAGGCCAGGTGGTTTTGAACCCCCATTTGCATGTTCTCTTCGTGATGTGCATGCCCAAAACTGACGTCATAGGAAGTGATGCATTATGGGTCGGGCGCGCGAGCGGCCATCTTGTCACGTCATTATTATAGCAATATGTGGCCTCTAGAGCACATGCACACACGTGATTCTAAGGTATTTATTTCTCCCGTAATCTCGGGAGATTTTTTTCCCGATCCATGCGGGCCGACATTTTGTTTTAAGGAAACGCTTTTTGCGCTCGTCCAACAAGGCAGGGGATAGTTATGACTGTCACAGTACTCTCTCATGCTCGGAGGGCATTTTTGGGGCCAATTTTCTCCCATTTACCATCGAATTACTCAATACAACACCTAAAATTGCCTAAAATCGCCCCTTTATGGCCGTATAACCACAGGTTCTTTCTTTGTGTGGTCATGAAACAAACTAGTATCCCTTCTCGCTAATTGGCTATCCCATAAGGCCTTGCGCGAGGCATCGCTTACCCAAAGAATCCTGACAGTTGTCCAAAATCGTCACGGAAACGACCATAACCGCAGGTTTCAGGCATTTCAAATGTGTATTTCTATGTCCTTTCCCATTTAAAAGTAATGAACTTCACAAGCACATGGACTTACGTCGCCCCTACTCTACAGCTCGCATAAACTTCCCCCAAATGCACACCCGACGAGAGAGCATGTTCGAAGGTGACGCCATGGATATTGGCGTGTTATATGTATAACTTATATGCGGATTTTTTTCTGTGTTACGGCGTAGATTTGCGTGAGTTCCTAGCTTGAATTCACTTAAGGTGAGATACAAAATAACGTTCTGATAAAAATGCATCATAGTATGCACATTCAAGACTAACTGTGTATTACTATTTTCTTGAGTTTGGTATCAAATCAAGTCATGGCTGATAGAGTAGCCACGACTAAATTTCACGCCGAACTCAACAAAATGAGAAGCAAGTGTGTGTGTGGAGTGGGGGGGGGGGGGGGGGGGGTCAACTTCGTGAACCGCCCCAGCAATAGTCAAAACATTTTTTGAACATGTGATGTCACGAATTTTAAATTGTCAAGAATTTATTTCGCGAGGATCAAGGTAGTTTATGGATATACCACTGGACTTTTAAGCTATGCCTCGTTAAACGCATGACCATAGCTGTGGTTTGAAATTGAGTAGCGACAGGGCAAAGTCCAGTGGGTGTATGGTTAAAGAGAGATGTGTAGTTTGAAATTACTTATCTGTTCTGTACAAATATTTTAACACTTGTTTTGTTGCAAAAATTATCTGATAATTAATGCAAAAAAACACATGTCTAAATTGGTTTATTATGCCTCACGTCTGTGACATCAGCCGTGATTGGCTGATTTGACACCTTTTAAAAGTCATAGTATTGGAGTTTTGGGGCAAAACACTGATAGTATCGGAGCGTTATTCCCTGGGAATATGAGAACAAAGAAAATATAAGCAGTACTAAGCTCCACTTCCATTGATCGGCGTCCATTACACACGCTCTGATTGGAATTTCTCATCACCGATAGACACAAGCTTACCAACAAATATGTGATCTTCAGTGGGTGTGTTTTCAATTTTAACTGCAAACAATGAATTCAAAAGAATCAGAAATATACTACTCAAAGTTTGCTAAGCAACACATATTTGACACGTCATTGTGACATTTGTTTGGTGGATATGATTGAGGAATGTATTGATATGGTCCCCAGTGTTTACATTAGCTCTCTGGACAGGCAGACGTTTCGTGGCAGTCATAGAAAGCATGTACCCCTTGATTGTCATGATGTTTTCGTGCAAATGTAAGAAGACATTTGTCTGAAGCACAAATGTGGAGGGCTGTTGGGATGGTGGAGCAAGGGGCTACGGCGCATCGTCAGGTTGGTGATTTCAGCAGTATTGCACACCAGTTAGACAGCATGGTGGTGGCAGAGACAGGGCAACATCTGCAGCTGAAGACCGGTTTTTGATCATTCAGGATCGTAGGAACCGCTTTGCAACAGCAACCCAGCTTCGCAGTGACCTTCAGAATGCATCCGGGGTAAATGTTTCGACGCAGACTATCCGGGCAAGGTTGCACGAAGGTGGTAACCGATCGAGAAGACCATGTTCGCATTCCGCTGTCCCAAAACCACCACCAGACACGATATGAATGGACCATGGACCATGTTGGAAGTACCAGAGAAGATTGGCAGCCGGTCCTTTTTACAGAAGAGTCAAGGTACTGCCTAGACTACACAGATAGGCGTTCTAGGGTATGATGAAGTCCAGGAGAGCGATTCCCTTCAGCCAACATTGCTGGACATGACCGCTGTGGTGGAGGGTCTATAATGGTCTGGGGCAGCATCAGCTGGGATGGACGTACAGAGCTCTGTGTCCTTGACCGTGGTACATTGACTGCACAGAGGTATATTGATGAGATCCTGGATGTCCACGTCAGATAATATGCAGGTGCAGTGGGTAATAGATTCATTCTGATAGACGATGATTCCCTTCCTCATGTTGCCTATGCTGTCCGGGAGTACCAACAGAGGTAGGGGATTGAGCGTATAGACTGGCCACCAAGATCCCCTGACTTCAATCCAATCGAACATGTCTGGAATGAGTTGCTGCTTTCAATTTCAGCCTGTGCAGTCAAGCCAAGAAGTTTCCAGGAGCTTGTTGCCATGATGGTCCAAGAATGAAACAACATCCCACAAAGGACCACCAGGAACTAATTGGGAGCATGAGAAGGCGTTGTCAAGCTGTAATTAACAGTTATGGATCTCATACTCGATATTGAACCCATACCAGTTCGCTCCGTCAACTTTTTGGCAAATTTGAAAAATTTCCTCTTTTAACAATAATATCCAGTTTCGTGGTTATCGTATTCAAAAGCTAAAAAATAATGTCAAACACAAATAAAATCGTAATTTCTGTACTTAAATCATTAAAGATATCATTAAATTAAAAATATGTACACTTTTCATAACAGTATTTCAACTAAAGCGCAAAATAGGTAGTTGGATATACTTGGTGCTTAGAAAACTTTGAGTAGTATATTAAAGACTCAAGTATTGTTCACCACTTTAGTGAATCATGAATGTGACTTCAATCAATTATATTACCATCAGTTTAGTATTACTCCTCGACCTCACTGAGTCTCCGCCTCATGTTCAAAATAATTTGTTTCACTCCTCTTAATTCTGACAACTGTAGTCGTCAAAGAAACATGCTTTTATATTCCATTATACAACTTTCCACACAGACATTAATACTGAATTTTAACATGAACAGCATGATGCAGTTGTAAACACTGAAATTTGGTGATATAGAAACTCCCAAAGGGACTGCACTTGTAACAATTCATTTTCGAATTTGGTGATCTGGAGACTCCTAAAGAGACGTCATTCGTTCGAAAAGACGTCACTAAAAGCATGTTTCTGGATTTGACAAAATTGTTACAAGATTGATGGGATGTTGCAGTTAACGCTTAACAATGAAAGCTATTTTTGTTTCGGCATAATAGAATAATTAGAACGTTTCGTCGGCATAATAAAATAATTAGAACTGGTAAAAGTTTCATTTCAGAAATCACACAAACTCAGGTACAGTTAAAACTAGAAGTCCTGTCATGAAATGCGCACAAATAGCACGTCGATCTGCGCGTTAATGTACGCGTTAATCCCATAGTAAAGTTATCAAATTATGTACATATGGCCTGTGCACAAGCAATGTTTCAGCCAAGGGACCTCCGGGCATGTGTTTGCTATGAGTAACCAGGAGAACCTGCCGTGCTTTGGATGCCATTCCATAGGGTAACTGCGCGCAATTCCAACGCGCAATTAAGCCTAGACAAGCGCACTATTCGTGACAGGACTTCTAGTTTTAACTGTACTATCGACCGATAGAACATGAAAAGAAACGTTCTAATATTATAATAGAACAGATCAGTAATTTCAAGTAAATAGAACATACAGACGAAATAAGTAGAAATGTAACAGATTTCAGGGGCGGATCCAGCAATTTGGATGGGGGGGGGGGGGGGGGGGGGCACCAATTAACCATATGATGCGAAACATCATTGATGTCGCGAATCGATGAGTAGGGGGCGTTCGCAAGAGGGGGTGTTCCCATCTCGCCGGTAGAGGTCAGGGAAAATTTCACAAAAATTACACTAGAAACACGCGTTTTCCTCAACTATGAGCTCTCATTCGGATAGTAAATGCTGTATTATGACATGGTTCTGGCAAAAAAATTGGCCCCTGGATCCGCCCTTGGATTTTGTAATTATTTGAAACGGATTTCACTGAAAATATATGTTCGAGTGCTACTATCACTCGATTCTCTCACTGTATGTATACAATAACTCCATATCACGGCTCCCACAAGAATCGGAACTTTACTCTGGAAGCCAACGCCTATTTACGAACTTCAAAGTGGTCTGCCTGGAGGACTACTATCTGGTCAGTAAAGTATTTTGATGTTTTTCGAAGCTTTTGTGGGTGACATAATACAATGGCGTATCTCGAATGAGAGAACCGAGTTTTTCGGAGAGCTCTGAGTACTCGAAAGAGAATCGGGTCCACTCGAGAGAGCGCGAAAAAAACCCACAAAATGCCGAGTTTTGTGCATTTCTGCTTGTTGTTTTACGTATTATCGACACATCTGTGGGCTACTTAATAGTAGCGAATAGCGATGAGATCAAAATCCGAAAGAAACAAAATGCTTTCGCAGTCTTCAGTTTTCTTCACTTTGTTCCCGGAAAAATTACAAATTTTCCGTGTGAGAACCGCAACAATTTAAAAGATTACCGCCAGAACTCGAGGAGCAGTTCATCCGATTAAACAGATGTGCATACAAATTAATGCGTGGTTTGTACACTCCAACGGTTTTGTACTTTATTCGCTGGCATTCCTCTCTTATGTATTTAGAACATAAAGAGCGTGTTTCATTCATTACCCATCGTTGAAAGTTGAAGGTAAAACTAAAATGGATGAGACAAGGGAATTCTATGAGTATATAGTGATTGGATGTGGAGGAGTGGGAAGCGCAACCGTGTACTGGCTTTCAAAAAGAGTCGGATCAGGTAATTATAGTTTTAGTTGACATTGTGAACAGGGACGTGGCTAGAGGGTTTCAGCTGGGGGTGGGGTGGGGTGGGGTGGGATTTTAGTCGGGGGGGGGGGGGGTGTGCCACCGATGTAAATTCCAACTGTGAGTGGTTTCGATAGGTGGTTGCTCTGCAGCGCTGGGTGATATCTTTTAACCCTTTACTCAACGAATCGACCGCATCCGGCCGCGTAATATCCAAATACAGCTGCTGAAAAAAGATTATTTTTCGAAAAATGTCAACAAAACAGTATCATTTGACCCCTCTTAGGAACGAGCTCGTCGTTGTGTGTATTGTGTGTATTGTTGTGTACCGTTTGCGGGTGTGATGTTTGGTGGGAAAACCACGGTCAGATAGCAATTTGAGGTTTGATTTTGATTTGGGGGGTTGAATTCCTTGTTCTTTCTTTTGTATATATACTTTCAACTTGGAAGAATAAATGGCAGCACGTTTGTAAACTTCTACTGTATTGGTGTGTGGGCAATGGGTTGGATAGGAGTGGGGGGGGGGGGGGTAGAAAATTACCTCCAGCATTTAAAACAAGTGTGTAACTAAGGGGTGCAGAATCACTATAATTGTCATGGACCTTATTTTCAGATGCATCATGTGAGGAAGTGATACCACACCTGGAATTTGGAAATATACATTTGAAAATTCCGGTACTTGTACTTGGGACTTGGACCGAAATTTTTCTTCATCATTGTCGATACTTATAACTTTTTTATTTTAAAGTGAGAAATTGTGTCCTTTCGCCATACCGCCGTACGACGTTGTACGCGAAGTCACATACGTCCATCGCCCGTGGGTGAGGCCTATCCCTGGGGGGGGGGGGGGTCGGAACGATAAAATCAGATGTAACTTTTGAACTAATTGCAGCACAGTAGTGCGGTTGATGTCAAAATGAAGGGTATCGGTCATAACGATACACTATACCCAGTTGCTGTTCCGACGCGACTCTCGCACATTAAGCCTTTACCCAACGTAACGGTTAAAACCGGCCAGCGCTATTCTCAAAAATCGCCAATTAATTTTCATTATTTTTTCATTTTTTGTCTCAAAAACACAGGTTATGACCCCTCGTTGGAACGAGCTCGTCGAGCTCGTTCCAACGAGGGGTCATAACCTATGTTTTTGAGACAAAAAATGAAAAAATAGTTATTCAAGAATTTCTTTTGCAAGTGTCGTCTGCTTTTCAGGTCAGGTAAAGGGTTAAAACGGGAAAGATCTGGGTATTTTACCGTACACAACAGCACAATTTCTACGCCCGACCGAAAAACGTCTTTCTTATATTCTATTTGATCCGCCATTTTAAAATGGCTGAAGCTGATAGCAGACCTCTAGGTGAATACCTGGTGGGCTGCGCAGGAGACTATGATGGACCCGACACTTACCAGTATCCCGCCTACGCATACGCCAATTGATCCCACTATTCGTCCCCTGAGTTCCAATGTGTTCTATGCGCCAATGGGCACGCCAGTAGGCACATAGAACACACTGGAACTCAGTGGACGTATTGTTTGTTCTATCTTCCTCTATTTTTCTTGGAATGTTGAAGATGAATTATGCGGGAGTGATTACTTTGCTGAGAAGTGTGCTTCAGGCGGACGTTGAGAGCGTATCCCAGAGGAACGTTAAAAAGGCTAGCAGAGACACGTTCTCAACACTTTGTTCAGAACGGCTCACACGGGAGAAATTTCAAGAAAGTGCTGCCCAACTACAACATTTTACTAAGGTGTTGCAAACACGACCTTTCCCAAAACCTCGGTAAATCCAAAAGACCTCGAAGTTAGCAACGCACTAATTACAAGGAAAAAAGAAATATAAAACAAATTGGACTCAACATTTTCAAAACATTCGTCGTTTGAAAATTGTAATCCAGAATTCGTTAAAATTAAAAAAAAAAGATCTGACTCACCTCTGATAATTTAGAAAATTAAAATAAACCTTTCTCTTTGGAAGAGTTAATTACGTCTTTGTATAAAGCAAAAGATACTGCGACTGGACCCAATGAAATGCACTATCGACTTTTAACACATCAGCCTCAAACTTCACATAAACTTTTACTTTAACCTTTCACCTGGGGCGCGGTGGCGTTGCGATAACCGGTTCTCGTCAGATCACCGAAGTTAAACAACGTCGAGCACAGTTAGTCCCCGGATGGGTGACCGTCTGAGCGATCAATTCGGCCTCCGCGTTGTGTCCTTGTGCAGGGCACTTAACTCCTATGTCCACATGGGGGCTCGACGACGCCGTGTACTAAGGTGTACTGCACGGCAATCTGACCCTGTCTGCGCTGCAGTGTGGAGTTACGAAATTGGGGAGCTGGCAGCTGTTCGTTGTTGATCGGTGGTTCTCTCAAGGTACTCCGGCTTCCTCCACCTATAAAACTGTCACGGTTATGATTAGCCATTGTGCATAAGAATGTGACCTGAAACACCAATAAGTAAATAAATTAACCTTTTACCTAACATGAAAAACAGACGAAACTTGTAAAAAAAAATCTTGAATAACTAATTTTTTTCATTTTTTGTCTCAAAAACATAGGTTATGGCTCCTCATTGGAACGAGCTCGTTCCAATGAGGTGTCATAACCTATGTTTTTGCTACAAATAATGAAAATTAATTGGCGATTTTTGAGATTAGCGCTGGCCGGTTTTGACCGTTACGTTAATTAAAGGGTTAAACTGTCAATGACAAATGTGTGACTGGTCAGTTGCCATCTTCCTAGCGAAAAGCAACAATCATTTCCATTCCAAATTATGATAGAGATCACAGGAATCCAAGTAATTACAAACCTATTGCACTAACAGGTTGTCGGTGTAAAATCATGGAAACGCTGATCAACGGTCGACGTGTCTGGTTTCTGGAATCGAACAATCCACTTACAAATGTTCAGTGTGGTTTCCGAACCCAGAGGAGTACTATGGGGAGTAGTATAGACGATGGAGTATCTGGACCAGTGTTTTACACCCCCTATGACCCACCCAACCTCTCCAGCAAGACCCCAGCACAAATGCAAGCACATACATAAATAATTGTGGACGTCCACTTACATTTACTTTGTCGACAAACTACTTGACAAGCTGTGCAATACACTGTGTAAACTAGGTTATCGTATACTGATTACGGTGTTATCAGTGCGTGAAAATCTCAAGTTTGTCGTCACAGTGGTTGTGTAATACCTTTTTCATACATGGAAAGAATATCTATTCAGAGATACGCTTCGGGTTAGTCATAAAAATCCATCAACGTGCCTAGAGGTCAAAACCAGTGTCGTTGCCTGATGACCAGCAGACAAACTCCACGTGGCAAGAGTTGCATCTTAGAGCATTGCAAGCAACACAGGGCCCAGCTAAAGAGAGGAACTCATGAACCACACCCCTGCCGCAAATGTGGGGTGGGGATCCCAACAGAAACTTGGCTATGTGAGCCTTCAGGCGGCGCTAACCTTACGCAGCACCGCTTGGTGTATAAGGGGAATGAGGAAAATGCTAGATTTCATTCCATGATGGCTGAGTTTCGAGCTCGGGCTGACCAGCAGGCGGTCTTGAAATCTGCTGCCTCACATGCCAAAGAGATACGCTGCCGCTGCCTCACTAAAGTACCACTTCCACAGTTTATGGATGTGTAGAACGATTTCGATTTAGAGATATGCTTCGCGTAGGTTTTACCCATCATCTACACATGGCGAGTATGGATGAATACATTGACTGGCTGTGAACGGAGCCAGTCCAGAGTGTTGTGAAAACCATCCTGGATGAAGCCATCCCAGAAGTGGTTAAGAGGCGCTTACTCAAGCCCCTGCTTCCATGTGCTGTGCGCAGCATTCAACCTTCCCCTCCACACCCCGAAATGCGCGCGGTAGAAAAAGAAAGGCAATTGTTGAGGATTTTGGCCCAATTGCTCGATCCGAAACATTCCGAACAACCCAGGACTGCTAGAAGGAGATTCTGGAGCTGTTTGAGACGTCGAAACTACTAGAGACGGATGAAATAGCCTTCAGGCAAATCCCATGGGCGATCGGAAAATATCTGCGGGGCTGGCAGATAGATGTGCCTGAAAGACACCCCCTCAGCGCAGACCCAAGAGCTTTCTTGGAGGATGTGCGCCCCCTAGTTCGCCAAAAACGCAGGGAAGAGATTCTAGCTCTCAACGGAGTAACGTTCCAGCTTGCACTTAAGATCCAGCTTGCTTCGCAAAAAAACAATCCTGATGGCAGTGAGAAACTCACAGACCCTGTGCTTCGTCACAAACAAGAAGCTGTTCTGCAGGCTCATGAAACTAACGAGGCACTAGACAGGGCCTTCCCCAGCATACAGGAGACGCTCGAAAAATGGACATAAAGAGGCCCAGGTTGGGTGGTCGACAGAGTGCAGACTCTTTAGCTGGCCATAGCCCGATATGGACCTATGGGAGGGGGCTCCTGCATCCCACTGCCTGCAGCAATGAAGAACAAGAAGGCGGTCGTAAACCTGAAGAACAAGGATGACAAATGCCTCCGTTGGGCTCTGCGATCTGCTCTTTTCCCGGCAGCAAACCGTGTAGATAGACCAAGGTGCTATCCAATAAACGATAGGTTAGATTTCACAGGGATCGACTTTCCCACACCCATCTCCCAAATCCAGAACGTCGAAAATCAGAACGACCTCACAATCGGCGTATTCGGCTGGGAAACAGGAATTATCGTACATAGACTTTGCAATCATCTAGATGACCCCACAAGGGTCAATCTGTTACTGGTTTAGAATGCATGCAGGTTTCACTACCTCAACCACCTGCTGTATCATCAGTCCAAACAAGAGCGAAAACACTTCTGTAACAGATGCCTACACGGTTACTCAAGGGAAAACCTGCAGGAGTCTCATAAGGCGTGGAATCGGCTAGACAGCGGTAAGAGTTGAGATGCCAAAAGAAGGGAAGAACAAGCTCACCTTCCAAAACCACCAAAAACAGCTATCAGTCCTATTTGTAATCTACGCTGATTTAGAAGCCCTAACGACGAAGATCGCAGGGTCAGAATTCAACCCCACCAAAAGCAACACGCAAAAACGCAGCAGCACGAGACATGTAGCTACTGCTACGTGGCTGTGCGGTGTGATGGCCAGACAGAGGCTCCAGTGGAATATCAAGGGCTCATTGCGGAGGAGCACTTCCTCAGAGCAGTCCAGGAAGGGGAGCGTAAAATTAAGGCAGTGCTAGCCAAACCCAAGGCCATGGTGATGCCTTCAGAGGAATGGCGGAGACTTAAACTAAACACCAACTGCCACGTCGTCCCATGAGTTTCAATGTGTTCTATGTGCCAGCAGGCACATAGAACACATTGGAACTCAAGAGACGACGTGTGTGAGAAGCCCCTAGTAGTTGCATGACAATTTAGACTCCGTGTGGGAACACCGCCAAATCACTGGAAAGTACCGAGGCACAGCTCACAATACCAGCAACCTCAGGCTGCGCCTGAGCCCCCAAGTCCACAACTTTTGTGGTGGTCTTCCACAACCTGCAGGGCTATGATTCTCATCTGCTGATGTGGAATGTGGAAGATAAAATCTCCTGCATCCCAAACAACACGGAATAGTACATCTCCTTCTCCATCGGGCAGTTACGGTTTATCGTCAACGCCCAGTTCCTGCTATCCTCCCTGGAAAAACTCGTAGCGGCCTTTCGAATTACAGCCCAATACGAGCCCAGCAGAGAGAGGCGCGAACTACTACTGCGCTAAGGCATCTAGGCGTACGAGTACATGGACTCTTGGGAGAGGTACGTGGAGCCCCGGCTTCCACTGAAAGAGGCTTTCTATAGCAAGCAGTCCGACCAGCACACCAGCGTGCAATAGAGGTGTGGGCTGCATTCGGATGCCAGAAACTCGTCGATCACCATGACCTCTATAACCGCACCGACGTAGTACTACTAGCAGATGTCTTTGAGACCTTTCGCAAGACCTGCTTGCAGCAGTGTGGCTCCGACCAGCACACTACTACACAAGCCCTGACCTCTCATGGGACGCGCTGCTCAAGAAAACTGGGTGGAGCTGAAGCTGCTGACTGACTACGACCAGTACCTCTTCAGAGAGAAGGGAATGCGAGGTGGAATCTCCATGGTCTCGAAGCGTTATGCAGGTGCCGACAACCGCATGGTCGAGGGCTACGACCAACCACACACATCCTCTACCTCGACGCCAACAACCTGTTCGACGCCAACAGCCTATACGGGTGGGCAATGAGCAATGAGTCACCCTCTGCCTTCTGGTAGGTTTCAATGGGTAAAGGTGCAGTAGAGCTGCAGGGGCTTTCAGACGTCATAGCAGGCCACTCGGCTGACGGTCCAGATGGCTACATACTAGAGGTGATCCTAGAGTGATCCTAGATTATCCAGAAGAGATGCACGAGACGCACAGCCCATACCTGCTTGCACCGGAGCCCATGTCATCCAGAAAGAAACTGATTATCAGCAGAACCTTCTAGGTGTTGGGGTGGTACCGACCGAGGTTGAAAAGCTGGTCCCCATCCTCCACAACAAGGACCGCTCCATTATCGTAACCTGCAATTGTACCTGTCCCCAGGCATGCGTCTGAAGACGATTGACCAGCCCCCCTCCCCCTCTCTTTGAGCAGAATCCCTGGAAAGATCCGTACATCAGGATGAACACAAAGCTGCGGAAGGGGGCAACTAGCGACTTCGAAAAGGACCTCTACAAACTCACGAATAACAGCGTGTTCGAGAATCTGGGCAAGTGAGTCGACGTCAAACTGGTTTGGGCAAATGAGGAGGAGAACATGTTTAGACGTCTTTTCACCAGCCCAGACTTTTCAATGGCCAACATCTTCGATGATGATTTCACCGCGATCCAGGTCCACCGACTGGTGCTGAATCGTCCAGTATACGTGAGGATGAGCATCCGGGACATCTCGAAGCACCTGATATATGACTTCTCCTACAACCAGGTGAAGTGGCGGTATGGCGACCGCTGCCAACTCCTCTGCATTGACATTGACTCCTTGCTGCTGGAGATCCACACAAAGGCTGTGTACAGGGACATGGTCGAAGCAGCGTCCAGCCGCCTCTACGACACGTCAGAAGGAGAACCCGCTACAAAGCACGGTGAATAAGAAGATTCTGGGCAAGATGAAGGACGAGTGCGCCGGGCGTCCCATCGCCGAGTGCGTGGATTTCCGACCCAAGATGTACTCCATCCCTGAGGTCGGGGGGGGGGGGCATCAAGAAGGTCAATGGCGCGCAAAAGCCTGTCGTGAAGAAGCACATTCGCCACGGACTGTACAAGCAAGACCTCTTCGATAGAAGGCCTTCCACCATGGGATGGACGAGCAGCGTTCTCAGGGCCACCGCACCTGCAGCCAGCACCTGAACAAGGTGTCGCTTTCCCCATTTATCTCCAAGCGCTAGATCGCAGAAAACGGGGTGGACACCCTGGCATATGGCCACAAGGACGCAGCACCGACTTTGACCTCTTTGCTGGATGAGTTACTAGCTGACGCTTGACGTGCCGACAGTAACTAGTCCGCAGGACTACACTATCACACAGCTGGGTATCAGGAGACACCACAAGCAGCTCCTCTCTAACAAATCCTCGGGAGGGCCCATTCGACAAATAGAAGAGTACAGGCTCGTCAGGGTGGCAAGAAATTACGGAGGAGTGTGTCACAGCTTTAGCCTTGATGGCGTCAGAGGGCTTTTTACCAATTAGGCGAGTCACCTCATTATTCAGAGCCGGTACAACAGCGGGCAGCCGAGCCATCCATTCAGTTGATCGTTCTCCAGTGGCATTCGCTGCGCGAATAGCATCTCCGATGTGTATTGGTGCCCAAAGGGTCGCTCCGCCAGGGTCTGATTAAATTAATTCCACAATAGCCGGATCCCGGTGGACATCCACACGGTCACGTCTGACACCATGCTTGATCGGTAGCTGGCTCACCGCTCCAATGAACTCACACCCGGGGTCGACCCGAAGCAGCTTTGGTCATCTAAGAGGGCCCCGCCTGTAAATCCATTCAAGGCTGGTCGCAAAATTTTGGGCCTCTTTTGTGGCCAGGGGCTCTGCCTGTTTATAAAGGGAGGCTACGTCTACTACCGTGAGTGCATACTTGTAGGTTTTGCGGCCCACACTGTCATGCGAGAGAAAGAGCATGTCGGCCTGGTGGACTTCGCTGGGCTTCCGCACATCGAATTGGGATCGTGGCATGTGTGTGCTTCGCACGGGCGGAAAATATATCTGCCAGATGGCCTGCTTTTTAAACCATGCCCAGACAACGACCTCGAAAACCTTTGCGAAGGCTGCGAGTTTTTTAATCCCAGCAATCCCCTTCCAGTACCCCTTGGTGCTTTAGTAGATTGAAGGTAACTCTGTTGCAAGCCTGCTATCGAACCTACTGTCCATTGTGATATTCCGTCGGAATATCCTTCGGATTGTCCTTCCGAACACGGCACATGTATTCCGGCATCATTTGGGCCTCTAACAGGTTCCCTTTGGGATCGTGCTATCAGTCTCACCTGCTACTTCGGAACAGGAACAACTGGAACAACAAATGTACTCCAGAACTCCATAAAGGTGCTGGACAACACGCGTTGTCAACGGAAACATCTCATCTGCCCCATTGACCTGCACAACAGCATAAGGCCTGTTCCGCTATCGGGATCATCTTGCGGGCGATACCAGAAAACTGTCTAGTCGACAACGCACTCCAGCCTTCCAAAGAGCGGTTGGCGATCTTCCCCAAGTCTCTTGGAATCCCAGGATGTTTTTCTTGCTTTGTCGATGTGGCAACTACATGCATTGCAGACCAAAGATCCCATATTGGGGGAACCTTGTCTTATAATATATCGTCGCCTGAGTGCTAGAATGATCTACAGTACGTGGAGAGTGGATTGTAACTAAATCACCCGCGGTGTGGAGTTATCACCCAAAATATAACTTTCAAATTTTGTACATGTGGACAAAAAAACACAAGCAATGTTTCAACCAATGGACCTCCGGGTTTAACCCGGAGGTCCATTGGTTGAAACTTTGCCTGTGCTTGTTATGACTTGAAACAAATTTGCAATTATTGCTTGGGTGGAATCTCCACTTTGCGGGTGATTTAGTGATAATACACTCTCCACGTACTGTATGTCTCATAGGGGACATAGAACATTCTATCCCTCAGGCGACGATATGTATCTTATAATATATGAACAATTATGTATGTCACACTATCCGACGTTCAAACTATTGACCGACCAAGAGAGCTCCCTGCCAGAGTACTGTATGAATGTGCCCTTGCTGAGGTAACCCAGTACCCTCTTTGGTACAACATTAGCTCAGAGCTAGGCAACAACACTATTCGCATTGTGGATGACAGCGGAGCTGTCGGGAAGAATAATGACCCAGATGAGCAGAAGATAATAATCCCAGATGGCTATTATAATGTGTGTGAGCTAAATGACGAGGTCTTTCGTCACGTTGGGGCTGAACTGGATCTTCACAAACCTTCAGGTCCACTGCGACTCAAGACAGTTAAGTCTGTGAAACTGGGAAAGTTGGCACGCCGCACCTTGGGGTTTGCAACAGGCAAGATCCCCCGGGGAGGCAAGCGGATGGGAGATGAATTACCTGAACTCGCGACCCATCGCTGGCTCTACATTCATCTGTCAGAAGTTAGCACCACCAACGATGTTTTCAATGGACTACCCAGCATATTACAGTCCACGTATTAGATAGGATGGACAGTCCTATCAAATTGCATCACCTGTGAGTAACATTACAAATTCGAAATATACCTGTTGCGCACCAACAAGTGTAAGCCCAGGAACAAACTGGCCAAAAAAGACGTGTATAGCGGGGGACTAGGAGGACATGATGCATTGCCTTGCACGACCCTTCAGCTGGCTGATCTTGGGGACAGGCAGAGCTTTGGAGAACCAGGTAAAGCGGACAAATTGAATGTATTTCATCTCTCCGAGGGGCTATACAAGAAAAAGGAGCTGCCTCCTGTTGTTCCTTCGGAACCTACATTTACCGAGCTGCGCGGTTTGAACCTGGAAGGCTCAACCCCGTGGAGGAGCTACGCACTTATTCAGAATGACGCCAGCCAGTGGTCTCTGTATAGGCACCCTGTACGCGGTGGGTGGAATTTTGACTTCAGAGTCATCCAACCTCACATTCAATTGGGTCGTGGGCACAGGCTCATAAACTCTAGAACAATGGCCGGGTGTTGACTTCTTATATCCCGGAAGGTGCTATTTATGTTCACGAAAGTAAGATCGGGTATGTGCTGGGTGGGGCAGACAAAAAAAAAAAAAAACAGGCGTGATGATGAAGCTCCTTTGGGAGTTTGATCGTCTTACTCCCGGCCAGGGCAATACCATAATTGTACAGATAGTCCTGGGTAGACCACCCAATGACTTAGTACCAGTGCTACATGGGCTTGCCCTGAAATGGAGTCGGCAGCATAATGACAAAGAACTTGCCGTCATTATCCGTGACAAAGCTTTGTTTCTCTGGTTGAATGGTGTCGAGTACAAGGTCACAGATGCTAGGTTTCCAACTGCCACACACAATACCCTATATCTCGGCCCAGCTAAGCTCAAGCGCGTGTGGTTTACCAGACAGACGCTAGCGGACGACGACTTGAAGGCATTGGAGCATGATCTATAATATTAATTATTATAATAAGAATGGACCTGTACCTAGAACTCAAAAACGATATTAGCGACGCGAATACCAGGAGATCAGTGATGTAAGAGACCGTCTGATGGTCGAACGAGACCGAGAGCGTTCACTTGGCTAGATCACAAAAATTACTGTAGATATGATTTATTGTCGTAAGAGAATACCACTGTTGAGTTCATTAACAGTGTCATTTATCGCTTTGTGGTAGAATGATACTACAATAACTTATTCTGTTTTTCCTGATGTGAATTCCTCTTTGGTACTATCAGCAAAAACTCAGTCAAGTCAGAAACCGAATACCGAACTGATCCGAGGTTTACTAACATAAACAATCGCCGCCAATTTTGCAAAGAAAATATTTTTTAGCTGTCAAAACTGTTTAAGACCATCTGTATTGGCAACATTGGAAGCAGAATTCACCAATCAGCAGTAGTATATACAATAGGAAAAATACCGGACATCAGCTGCCACAGAAATTTCAGAAAGATTTTTTTTTTTTTTTATGGTTGGGTGGGATACTTTTCCAAGTTCTTTTCTAAAGAAAATGTTAAATCCCAGATTTACCTATCCATTAAACTTGAATTTCTTTAAAAACTGTTTCTCATGAACCACCAGTCACAATGCTTTGAGAAAAAAAGTATTCAACATTTTGCCATGAACGAGATTCAGCTTTACGCCCCTAATGTTCTTGTCCTTATATCCCGATGAATTCTGTCTTTTGATTGGTCAGAATGCCTTGGACAAATAGCCATGGCAAAGGTTGCACCCAACATCGAAGGCATTTGAGAGCGTGCAACATCCATGGTATAACTGCACACGAAACATCGGGGATATATGGTTTAAATCGGGGATATATGGTTTAAATCGGGGATATATGGTTTAAATCGGAGATATATGGTTTAAACGAAAGCTTTCCGCTTTTGCTCTCCTCGATATAAAAATCGAACCAAATATCATCAGATTTCCGACAATTCAATCATATTTTGTCGGTATAAATTAAATAGTCGAATAATTAAAATGAAACAACTTGGGAAAATTAGAACAAGAGCAAATAATTCATCCCATGAGTACCAATGTGTTCTATGTGCCAGTAGGCACACAGGACACATTGGAACTCAGCGGACGATATGTCAACAAAATACTGTTTACTCGTTTCCTTAACGACCCAAGGGATGTAACTCTATCTGTTGTCCTCTGCGTTTAGAAAAACAAAACAATTATTCACGAATTTGGTCCAAGTGATTGCAGAGCGTGAGAGATGCATCCACAAATTTATTTCCACTATGTTTATACATGTATTGTGTTTCAAACGGGACAAAAACGGTATCTCCGCCAACATGTATGGTATATGGAGATTTAATACCTAGATCTAGATATTAAATCTCCATATACCATACATGTTGGCGGACATAACTTATATTGTTTATGTTCTGATACGAATAAATTCCACCATCAATGCATAACAAAGTTTTTCTTGGTCCTTTTTTCGCGCGTTTGTGCTTACACAACATATTTCTTGTGTTTTATTTTGTAGTGTAGTTTGGTTTACTTTAAAGGTATCTTGTGAGGGAGTTCAGTTTACACGGTTAGTGTCTGGGCTGTCTCTACCAATTAAGAAAAATGATGGTTTGAGGTGCAATGTTTTTCATTTGCGCCACACAGACAAATGCTGTTTTTATTCAATTGCAATTCGTCGCTGTTGCATTTGTGAAAATATTCTTGATCACCCAGGTGTTTGACGGCTTGTTGTGATGCAACAATACGAGAACGCCACTTGAGTGGTGGTACGTTTTTTCTGTAACACGGGATTTGAAAAAAACGATGATTGTGCGGAGATTGTTTGAATTTTTTCTCACATTTTAGGTAACTCAAGTGCTTTTTTAAAACCAACGAGACCAGAACTGTGTAATTGAACTGGACAAAATCGGGCCAATTGAAGGTCTTGTGTTAAAAAAAGTGCTCTCCAATTTTTTACGCATGTTTTAAGATTTATTTTAAAATATGTGCTAAACAATCTGAACATTTATTGCTCTCTGGATTAAAATGAAATTACCAAGCAAACTATATATTACTAGTCCAGGCACATTAGCGTTTACTAGGGGCGAACTATACATAACTAATACAGGCACATTAGGGCACAATATGGACAATCTATTGATAACTAGTCCAGATACGTTAGGGTTCAGTGGGGACAAACTATAGATAACTAGTACAGGCATATTAGGGTTCACTAATGTCAAACTATATACGAGTAGTCCAGGCACATTAGCGTTCACTAGGGACGAACTATACATAACTAATACAGGCACATTAGGGCACAATATGGACAATCTATTGATAACTAGTCCAGATACGTTAGGGTTCAGTGGGGACAAACTATAGATAACTAGTACAGACACATTAGGGTTCACTAATGTCAAACTATATACGAGTAGTCCAGGCACATTAGCGTTCACTAGGGACGAACTATATATAACTAATACAGGCATATTAGGGCACACTAGGGACAAACTATTGATAACTAGTCCAGGAACATTAGGGTTCAATGGGGACAAACTATAGATAACTAGTACAGACACATTAGGGTTCACTAATGTCAAACTATTTCCGAGTAGTCCAGGCACATTAGCGTTCACTAGGGGCGAACTATATATAACTAGGGCACACTAGGGACAAACTATTGATAACTAGTCCAGATACGTTAGGGTTTACTAATGTCAAACTATAGATAACTCGTACAGGCACATTAGGGTTCACTAGGGACAAACTACAGATAACTAGTCCAGGCAAATTAGGGTTCACTAGGGACAATCTATTGATAACTAGTCCAGACACA
Source organism: Pictodentalium vernedei (assembly GCA_031216915.1). NCBI lineage: Eukaryota > Metazoa > Mollusca > Scaphopoda > Dentaliida > Dentaliidae > Pictodentalium > Pictodentalium vernedei. The sequence continues at coordinate 777,131,056 of CM062295.1, forward strand.
TTAGGCTTCACCGGGGACAAACTATAGATAACTAGTACATGAATATTAGAGATCAATAGGGACAAACTATAGATAACTAGTACAGGCATATTAGAGTTCAATAGAGACAAACTATAGATAACTAGTGCAGGCATATTAGAGTTCAATAGGGACAAACTATAGATAACTAGTGCAGGCATATTAGAGTTCAATAGAGACAAACTATAGATAACTAGTGCAGGCATATTAGAGTTCAATAGGGACAAACTATAGATAACTAGTACAGGCATATTAGGCTTCACCAGGGACAAACTATAGATAACTAGTGCAGGCATATTAGGCTTCAATAAGGACAAACTATAGATAACTAGTGCAGGCATATTAGAGTTCAATAGGGACACACTATAGACAACTAGCACAGGAATATTAGGCTTCACCAGGGACAAACTATATATAACTAGTACAGGCAAATTAATGTTCACTGGGGACACACTATGGATAAAGAGTACAGGAATATTAGAGTTCAATAGGGACAAACTATAGATAACTAGTACAGGCATATTAGGCTTCAATAGGGACAAACTATAGATAACTAGTACAGGCATATTAGGCTTCACCGGGGACAAAATATAGAAAACTAGTGCAGGCATATTAGGCGTCACCGGGGACAAACTATAGATAACTAGTGCAGGCATATTAGGCGGCTTCACCAGGGTCAAACAATAGATAACTACTACAGGCATATTAGAGTTCAATAGGGACAAACTATAGATAACTAGTACAGGCATATTAGGCTTCACCAGGGACAAACTATAGATAACTAGTGCAGGCATATTAGGCGGCTTCACCAGGGACAAACTATAGATAACTAGTACAGGCATATTAGAGTTCAATAGGGACAAACTATAGATAACTAGTACAGGCATATTAGGCTTCACCAGGGACAAACTATAGATAACTAGTACAGGCATATTAGGCTTCACCAGGGACAAACTATAGATAACTAGTACAGGCATATTAGGCTTCACCAGGGACAAACTATAGATAACTAGTGCAGGCATATTAGGTTTCACCGGGGACAAACTATAGATAACTAGTGCAGGCATATTAGGCTTCACCAGGGACAAACTATAGATAACTAGTACAGGAATATTAGAGTTCAATAGGGACAAACTATAGATAACTAGTACAGGCATATTAGAGTTCAATAGGGACAAACTATAGATAACTAGTACAGGCATATTAGGCTTCACCAGGGACAAACTATAGATAACTAGTACAGGCATATTAGGCTTCACCGGGGACAAACTATAGATAACTAGTGCAGGCATATTAGGCTTCACCGGGGACAAACTACAGATAACTAGTGCAGGCATATTAGGCTTCACTGGGGACAAACTATAGATACCTAGTACAGGCATATTAGGCTTCACCAGGGACAAACTATAGATACCTAGTACAGGCATATTAGGCTTCACCAGGGACAAACTATAAATAACTAGTACATGCATATTAGGCTTCAGCGGGGACAAACTATAGATAACTAGTACAGGCATATTAGGCTTCACCAGGGACAAACTATAGATAACTAGTACAGGCACACTAGGCTTCACCGGAGACAAACTATAGATAACTACTACAGCCATATTAGAGTTAAATAGGGACAAACTATAGATAACTAGTGCAGGCATATTAGGCTTCAATGGGGACAGACTATAGATAACTAGTACAGGGAAATTAAAGTTCACTGGGGACAAACTATGGATTACTAGTGCAGGCATATTAGGCTTCACCAGGAAAAACTATAGATAACTAGTACAGGCATATAAGGCTTTACCAGGGACAAACTATAGATAACTGGTTCAGGCACATTCGACTTCAATCGGGACAAACTATACATAACTAGTACATAAGCAATAGTTCACTGCTTCCCGAGTAGGATGAGGAGGGTTATTTTCACGAGGCGCTAGCAAAGGAAAAAGCTGTAATAATATAATAAAGACATATTAGATTTCAATAGGGACAAATATAGATAACTAGTACAGGCATATTACAGTTCACTGGGGACGAACTATAGATAACTAGTACAGACATATTAGGCTTCACCGGGGACAGACTATAGATAACTAGTACAGGCAAATTAAAGTTCACTGGGGACAAAATATGGATAACTAGTACAGGCATATTATGCATAACCGGGGACAAACTACAGATAACTAGTACAGGCATATTAGGCTTCACCAGGGACAAACTAGTGCAGGCATATTAGAGTTCAATAGGGACAAACTATAGATAACTAGTGCAGGCATATTAGAGTTCAGTAGGGACAAACTATAGATAACTAGTGCAGGCATATTAGAGTTCAATAGGGACAAACTATAGATAACTAGTACAGGCATATTAGGCTTCACCAGGGACAAACTATAGATAACTAGTACAGGCATATTAGAGTTCAATAGGGACAAACTATAGATAACTAGTGCAGGCATATTAGAGTTGAATAGGGACAAACTATAGATAACTAGTACAGGCATATTAGGCTTCACCAGGGACAAACTATAGATAACTAGTACAGGCATATTAGAGTTCAATAGAGACAAACTATAGATAACTAGTGCAGGCATATTAGAGTTCAATAGGGACAAACTATAGATAACTAGTACAGGAATATTAGGATTCACCAGGGAAAACTATAGATAACTAGTGCAGGCATGTTAGAGTTCAATAGGGACAAACTATAGATAACTAGTACAGACACATTAGAGTTCAACAGGGAAAAACTATAGGTAACTAGTACAGGCATATTAGCGTTCAATAGGGACAAACTATAGATAACCGGTACAGGAATATTAGAGTTCATTGCGAACAAACTATAGATAACTAGTACAGGCATATTAGGATTCACCAGGGACAAACTATAGATAACTAGTACAGGCATATTAGGCTTCACCGGGGACAAACTATAGATAACTAGTGCAGGCATATTAGGGTTCACTAATGTCAAACTATATACGAGTAGTCCAGGCACATTAGCGTTCACTAGTGACGAACTATACATAACTAATACAGGCATATTAGGGCACAATATGGACAATCTATTGATAACTAGTCCAGATACGTTAGGGTTCAGTGGGGACAAACTATAGATAACTAGTACAGACACATTAGGGTTCACTAATGTCAAACTATATACGAGTAGTCCAGGCACATTAGCGTTCACTAGGGGCGAACTATATATAACTAATACAGGCATATTAGGGCACACTAGGGACAAACTATTGATAACTAGTCCAGGGACATTAGGGTTCAATGGGGACAAACTATAGATAACTAGTACAGACACATTAGGGTTCACTAATGTCAAACTATTTCCGAGTAGTCCAGGCACATTAGCGTTCACTAGGGGCGAACTATATATAACTAGGGCACACTAGGGACAAACTATTGATAACTAGTCCAGATACGTTAGGGTTTACTAATGTCAAACTATAGATAACTCGTACAGGCACATTAGGGTTCACTAGGGACAAACTACAGATAACTAGTCCAGGCACATTAGGGTTCACTAGGGACAATCTATTGATAACTAGTCCAGACACATTAGGATTCACCAGGGACAAACTATAGATAACTAGTACAGCCATATTAGGCTTCAATAGGGACAAACTATAGATAACTAGTGCAGGCATATTAGAGTTCAATAGAGACAAACTATAGATAACTAGTGCAGGCATATTAGAGTTCAAAAGGGACAAACTATAGATAACTAGTGCAGGCATATTAGAGTTCAATAGAGACAAACTATAGATAACTAGTGCAGGCATATTAGAGTTCAATAGGGACAAACTATAGATAACTAGTACAGGCATATTAGGCTTCACCAGGGACAAACTATAGATAACTAGTGCAGGCATATTAGAGTTCAATAGGGACAAACTATAGATAACTAGTGCAGGCATATTAGAGTTCAATAGGGACACACTATAGACAACTAGCACAGGAATATTAGGCTTCACCGGGGACAAACTATAGAAAACTATTGCAGGCATATTAGGCTTCACCAGGGACAAACTATAGATAACTAGTGCAGGCATATTAGGCGGCTTCACCAGGGACAAACTATAGATAACTAGTACAGGCATATTAGAGTTCAATAGGGACAAACTATAGATAACTAGTACAGGCATATTAGAGTTCAATAGGGACAAACTATAGATAACTAGTACAGGCATAGTAGGCTTCACCAGGGACAAACAATAGATAACTAGTACAGGCATATTAGGCTTCACCGGGGACAAACTATAGATAACTAGTGCAGGCATATTAGGCGGCTTCACCAGGGACAAACTATAGATAACTAGTACAGGCATATTAGAGTTCAATAGGGACAAACTATAGATAACTAGTACAGGCATATTAGGCTTCACCAGGGACAAACTATACATAACTAGTGCAGGCATATTAGGCGGCTTCACCAGGGACAAACTATAGATAACTAGTACAGGCATATTAGAGTTCGATAGGGACAAACTATAGATAACTAGTACAGGCATATTAGGCTTCACCAGGGACAAACTATAGATAACTAGTACAGGCATATTAGGCTTCACCAGGGACAAACTATAGATAACTAGTACAGGCATATTAGAGTTCAATAGGGACACACTATAGACAACTAGCACAGGAATATTAGGCTTCACCAGGGACAAACTATATATAACTAGTACAGGCAAATTAATGTTCACTGGGGACACACTATGGATAAAGAGTACAGGAATATTAGAGTTCAATAGGGACAAACTATAGATAACTAGTACAGGCATATTAGGCTTCAATAGGGACAAACTATAGATAAATAGTACAGGCATATTAGGCTTCACCGGGGACAAACTATAGAAAACTAGTGCAGGCATATTAGGCTTAACCAGGGACAAACTATAGATAACTAGTGCAGGCATGTTAGGCGGCTTCACCAGGGACAAACTATAGATAACTAGTACAGGCATATTAGAGTTCAATAGGGACAAACTATAGACAACTAGTACAGGCATATTAGGCTTCACCAGGGACAAACTATAGATAACTAGTGCAGGCATATTAGGCGGCTTCACCAGGGACAAACTATAGATAACTAGTACAGGCATATTAGAGTTCAATAGAGACAAACTATAGATAACTAGTGCAGGCATATTAGAGTTCAATAGGGACAAACTATAGATAACTAGTACAGGAATATTAGGATTCACCAGGGAAAACTATAGATAACTAGTGCAGGCATGTTAGAGTTCAATAGGGACAAACTATAGATAACTAGTACAGACACATTAGAGTTCAACAGGGAAAAACTATAGGTAACTAGTACAGGCATATTAGCGTTCAATAGGGACAAACTATAGATAACCGGTACAGGAATATTAGAGTTCATTGCGAACAAACTATAGATAACTAGTACAGGCATATTAGGATTCACCAGGGACAAACTATAGATAACTAGTACAGGCATATTAGGCTTCACCGGGGACAAACTATAGATAACTAGTGCAGGCATATTAGGGTTCACTAATGTCAAACTATATACGAGTAGTCCAGGCACATTAGCGTTCACTAGTGACGAACTATACATAACTAATACAGGCATATTAGGGCACAATATGGACAATCTATTGATAACTAGTCCAGATACGTTAGGGTTCAGTGGGGACAAACTATAGATAACTAGTACAGACACATTAGGGTTCACTAATGTCAAACTATATACGAGTAGTCCAGGCACATTAGCGTTCACTAGGGGCGAACTATATATAACTAATACAGGCATATTAGGGCACACTAGGGACAAACTATTGATAACTAGTCCAGGGACATTAGGGTTCAATGGGGACAAACTATAGATAACTAGTACAGACACATTAGGGTTCACTAATGTCAAACTATTTCCGAGTAGTCCAGGCACATTAGCGTTCACTAGGGGCGAACTATATATAACTAGGGCACACTAGGGACAAACTATTGATAACTAGTCCAGATACGTTAGGGTTTACTAATGTCAAACTATAGATAACTCGTACAGGCACATTAGGGTTCACTAGGGACAAACTACAGATAACTAGTCCAGGCACATTAGGGTTCACTAGGGACAATCTATTGATAACTAGTCCAGACACATTAGGATTCACCAGGGACAAACTATAGATAACTAGTACAGCCATATTAGGCTTCAATAGGGACAAACTATAGATAACTAGTGCAGGCATATTAGAGTTCAATAGAGACAAACTATAGATAACTAGTGCAGGCATATTAGAGTTCAAAAGGGACAAACTATAGATAACTAGTGCAGGCATATTAGAGTTCAATAGAGACAAACTATAGATAACTAGTGCAGGCATATTAGAGTTCAATAGGGACAAACTATAGATAACTAGTACAGGCATATTAGGCTTCACCAGTGACAAACTATAGATAACTAGTGCAGGCATATTAGAGTTCAATAGGGACAAACTATAGATAACTAGTGCAGGCATATTAGAGTTCAATAGGGACACACTATAGACAACTAGCACAGGAATATTAGGCTTCACCGGGGACAAACTATAGAAAACTATTGCAGGCATATTAGGCTTCACCAGGGACAAACTATAGATAACTAGTGCAGGCATATTAGGCGGCTTCACCAGGGACAAACTATAGATAACTAGTACAGGCATATTAGAGTTCAATAGGGACAAACTATAGATAACTAGTACAGGCATATTAGAGTTCAATAGGGACAAACTATAGATAACTAGTACAGGCATAGTAGGCTTCACCAGGGACAAACAATAGATAACTAGTACAGGCATATTAGGCTTCACCGGGGACAAACTATAGATAACTAGTGCAGGCATATTAGGCGGCTTCACCAGGGACAAACTATAGATAACTAGTACAGGCATATTAGAGTTCAATAGGGACAAACTATAGATAACTAGTACAGGCATATTAGGCTTCACCAGGGACAAACTATACATAACTAGTGCAGGCATATTAGGCGGCTTCACCAGGGACAAACTATAGATAACTAGTACAGGCATATTAGAGTTCGATAGGGACAAACTATAGATAACTAGTACAGGCATATTAGGCTTCACCAGGGACAAACTATAGATAACTAGTACAGGCATATTAGGCTTCACCAGGGACAAACTATAGATAACTAGTACAGGCATATTAGAGTTCAATAGGGACACACTATAGACAACTAGCACAGGAATATTAGGCTTCACCAGGGACAAACTATATATAACTAGTACAGGCAAATTAATGTTCACTGGGGACACACTATGGATAAAGAGTACAGGAATATTAGAGTTCAATAGGGACAAACTATAGATAACTAGTACAGGCATATTAGGCTTCAATAGGGACAAACTATAGATAAATAGTACAGGCATATTAGGCTTCACCGGGGACAAACTATAGAAAACTAGTGCAGGCATATTAGGCTTAACCAGGGACAAACTATAGATAACTAGTGCAGGCATGTTAGGCGGCTTCACCAGGGACAAACTATAGATAACTAGTACAGGCATATTAGAGTTCAATAGGGACAAACTATAGATAACTAGTACAGGCATATTAGGCTTCACCAGGGACAAACTATAGATAACTAGTGCAGGCATATTAGGCGGCTTCACCAGGGACAAACTATAGATAACTAGTACAGGCATATTAGAGTTCAATAGGGACAAACTATAGATAACTAGTACAGGCATATTAGGCTTCACCAGGGACAAACTACAGATAACTAGTACATGCATATTAGGCTTCACCAGGGACAAACTATAGATAACTATACAGGCATATTAGGCTTCACCAGGGACAAACTATAGATAACTAGTTCAGGCATATTAGGCGGCTTCACCAGGGACAAACTATAGATAACTAGTACAGGCATATTAGAGTTCAATAGGGACAAACTATAGATAACTAGTACAGGCATATTAGGCTTCACCAGGGACAAACTATAGATAACTAGTACAGGCATATTAGGCTTCACCAGGGACAAACTATAGATAACTAGTACAGGCATATTAGGCTTCACCAGGGACAAACTATAGATAACTAGTGCAGGCATATTAGGCTTCACCGGGGACAAACTATAGATAACTAGTGCAGGCATATTAGGATTCACCAGGGACAAACTATAGATAACTAGTACAGGAATATTAGAGTTCAATAGGGACAAACTATAGATAACTAGTACAGGCATATTAGGCTTCACCAGGGACAAACTATAGATAACTAGTACAGGCATATTAGGCTTCACCAGAGACAAACTATAGATAACTAGTACAGGCATATTAGGCTTCACCAGGGACAAACTATAGATAACTAGTACAGGAATATTAGAGTTCAATAGGAACAAACTATAGATAACTAGTATAGGCATATTAGAGTTCAATAGGGACAAACTATAGATAACTAGTACAGGCATATTAGGCTTCACCAGGGACAAACTATAGATAACTAGTACAGGCATATTAGGCTCCACAGGGGACAAACTATAGATAACTAGTACAGGCATATTAGGCTTCACTGGGGACAAACTATAGATAACTAGTGCAGGCATATTAGGCTTCACCGGGGACAAACTACAGATAACTAGTGCAGGCATATTAGGCTTCACCGGGGACAAACTATAGATACCTAGTACAGGCATATTAGGCTTCACCTGGAACAGACTATAGATACCTAGTACAGGCATATTAGGCTTCACCAGGGACAAACTATAGATAACTAGTACATGCATATTAGACTTCAGCGGGGACAAACTTTAGATAACTAGTACAGGCATATTAGGCTTCACCAGGGACAAACTATAGATAACTAGTACAGGCACACTAGGCTTCACCGGAGACAAACTATAGATAACTACTACAGCCATATTAGAGTTAAATAGGGACAAACTATAGATAACTAGTGCAGGCATATTAGGCTTCAATGGGGACAGACTATAGATAACTAGTACAGGGAAATTAAAGTTCACTGGGGACAAACTATGGATTACTAGTGCAGGCATATTAGGCTTCACCAGGAAAAACTATAGATAACTAGTACAGGCATATTAGGCTTTACCAGGGACAAACTATAGATAACTGGTTCAGGCACATTCGACTTCAATCGGGACAAACTATACATAACTACTACATAAGCAATAGTTCACTGCTTCCCGAGTAGGATGAGGAGGGTTATTTTCACGAGGCGCTAGCAAAGGAAAAAGCTGTAATAATATAATAAAGACATATTAGATTTCAATAGGGACAAATATAGATAGCTAGTACAGGCATATTACAGTTCACTGGGGACGAACTATAGATAACTAGTACAGACATATTAGGCTTCACCGGGGACAGACTATAGATGAATAGTACAGGCAAATTAAAGTTCACTGGGGACAAAATATGGATAACTAGTACAGGCATATTATGCATAACCGGGGACAAACTACAGATAACTAGTACAGGCATATTAGGCTTCACCAGGGACAAACTAGTGCAGGCATATTAGAGTTCAATAGGGACAAACTATAGATAACTAGTGCAGGCATATTAGAGTTCAGTAGGGACAAACTATAGATAACTAGTGCAGGCATATTAGAGTTCAATAGGGACAAACTATAGATAACTAGTACAGGCATATTAGGCTTCACCAGGGACAAACTATAGATAACTAGTACAGGCATATTAGAGTTCAATAGGGACAAACTATAGATAACTAGTGCAGGCATATTAGAGTTGAATAGGGACAAACTATAGATAACTAGTACAGGCATATTAGGCTTCACCAGGGACAAACTATAGATAACTAGTACAGGCATATTAGAGTTCAATAGAGACAAACTATAGATAACTAGTGCAGGCATATTAGAGTTCAATAGGGACAAACTATAGATAACTAGTACAGGAATATTAGGATTCACCAGGGAAAACTATAGATAACTAGTGCAGGCATGTTAGAGTTCAATAGGGACAAACTATAGATAACTAGTACAGACACATTAGAGTTCAACAGGGAAAAACTATAGGTAACTAGTACAGGCATATTAGCGTTCAATAGGGACAAACTATAGATAACCGGTACAGGAATATTAGAGTTCATTGCGAACAAACTATAGATAACTAGTACAGGCATATTAGGATTCACCAGGGACAAACTATAGATAACTAGTACAGGCATATTAGAGTTCAAAAGTGAAAAACTATAGATAACTAGTGCAGGCATATTAGAGTTCAATAGGGACAAACTATAGATAACTAGTACAGGCATATTAGGCTTCACCAGGGACAAACTATAGATAACTAGTACAGGCATATTAGGATTCACCAGGGAAAACTATAGATAACTAGTACAGGCATATTAGAGTTCAATAGGGACAAACTATAGATAACTAGTGCAGGCATATTAGAGTTCAATAGGGACAAACTATAGATAACTAGTGCAGGCATATTAGGATTCACCAGGGAAAACTATAGATAACTAGTACAGGCATATTAGGATTCACCAGGGAAAACTATAGATAACTAGTACAGGCATATTAGAGTTCACGGGGACAAACTATGGACAACAAGTACAGGTCAATTAGGGTTCTCTAGAGAGAAATTATATATATATTTTGATAACTAGTTAAGGCCCATTAGAGTTTGCTATGGACAAACTATATATAACTAGTACGGGCACATTATTGCTCACTGTGAAGAGACTATAGATAAATAGTACAGACATATTAAGTTTCGCAAGGGACGAACAATAGATAACTAATATGGCCCATTAGGGTTTAATGGGGACAAACTGTAGATAACTAGTACAGGCATATTGTGGTTCACTGGGACAAACTGTAGATAACTAGTACAGGCATATTAGAGTTCACTAGAGACAAATTATATAACAAGTCCATGCTAATTAAGGTTCACTTGGGACAATATTTAGATAACTAGGCTATGCACTTTAGGATTCACTAGTGAAGAACTATAGATAACTAGTCCAGGCACATTAGGGCTCACTGGGGACAAACTATAGATAACTGTTCCAGGAACATCGGGCATAACTCCGACAATCTATAGATAACTTGTCCAGGCACATTAGGGTTCACTAGGTACAAACTGTAGATAACTTGTCCATGCACATTAGGGTTTCAGTAGGGACGATCTATTAATAACTAATCCAGAAGCATTAGGGTTCACTAAGGAGAAATTATAGATAATTAGTACAGGCACGTTAGGGCTCACTAGACACAAACTATGGATAACTATCCCAGATACATTAGGGTTTTACTAAGGATAACCTATCAATAAAAATTCAGGCACAATAAGGTTCAGTAGGGAGCAAGTATAGATGACTAGTGCAGACCATTTTGTGTTTACTTGGGACAAACTATAGATAATTAGGCCAGGCACATTAGGGTTCACTTGGGACAAATTATAGATAACTAGTGCAAGCACATTGGGGTTTACTAGGGACAGACTATATATAACTAGCCCAGGTACATTAGGGTTCACTAAGGATAAACTATCGATAAATAATTCAGGCACATTAGGGTTCAATAGGGACCAACTATAGATAACTAGTGCAGACACGTTTGTGTTCACTTGGGACAAACTATAGATAACTAGTCCAGGCACATTAGGGTTCACTAGGGACAAACTATAGATAACTAGTACAGGCACATTAGGATTCAGTAGGGGAAAACTATAGATAACTAGTAGATAACTAGCCCAGACACATTAGTGCTCACTGGGGACAAACTATAGATAACTGATGCACTGATAACTGGTCCAGGCACATTAGGGTTAACTATGGACAACCCATGGATAACTAGTCCGGGTATATTAGGGTTCACTAGGGGCGAACTATATGTAACTAGTTTAGGCACATTGGCGAAGTATAGATAACTAAACCAGGCGCATTAGGGTTCACTGGGGATAATGGTATAAATTACTAGTCCAGGTCCAGGCACATTAAGGTTAACTAGAGACAAAAAGTAAGAGAAACCTGACTTTTTCAGCAATTATTGAGAACATGCTTATGAACAGCATATCGAAAAGTACCGGAAACTCCGAGATGAGCTATTTCAGATGACTTTGTGTTTCCGAATAGTTCAAATTCTGCTGCAATTCCATTTTGCCACATACGAATTCAGTCACATGGAGACAAATTTAGTTACTCAGTCTCCACAAATACCCATCTTCCGTGGATCAGGTTTCGCTAGAGATGTGTTGTTAGAGTTTACTGCCAGTCGTTATCCCGTAACACTGGTGACATTATTATCAAAGAGAGAATATAATTTGATGATTCATAATGTTTCTCATAAAAGAGAGCGAGTAAAGATATTCAGATGACAATGAGTGGAAATATAGACCCTTCTACTAGGACAGAGGTAAATTCATATAATGAAATTGATAAGATATACCGAAACATCACCGCTCTTACGATTTTATCATCGAAACCGTTTCACTACCAACTAAAATGTACACCTTGGATTCGAGTGCCTGAAAGGCTAAAGAAGACGACACAACAAATAATCATATCAGTAAACGTGTACAAACAACTCAGCGGAACTGATAACATGTTGTAATGTATCTATCAAGGGTTCACGGGTTCGTACCCTCAAAAACAAAATCAACAACCACCCTGATTAATTGTCAGTGATAATGAAGTATTGGTTTTTTTCGTCAATAAAACACTGTAGGTTATCAACTTTACAAAGAGCTGTCTTTAACCCTTTACCTGACTTGAAAAACTGACGACACTTGCAAAAAATAATTCTTGAATAACTAGTTTTTTTCACTTTTTGTCTCACAAACATAGGTTTTGACCTCTCATTGGAACGAGCTCGACGAGCTCGTTTCAATGAGGGGTCGTAACCTATGTTTTGGAGACAAAAAATGAACAAAATAATGAAAATTAATTGGCAATTTTGGTCCGGTCTTAGCCGTTACGTCTAGCTCGTTCCAAAGAGGGGTTATAACCTATGTTTTTGAGAAACAAATGAAAAATATTAGTAATTCAAGAATTTTGTTTGCAAGTGTCGTCTTCTTTTCATGTTGGGTAAAGGGTTAACGATTTCGCACCAAAACATTTCGTTTGGTGGTAAAATACCCCGAATGGCTGAGAATGGCACTGTACAGTTTCAGTCCAGCGTGAACAATGATATTTGCAGTTATAAGAAGTTTAATATTTCCGTGTACCAAAATGATCTGGAATGTGTAATACACCGCCGAATTTGATAGAACATAGAGGCGGACTTGTCGAGTGGTTCACCAGCACAATTCCCTGTGATCCCCTCCTTTTGGAGGCCCCATGGGTTTCCAAAATGGATACAGCCAAACACATATTGGTGTTTGAAATTACGTGAACATGACCAAACGTCGCAATGGATCTGATTACCTGGCCTATTGGTATATGGAAATGCTCTCTGCGTGGACTGACATTGGCAGTACACACAGAGGGCCCTTTCGATATACCAGAAATTTAATCTGCTATTGATCGCTCAGATGCAAGGAGACGTCGCTCAGAAACGGCGTTCTTTAAGTTTGAAAAATCAAAATTTTCTCCCATTGGGCTGAACTATGGTCGTTGCGATGAGGTCGAGGTCGTCTATTGTGCAACAATTTTTTTCTGAATAAGCGATGAAGATGAATAAAAAATACCACCAAAAAGTCATCTACAGTACGTGGAGAGTGGATTATAACTAAATCACCTGCAGAGTGGAGTTGTCACCCAAGCTATAACTTTCAAATTTTGTACATATCGACAAAAAACACAAGCAGTGTTTCAGCCAATGGACCTCCGGGTTTAACCCGGAGATCCATTGGCTGAAACTTTGCTTGTACTGGTTATGCTTTGCAACAAATTTGCAATTATTGCTTGGGTGGAATCTCCACTCTGCGGGTGATTTAGTGATAATACACACTCCACGTATTGTATGTGGAGTGCCATTTATCACGGGATTCAAAGAAGCAGCATTCGATCAGTTTGAAAAATCCAAATTTTCAAAGCCCCCCCTCCCCCCCCCCCCCCCCCCCCCCACACACACTTTGGTGCATTTCTCGGTAACAAATAGAGGTCAGCACATGTGCGACAGAATGTGAGTCGTTAGCTGGTGGATGGTAGCACTTAGGGACAAGAATGTATTGAAATGAAAATAGTCAGGCAAAATGATGAAAAGGTAAGTGATACATAAAACACAGGGAGGTGTATTACCTACTTCGTTAACGCTCGTATACGAAAGACTCAAAGATACTGCTTGTTGCATTAAGAAGTTTGCTTTACTCCCATGAATCCCCAAAAGGCGTAGTTGGACTCCCCTTCAAGGTTTCAAGATGGCGGTTAACAATATGTCACAATGCTTGTGCCCGGGGATCATCTCACGAATTGCATCATAGCTTTGATTCATAGTTGAGAAGTCTGACATTCATTTTTTTCTACAGGATGGTTTTGCCGGGTTATTGTGGTTTCATCAAACTGTCCAACACGACACAACCTAGTTGCTGAAGGTGTCGTTAGCACCTCGCAAAACTGAAATAATGTAACACCGGAGGTACTCTTACATGACGGCCTGGCTAATAATAAACAGGGACGGCCATAAAATATGAGCAATGGTTGTTGGTCAAGTGTTAGAACTCCAAACAAGTAGGTGGCACTTGACTAGAAAGACCAAGCTTTAAGACAACCAGTCTAATTTTGTATGGAATTCATTGCTGTCATTGGTTGTTTGTTACCCATTTTTCGTAAATGCAATATGATGTCCCTTCACTCACAAGTTTATACATATATTCTTCTACACTTCAGTCACAGATATTCCAACCAATAAGTATTTAATTCACCTCGAAAACAACAATATATTAATACAATTAGTGGAATTATGCAATGTAATCATAAAAGTACACCTGTTGTGAGTCTTCCTTCATAATTATTTACATGTGGTTCACAAACACGTCTAATAATACTGTAATGTGGATAAAAGTTCTGTCAAATCAGTTCTCAAATGAGAAACATTTATGCATCAATTCAAAGAAAATATATGTTTGTGGTACTTTTAGATTCAGTCATTTAGAATATTTCAGTTGACGTTTAGTTTAGTTGATATCGGTCAAAGCAATTCTCGACTGAGAACAATATTTTGTGTTAGTTTAACCCTTTACCTAACATGAAAAGCAGACGACACTTGAAAAAAAATCTTGAATAGCTATTTTTTTCATTTTTTCGTCTCAAAAACATGGGTTATGACCCATCGTTGGAACGAGCACGACGCGCTCGTTCCAACGAGAGGTCATAACCTATGTTTTTGAGACAAAAAATGAAAATTAATTCAAGGGGGGGGGGGGGGGGCACTAAAAATTTCAAGACGTGACGACCTATTTTTTATTCGGCTCCTTTTTACACCCACCCACCCCTACGCCTACTGGCACATAGAACACATTGGAACTCAGGGGACGAAATGCAGGTAATTTCTTGAAAATGCAAATGAAAAACCTATTTTGACACAACTTTTATTTATATTTTCCTGTTTACGAATCGATCTGTCACAAGTGTTTGCCAATCACACCTGAGTTTTGATTTTGTTTTTATTTCACGTAGACGTCAGAACTGTCAGATTATACAAATAAGACCGACGTTTTAAATTAGTAAGTTTTATGTCACAGAGGTGTGTAATAAAACACTGAACGCCGTGATGTGAGAATTTGTTCGTTAATTCTGCACTCATGCCATCGTGGAAGGATGCCCCTTTCTTTCTACCTATGCGCCTCTCTTTCTATCCTTCCCCTCTGGCACTCGTGCTGTATTGACAAACGCATTCACACATCATGACGTTCTGTGTATTTATCCAATACCATAATAAGTTATGTGTGCTTTCAGGAGTCTTGGGTCTGGAACAGTTCAAGTTATGTCACGACAAAGGAGGATCCCAAGACCATTCCAAACTGATGTAAGTTTTATCCTATAGGCTAAAAGAGTATTTGGTTCTCAGGCACCTCTCTAGTTGGAATTGAACCTCTTCGTTAGACATTTGTATTGCCCCGCTGTGTCTTCCAACGTTAGTATGGAAACATGATACTTCAAAATTTTACCTTTTGTCTCGATGTTCATTTTGCACATGTTTTCAACAAAGCATGATAAAAATACAGTGTCTACTTATTATATGTGCCTTGTAAACACCCATTGTGCTCTGTTCCACAGAAAATATCTCACACATTATGTGGGTGGTATTTATTGTATATATATAGACAGAACACGATGTGTGTTTGAATAGCTGGGTACGCTATTCCAACTCGTTATGTAAACACCCACCGATTCAAACACACATTGCGTTCTGTATTTATTACACATCCCATGCATTAAAATTCATTAAAATAAACAAATTTTAATTCTGATATGTAAACCTAAAGATGAAGAGTCCGTTTTGTTTTGTTTGAAGCTGTACTGATCAGAAAGATCGATTAAAAAATCAAAACAAACTTTTCGGAACCATTCTAAATTACATTCATTATCTTTTCTATTGGACGTGTTTGTTGAAATTCGTATCGCTGTTTCTCTTCGGCTGGTGTCCATTCACGCCAAACCATTTAGTGGCTATTACTGTTAGTAAAAATATACTCGCCCAAAGAGAAAGTGTGCATTGCAAAAATTGATCAAACTCCAAAAAAATAATTTCGTAGGTGTAAAGAGTGTTAACCTTTTCCTGAATAAGTTATATTGAACACAAAAACAGCTTTCCCCGTTAAAATTGCATTAACGTTAAATGACGTGCTGCACGTTTGTGAAAAGGCATGTTTTGCACGTGGAGAGTCTGAAAATTCATGCAGCAGTGTGAATCCTTGGGTATTTAAACACTAAAGTAAGGCCTTCCTATCGTTCACATTCAAACTTGCGCTGCTGTTAAAACGACTCCACATTAGCATGCCAAGATTGACAATGAATCAACATCATCTTGCCCTGGGTATGATTAGAGCTGGCAGAACACACAGAGAGGTTGCCCAGCATTTGAACTGCCACCGTGACACTGTAGACAGGCTAGTCGATCGACATGCACAGCATGATGAAGTTCGAGACCGACCACGCTCCGGGAGACCCCGAGTTACCACCCCTGCACAAGATCGGTATATCCGTGTCGTCCATCTCCGGAACCGGCAACAAACGGCAACGACGACAGCCAGGAACATCCCTAACCTGAGACGGATACATCCTCAAACAGTAATCAACCGGCTGAGAGAATACGGCTTACGTCCTCGAAGACCTGCAATTCGTCCGATTTTCAAGTTACGTCATCGTCGTGCTCGACTGCAGTGGTGTAGACAACATCTCAGGCATCCCTTACACTGGTGGCGACGTGTTTTATTCGCAGATGAATGTCGTTTCCATCTTTCATCATCAGATGGCCGCCAGAGAGTGTACAGACGTCGAAACGAACGCTACGCAGATCCATGTGTCGTGGAGCGAAACCGTTATGGGGGAGGGTCTCTCATGGTGTGGGGGTGGCATCACTGCCCGTAACAGAACTGAGCTGGTCATTATTGATGGCAATCTCAATGCAGCCAGATATCGTGAGGAAGTGCTTACACCTGTTGTTGTCCCATTTCTGCAACGTCACGGCCCATTGTCATTCTACAGCAGGACAACGCCCGACCCCACGCAACTCGTGTTGTTCAACACTATCTGCAGCAACAACAAGTGGATGTTCTTCCCTGGCCCACAAATTCGCCCGATATCTCACCCATTGAGCACGTATGGGACGAAATGAAACGTCAGCTACGCCGGCTTCCCCATGCACCGTCAACGCTTGTGGAACTCCAAAGACAGCTTATCAGAATATGGAACAACATCCCACAACACTTCCATGCTAACTTGTTCGCTTCCATGAGGCGTAGATGCACAGCAGTAGTCGATGCAGACGGAGGTCATACCAGATATTGAGTGTGTGACTTTTGTGTTTGACCCTTAGTGTCTTTGACTCTCCATGGCACCAAGAGTATTCGTCGTAGCGTAATGAAATTTCTCGTGTTGATCACAAATTGATTCAACTGTAATTGAATAAAATTTCCATGAATGAAAATGATATATATCTTTTTTTAGTGTTATTTTTTAGCATGCACACTTTCTTTTTGGGGAGAGTATATAAGTACAAATTTGCGCAGATTTGCAAAACAGCTGGGAAAAATGTTTTTAAAAGAAGACGAGACGGCCACGGTCTGGGTTAATGTTGTGGTTGGAAATGATTGTTTTTTTTAATATTATCTCATTTTTGGTTAAATACCTTTTTTGAGAATCGACTTTATTTTGCTTTGGGCGTTTTCATTTTCACCTACGCGACAAACGATCGATAATTGTATAACGAAATTTGGAAACTTTTCGAAGCGAAACTAATGACTCGACGGGAAAAGAAATAGTATAAACGGTGCGGGGGGGGGGGGGGGGTGGGGGGTCCGGCTTGTGCATCACCAGTTGAATACAGAAACAGTTATGTCATACAGTTAAAACTAGAAGTCCTGTCATGAAATGCACACAAATAGCACGTCGATTTGCGCGTTAATCTACGCGTTATGTCCATAGTAAGGCTATCAAATTCTGTACATATGGCCTGTGCACAAGCAATGTTTCAGCCAATGATCCTCCGGGTAACCCGGAGGTCCATTGGCAGAAACATTGCCTGTGTTTGCTATGAGTAACCAGGAGAACGTGCCGTGCTTTGGATGCCATTGGATATGGCAAGTGCGCGTAATTCCTACGCGCAATTAAGCCTAGATAAGCGCACAGTTCGTGACAGGACTTCTAGTTTTAACTGTATTGGCGATTCCGTTAAATAAAAGGGTTTTAAATTTAATGGATGTGTAATAAAAATATAACTGAACACAAATGTATTTCATATTTCTTTATTGGCCTGTTGAGTGTTGGAAGTACAAATTTCGTTATTTGTCTGAAGTGCTGGTTACGCAACTGAAAGGCTTCATATTCTGTGGATGTGCTTCATAAAATCTGTGAAATGAAATTATATAACCTGTATTGATTTGCCCCGTTAAAGGTTATTGGATAGATACCCACCTAAAAATTCTACGAAGGCAAGAATATGTCAACAAACTTTTCTGACCAAAAATAATTTAGCATTCTACAAGTTATCAAACACAAACGATAAACAAAATAAAAATAAAAGCCCCCTTCCGTCATTGCTTTAAAACATTAATTGCTGAGAACGAAAAGTATGTTTTCATTAAGCCTTACACACGCCTGTGTACTAGTTTTTTTATTTTCTATTTTTTATGAAGTATTCTCTTGTTCTTTCGTCTCTGCAAGCTGGTTTGGAAAAAACGCTGCAGTCGAGAAGATACCGAGTGTTGGAATTATTTCTGTTTTTTTTAATCAGCTTTGTTGTCAGCTCAATGATGTTTTGAAGTGGATCCCAGGGCAGATGTATGCACTGTATCTTGTGACAGGTCTCTGCTAGTCCGCATTGTGTAATACGAACAACTCATTGAGTAATATCTGACAGCTTAGTGCCCGAAAACAATGCTAGCGGAAGAAGCTATGAGTAGAATTATTAGAAGTTCTAACAAAGGTTATGATTTTAGCTGTCTCTGGGAGTTTAATAGTGGTAGTGGTTTCTGGCATTAAGGCTAACAACATGACAAAATACAGCTGTTGCTGTGGAGTAGCAAGAGGTAGACCTCCCCCCCCCCCCACAAAAAAAAAAAAAAAAAAAATCCCACGACCCCCTACAAAATCCTGAATTCTACAATTTGCATGTGATGCCAAGCAGACATGTCAAAGTACCACCGATACCAACATAATCGGTACCGGGACGGGATAGAACCTGTCCAGTCGAAACCAGTACTGGTACTAGGACAAATCAACTGGATGACATATCTAAATACGATAGAAATTCGCATTTAAACCACCCAGTCCCGAAGATCGCACGACAAATGTGGCACCGTGCCACTTATTCTGCGGCGACATCAAAGTAATCATAAAACACGAAAATCGTACTTTATTATTACTTTGATGTCACCACAGAATAATATTAGTTATCCTTGTGTTTTCCAGGGTGTATGGGAATTGACACCGGTTTGGAAACTCATACACCCTGAGGCAAAGCCGAAGGGTGTATGAGTTCCCAGACCGGTGTTAATTCCTATACACCCTGGAAAACACAAGGATAACGGATTTATTTCCAAGAATTTTGGTGTACTTAATACTTTAACCTAAATTGTAGGAAAAACTGACAGAAAATTTGTACTTTGTAAGTTTCTTAATAAAACCAGACAAATATGGATATCATTGGAACTGGCTCAATGAGCCAGTTTCAATGACGGCCATATCTGTAATATTCTGTTACACATAAATATCAAATTTCCTGAATTTTTATTTTTGTTCTAACATAACCAAGCGGAAGGTATGAATTAATAATTAAAAATGGGTTCATTTTTAGCCATATACCCTGCTATTGTGTATTCTTGTTTTTACACCGTGGTTAACCACGGTGTAAAAAAAAGCTACTGTGGATTGCAAGTTACACCGTACCTCTCAGCCAATCAAAATGCAGTATTTTGTTGCATTTGGAAATAATGTCTTTGACGGCACTTTCATTTTCTTTAATCGTTTCTAATTTGTATCGTTTGAAAATTCAAAATGGTCGGCCTTATCGTGGTCGTGGTGCAGACAGAACATGCACGTATAGAGGGTTTTGATATGTTCATTCACAAATAACTTGAAAGTATGTCATGCAAGTGTGCCATACACGATTATTAGACTGTTTAACCTCGTTCAATTAGGAATTTCCCGATAAAATAATTTTGTCTCGGTACCTTCGGGACAAAAGCTTTTGTACGGGTACCGGTTGGAGCATAAGGGAACCGGCGGTGTACCGGTACCGACATCAGGCGTGTCAACAGATACCGGTTGGAGCATAAGGGAACCGGTGGTGTACCGGTACCGACACCAGACATGTCAACAGGTACCGGTAAACATCCCTGGTGTCAAGTAATGAAATTAGAGATGATATACTTCGGTTGGTGAAACCTGACGTTTCTTGGAGCCTCAGAATGTCTTAAAATAGCTACATTTGGGGCTTATTTTTCAAACATTTCTCAAAAAAACGCCCTGGCCTTTTTGAAAAAAAACAGCTCCCAGTCACACGAACGCGGGATAAAAAACGTCCCCTACCTTCCCACATTTCCAGATTGCGATATTCCTAATAGTCTGTGGAATAAAAATGATGGTAACCCCCAAAATATCCCCGTGACACCGCCCACCCCCAATAGATTCCTGGCTTCACGCCTCAGCTAAGATAAGCTAGTGGCGTTTTCCACTCCACTGAAAAAACATGAAATCGTGTGAGCACAGAACGAATATATTAAAATGGTAGGAAGCGTTGTTTCGTTCGTATTAAAATCCCTTCCATCCTTTCGATGTACTGTACATTAGAATCCAACAAACCTCCAACCCATCATGCTTTAATTATTATTATGCCTCAAACTAAGTTTGCCCAATCATAACGCTGGAATACCATCTAAGGGTTCCGCCGTATCAGGTAACTCACCTGATATTATTTGATATTGGGTGAGTAGCAGTCATTACTATTTTGATGCATTTTCACTCGCTTCGAACTTGCAAAATTTGAATTAAAATAAAATAAGAGGATTTAAGGACCAAAAATATTTTCAAAGCAACGTATTTATTGATTTAAAACATTAAATATTTAAAAAATGGACAGAAAATATTATCATGCC
Organism: Pictodentalium vernedei; assembly: GCA_031216915.1. NCBI lineage: Eukaryota > Metazoa > Mollusca > Scaphopoda > Dentaliida > Dentaliidae > Pictodentalium > Pictodentalium vernedei. The sequence goes on from CM062295.1 coordinate 777,152,793, forward strand.
ACATGTTTAATTTGACCAATCAGTGTGCTCTAACAGCATCGGTGGACTATGCAATAATATGTTATTCAATGGGGAACCGAACTGAGTCCACACACGGCCAGTGACCGAGTATGAGGCCATACACCCCCTCTGTTGGGCGTCATTTTTTTCCGAATTAATTTTCCCATCTAAGGTGTTCACATATTTTCGTGCAAATAAAAGTCAGTTTCCGGATAAAAATTACAAAAATGAAGCGATTCGGATCGTTAGTAGTAGAGGATGAGGTAAACGACCCTATACATGCGGATCTCACGCCGGATCTCATTTATGACGTCATAGTCACGTCACAGTGGCGCCATGTTTGGTTGTCATATTAACCCGCGTGAGCGGCCATCTTGTGACGTCATCCCCATAATGATACGTGGTCCTAGTGCGCATGCATACTCCAGGACAAACGAACATGGGCGGGTAGACGAAAACTATTGCATAGATAGATAAAAGCAGATAATTTTGAAAGAATTCGAAATAGTAAAACTTGTCGGGTTTATTTGGGTAATTCGTGATACTCCGATTCAATCGAACATACTCTCCGAACATACCCCTGTCTTGTTTTAGGCCATTTGGGTCTCATAGCAACCACGTGCTACCATAGAAACAAAGATGGCGGCCTCCGGTAAACAAAATGGCCGACGGAAACACGTATCATCCTAACAATACGCGCTGCGCATGCACACTAGGACCACGTATCACTATGGGAATGACGTCACAAGATGGCCGCTCACGGGGGTTACCGTGACAACCAAACATGGCGCCACTGGGTTACGTGACTATGCCGTCACATATGAGATCCTGCTGAATAGGGTCGTTTACCTCATGTCTGGTACAGTATAAGTCCTTAGGTAGACAAATACGTTCCCTTGGAAAAACATATCAAATGTGAATAAATCGTGACTGTTGTACTACCAAACCACGGACGCGATAAAGTTATCGCCAAGGGAACAACGAAATGACCTAACTAGTGGACAAACTATCAGTAAGTACTTATCATAATTAATATGAAATTTAGGCAAACTTAAAAGCGAGCGAAAATGATGAATTAGGCCTAAAGTGCTGTTGGTCTACATTTACTGGTAAAGAATAGGGGACCAACAAATTTCGAGATAACTACTTTTATCTGCGTTTTGATTGGAAGATATAATTTTCCAATGCTCTGATTGAAAGATGATTTTATCATTGCTTTGATTGGAAGATGTATTTATGGCGTCGTTGTTTTCCGGAATTTATCCGAGGTGTTACGGAACTTGCTGCGTTCATTTTTATTTTTTCACAAATAGCCTGTATCATTTATTGTTACTATTGCCAACTGTTAGTAGCCACAACAAGAAAATACAGCAGTGCTGTGTGCAAAAAAGGACGATGATAATATGCCAATGCAGTTTTACTGAAAAGACCATCTTTAAAATAATAAGACTGAGTATTACAAATGCAGTTTCATGATTCGGACCAGATTTTTATATAAGACGTTTCGGCCCCAGATCTATGGACGATTCTGACCATATTTCTGGCCGATTCGGACCAGATTATTGGACGATTCGGACCATGTTTGTGGACGATTTGGACCAGGTTTCTGGGCGATTTGCCCAACAGTCACACAAACTACACAAGCCAGCACAGACACACTTCACAAGACAGCACAGACTTGTCGTTTGAATTAAATAGGACTAGAGTTTTATGTGCCAATTTCAATAAGCCATTTTCATTAATTTCACTGAAAAAATACCGACGTACTGGTATTGTTTGTAGTTATCACAACAGGCAATTCTGAGAGTAATTATGAAACAGCTAATCCTGTGCTGTCAGGGAAGAGGACAAAAGACGTGACATCAACATTGACCTGCCTGTTTTTATTTGCAATGCATTTTGGGTCCGCATACCGAATTTGGTCAAATTCAGCCCAGCAGTAAGCCCGTTGCTAAGGGGCGCTCTAGTTGCTAGGGAAGTCACGTGACATCAATATTGACCTGTCTGTTTTCATTTGAAATGCATTTTGGGTCCGTATACCGAATTTGGTCAAAGTCGGCCCAGTAGTTAGCCCGTTGCTAAGGGGTAGCTTTGGTTGCTAGGGTCGTCACGTGACGTCAACATTGACCTGTCTGTTTTTATTTGCAATGCATTTTGGTTCCGTATACCGAATTTGGTCAAAATCGGCCCAGTAATTAGCGCGTTGCTAAGATGGCGCTCTGGTTGCTAGGGAAGTTACGTGACGTCAACATTGATCTATCTATTTTCATTTGCAATGCGTTTTGGGTCGGTATACCGAATTTGGTCAAAATCGGCCCAGTAGTTAGCCCGTTGCTAAGGGGACACTCTGGTTTCTAGGGAAGTCACGAGACGTAAACTTTGATCTGTCTGTTTTCATTTGCAATGCATTTTTGTCCCGTATACCGATTTTGGTCAAAATCGGCCCAGTAGTTAGCCCGTTGCTAAGGGGGCACTCTGGTTTCTAGGGAAGTCACGAGACGTAAACTTTGATCTGTCTGTTTTCATTTGCAGTGCATTTTGGGCCTGTATACTGAATTTGGTCAAAATCGGTCCAGTAGTTAGCCCGTTGCTAAGGGGCGCTCTGGTTGCTAGAGAAGTCACGTGACGTCAACATTGATCTGCCTGTTTTCATTTGCAATGCGTTTTGGGTCCGTACACCGAATTTGGTCAAAATCGGCCCAGTAGTTAGCCCGTTGCTAAGGGGGCTCTCTGGTTGCTAGGGAAGTCAGGCGACGTCATCATTGATCTGTCTGTTTTCATTTGCAATGCATTCTGGGTCCGTATACCGAATTTGGTACAAATCGGCCTAGTAGTTAGCCCGTTGCTAAGGACGCACTCTGGTTGCTAGGGATGTCACGAGACGTCAACATTGATATGTCGGTTTTTATTTGCAATGCATTTTGGGTCCGTATACCGAATTTGGTCAAAATCGGACCAGTGGTTAGCCCGTTGCTAAGGAGGCGCTCTGGTTGCTAGTGAAGTCACGCGATGACACCATTGACCTGTCTGTTTTCGTTTGCAATGCATGTTGGGTCCATGTATCAAAATTGGTCAAAATTGGCCCAGTAGTTTGCCCGTTGCTAGGGGTGTGCTTTACTTGCTATGGACGTCACGTGACATAATCATTGACCCATTAGCCCCCATCCCCCATCAGCCCCCATCCCATCAAATTGATGCATGTCCACTCGCTTCGAATTTTCAAAATTTGAATTAAACCAAAATTAGAGAATTTAAGTAACAAACATATTTTCATGGTACCATATTTATTGATTTAAAACATATTTATTTATTTTTTTATTGGTGTTTAAGGTCACATACTTATGCACAATGGCTAATCGTGACCGATTTAAAACATTAAATATTTTTAAAAAAAATGGATAGAAAATTGTCGCCCCAAAAGTTCGTTGATGTTTTACTACTCTGTACCGACTGTAGTCTATCGATTTTTTATGCTGAAATGAACATTGTCTTTACAGTTTATTCAACTGATTAAAAGTGATTTTTTGAACATTTAAAAGTGTTCAATTAACCCTTTTAATGGCAGTAAATATATCTCAGATATGCTTGCAGCGATAGCTTTTTATTTTGTAAACAAATATTGCACTTCGAACAGCGAAGATTGTTTACCCTCACCATGGTTACATACCGAGGCCAGTTGCTGATGGTGATTCTGCGCGATGCTGTCAATAGCGGTTTCTAAAAAAAAACGCCAAGTCGTTCTTTGTTTCTCGTGAAAATGTATTAATCCCTTGATTTACATGCACTTTCGACATTATAATTATGTTGCATGGCATGTAGCTGGCTCATACATCTCCATACATGTTCGTATAATGGTTCGGCTTTGCCTCACCTGATAAGAACTCCCATCGCCTTGTATGGAAATGTATCAGCCAGCTACACGTCATGTGGCTTATAGCGTTTTTCCAATGCGCCGCTGTTTAAACGTGCGAGATACGGTTAAAACTAGAAGTCCTGTCATGAAATGCGCACAAATAGCACGTCGATCTGCGCGTTAATCTACGCGTTATGGCCATAGTAAGGCTATCAAATTCTGTACATATGGCCTGTGCACAAGCAATGTTTCAGCCAATGGACCTCCGGGTAACCCGGAGGTCCATTGCCAGAAACATTGCCTGTGTTTGCTATGAGTAATCAAGAGAACCTGCCGTGCTTTGGATGCCATTCGATATGGCAATTGCACGCAATTCCTACCTGCAATTAAGCCTAGATAAGCGCACAATTCGGGACAGGACTTCTAGTTTTAACTGTATTTACTATTTCGCGGCGAAAACTTGTCGTATTGTTATTTGTGACATTAAATTAACACCCGTTAACATTTCTGTGCAGCTTTCTGTAAAAAGCAAAGGAAACTATTTTGTTTTGCGGACGACTAATTTCGTCGCTGAAAACGGTTCCGCTAATGGCTTTAAAGATGAGATGGGTTTTTTTTTGTCGCTTTCGAAGCAATTACGCTGCCGAAAACGATTACTGCCACCTATCTTATGATGATTAACATATACGTTCTGGTATGCGCAGATCAAACCTGCCATCTGATCTAATCAGATAATAGAGTTTCAAGTATGTTATAAATTTGATTAAACTTACTCGCACACAGGCTTACATAGAGGTTCTCCATATATGGCTAAAGTGGGTGTGGCAGTAAAAGTTAAAAGATGCATTTAAAATAGGCGAAGCGTATAATAAGAAAAATACCTACAGTACGTGGCGAGTGCATTGTAAATAAATCACCCGCGGAGTGGGGTTATCACCCAAGCTGCAGCTTTAAAATTTTGTTCATGTCGACAACAAAAAACACAAGCAATGTTTCAACCAATTATCGTTTGGGTGGAATCTCCATTCTATGGGTGATTTAGTGATAATAAACTCTCCATGTACTGTAGGTAATGGCTAGGCTATTGAAGCACGAGTCCTAAATCCTCACACAGTGACTTATATGCAACTATTTATTATCACTGGTATCCACATTTTCCGTTTTCACTAACCTTTCACCCAACACAGCCGTTTCAAACTTTATTTTAAACAAATTATTTTCATAATTATTTCAATGGAAGGCCATGCAAATATGAATGTCACCGGAACCTGCTCGTTGGGCAGGCTCAGGCGATATTCATAAAGGTATTTGTTCATGTCGACAAAAAACACAAGCAATGTTTCAGCCAATGGACCTCCGGGTTTAACCCGGAGGTCCATTGGCTGAAACATTGCTGCTGCTGGTTGTGCTTTGCAACAAATTTGCAATTATTGGTCAAGTGAAATCTCCACTCTGCGGGTGATTTAGTGATAATACACTCTCCACGTACTGTATGATGTTTTGAGTGGATACCATAATTATCTCATTCGTGACTAAGAGGTAAAAATATCGACAATTGAAAATGTATTTTGTCACCTGCTCGTTACCCATGAATAAATTATGGTATCTACTCAAAAACCATAGGACCACTACATAATAAACAATGCATCAATTAGAGCACAGTCCATTTTTTATTATACAATGCGGACCAATTATTTCAATCCTAGTCCGGGGAGATCGTACTAACTACTACAAATTGGTATTTGCAACATTTTAAACATTACGAGTCGAGATGAAAGCACATTTTCAATTCTTCCTTGAAGAGAACACCCCGCAACCCCCTTCATCAACCCACCCCAGTCGAGTGGGTTGTGGGGTGGGGTGGGGGGGGGGGGGGGGCTCTGGGCATTCTTCCCAAGGCAAAATGACCATGGAAACCCTTACGATATGACTATCAACATCACCTTATGCACTTAACATCACACAAGCGACGATATGACCGTTGACCACACTGCAGGTGTAAATGTGACAGACAAAGAAATGGTGTACCATTTCGGTCAAAAGTCTATTTTCATCGCGATGAGATCAAAATACACGTCCGATATGCAGTTTTTTATCGTTGCAACGCCATTTTGGAATGCAGGTGCACCTCTAAAAAGTACAGGTGCATGGCTGTTTTGCGTAAATGTAAACCGACGCTCGCCCTGAAACAAAGACTTCAGCATACAAACCGGAAGTAAATCATATTATTATCCGCAACGTTCGTGAAATCAATTGACGATAAGCTAATTAATCTGACGTCACCAGAAATATTGTTCCAATTTCAATCATCAGTTTTGTGAAGTCAAGGTAGGAAACACAGACGCGTGGTGTAAGGGCTCATTAGTTGGATGAAAAGGTTAACCCTTTACCCAACGGAGACGATATCAAAAGTTATTATTTTAAATATCATTTTTTTCAAATTTTTCAAAAAATTTCACCAAAACCATATCATGTGACCCCTCATGGAGCGAGCTCGTTCCAACGAGGGGTCACATGATATGGTTTTGTTGAAATTGTTTGAAAAATAATATTTTTTCAACTGCTGAATTTGCATATTACGCGGGCGGATGCGGGCGATTCGTTGGGTAAAGAGTTAAATGTTCGATCCTACGTCGTGTTATTGGGCAAGACACTTAACCCCAACTACCAGAGTGACAGCAAAGTATGTCTAAGGTGCACTACACTTAGATGGTACCCAACCCGTCAACCGACAATAACGCCACTTGTACGTTGTAAAGGGTTACAAAGTTGGAAAATTCGACAGTTACTTGCTGCACGTGGTTCTGTATGGGAACTCCGCCTTCTTCCGCCGTAAAAAGTGTCTGATACGAACGATATGAACCAGACTATTTTAAGCAGAATTTCAATTCAAGTTGGCTGTGTCATTGATGGCGGAACACCCTTCGTTATTATCCAATATATTATATTATATTTTAATAATGAGACGAAGATGTTGCACTTTGTCAGCCAACCAATAAAACCTTTGTATTATTATACGCATGTCTTATCAAAGGACTCTCTAATGATTGTTGATCGACTAATCACAAACGGTAACTGGTTGCGTGTGGTCTGATAAAATGGTGTTATTACTACGAGCTGTCCCACTCTTCAAAGGAAGGCAGGGTAGACCGTGAGGAAACAAATGGCACATTTTCACATCTTTAATTACTTTTTCAACCATTTGAGCCTCTCTCCCGGTATCGAAACCCAATTCTCCAGTGATACTCTCGTCTCTAGGCTGAGAAGAGTGGACGAGTTTTGTGTTGACTCGATGAACAGACTAGGAGGAAATACTAGGGAACAAACAAACACACGAACCTCACAGCATAGAAACAAATTTTCCGCAAATTTTAGTGGTATCAGGACTCATTAGTTGGATGAAAAGGTTAACCCTTTACCCATCGAATCGGCCGCATCCGCCCGCGTAATATGCAAATTCAGCAGTTGAAAAAATATTATTTTTCAAAAAATGTCAACAAAACCATATCATGTGACCCCTCGTTGGAACGAGCTCGTCGAGCTCGTTCCAACGAGGGGTCACTTGATATGGTTTTGTTGTCATTTTTTGAAAAATTTAAAAAAATGATATTTAAAATAATAAATTTTGATATCGTCTGCGTTGGGTAAAGGGTTAACTGTTCGATCCTAACCCGCGTCACCTACATTGTGTTCTTGAGCAACTATCCAACTGTCCAACTATCCAAGTGACAGCAAATTATGCTAAATAAGTACTGCTAAATGGTACACCAACTGTAGGTTGTAAGGGGTTAGAAAGTTAAAGAATTCGACAGTTCTCCAGGTGAACCCCGACTTTTTCCGCCGAAAATGTATCAGCCGCGATATGAACCAGACTATTTAAAGTGTCATTAACCCCTCCCCCCCACAACAAAAAAGAAAAAAAAGAAAAGAAATTAAATAAATCGATATTACTATAATATACTCTCCCAAAAAAGAAAGTGTGCATGCTAAAAAATAACACTAAAAAAAGATATTTCTCATTTTCATTCATGGAAATTTTATTCAATCACAGATGAATCAATTTGTGACCATACGAGAAATTTCATAACGCTACGACGAATACTCTTGGTGCCATGGAGAGTCAAAGACACTAAGGGTCAAACACAAAAGTCACACACTCAATATCTGGTATGACCTCCGTCTGCATTGACTACTGCTGTGCATCTACGCCTCATGGAAGCGAACAAGTTAGCATGGAAGTGTTGTTCCATATTCTGATAAGCTGTCTTTGGAGTTCCACAAGCGTTGACGGTGCATGGAGAAGCCGGCGTAGCTGATGTTTCATTTCGTCCCATACGTGCTGAATGGGTGAGATATCGGGCCAGGGAAGAACATCCACTTGTTGTTGCTGCAGATTCTGTTGAACAACACGAACTGCGTGGGGTCGGGCGTTGTCCTGCTGTAGAATGACGCCGGGGCCGTGACGTTGCAGAAATGGGACAACAACAGGTGTAAGCAATTCATCACGATATCTGGCTGCATTGAGATTGCCATCAATAATGACCAGCTCAGTTCTGTTACGGGCAGTGATGCCACCCCACACCATGAGAGACCCTCCCCCATAACGGTTTCGCTCCACGACACATGGATCTGCGTGGCGTTCGCTTCGACGTCTGTACACTCTCTGGCGGCCATCTGATGATGAAAGATGGAAATGACATTCATCTGTGAATAAAACACGTCGCCACCAGTGTAAGGGATGCCTGAGATGTTGTCTACACCACTGCAGTCGAGCACGACGATGACGCAACGTCAAAATCGGACGAATTGCAGGTCTTCGAGGACGTAAGCCGTATTCTCTCAGCCGGTTGATTACTGTTTGAGGGTGTATCCGTCTCAGGTTAGGGATGTTCCTGGCTGTCGTCGTTGCCGTTTGTTGCCGGTTCCGGAGATGGACGACACGGATATACCGATCTTGAGCAGGGGTGGTAACTCGGGGTCTACCGGAGCGGGGTCGGTCTCAAACGTCATCATGTTGTGTACGTCGATGGACTAGCCTGTCTAACGGGGAAAGCTGTTTTTGTGTTCAATATAACTTATTCATGAACAGGTTAACACTCTTTACTCCTACGAAATTATTTTTTTGGAGTTTGATCAATTTCTGCAATGCACACTTTCTTTTTTGGGCGAGTATAATTAGCGATGTTTTTTTATGACAGTTGCTTCTTCGATAAAAGGATCTTTCATTTCTGTGTTCGGTACTACAGGGTTATCACGTATCCAGGTTCCTATTTCCCGACTGTAAATATATTTAGCATTAGCCAGAGTGGTTTAGCCTCAAACAGTTTACGAATTAGTAAAACACTTCAGCATCTAAATCGTTGTGGACTGTCAAAATTCCATGAATTTCGTACTCATGGGTTACACCGAGCTGTCAGAATGTAAGAAATTTGAAGCTGGAACCGGACTAACCTTCAAATTAGTCATCGCCTATGTTTTGTTAAATCCACTCGTTTGGAGTATTTTAGTTGGTTGGTTCGCTGTTCCGACCAATTGATACATTCCGGAGATTAAATTTCTTACAGATTCATTTTCTGTGATTTAAAGCTAGAAACGTTACTCAGTCGAGATTTGATTTGATTGACATTTTGGTGACATTACAATCAGAAATGAAGGGGCGCGGTAGCTCACTAGGTAGAGATGCGGGCTGCAAGTAAGACGGGTCTTCAGTTTGAATCACACCCGTGGCAGCCGCGTTGTGTCCTTGGGCAAGACACTGAATCCCCATTGCAGACATGGGGGCACGGTGGCGTTGTGTACTAAGACGCAATGCTAACCTTTCTTGTGTGGAGTTAGTATGTTGTGGCGTCTGACAGGTGCTCGCCGTTGCTTGATGGTTCTCTCCGAGTACTCCGGCTTCCTCTACCCGTAAACCTGTCCGACACGAGGCGACCCTGGCTGTCGAATCTGTCGTATCGAGCCCTGTCGATACCACGAATTTCCATTGAAAAACAACTTCATAATTCTAAGAAATTTCAACAGGTGTCATGATGCATTGCATAGAATACGGCAGCTGTGCAGTCTATCAAATAATAGTATGCCGTAGGGCTGCACGATATTCAAAACTGAATACCGGTATCGGTATTCAAAAAAATACCGCGTTCAGATATCTGAACACAAGTACCACAATCGAGACTTTAGGCATCACAGTCGCAACGAATCAGCATGCTTTAATGTTGCGGTTGGAAACACCTTTACCCAACGCAGACGATATAAAACTTTATTATTTTAAATAATATTTTATCAGATTTTTCCAAAAAATTCTACAAAACAATATCATGTGACCCCTCATTGGAACGAGCTCAGCGAGATCAATCCAATGAGGGATCACATGATATAGTTTCGGTGAAATTTTTGAAAATTATTTTTTCAACTACTGAATTTGTATATTATGCGAGCACATGCGTGCGATTCTTTGGGTAAAGGGATTATATTATTCATTCGGGGCCACAGTTAAAACTCAAGACATCTTGAAAATTAAATTGTGGGTAAATAAATAATGACGATAAATCGATATTTTTGTGATTACATCGGTATTCAGTCGATATTGGTTTGAATACCGGTATATATCGGTTTATCGACATACCGTGCAGCCCTTGTATGCCGTATTTAGGCGATCTTTCTCATTTTTTTTGATTTTAGACAGTGTTCTATACTGAGGGGTTTTCCGTCCGAGGACGTTGGCCAGAAATCAAAAGTAATTTACAGTACAAACAAAGCTGACAGTTTTGAAATTTAACCCCACTCAGCTCTCTCACTACATTTTGAAGAATTTTGATGGCCCAGCTTTGTTCTTGGATATCTGAAGCACATTTGGGCCTCAAGTTGTTTGCCTGAAAATTCAGTTCTGGTATGAATACGGTAGCAGACGTCCAGGAACCATTGGTGTCTATAGTCACCTCAATGAGTTGATTTCATGTATGATTTGTGTTCTATACATCTCAACCTTTCATTTGTCCGTTGAACGAACCGTCCTCTGCAATTTGACCCAAAACGGCCTCTGCATTTTGACCCAAACCGGCCATTAATGGACCCCAACCGTCCTCTAGAAAAATTATTTATTCCTATCTTTTGTTTAATATTTGAAACTTAATTTTTATTATTTTGAGTAAATAATATGTTATTCTCGAAAGTTTTGCAAAATCATTTTTCATGTTTGTTTTCGATAATTACTGATCACTAGTTCTTTGCCTCTCGTTATCTCTGTGTACTTGTTTGTATTGTCCTAGTAGTAGTTATTGAGTAAACATTATTTGAATACAGTTAAAACTAGAAGTCCTGTCATGAAATGCGCACAAATAGCACGTCGATCTGCGCGTTAATCTACGCGTTATGACCATAGTAAGGCTATCAAATTCTGTGCATATAGCCTGTGCACAAGCAATGTTTCAGCCAATGGGCCTCCGGGTAACCCGGAGGTCCATTGGCAGAAACATTGCCTGTGTTTGCTATGAGTTATCAGGAGAACCTGCCTTGCTTTGGATGCCATTCGATATGGGAATTGCGCGCAATTCCTACGCGCAATTAAACCGAGATAAGCGCACAATTCGTGACAGAACGTCTAGTTTTAACTGTACATTTAATTAATTGTGAAATATTTGTTATCGTTATCTAACGTAGCGACAGTTCATAAATATCTTTTTGTTACCAAATGTTTAACATCTGGCAGTAAAATAATATTTATAAACATTGCTCTGACAAGTATTCAGAATTAAACGTTAATTATTCATATCTAACCTAGCGACAGTTCATAAATATCATTTTGTTACCAAATGTTTAACAACTTGTAGTAAAATAATATTTATAAACATTGCTCTGACAAGTATTCAGAATTATTTATTTATTTATTGGTGTTTAAGGTCACATATTTCTGCACAATGGCTAACCATGACCGTGACAGTTTTACGGGTGGAGGAAGCCGGAGTACCCAGAGAGAACCACCCAGCAACGGCGAACAACTGTCAGCTCCCCAACATACCAACTCCACACAAGCAGGGTCAGCATTGGTTGAAGACAGGTGTACCATCGACGTGCAGTACGCCTTAGTACACAGCGTCACCGTGCCACCACGTGGACAATGGGAGTATTCAGAATTAAACGTTAATTATTCATATCCAACCTAGCGACAGTTCATAAATATCATTTTGTTATCAAATGTTAAACATCTGGTAGTAAAATAATATCTGTAAACGTCGCTCCGACAATTATTTAAAATTAAACGTTAACCCTTTACCTAACATGAAAAGCAGACGACACTTGCAAACAAAAATCTTGAATAAATAATTTTTTTCATTTTTTGTCTCAAAAACATAGGTTATGACCCCTCGTTGGAACGAGCTCGTCGAGCTCGTTCCAACGAGGGGTCATAACCTATGTTTTTGAGACAAAAAATGAAAAAGTAATGAAAATTAATTGGCGATCTTTGAGAATAGCGCTGGACGGTTTTGGCCGTTACGTTGGTAAAGGATTAAATTTTTGTCGCTCCGACAATAATTTATTTAAAATTATTCATATCTAACCTAGCGACAATTCCTAAATATATCATTACCTGTATGTTATCAAATTTATTTTATGTTATTATATTTTTCAGAACATTTGTGTTGACGGAAGTCTTAAAAATAAGAGCAAATGTGAAAATGTTATTCCTTCTTCTTGTTTCCCACATAGACCTAACGGTCACCACAATTTCTAGAGGACAATATGGGCCAAATTGCATAGAGGGTGGTTCGGGCACTGTAGTGGACGGTTTGGGTGCTGTGGAAGACAGTTCGGGCTAAATGTAGCGGCCGATTTGCGTCAAATTGCAGAGGACGGTTCGGCCAGAGGGCGGTTTGGGTGTTTCCCTAATATGGCACCTTAATTAAAATTTTGCTGTTGATGATTGTCATTACCTGGTAAATGCATGAGTGGACATCACTGCCCAAGCGTGTATTACGACTAGTCCATGGCGACTGCACTGGGACTGATTGGGCTCTGACGAAAACGAACTTTGGACAGATATGTTGATAAGTTTGGATTGCATTCCGCGGAATCGTTCTCTTATCTGATAAAAGAAGTATCAAATACGCAATGAGGCAATTTTGGTATTAGGCACACTCGTATCGCCTGGTTTGACTGGCAAATGGGTAGAAACGTGGGTAGACATAAGTTTTTTGAACCTCGGCAGCTTGGTTCGAAATCAGGTGATAAGATCAACTCCAACTCTACACTGAGCGAATATTTAATTTATTTAGCTGTAATCAACAAACATAAACAAAAATAATTCTCTGCAGATATAACTGCCTGATTACAACGTCTCCCAAATGACTCGCGGTCCCCACAACATTGGTCTAAAACAGAGAAAATGTGCGCCCAGTTACGGCACCGCCAGTCCTCTCTTTCTCTCTCTATCTCTCTCTCTATCTCTCTCTCTCTCTCTTCGTATATAACACGTTCAAGGTGCCTCGCAAATACGTTTCCTAAAGCTTGTAATGTTCTATAAATAGTAACTTATACAAATCGAAACCAATCCAGCGCTTATATTAAGCAGTTGCAAGATACAGTTTTTGAGGGATCATTCCTGGAGAAGGTTAAGGATGGTAATTTTGTTCAACACATATTGCAGAACGATGTGGTTTATCTATACGAATGTTGGACCCACCGTGGTTATAAACCCGATAACGATGGTGAGCGTCTCAAGGGCTTCTCTATTTCCCTAGTCCCTTGGAAAAGAACCAGGGGTGCAAAGCGGGATAGTGGTGGCATAATAGCTCTATATAGAGAATCCCTACAAAATTTTATCAAATTCTCTGAAGTGATTTCTGAAAGTATTATGTGGCTCAAAATAGACAATGCTATTTTAAAGAAGGAAGGTTATTTTTATTACACCCCTGTTCTATAAAATCCCCATCTATAGGAACACCAAACTATGCGGAAAATGAAAATCTGCGTGGAAAGGAAATGGTTAACGGACTATTTTTAAACATAAGCAAAATTTATATGGAATGTTCTACAATTCGGTCACCGCAATTACAATTTGAATCGCTAGCGATAGCTAAACATAGTAATACGGGTTTCCCTCGCAAATTTGGTTGGCGATAAAATGCGTTCTCTTTGTTGATAGTCCGTCCACCTTGTTCCAATGTGTTCTATGTGCCTACTGGCAGCCTACTGGCACATATAACACATTGGAACTCAGGGGACGAGATGTCAAATGCATTGCTGAGTGTCCTTCTATAATAATTGCTTTCATAGACGTGAAGGCATGTGATAAAAACAGAACGCGCGTGAATGGGATAATTGTGCCATATCGATTACCCATTCACATGCGTGTGTCCTGTTATCTTCCATGTCAGTTTAATGAAAGCAATTCGTCGCCTGAGTGCTAGAATGTTCTATGTCCCCTACGGGACATAGAACATTCTAGCACTCAGCCGACGAATTGGAAGAGTGTATATTTATTATTGGGGGTAGAGCAATTAATATTTTAACATGCAGCCTTAGGGGTTTTTCCCATACTTTAACACAACTGCCATTCTGTTTAATGAAAGTATGACGTAGTGTGTCCCTGGACATAAAAGAGGCCTCTCGGGTTCAACGTATTAAAATATTGATTTCATCCGCATTCGTATTTTTCATCTAATGTTCCTAGACTATTAATCGGTTCTTTTTAATATATTTTTAAATTCATAGTGATTAGAAAATATTGTAAATACGTTATATTCTTCCACTCTCGTGAGTATCGTGTAGGGAGCTCGGTGGCTCAGTGGTAGACTGTTGGACTTCTATGCTAGAGGTCCCGAGTTCGATCCCGGTCAGGAACAACCCGCGTTGTGTCCTTGGGCAAGGCACTTTATCCCGGTTGCCTACATGGGAGCACGATGACGCCGTGTACTAAGGCGTACTGCATGTCGATGGTGCACATGTTTTCAACCGCTGTAACCCTGCTTGAGCGGAGCTTGAGCAGATTTAGAATGTTGAGGAGCTGACAGTTGATCGTCGATGCTCGGTGGTTCTCTCCGGGAACTACGACTTCCTTCACCCGTAAAGCTGTCACTGTCACGATTAGGTATTGTGTATAAGTATGTGACTTTAAACACCAATAAATAAATAAATAAGTATCGTTTAAAAAAATCACAAGGTACCATCAATTCCAAATTTTTCATAAAATGCTTTTTATTCTTAAGTTTTCGATCCCCCCAAAATAGGGTCGACATGAAAATTAAAAAAGGGGTAAGTGGACGTTTTGTTGATTGCCAGAGTACTGTTATAACTTTCTCATACATTGTTTTACGCTTCCTATACCGATTTCCACGCGGACTTGTAATGACCATCGGACACTGGATTTATCTTACATTTCCATTACTAATAAGGGGAAGCGGTGGCGTTTCGGTAACCGGTTCTCGTCGATCACCGAAGTTAAGCAACGTCGAACCCGGTTAGTCCTTGGATCAGGCATATCAAAGTAACACCGGTACCGACATAACCGGCACCGGGACGGAAGAGAGCCTGTCCCGCCGAAACCGGTACCGGGACAAATCAACAATTGGGTGACATATCACAATCAGATGGGAGAAATTCGCATTTAAACCGAACCAATCCCCAAGATCGCAAAGACAAACATGGCATCGTACATTTATTCTGCGGCGACATCAAAGTAATCATAACGCACGAAAATCATGCTTTATGATTACGTTCATGTCGCCACAGAATAATTGCTTTGACGTAACCGATGATGCCGCTTGTCTTTGATGCCAGGTTTAAAATGTCAAAATGGTAGACCTCGACATCAAGGTCGACCCTATAGAGGCAGACAGAACATACACCTATAAAGTGTTTTGATATGTTTATTCACAAATAAGTTGAAAGTATGTCGTGCAAGTGTGCCATACACGATTATCGGTCTGTTTAACCTCGTTCAGTTAGGAATTTCCGCATAAAATAATTTTGTCCCGGTACCGGCGGGACAAAAGCCTCAATACCGGTACAGGTTGGAGCATGAGGGAACCGGCGGTGCCGGTATCGGTAGAGGTACCGGTTGACATTCCTGCCTTGGATAGTTAACCGTCTGAGCGATCGATTCGGTCTCTCGCGTTGTGTCCTTCGGCAAGGCACTTAACCCCGATTGTCCACATGGGGGCACGATAACGCCGATTACTAAGGCGTACTGCACGTCGATGGTGCGCATGTCTTCACCCAATCTAACCCTGCCTGTGCTGCAGTGCGGAGTTACGATGTTGGAGAGCTGCCATCTGCTAGTCGTTGCTCGGTGGTTCTCTTCGGATACTCCGGCTTTCTCCACTCGTAAAACTGTCATGGTCATGATTAGCCATTGTGCAGAAATATGTGACCTTAAACACCAATAAATAAATAAATAAATAAATAAATAAATAAATAAATAAATAAATAAATAATACAAAGAGCACTTTAGACTTTGGTACTGAAAACAAAAAAAAAAAACACTTTGAAGGCATACGTTAATACCTATCACTTGCTGTTTAAACTAAATACTTGTATCGGAAAGATGAATTACATTCTTTACCAGCTTCGTCATTTCAGGTTGGAAAGGTCGCGGGAAAAGCAAACATTTTATACTTATTTATTGACAAACTCTAGTTATACGAGTGTGTCACGCAGCTTTCGGTTCTCAAGACGATATACACTAAGCAACGTTATCAAAGGTGTGTCCTCATTTTGGGACCCTCAAGAGAAAATACAAGGTGCCTGTACATGTACTTTGCACAGTCACTTGACGCTCTACCCCACAAGTCCGATTAAAAATATCTGTTTGGGTGCAGAATTTTAATGGCAATGGCAAGAGAAGATCGACGGTTGAATGTCAGAAAGATGGGCAAGATATAAATGTCATTCATTGGGCTTACAACAACAATAAAGGCTTGAAACATACATAAATGGAGAAGAGAGAGAACATCACCTGATGAATTACTCACTGAGCTAGAATAATTTCGTAGCTCAAAGTTGGTTCAAAAGTACTTATTTATCTACTATACTGAGTCTACTATACTGAGTCAAAAAAGAAAGTATAATAAACTTTGAGGAGCAATATTTTTAGTATTATCTACTTTAATCCCAAACAAATCATTGCTAATTCATATTTCGAGTCTAGATGTATGAATTTGCATAATTTCATGTCCTTACTCTTGCCAGCGTCACGTCAGTATGTCGCAGTTCAGACATGGGGTGAAATGATAGTCAATAGCGTGTATGTCCACCGTTTGCCTCTTGGGTGGCAAGACATCGACGGCGCATGGACCTGATAAGTCTCTGGATGTCACCTTGTGGTATTGCGTTCCACTCCTGCTTTAGAACATTACGTAAATCGCCTAACGTCTGAAGAACATGAAGTCGTACCCGGCGGTCCAATTGATCCCAAAGATGCCCGTTTGGCGATAAATCTGTCGAAAGTGGGTGCCAGGAAAGAAGTTCGATGCTCTGCTCCTCAAGACAGTCACGACAGATACGCGCCACGTGACATCGGCCATTGTCTTGCTGGAATAACTGCAATCCGACGTTAGCGTTGAACAACTGGACAACAACAGCGTTAAGAATTTCGTCCCTATATCGCTGTCCATTCAGATTACTATCGACGAAGATCAACTGCGTTCGGGAAACAGTCGCATTCCCGCACGCAAGCATCAGAAAACCGTTCTCCTCGTCGACGATACTCTCCCGCCCTACCGTCAATGTGCCGTAGACAAAATCGTGATTCGTCACTAAAAAGAAACTGCTCCAACGCTGCTGAGTCCAGAGAACGCTGACGTATCCATTACATTCTGACGGTACGGTGACGTTAGGTATGGAGTGGTCCGTGGTATGGACGCCTACTGCGGATGCCGTGTTCAGCGAGTCTGTTGCGGACAGTTTGTGCACTGATTCTATTGTTAGTTCTACCAGGAGTAATTGCTGCTGTCCTCGTCGCCGGAAGGAAGCGATCCCACAAGTGAGACGTCCTTATATGTCGGTCTTGTGCAGGGGTCGTAACTCTTGATGGACCTGAACGCGGTCGGTCGGCAGTAGATCCAGTAGTCCAATAATATTAGCCTTCGCCTGTGCTCCGAATTTATTATTTTTTGATTTTTAATATGTCGCACCGTCGAAGTCTAATCTGATCTTTCGTTTTTCCAGCAGCAAAGTTCAGCGAGAGACAAACAACATGTCATTAAACTCTTTGCACGACTTCTTGTCCACAAACATGCAACATTAGAACTATTATATTTCATTCTTTATGCTATTTTTTCACATTTGTTTCCATTATACTTTCTTTTTTGACTCAGTATATTATTAGCAATGTGCCAATGAGAACTCTCCAATACCATAAAACAAGTTCATTATCTATCTTACACACCCATGCACCCTCATTAACCCTCTCCCTCTGTCTCTCTGTCTCTGTCACTCTGCCTCTGTCTCTCTGTGTCTGTCTGTCTCACTCTCTCCGATCTCTGCCTGCCTGCCTGCCTGACGGAACCTGGATGATATGTACTTTATCGAACTAATTTATTCTCTGCAGAAGTGTTCATGCTGTTGGGTTCTAATGGTGGCAGCTGTACTTACATATTCGATTGCCACCAAATACACAGCTTTTGGCATCAAAAATATATTTTTCATAGGTCTCGAAAACTTTGTGGTTTATTATTTCGATAAAATCGCTGTCTCATTCGTATCAAAACGTTTCTTTATTAATTACTTTTTTTTATCTAGCTTAATTTTTTTGTAATAAGGCTTCTGGAAGATATGAAGGATATGGAATGAGTGTTTTTCTCATATAATATTTATGAAACGAGTCTAAGATTTTTCCGTTTGGGCGATCCTCTGGCGAGTCCAAACGGAAAATTCGGACGAGTTTCATAAATATTATATGAGAAAAACACTCATTTCATATTCTATTTATCATATGACACACACACGCACAAATTAGCCATTTAGTATGACTTTTTATCCAATCACCCAACTTGAGTTGCAGACGGCACTTGAAAAAAACATCCTCGTATAACTAAAAATTTTCATTTTTTGCTTCCAAAACATAGGTTATGGCCCCTCATTGGAACGAGCGCGACACGCTACTTCCAATGAGATGTCATAACCTATGTTTTGAAGCAAAAAAAGTGAAAATATAAAAAAAAATGAATGGCGTTTTTCTTGTATTGCGCGAGACGGTTTTTGCCGTTTGGTTCGGTAAAAGATTGATACAATATAACCCACCCTAAATAGGACAGATAACGTACATTCTCCCTACTGAAATTATGCAAATGTGCCACAGTTGTATTTTGTTTAGCCAGTCAAATTGTCCAGTTTTGAAATTGACCAATGAAAGCTCCCAACTATAATTATGCAAATTATGAAAATATGGCCCAGTTGTATTTTGTTCAGCCAATCAAATTGTCTAGTTTTGAAACTGACCAATGGAATTGACAGAAGGCTTTATTTATCACTGATTAATATGAAAGCAAAATATCAAATGTTTTAAAGTGAACAAAACGGACGAGTCATATGATAAAATAAAGTATTTTCTTTTATTACTTTCCAAAGTGTGATTTCCTGGGATTTCCGGGTTTGATTTTAACGATAACTTCACAAGTGAATTATGCAATCAACAATTGGGTCATGTATCCGTACGCGCAAATGACGACGCTTTGTCGCGGGTGTAATGGGGACTTCATTGTTAATTTTTGTGCTTTTTTTAACCCTTTATCTAACATGAAAAGCAGACGACACTTGCAAAAAAATTCTTGAATAACTATTATTTTCATTTTTTGTCTCAAAAACATAGGTTATGACTCTCATTGGAACGAGCTCGACGAGCTCGTTTCAATGAGGGGTCATAACCTATGTTTTAGAGACAAAAAATGAAACAAATAATGAAAATTAATTGGCGATTTTTGAGAATAGCACTGGCCGGTTTGGGCCGTTACGTTAGGTTAAGGGTTAAATAATATAATTATCGTTAATAATGAAAAGTAATAAACAGAGTAATCGCTTGACTGGACTGGTTACGTGAAATAATTCATTCGAGGGGATGGACTATATTGTAAAACACTCGTGCGCATTCGCTCACTCGTGTTTGTACAACGTCCCTCACCTCTCATGAATTATTTTACGTAAGCAGTCCAGTCAAGCGATTACTCTCTATTTATTTTAACTGGAGTGAATAAACAGTGAGTAAAGAATATGCATGAAACATTTTTTTTAAGCGTTAATAATAGCTTTCACTTTATTTATTTAATTATTTATTTATTTATTTATTTATTTATTTATTTATTTATTTATTTATTTATTTATTATATTTATTTTTTATTATTAAATATTTTTAGCATATGTGGACTTTTTTGAAACTAAAATACATAAACGAGCCTGTAATGCCAAATTAAAATATTGCACGTTGAGTGCAACAAGGAGCCATCTGCAATGCCGGTGCCTTGTTGCACTCAAGGGCGATACATGGTTAATTTGTTCTCATTTATAATCAGATACCATTTGGCGCTAAAATGTTTTATTTATCACCCAAAAATTCATTTTGCACCGAACGAGGGAGCGCATTGACCTTAGTTGTTACGGCATTGAACTTCAAACCGAGAGGGCCCCGGTTCGATCCCTGCAGGGGTAACTGAGTTGTGTCTTTGAGCAAGTCACTTAATCCCGATTGCCCATGTGGGGGCACGGTGGCGCTGCGTACTAAGGCGCAATGCACGTTGGTGGTGCACCTGTTTTCAACCATTGCTAACCCGGCTTGTGTGGAGTTAGAACGTTGGGATAGTCTGATAGTTCCTCGCCGTTGCCCGATGGTTCTCTCTGGGTACTCCGGCTTCTTCCCATCGTAAATCTATCCGACATGAGGTGACCCTGCCTGTCGAAAGTGTTGTTAAACTCCAATAAATAAATTGGTACCGAACACAAATTCCACTTGCACCAATTCGGACCAGCGTGAACATTGCTCGGAAGTCAACTGGGAAATAGTGTTGTCTCTTATATTTGTAGCAACGTGCTGTTGGGAATTATTATCGAACATCCTGCAGGTGTTCCTCTGTACCCTTGAGTGATATGTCAGCAACTCAGGTGTCATGAAACGTTGTAACATATCGGTATTCGCAGACACCACGGTGCTGGAACTTGATAAAATGTACACCAATTCACCACAGGTATCAACCACATCAAATAGCTATACCGGTTGACTCCGAGAAAGGGTTTATTAATACTGAAATATTCCTCTAAGCCACAGAGTTGCCATTCTGGGTTAACATTTTCGACAGTCGGGAATAGAGGATCACAAATCGTGCAATTACGTATCAGTTAGAGAAACGCCCATTAACAGAATATTTGTTGCGTACTGTTTTAGTATTCAATTATATGACTCAATGCCACCGTTGGTATTATAAGTACTGAGGTGAAGTCAAATGATGCACAACCCAATACTCAACCCACACTACATCAAACTTTATTATTTTATTTATTTGTTTTTTTTTAAATTAATAAAAAAATCAACAGAACCATATCACATGACCACTTAATCGGCCGAGCTCGACGAGCTTGCTCCAATGAGAGGTCCCTTGATTTGGTTGTGTTGAATCTTTGTGAAAATGTTTTTATTGCAACTGCTCCATTTGTGAATTTTGCTGACGGATGCGACCCATTCGTTAGGTTAATGGTTAAATGTTGTTTCGCTTCAGATCCTTCATGCATTTAATGGATATGGTTGTGTATAAAAAAGGGCTTTGAACTCCAGTAAACAGACTTCGTCTCAATACTTTCGGGAACGTATTCATTACTCAGGGACTCATACAGTTAAAACTAGAAGTCCTGTCATGAAATGCGCAGAAACAGCACGTTGATATGCGCGTTAATGTGCGCGTTATGGCCCAAGTAAAGCTATCAAATTCTGTACATATGGCCTGTGCACAAGCAATGTTTCATCCAATGGACCTCCGGGTAACCCGGAGGTCCATTGGCAGAAACATTGCATGTGTTTGCTGTGAGTAACCGGGAGAACCTGCTGTGCTTTGGGTGTCATTCAATATGGCAATTGCGCACAATTCCAACGCGCAATTAAGCCTAGATAAGCGCACTATTCGTGACAGGACTTCTAGTTTTAGCTGTATGCTTTGAAAGCAAAAATTGGAAAACAAATGACAAAATGTTTATGGCAATCGGCTGTCAAATTAATATCTGATGTTTGTTTTCAAAACGATCAAGTCAAAATGTTCAGGTTTTCTATTTGTGTCAGGGTGACGATGTGTTCATGTAGCTTCTTGCACCTTACATGTAGCTTGGTGCTTCGAAAATATAGTCTGCATTTTCCCTTATTTTATCGTTTCAGACGGAAATCTTATCATGCGGATCGTTATACAAAACTACTCCCAGAGGCATACAAAGCGTAGGTAACTTTAAAACATTTTTAGAAGTCATTAAAACATTTTTATACCATGATTACCTATTCTACTATATATAAAAAGCCTATGATATAAATATTAGCTTTATACACAAACCGTGGTGAACACGCCAGCAATGGGATTTCAGTGGTTAAAATTTACACCTACAGTGGACTTACATCCAAGTTGACATTTGGTGACGTCGATCTGAATGCGAACATGTCTAAATTTATAACACGTCGCCTCGCGAAGAGTGAAATGAAAGTGGCAATTATTTATTACGTTTTTAAATGAGTTTACCCTATAAATAACCAGCAATTAACAAACATGCATTGTCTCATGTTAATAAAGCATACATAACTCGAAAGAGTATGTTATTATGTTATTAAAATGAAAAAGGCCCTGCTTCTTTTTCTATTTCGTTTCGGTGATAAAATTGACAAAATAAAGTACCGCCCACCGATGATCATGTAAACAAAACAGATTCGCACGTGTGAACGTCTGCTTCTCAGAAAAATCGAGAAAAACTAATAATAACTCTTAATAATCTGACGATCATGGTATAAATAAAATACAACCAAAGCAGTTTGGTGTACCAAATGTTCACCACGCGTAGTGAGGTGGTGTTAACCACCTGCCGAAGGCTCGCGGTTAACACCACTTCACCACTCGTGTTGAACATTTGATACATCAATCTACTATGGGTGTATTCTATATATATTTTCATTTGTACTGACAAGAGCAAAGTGTACAGTATTCTATAATGCAATGACGTGGGAGCGCGGTTGCTAGGCGGTTACGGCATTGGACTTCCAACCAAAAGATGTAAGGTTCTATTCCCGCCAGGGGTAACAGTTTTGTGTCCTTGGGCAAGAGCCTTTATCACGATTGCGAACGTGAGGCACGCTGGTGCTGTGTTCCAATGCGTACTTCACGTTGATGGTGCACTTTTCTTCAGCCGCTGCTAACTCTGCTTGTGACAGTTGCTTGCCGCTGCTCAGTGGTTTTCTTCGGATACTCTGTCTTCCAGCACCAGTAAAACTGTCCGACAAGATACGACAATTGTATTTTCTAGAATTGTATTTTCTACCTACTAATATAACTGACTAAAATGAATCATTAGCATTTTAAAAAATGTGGCAATTTGCCAACTGGCAAATTGCCAGATGTTTGAAAATGCTAATGGTTCATTTTAACCCTTTAAAGTCATAACTAGAAAATACAATTCTAAAAAATGCAATTATAAAAGTTTTATTGCATTGTCTCTCGTTCGAAAATAATTGTTCACTTTTGTAATCACAGTACTGGAAGCGCGATAGCTCAGTGGTTGCGGCGATGGACTTCAAACCGACAGATCCACTGTTCCCCAACAGGGGTGACAGCGTTGTGTCCTTGAGCAAGGCACTTAATCAAGATTGCTCACGTGGGGGCGCGATGGAGTTTTTCCCTAAGGCGTACTGCACGTCGAGGGCGCATTTGTCTTCCACCAATGCTAATCCTGTTTGTGAGGAGTTAGTACGTTGGGGAGTATGACAGTTGCTTGCCACTGCTCTGTGGTTCTCTCTCGGCACTCCGGCTTCCGCCACCCGTAAAACTGTCCGACAAGGTGTGACCCTGGCTGTTGAAGGTGTGACCCTGGCTATAGAAGGTGTGACCCTGGCTATTGAAAGTGTCGTTAATCACAAATAAACAAACAAACAAATAAGAATTTCGGCCGGATCGCGACTGGGTCGTTATCTCGTCGTCATTATATGTCCGATTTCTAGTCTTGTCATTGAAGGCGAAAAAGGGAACTTGCCTGCAAAGCAAAAAATAGTAACAAGCTAACTGTGGTGTCGTTTAGAAGAGGAGTAATCCCTGGACAACATGTCTAAAGTTCGACCAAATCCGCCTAGGGGAACACCTTTTACAGCGTTTTGAATTTGGATGGTGTGTGACGAAAGAAGTTTAGCTCGCATATTTCAACCCAATGCACGGGATCTCTTTGTGGATCTCAAGTGACGTCATGTCGTGGAATTGTGGGTGTCACGTGTATCGTCATGGTGGCCAGCGTAAGTGACGAAGTTGAAACGTTATTACCACGGTGATATATGGTGTAAGGTACGCATGCGCAGTGCACTTTGGTATTATGGATGCCGCTGTCTTGATTTCTATCGTTGGTTGTGCTTACTGTAGTCCTGAAAGGTCTAGGGTGAAGTGAAGGTGTGTATGTTCGATTAAATGCGATTATATCTAATTACCATACGACAAATATCATAAATTATCCAAATATGTCAATCCAGATTGCTATCTTGAGAATTACGCAGTGATAAAGGGCCGTTAACCCTTTATCTAACACGAAAAGCAGACGACACTTGCAAAAAAAATTCTTGAATAACTGAGTTTTTTCATTTTTTGTCTTAAAAACATAGGTTATGTCCCCTCATTGGAACGAGCTCGACGAGGAGTCATAACCTATGTTTTTGAGACAAAAAATGAAAATATAATGAAAATTAATTGACAAGTTTTGAGAATAGCGCGGGCCGGTTTTGGTCGTTACGTTGGGCAAAGGGTTAACCAAATAAGATATGTCCAGAGATCCGTTCATTTGGCCCGGGGTGTACTCCGGTAGATAAGAGCTCCCAAACTGATATTTATTGTTCATTATTTTAGCTTGTCTTGTCTGTTCTGGCTGGTCTTGACCTCCACCACTTGGCCTAGCCCTCTGGTGTGGAATTCTGTCCTATACTGGATCGTTGTAGATTCAGTCAGATCGCTCCGTTCTTCTTATCCCATATCTGTCTTTATTAGGCCAGTAATTGTTATTGACCAATCAGCTTGAATATCTAGTGACCGTATATGAGACTGTGTATCATCGAGCTGACCGCATATAGAGCTTATATACGGTCAGTTCCGACATTTTGTTTTTGACATCCAACGCTCGCTTCGATGTTTTTCCCTATTTCTTCAAAACGTGACAGAGCTATATTACGGCAGAACCGCGACAGTATTGTCGCGCGTCGTGTTTTCGCGTTTTCGTGAGATATTTTAAATGAGAATGCACTGACAAAAATGCGACAGAACTACATTACGAGAGAACCGCGACAGTACTGTCGCATTGCAGCTTTGTCGCGTTTTCGCCTAAAATTGTTTTCAGGACAAAAACAAAAATACGACAACACGACTCTACCGTCGAGTGAAATGTCGTGAGAAATATTGTTATATAGCTTTGTCGACTTGTCTTTTTAGAAGCAATTTTACAGGAAAACGCTACAGAGCTAGCTATATTGCGATAGTACTGTCGGGGTTATGTCGTATTATAGTTTTGACGCGTTTTTGATTCAATATAAGGCGACAAAGCGACAAAGCTACAGAGCGACAGAACCGCGACAACGCGACAAAGCTACAGCGCGACATGACCGCTACAACTCAACAAAGCTACAAAGCGACAGAACTGCGATAAAGCTACGGTCGTAATATAGCTCTGTCGCGTTTTCCTGTTAACTTGCTTCTAAAAAGACAAGTCGACAAAGATATATAACGATATTTCTCACGACATTTCACTCGACGGAAGCGTCGTGTTGTCATGCACATTGTCGTGCACTTTGTCGCATTTTTGTTTTGTCTTGAAAATAATTTTAGGCGACAATGCGACAAAGCTGTAATACGACATGTCGTAATGTAGCTCTATCGCGGTTTTCTCAGTGCATTCTCATTTAAAATATCTCCTGAAAACGCGAAAACACGACAGTACCGTCGCGGTTCTGTCGTAATATAGCTCTGTCGCGTTTTAAAGAAACAGAAAATAGAAACGCGACATTCGATACTTGGCCCTAACAGGACACCATATCATAAGCCACAAACACTGACAAGCACTTGTCTATTGGATATAATTGTCTTTCCTAAAATTAATCTTTACCAAGCTCGGCTGATATGATTTCAATATCGGCTGATATGACGTCAATCTTAGCCGAAATGAACCAAGCCAGAGTTGTTCCCATTTATACATCTTTACTAGGCGTAACATATTGCTCACACCGAAAGCGTTAACCGTTACTCTTAGAAGGCAATCAGGAAAACTAGTGTTACGGGACGTCGTCGAGTGGGTGGATGTGGATTTTTTGAATAGCGAGGTATTAATGACCACAAAGAGTGAGGGGTTGAGTGGAGGAAGAGAAGAAAGAAAGACTTGTGCAAAAAATTCAACTCGAACTAAGATTCAGACTCGTAAGTAGGTATTTGTCGAAGTTGGAGAAGAGAACGTCATTTTCTTTCGCCGTCTGTGCGTATTTTTTCTTGTTGTGTCTGTATCCTGAAGAAGGTTTTCATCAGACGGAAAGCTAGGTGTAAATTGTTTTTCCTGTGCTGTTTGAGCTTTATTTATACGAATTTCTTTCGCTTTAGGCTGTTGCATCTCTCAGATCCAGCACACTTGAAACAGATTTGTTTTATCAGAATATAGACCTTTATATATTATGTATATATATATATATATATATATATATATATATATATATATATATATATATATATATATATATATATATATATATATATAGCACATTAAAAAAAAAAAATCAGTAAGCCAGAAAGACGTGCACCGGATCGAACCGTGGCCCTCTCGGTTTGAAGTTCAATTCCGCAAACACTGAGGTCACCGTGCTCCCTTGTTCGGTGCAAAATGATTTTTTGTGTGATGAATAAAAGATTTTAGCGCAAAATGGAATCTGATTATAAATGAGAACAAATTAAAAATCTATCGCCCTTGAGTGCAACAAGGCACCATCTGCAATGCCGCAGCATTGCAGATGGCTCCTTGTTACACTCAAAGTGCGATACGTTAATTTAACATTACAGGCTTGTTTATGTATTTTAGTTTAAAAAAACTCCATATATGCTAAAAATATTTGACAATAAACAATAAAACTAAATAAATAAATAAATAAATAAATAAATAAATAAAAACGTGCACATATTTCCACAATACCTGTATTGAAGGTTATATAACTATTGGGTTTGTCATTAATATGATCATGGTTGAGATATTTTTTTAATAACTCGCTTGACAGAAAGTTGATAGAGACATATGTTATCCAGTAACAATTTTATGTCAAATAACGTTTTTATGTTAATACATTCATTCTTCGCCTACATGTAGACAAAAGCCACAAAAATATTTATAGTTTTTTTTCACAGCCACTTAATCATTAACCACTATAATGTGCCGACTGTGTTTAGCACTCAACAGGTACGTCGGAACATTTGTAAACCTACTTTGGCTTGCATTTTTGTTCTTGTCGGCATACTTGAAACGGAGTATTCTAAATTTAATTTTGCTGATGATCTTCTCAAGCTGATAAAATCTGTAGGCATGAGGTAAGGAGGTGACGTAATGGGAGGGGTGGGGATTGTCTTCACGGGCCATATTCGTCCACCGTTATGTTATATGATTAAATGAAGAGTTTAAATGTTGAAAATGAGTGTATATATTGCATTCTTATATATTTCCATTCAGCGCAACAAGGAACCATCTGCAATGCCAAGGTATTGCAGATGGCGCCTTGTACCTAAGGGATGTTATTTACTTCAAATTTAGTTGCATCTGCCCCGTGAATTCTACCTTCTTCCCGCTTTGATCTGTTTCTTCCGCTTCGTCGTGTTTTCAATACGAACGCTAGACTCCGATAGCGGGTTGAAGAAGATTAAATAAACAAAAGCACCACATGACCGTGACATAGTTACCTGCAAAGACTGGCGAATCCCTTAGAACATATGCCTATATATGATCGTAATATTTAGCGCAACAATCTTGCCAGCTTTTTCAAAGTCGTATTATATTAACCCTTTACCTAACATGAAAAGCAGACGGCACTTGCAAAAACAATTCTTGAATAACTAAATTTTTTCATTTTTTGTCTCAAAAACATAGGTTATGACCCCTCGTTGGAACGAGCTCGACGAGCTCGTTCCAACGAGGGGTCATAACCTATGTTTTTGAGACAAAAAATGAAAATATTTTGAAAATTAATTGGCGATTTTTGAGAATAGCGCTGGCCGGTTTTGGCCGTTACGTTGGGTAAAGGGTTAAATGTCCCCCATTCCACTCCACACGCACATTTTAAGACCTGCTTGTAGCATTGATCAAGACGCTGGAATCAGAGATGGTCGAACTGTTGTAGAGAAGGTGCTTCTTGCACATTTATACCCTCCCTCTCCACCCACTATCTGGGAGATCCGCCACCTCTGATGAGATTAGGGTTGTCAGATGTGTGATCCCTTTCTCTTTTCAATTATTTATTTTATTTAGAAAGCCGTGTCATAAAATACAGCATTTCACCACATTATGGACATCTCACACACTGTTCTTTTTCATGTGCCACGTCACATTTACAAACAACAATACGAAGATTCATAATGTCCTAGTCTTAATTTAGGGTCCTGCGAATATTCGAGATTCGATTCGATATCGATACCATACGTATGCTTCGAGATCGATCCCGAATCAGTCGCAGGATTCTATTTTTTCGAATCTCTCGTACTAACTTCAATTTGTTACATTTCCAACAAAAATAGGATAAAACTGTCATTAGAAAATTCATTCATGTAGGCTCAATTCCTATTTATTTGAGTAATTTACAATGTTTAATTGTTTGGTAAGGTGTGAATTTGGCCCAGAACAATATCCATAGTTTTGGTTTTTGAAGGCTTAACTTGTTACTATTCACGTTCTTAAGAACGTAAATAGTAACAAGTTAGGCCTTCAAAAACTAAAACTATGGACAATAGGCCTAGCTGTTTCAGCGACAGTGCTACAGAGAATATTTAGTTATTGATGTTTAAGGTGTTCACTCCGTCGCGTAAGGGTCATCACAGTGTTCCGTAACTTCCGTTTGATGCAATTTGAAATAACTTGTCTTTTAAGATTCGATTCGGGATTCGATTCGATGTCGATATCAGAGACACGATTCGATTCAAGATTCGATTCGAAAAGAAATTTGTGATTCGCAGATCCCTATTTTAATTGCATGTTTAGATGTACTTTTGAAAACCCGACGAATTCTCAATATTAGCTTCAGACTTCAAGATATTTATATACGTGCAAGAATGTCAAAAAGCAATGTCTAATAATATTAGTTACACAGTTTGTTCGTGGCCTAATATGGTATATATGGTGTCAGTTAATTCCATATTGGACTCGAGCGAAGCTCGAGTCCAATATGGGATTAACTAACACCATATATACCATATTAGGCCACCAGCAAACTGTGTAACGAATATACCTTACCGACTGCTGCATCGATGCACAGAACTAATAACAACAGCGATCAAATTAAATGAGAGAATTCTCATAATGTGTTCACGTATCTTTGCCTTGTTACAATTTATCGGAGAGTGCCTACAGGCACTCTCCCATAAATTGTAACAAGGCAAATTCATACATACCAAACAGTTTCATTTCGAAGGTAACATGACACACATCCGCAAAATATGAAGCCTTTTAAGTTGCCTAAGTTGCACTCCAGACCAAATGTGGGCCTCCAACACTCAATCTTTCAACTTGAAGCGTTTATCGGCTGCCGCCATTTTGAATAATCAATGAACAAAGGGGAGATTACCTATAGCTGTCAGCGTATATCGATGTTGACAGGCAGTGTATGGTTTTATGTGCAGTCTGCATGTGACGTCTTTGAACCAATGAAATTCCCAGATACTTGTAGGAGGTAAGATACAAATACATCCGGGTACACAGGCACTATGTTTATAATGAGAGAAGTACACAATGCACTGTCACTCAGATGCTACTAAGTGTACGCTCATTACGAAAGGTCAACAGTACGGCCACCGTGGACTTGTCACTTTCTACGTGTGGGTAATATTTCTAAGGACGCAACAATATTAGATTCCAAACACTAATTATGCAAATAATCGTCACAAATTTAATTAATGACGCATCTGGTAAAACCCGGTGCTTCATTAATTAAAATTTATCTGATGATGATTTTGACTACCCGGTAGACACATGTGTGGACACCACTGCCCAGCGTGCATTACGAGGCTATACTGTAAGCATGACCGTCTGAGCGATCGATTCGGACTCCCGCGTTGTGTCCTTGGGCAAGGCACTTAACCCCGATTGTCCACATGGGGGCACGATGACGCCGTGCACTAAGGCTTACTGCACGTCGATGGTGCGCATATCTTCAACCAGTCTAACCCTCCCCGTGCTGCAGTGCGGAGTTACGATGTTGGGGGGCTGGCAGCTGCTCGTCGTTGCTCGGTGGTTCTCTCCGGGTACTGGGGCTTCCTCCACCCGTAAAACTGCCACGGTCATGATTAGTTATTGTGCATAACTATGTGACCTTAAAAACACCAATAAATATATAATACTGTAAGTAATCGGAAAAGAGTACACTGTCTCATTGCTTACAGTACTGGAGAGTGAAAGATTGTAGCTGTGTTGTCTCCTTGGGAAAGACACTTTATCCCAAATTCGTCAAGTTGGAGTTCGATGCCCAGTGTGCTAAAGTGTACTCCACGCGTATAATACACATTTCTAATACAATTACTATAAATCTCGAAATTTGATTGGTTAATCAATAAAATTTGCGACAGTAAAATCGGCGTAACCTGTCGGAAATTTTGTGTTTTCAAAAACTATTTCAGGTAAGTCAAGATGTACATCGTATTCATGCGCGTTCTATTTTCGTTCCATTTTGCGTCCTTCACTACCGTATCCAAGGTAAATAAACGCTTCGGACGCTTTGATTTTCTGTAGGAAAAAAACGTTTTCTATTTGTCTTTAAGTCCTAAAGTTCTGTGATTAATATGGATGAAGTAGGAAATTTTAATATAAATGCGGAAGAGGTTTGGGAGAAACTGTCGAGTAATGAAATGAAGGAAGTTGAAAAAATTGATTCCGAGAGGATTAACGGCAACCGTGTGGAACCCGGCATTTGTGATATTACTGATGATATTATTAGCGATTTTTCGGACGATGAAGAATTTATGGACGCTATGTGCGAAATAGAAAACCAAAATCCTGACTTGTTTTTCACAACTACATGTAGCAATAATGATTTTACTTGTTCAATGTCAAATATTTCTGAACGTTCCGTGTGTGAAGTTAAGGTATCGAGTTCAAGTGAAACTTCAAGTGGTCCAAAGGCAAACCGAAGATTTCCAGTTATAAATGAGGAAGAAATGGTTGAAATTGAAGAAGGCGCTTCGAGTGAGGGAACCAAGCAGTGGCGGCGCCAGAAATTTTTTCGTGGGGGCCAAGTAGGGGGGCAGACTCCCCATGAAGGGGGCCAAATACGTAAAGGATCATATCTTTACTTTATTATGAGGTAGTCGAAACTTGGACACAAAGTCCGTAATATAATTTTTTGGTTTGGTACGTCCTGTGGACGTACCAAACCAAAAAATGATATTACGGACTTTGGGTCCAAGTTTCGACTAAATGTAATGGTAATTAGCGCTTCTCCTTTCAAAAAATCCTGGATCCGCGTCTGGAGAGAGAGAAGGCAGAGATAGAGAGAGGGATAGAGAGAGGGAGGGAAGGAGAGAGGGAGGGAGAGAGAGGGGGGAGAGAGAGATGGAGGGGGTAGAGAGAGAGGGAGAAGGGAGAGAGAGAGAGAGAGATGGAGGGGGATAGAGAGAGAGAGGAGAGATAGAGAGAGGGAGGGGCAGAGAGAGGGAGGGAGGGAGAGAGAGTGTGTGTGTTTGTGTGTTTGGATGGATGTGTGTGTGGTGGGTGGGGAGGGGGGCAAGTGGGGGGGCAGAGCCCACGTTTGGGGGGGCAAATGCCCCCTCGTGCCCCCCATGTAGCGCCGCCACTGGAACCAAGAAACAAACCAAATGGGGAGTCAAGTTGTTTCGAGGTACGTATGTTAAAAAAAGACTGTTAGAATACACAAAAGCAACGTGTTGTTCATCCTATGACTGGAAATTAAAAGGGTGAAGAAGATCAAGGGGAAGCACTCATTTCATTCCCATGGAAATCACTGGGACAAACAGTGTACATGCAGTGATGTACATGTATGTGAATTGTTTGACTTCCTTTAGGCAGCAACAAAAAATTCTAAGATTTTCATCCAACTTTTTTTCAAACTGGGCAGGCTGGTGAATTGTATTGTTTATTTAACCCAGACACTGGATAACCTACATGTATAACATCCCTAGGAATTGGTGGGTTGGGGTAAGAGTGTGTGTGTGTGTGTGGGCGGGGGGGGGGGGGGGGGGGGGGGGGTGTTATAAAAGTAATTTTCTAGTGGTTATCCTAAAAGGAGGCAATACGACAGAATTTTTGAATAACTTTTTACAAACAATTGGGGCAGATTGAAAAAATAGGGCAGCCGTGACAAAAATATAGGAAATGTTTAATGCAGCCTCCCTCAGGGCTTTAGATTTGTGTAATTTGGGAACACCGAACTATGGGATACAAACAGAATATAATATGCATGGCTTTCTAAGATCTATTTTGCACAGTGCACAGATATTTCTAAAGAAATATCTTCATTTCAGAATGTTACACCAACCATTGTAGCCATCTCCTACAGTACTGCCACCGTGGACTGGTCGTAATCCATGCAAGGGCAGTGATGTCCACGCAAGCATTTACATGTAAGCCAGAGGTAATAAAAATCATCATCAGCAAAATTTTAATTAATGAAGCACTGGGTAATGCCCGAGGCTTGATCAATTAATTTTTTGATGATTATTCCTATAATCCTGCAAAATAGCGTTTTGAATCTAATATTACTGCGTACGTGGAAATATTGCCCACGCATGGAAAGTTAACAGTCCACGGTGGCCATACTGTAATTTGGGGACAACCTTTAAAGGCTTGATTTTGGGGTAATATAAAGGCCTGCCTTCCTGGAAGAATTCTGTTTTGCAGTACATGTATATTCTATATTGCACATAACCAATGCAGATGATACAATGAACAATGTTTTTAAAAAAATGTAATATATGTATTTGATGACACAAGCGAAAGCAGTTCTCCAGATTGATAATTAATTTATTGAAAGATAAATGAAAAATAAATAGCGGGTATGAAATGCGTGTTCTGGTCACATGATATTTATGAAACAAGTCTGAGAAGGATCAGGTTCGCCGAACCTCTGGGGAGGTAAAATAGGAAATATGTAGTCAAGTTTCATAAATATCGTGTGACCAGAAGACAAATTCCATACTCTGTTTATCATATGACACCACACTGTAAAAATCACATCTTTTCGCTAAAAAACTGAGGGTTAAAGAATAGAATTTCATCTTGAACGTTATGCATTTGACTGTGTTGTGTCAAAGCTGCATAGAATCATACATCATAACCACTTCAATTTGACAGATTTTTTCAGTGATAACCAATCAGAAAGCATAACCACAATGACCTATTAAAATATTTTTCTGCTTCAATATTGATAAGACAAGAAGCTGACTTCCTTTAATAGAAAGCTCTCAATGAAAGCTTTCCAGAAAATACTACTTGTACATGTTACCTCTTATAAATGTATAGAAAATGGATGCATAGTTTACAGTGGGTTTTGTACAACTTATTTTGATTTGTACAGTACCATTACTGTGGTACACTATTAACCCTGTACCAAACGCAAATATTAAAATCCGTTATTTTAAACTATATTTTCTGAAATTAAAAAAAAAATTTCAACAAAACCACATCATGTGACCCCTCAGTGGAATGAGGTTGAGAAGCTTGTTCCAATAAAGGAGTCACATGATATGGTTTTGTTGAAATTTTTTAAAAATGATCTGTGTTCTAATGACGATTGACGAATTTGTAAATCATGTGGGTGCAGTCAATTTGTTAAGTAAAGTTCTAACTTGAAGCTGAAAATAAAGACAAAATTTGTTCTGTGCTTTTATTTTAATCAAAGCTAGGTGCGTACTGTAATAATTTCCAATAAAATTGGCCTACTTGAAGAAAATAGCATTTGCTCATACAACAAAGCCAATAAAACAATAAACAATTTTAAATACTATTTTTTTACGTTTTCAAAAAATTTCAACAAAACCATATCATGTGCCCCCCTTGGTTAGAATGAGGTCAACAACTCATCGCAATGAAGGGGTAGCATAATATGGTTTTGTTGAAATTTTTTAAAAATGATTTGTGGTCTTCTGATGAATTTGTTAATTATGCGTGTGCAGCAAATGTGTTAGATGAAGGGTTAACTTGAAGACTGAAGTAAAGAAAATTTACAATCCAAATGATATGTTTTAATTTACTGAGTTTTCCCATCACTTTCAAAAGGCAATGTCAGATAGTGATCCGGCATGATATGAAGCGGCATGATATGAAGATAATAGCACGATACTCTCCCTTTACTTTAACCCTTTACCCAACGCAGACGATATCAAAATTTATTATTTTAAATTGATTTATTTATTTGTTTATTGGTGTTTAAGGTCACATATTTCTGCACAATGGCTAATCATGGCCATGACAGTTTTACGGGTGGAGGAAGCTGGAGTACCCAGAGAGAATCACCGAGCAACTGTCAGTTCCTCAACATACCAACTCCACACAAGCAGGATTAGCATTGGTTGAAGACAGGTGCATCACCGACGTGCAGTACGCCTTAGTACACAGCGTCACCGCACCCCCACGTGGGCAATGGGGGTGAAGTGTCTTTCCCAAGGACACAATGCAATTGCCGCAGGTGGGATTCGAACCGAGGACCTCTCGGCTTGCAGCCTGCACCTCTACCTACTGAGCCACCGCGCCCCCATTTTTATTTTATTTTTAATATAATAATATAATTTTTTAGAATTTTTCAAAACATTTCAACAAAACCATATCATGTGACCCCTCGTTGGAACGAGATCAACAAGCTCGTTCCAATGAGGGGTCACATGATATGGATTTGTTGAAATGTTTTGAAAAATAATATTCTTTCAACTGCTGAATATGCATATTACGTTGGCTGCAAATTTGATTTTCATAGCTCACTTAAGTTAACCATGCTCCCAGAGACGACAATGAAACATTTCTTTTATATTAAATTTCTGAAAATATTGAATTTTTGCAACAATTCCATCACCCCACCCCAGATGGAAACAAGTACTAGGAGATATGTAATTTTTCAAAAATCAAAACTCTAATACCCCCATCTCCACTACAGGTACATTGTACATCTGCAAACTTCTGTTCATATTTTTTTAGGTTAAATCAGTCACTTTAAAATGTAACGTTCGATTTCTTTTCCAGAATGGCTTTTGGAAAATGGTCAAAGAAGTGAATTTGAAGAATTTCAAGACATGTACCTAGACGAAATGTTGCGTGGCCTTTATTCTTCAGCAAGAGCAGCAAATGGAAAACCTTACTCAAAAAGTACATATGTTGGTCTTCAGGCTTCAATAAATAGGCATCTGCGGTCAACCCCATATCTAAAACAGTTTTCTATCATTGATGATCATTCTTTTCATAAAAGCAATTCAATGTTTAATGCTATGCTGAAAAAGTTGAAGCGAGAAGGTTATGACCAGACGAAACACCATTCTGCCATATCGAATCAGATTCAAATAAATTACGGTCCAGTGAAGTTTTGTCGACACAGTCGCCTAAAAGTCTTCTTCGTAAAGTTTGGTTTGACATTTCCTTGAATTTTGCAAGACGTGGGAGAGAAAACTTGCGACAATTAACACCAACTGCCTTTCTCTTCAAAACAGACAGCACTGGCAATAAATTTGTTGAAATGTCCTATAATGAAGCCACCAAGAACCATTCAGGTGACAATATAAAAGACAGAGATTTTGAAAGTAAACCCCGGATGTATGCAACAGGAAAGTTGAATTGTCCTGTAGAATCTCTCAAATTCTTCCTGTGTAAGTGCAACAACAGCAATGATATATTTTTTCAGCAACCAAAGATGAAATTTAATTATTCAGATGAAACCTGGTTCACGACAAGGCCTGTAGGCCCTCGCATGTTAAACGACATGATGAAAGACATATCGAAAGCTGCAGTCCTCAGTGAAATCTATACTAACCACTGTGTTAGGGCAACTGCCATCACCCTCTTGAGTCATGCTGGGGATGAAGCTAGGGAGATAATGCGAATATCTGGGCACAAGAATGAGCAAAGCATTCGTAGTTACAACACTGACTCGTCAGAACAACAAAAACAAATGTACAGCAATATTTTAAGTGGTTCTGTGAATAATAACTGTTCAATTCCAAGAGATGTTCCACAAGAAGATCCTGAAATGCCATCATCCTCTTCAGCAGGCCCATGTGATTCCCGTTCACTTTCTAATTCGTCACCTGCGTTCGTGGCACCAACTTGTGCAGCTACGGCAGCGCGCTTGCCACTGAGAGTGAGAGAGATGAACTATTCGTTTAACAATTATGCCAAAACCAATAGTGTAGTTCCACAAGCCATCACTTTTCAGAAACAGTTTGAAATGAATAATTGTTCTGTAACCATAAACAACTATTATAGTCAACCAAGTGCTTCCAATCCAAGCACCCTCACTTTTTAACTGTAACTGCAAATCCACGAGTGCTTTCTGATTGAACTTCAAGACTGAAAAACAAAACAACCTCACAAGGTCAATTCCAAATCTTGAACAGGGAAACCAGAAGACGTTTTATTGTGCTTGTAGAGTATCAAAACATAAACATGATGAATGTTGCCAGAACAAATATCAATATACTTTGTTATGGTTGAAAAATTGCTTAAAACGTTTGTAACTATTTGTTTCGTGGCAGCGTAAAATATATTTTGTGATTTGGTTGGAACTCACCAATGACGTCATGGAACTCCCAATGACGTCACGGAGACTGTATTTTTTGTTTTAAATTGTTGTCTTCAACAAGGTGTTGTTTTATAGTTGGGAGAAAAAAACTATCCCCGTTTTCAGCCGAATTATATTAGAATGGTGATAACTGTGTTGTATTTGATTGTTTGGGGCCGTCAACGATGGTTTTACTGTCGCAAATATCCGTTTTACCGGCTCCGCTGACGCGTCACCGGCAAAACTCAATTTGCGACAGTAAAACCATCGTTGACGGCCCCAAACAATCAAATACAACACAGTTATCCCCTAAATCTTCAACCAATCCAATCCCTGTTTGTGCGGATTATTAAGTTAGGGAGCCCGGGAGTTGATCACCGCTGCTCGGTGGTTCTTTATGGGTACTCCGGCTTTCTCTATCCGTATAATTGTCAGACACGATATGGCCCTGGTTGTAGAAAGTGTCGTTAAACGGTTGCAGGGACGTTGCTAAGGAATCTCGGATGTACAGTACGTGGGGAGTGTATTGTCACTAAATCACCGCAGAGTGGAGATTCCACCCAAGCAATAATTGCGAATTTGTTGCAAAGCATAACAGGCAGAAGAAAAGTTTCAGCCAATGGACCTCCGGGTTGAACACGGAGGTCCATTGGCTGAAACATTGCTTGTGCTTTTAGTCGATATATACAAAATGTGAAAGTTATAGTTTGGGTGATAACTCCACTCCGCGGGTGATTTAGTTACAATCCACTCTGCACGTACTGTAGGAATACTACTTCATAATTTCCATCAAGTGAACATTTCCATATTAGTTCCACGAGTCAAAACTTTCCAACTACAGTTTTTAACTGATTGAAGGCTGGATTATTTTAGGTGGTCTGAGTTTGTTGTTCGAAATTTGGTTTATTACAAATTATTGGAGACTGTCCACAGGCACTCTCCAGTAATTTGCAATAGAACAAATTTATATAAACAAAATATTATTTGCATTTGAATAAATATGGGACATAAGCAAGGAAAATGTTGGCCTTTGCTTTGGTACCCTATTTTTTCTGAAAGCCCCGATAGTGGCTTCCAGCACTCAACCAGTTAAGCTGCAGAATTCCTTTTGTACCCCCCTCTCCCTCCTCTTGTAAAGTATTCAACTGGGGCTCTTGGTAGTCACAAATTCCAACTACAAATCAATATTTGGGGGATTTTGTTACTTTTCCTTCAATAGTTGAAGGACATTTACAGCATTTCATTCCAAAAAACTGTATTTTATTTTGTCCCATTTCTAGACATATTTGGCAAATTGTCTCTTGCGCGCTGACTGCTATTTTCAACTTTTCCAAATGCAGGTCTTCGATTTTCTAACTATTGTAAATTTGACGAAAGATGGGGTGGTGTGGGGGTGGGATGGTGGTGGGAGACACCCCCTGTTAAACCTAGATGATATATAAATAAATAAATAAGAAGTTTCTTAAAGCTTGTCTCGACGTGACATCATTTCTGGACAATCATTATATCCAATGCTTTGCTTTTCAGATGGAAAGAGGTTGAAAAAGAGTCCGGGTTGCAGCTATTGTTTGAAACTGGGGGCCTTATAATGAGCCGGAAAGACGGTCGTCCCGATTTGGTGAAAGACTTTATGAACAGTATGGACAAACATAATATAAAGTAAGTAGTTACATATTTGTCTGTATGCCAATTATGTTCCGCTTAACGCTGTTTTCGTACGAAATACAGTATTTTCAATTAAATGTCATTTGAACTGGTAGAGTGCTGGAAGCCCAAATTAGGGCTTCACTAAAAACCACAGACTACGACTATAACATGTACACTCGACTGAAAGTGGTTTCATATTGACCCTCGCAAGATAGAAATTTTGTTGTTGACACATTGCCCAGTTACATCTGATTGGATAGTGTCTTTTGACACTATCCAATCAAATTTAACAGAGTAATATATGGTGAAAGGAAATTTGTGCTCAAGAAAAATGTAGCGCTCTTCCAGTTAAATTACATATTAAATTTTGAACCCTCAATATCTGTTTTTTTCTCTTATCTGTGTGACCGATACATTCCAAACAGACAAATAAATAACACTTTATATAAAACTTAACACATCTATTGCGTATTCATACCTTGATAAAACGACAGATAATGCATTTCAATTATTATAATTGAATTTAGAGTGTTTGCTTGTATTATGTGGCTCAGTAGGTAGAGGTGCAGGCTGCAAGCCGAGAGGTCCTCGGTTCGAAACCCACCTGCGGCAACCGCGTTGTGTCCTTGGGCAAGACACTTCATCTCCATTGCCCACATGAGGGCACGATGTGACGCCGTGTACTAAGGCGTACTGCACGTCGACGGTACGCATGTCTTCAACCAATCTAACCCTGCCTGTGCTGCAGTGCGGAGTTACGATGTTGGGGAGCTGGCAGCTGCTCGTCGTTGCTCGGTGGTTCTCTCCGGGTACTCCGGCTTCCTCCACCCGTAAAACTGTCACGGTCATGATTAGCCATTGTGCATAAATATGTGACCTTAAACATCAATAAATAAATAAATAAATAAATTGCTTGTATTATAGTGTAGCGTTACGCGGCCGAAGTCTCCATCATTTATATCGTGCAGTCGTATCAAATTTTGTGCAAAGGACAGTTTTATTATTTACAACTTAGGCTAATACATGCGGTCTCAAATACTGAATAGAAAAACCTACGTGTGAATACTAACTAATCCCCCCCCCCCCCCCCCCCCCCCGCAGCAATTACAGTTTACGTACACCGTTGGACACGCCCTTATTTTTTATCTGACAAATGGGCGGGACAAAACAAAAACATTCATAAGTAAGCAGTATTATCAGCCGAGTTATGAAAGACTAACCACGATTAATCATACGCAAGCAAATCGGATGTAATTAAAGAAAATAAACCCTTTGAACCCCTGTTTCATGGAATGGTATCGCCTTAGTGCACACGTAAAGTGGGATGGGTCAGTCCAATATCAATATACAGGGAGAATAAATTAATAACTGCCGTCTGCAGCCGTTTGGCTGCAGACTGCAGTTATTATTTATCAGCAATGCCCCGTGCATAGACCTCTTATTGTAAGAAAAAATAAGACAAAATTATGCCTTGGACCTAAAAGACGGTCTTCACAGTTCAGAGGGTTAAATTATAAGAATATGGTGAGAATAAAAACGTTCGTTAAAACTTCTGCAGTTCATTAAATTATAAGTATATGAAGAGAATTCAAACGGGCTCTGATACTTTCATAGTTCATTAAATCGTTAAGATATGAAGTGAATCCAAACGGGCGTTAATACTTCTACAGTTCACACTGAATAGTGAAGAGATATATTTTTACAAAACCATCAACATTATAAGATGAAATACAACGATTGTGATGCACGGGAGATTGCAATCAACCAATCGAGTTCGAGTATTTTGTGTCGATCACGAGCACCGAGGGAGCCTGTGAAATACAGAGAGGAACTTTACCAATGATCGTTGATATTATGCTTTTGCTTTCTGTGAGAGGTTTATTTTGGGGAATACAAACAGAAAAAAATGCTTCTTCAAATTCGAGAAATTCACACGTGTATTATTTCCTTTTAACATTCTTACAAAACTCAACGAACCCATCCCGGGTTTTTACAAAAAGACGGAATACATTGTACATCATTAATACCGTCCGATCAAAGGGAAACAACTCCATTGTCATGTCCCAATGCCCAGTAAACCATGTAATATTATAACATCCGCCCCACACAAAATTTGGGAAAAAAGGAATAAAGAAAGAATAAAAACTAAAAACTTTTTTGACAAAGACTGGTCAATGAGACATGAGAAGAGAGATGTTTAACTGCACCTGAAAACCATGAAATAACATATATGTACACCCATCCAAAAAATGATGTCTGACACTTCTGGGGCAAACACCACATATAAAAGGCCAAAACAGTGAAAGAACCCATGGGTACACATTCCTAAATGAAAGTATTTAGTATAAAACACCAGCAGAGACCGTGGCTCTTAAATACATACACCGACAATAGTGTTAAGGTTATTTCTGGTAGATTTAATTAGTATTAACCCACGAAAACTACATGTATGTGCAATATACATGTACCAACGCCTTGAAATATGGATATACAGATAAGCTTGCCATCATTTATGCTTATGCCCACATCAGAAGTTCAGCATGGAGGCCTAAGGACAAATGGTCTCAAATGCAACTAACTCCCAATGAAATATATATATATATATATATATATATATATATATATATATATATATATATATATATATATATATATATATATATATATAAATCCACATATGCACTTGTGCATTTCTTTTTCTTTTTTTTAAAAAAGGAACAATAGAATAAAATGTATGATGTGAAAGGTGAGATCACATGCATTATACTTTGCCAGATGCACATGAAAAAAAAAAAAAAACATTAAATTTGCTAACTGAACTGCCTGATTTGTAGCAAATTACAACTTTACTATGAACAATTACTGGAATATTTAGTGCATCAGACACTCAAAATTACTTAGATGAGTGGGGGTGGTCTGCGATCAATATATTTTCTAGCTTTCAAATTTAACCGACTTTCAGATACCCAAACTGAATTTTGGGCAGGTTCCCCAGCAAAATGAATTAAATGCTCTGTATGACCCAAATTGTTACGCTGGGCAAGTATCCTTTTAATGCGATGAAAACCCTTATAATCGGAGGATAAATAACTACTAAACAGACTGTTTGGATCTTGGTGGTCAGAATCACGGAAACGTTTTGGTTTTCTTCTCAAACGCTTGGGGCGATTACCCAAAACCTCTCCACCTGTAGTGAATCCAGTGTGACAAGGTGATGTAACACAACCTATATCATTTGGGGCAGGGGTAGAAGAATCGATTTCAGTGCTAGCGGATCAAAAGTATTACACTTATTGTCTGTTTTCGTGTTGTACTGATATGTAATCGGAATGTCCTGCATCGCTACACACATAGTCACTCTGATAGTCTACATGAGTTGGGGCATTAGATGGAATAGTGTCGCACACCTTACTCTTTGAATCTCTAATGTTTGTGATGACAGAGTCTAAAAAGTAGTTTTGGGGATTTGGTGTACGAACATAAGCCATCTTGAGACGATCCAAATGAACTGGTCGAGCCTTGCGTTGGTCAGTAATAGGATCCTTAAGAAGAATCATACGAGGGCTACAGATTTTTGAAACGGTATAGGGCCCTGTGTACTTTGGTTTTAATTTCTGTCCCTGTCCGGTTGGCTCAGTTAATAAGTAAACATAATCTCCAATTTGAAGGGATAAATCAGTACGCTAAGAATTAACACGCTCAGTCATTTTTGTGTTCGCTTTAGTAACATTGTCCTGCATCGCCTTGCGAATTATATCAAGTCGTTTTGCATGCTGTGAGATATAAAAATGATAGTCAACGGGCAAGTCTGAAAAATCTGTAGCATCAATATGCGCTGACAAGGGAAATTTGGGCCTATGACCAAACACAATTTCAAACGGAGTGTAATGAGAACTTGAGTTGATGGAATTGTTCACAGCAAACACAACTGCTGGTACCATAGTCTCCCAAGCTTTTCCCTCAACAATATAAGGAGTAAGTCTTTCAGCAAGAGTTCGTTGTGTCCTTTCACAAGCACCCAAACAATGATGTGTGAAAGCAGGCGTAAACTGCAGCGGAACAAACGGCATAACTCCTTAGTACATTGGGCGGAAAACTCACCCCCTAAGTCACTTAATATATTATTACAGACACCAAATTGAGTGAATAAATCATAGAGACATTGAGAAACTGTAATCGCATCTCGATTCGGTATTGGTAAAGCAACCATATATCGACTAAATAAATCAATGGCTGTGAATAAGTATTTA
The DNA here is from genome assembly GCA_031216915.1 of Pictodentalium vernedei. NCBI lineage: Eukaryota > Metazoa > Mollusca > Scaphopoda > Dentaliida > Dentaliidae > Pictodentalium > Pictodentalium vernedei. The sequence continues at coordinate 777,195,682 of CM062295.1, forward strand.
TTTCCACGAGGTGATGAAGGTAATGGCCCATAAAGATCTATCTCCCAAGTCTCGAGTGGTTCTGTTGGAGTTCGATAACTTGTGATAGTGGATTTTGTATGCACTTTAGTCATTTTGAGAGTCTGGCAAGCTGAACATGAGCGAACATAATCTGAAACAATAGAAGTCAATCTTAGGAAATAAAAATGTTCTTTTACTAGTGTAATTGTATTTTATATTCCACCATGCGCACCAATTGTAGAATCACGAATTGTATTTTGTATTCCACCATGCGCACCAATTGTAGAATCACGAATTGTATTTTGTATTCCACCATGCGCACCAATTGTAGAATCACGAATTGTATTTTGTATTCCACCATGCGCACCAATTGTAGAATCACGAATTGTATTTTGTATTCCACCATGCGCACCAATTGTAGAATCACGAATTGTATTTTGTATTCCACCATGCGCACCAATTGTAGAATCACGAATTGTATTTTGTATTCCACCATGCGCACCAATTGTAGAATCATGAATTGTATTTTGTATTCCACCATGCGCACCAATTGTAGAATCACGAATTGTATTTTGTATTCCACCATGCGCACCAATTGTAGAATCACGAATTGTATTTTGTATTCCACCATGCGCACCAGTTGTAGAATCATGAATTGTATTTTATATTCCACCATGCGCACCAATTGTAGAATCACGAATTGTATTTTGTATTCCACCATGCGCACCAATTGTAGAATCACGAATTGTATTTTGTATTCCACCATGCGCACCAATTGTAGAATCATGAATTGTATTTTATATTCCACCATGCGCACCAATTGTAGAATCACGAATTGTATTTTGTATTCCACCATGCGCACCAATTGTAGAATCACGAATTGTATTTTGTATTCCACCATGCGCACCAATTGTAGAATCACGAATTGTATTTTGTATTCCACCATGCGCACCAATTGTAGAATCACGAATTGTATTTTGTATTCCACCATGCGCACCAATTGTAGAATCACGAATTGTATTTTGTATTCCACCATGCGCACCAATTGTAGAATCACGAATTGTATTTTGTATTCCACCATGCGCACCAATTGTAGAATCATGAATTGTATTTTGTATTCCACCATGCGCACCAATTGTAGAATCACGAATTGTATTTTGTATTCCACCATGCACACCAATTGTAGAATCATGAATTGTATTTTGTATTCCACCATGCGCACCAATTGTAGAATCACGAATTGTATTTTGTATTCCACCATGCGCACCAATTGTAGAATCACGAATTGTATTTTGTATTCCACCATGCGCACCAATTGTAGAATCATGAATTGTATTTTGTATTCCACCATGCGCACCAATTGTAGAATCATGACAAATATACAATATTGCGCTGATCATCGGTTGTGGTAGGACCAACTGATAGTCTGAAGAAACATTAGCCCGTTTACGCTTAGCAATCCCTGAATGAAAAAGTAACAAATTCACTAAAACGTAATCTGAAGCTTGCATGAGCAAATGTCTGGAATCTTTCTGAGACGCTGGTAAGGTTCCATCTAAAAGATATGCATAAATGTCTTTAAAATGTTCATCTTGCTGTTGTAATGAAATAATGGCATTGCGGTCAAAACCTGATGACTTGAAAAGTTCAAGCTGTTCCAGACATGACCTCAAAATTTCGACTCTGACATCAATCCGGTAAATTTTCTGACCCAGACACATTATAAATGATGCTTTTTTTCCGTTTCAGGACTAGTGAAATTTTTTTTTGAGGCCATGTCAATTTTAGAGTAGGAAATTTGAAACTCAAGTTTCCAGTTGGAAATAAAAGATCAAAATTTCTCATCATTAGGTGGAATTTTAATATTTTTCATGAACAATGTTAATTTATTGAATTTCCAACTATTTGATTTTTGACCTCGGAATTTCCAACCATTGAAAATAAATACTCCTAAATGGGGGGGGGGGGGGGGGGGGGGGGGTAGGAGATCCCCCCCCCCCCCCCTGTCGCCACATCCCTGGTAGTGAGAGTGGAATTCGAAAAAGAAAGAAAGAAAATCTTAGACATTGATAGTCCCAATAAGTACAATAAAGAATAATAATTCGTTATAGCTTGGGTGGTAACTCCACTCCGCGGGTGATTTGCCATTGTACGCCGTGGAGACTGAACTTTGCTGACTGTACATCTTGTGAGATTGGTGGCTTACTTATCAGAAAATAACCTTGAACAATGATTATATGTTATGTAAAGTAGTGTTCATGCTTACGAATGGTGGGGGAGGGGGGTGGTTGTGTAGGAGACGGGTTAAAATGTTGTTGAATGATTTTGTGATGTAAGGTGCATAATGATAGGATGTGTGGGTGTCTACATATTCTGATCAGTCTATGACTGATATTTATTTATTTATTTATTTATTTATTTATTTATTTATTTATTTATTTATTTATTTATTTATTCATTTATTTATTTTATTGGGGTGCAGCAACACTTTCGACAGCCAGGGTCACCTCGTGTTGTATAGTTTTACGGTGGGGGAAGCCGGAGTACCCGGAGAGAAACACCAAGTAGCGACGGGCAACTGTCCCCAACATATCAACTCCACACATGTAGAGTTGGCACTGGTTGAAGACAAGTGCACCATCGATATGCAGTAGGCTTTAATACTCAGCGCCCAGTGGGGACCAGCGGGATTAAGTGCCTTGTCCATGGACACAACACAGTTACCTCTGATGGGAATCGAACCGTGGACCTTTTGGTTTGATGTCCAATGTTGTGATCACTGAGCCACCGTGCTCCCGTCATTGCCTGATAACATCTATAGGCAATTTATACTGGGTGCTTACAAGGAAAACTGTACTACCCACAACGCAGCAAGCCAACCCGCAACCCACTAACACTACCCGAAACGCACCAAGCCAACCAACAACCCACTAACACATTTGTGCTATTTACAAATTTACCTCATTTACGTGTACAGTACGTGGAGAGTGTATTATCACTAAATCACCCGCAGAGTGGAGATTCCACCCGAGCAATAATTGCAAATTTGTTGCAAAGCATAACCAGAACAAGCAAAGTTTCAGCCAATGGACCTCCGGGTTAAACCCGGAGGTCCACTGGCTGAAACATTGCTTGTGTTTATTGTCGATATATACAAAATTTGAAAGTTATAGCTTGGGTGGTAACTCCACTCCACGGGTGATTTAGTTACAATCCACTCTCCACGTACTGTAAATATGTCGGCGAGTAGACTGTAGACCCACAGAGAACCGCTAGTAGCACATATCTTGATTATTTTGGACTTATACCACCCCAATATCATCAGCAGATCATTTATACAGAGGGCGCTCACAAGGAAAACTTGAGTCTTGTTGTTACTTTGAATGGTGAGGGTCGCACCAAAATATGCCAACTTTATTTTTATTCTGACCTGCTTCTATCCAGCAGGGCACACCATGCAGTAACAATCATGGTATCGCGGAACAAAATATTGAAATTAGAGTGAACCGCCTTAAAATGTTGCACTCGGAAATGATGCAATCTCTAAAAATAAAGAGCCTTGGGAAAATATATTGTTTTAATAAACGTTTGAAACATTCTATTGACATCTTGCATTATTGTTGAATATTCCTGATAAAAAAGAGGGTGATTTGATGATTTTGAGCCTAAAAAATACAATTTACTTTTTGTGTGTTTTTGTAGGGAATTCCCTGAAATATATGTGCACGTGACCGGTACTTCCCTTTGTGTCAATTTTTCTCTCTTATTTGTTGCATGACCCCCTGTTTTCAGATCAGAAAAAAAGTTATCTGAAGGGCTATACTTGACAGAGATATTTGAATGCCAAAATTAAAGTGATGCGATCATATTTTTTTCTGCTTGAACGTTATAATGGCGCCTTTGGGAAAAATATTTAGTTCTGTGATACCTCATGTATTATACAAGATGACACATCAAACGTGTACACAAGAGAAATGATATCTTAACGCGCAACCTGATCACACAGTGCTTGGCTTGACTTAACATCATGAATAAACTTCTGTTCAGCTGACGTGGATACTAGAAGAGATTAAATTGAATACAAGTATCGGAGGGGTGAGTGTGTCATCTTAACCCTCTGGGCACCGAGTTCAAAATAGCAAAATGCGAAGAGCAAATTTTTCCAGAATGCATCTGGTAATTCAACCAATTCAATCTTGTTTGACAGATGAGCTCTGTCAAAGAAGATTGCATTGGATAAATTCCAAGTTGCATTATGGGAAAAATTCGCATGCTGAAAGTTTGATTGTTCGATATCAGTATTCATGGTGTTAAGTGCCACAATTTGTAGAATTACCACGAATGTTACACAAATATACATGTCAATCTATCGGGGGGGGGGGGGGGTTACCACTGGCAGTGGGTGTCTGACTCAAAGGGTGATATACCCGGGGTACAGTACGTGGAGAGTGGATTGTAAGTAAATCACCCGCGGAGTGGGGTTATCACCCAAGCTATAACTTTCAAATTTTGTTCATATCGACAAAAAACATAAGCAATGTTTCAGCCAATGGACCTCCGGGTTTAACCCTGGCTGAAACATTGCCGGTGCTGGTTGTGCTTTGCAGCAAATTAGCAATTATTGCTTGGGTGGAATCTCCACTCTGCGGGTGATTTAGTGATAATACACTCTCCATGTACTGTATATCGGGGTATATCGCTCTTCAAATCCTCCGTACACTGTCGATTAGTTTACCCTGCGATTAATGACATGTAAACTTTGGCATTGTTAACTTGCTGCGTGTGGTGCCATTTCTCATGGCTTCAAATTGTTCAAACAAAACAACACATGAGCTGGGATGACGTATATATATTGCATTTTAATTGTACACTGACATTTTGCAACCCCCTTTTTATTGTCCCAATAATTACAACGCGAGAATGCCCGTCCCGTCGTTTACATATAATCCAAATGCACAGTACTTATCCTGGAAGTTAACTTAGGTAAATTCCCACAATGAATCCACAGTGGTATAAGCGCAGTTTTGAAGTAAATTCCGTTTGGTAACGTATTGTAATTCCTTAATCCGGATATCATTGATAAATGTTGTTCTATCAAGGCGCGCCACTTGTTTAGTATAATAGAGTTCCTTTAGATTCAGATATCTAGTTTATTAAACATAGTTTCTGATAACGTGAGTTCAATCAAGACTGTGGAGATATGATGAGTTAATATGACCGCAATATGACGCGTTAACAGTTTTAGCTTAATACTTCTCTGATGTTATCTCATAACTTGTAAGACTATCGATCTGCTTTCTCCAGTGCATAGGCTGCTAGAACGATATATCCGATTGTCTACTCTCTCGGCAAGCATCCTCACGCGGTTTCCCCTCCGTAATCTCGGAGTTTTTCAACGTTTTATCAGACGTTCTGATCGCGGTTCGAAGCATTTAACTTACTTCAATGTTCTGCCATTTTGCCGGGCTTTAGGCTGTTTAAATGCACCGAATAAGATCGGAAAACTCTTTTACCGCCGAACTTATAAACGCGTAAGTAGTATGTCTCGGGCTTTTGAGGGGCCATTGGCAGGACCTCGGTGCAGGATCCCGCAGGGGACCGTTGAAGGGAGAGCCAGAGGGGAAGTGAAGTAGTATGTCTCAGGCTTTTTAGGGGCCATTGGCAGGACCTCGGTGCAGGACCCCGCAGGGGACCGTTGAAGGGAGAGCCAGAGGGGAAGTGAAGTAGTAGGAGATGTGGAGATCCGGTTGTAGAAACCACAGGTTTTTTACGACAATTACCCTCTAGTCCCCACCAGCCCCAAATAGTCCCCACCAGACCCCACTACTTCCCACCAGTCCTCAAATCACCAAAAAACCCAAACAAACCCGACTATATGTGATATGGATTCTTCAAGAATATTTTGCAGCACGTAGTGCAATAGGGCCGCCATACCTTTCACTTAGCCTTCATGCCCTCATACGACTAAAAAAGCCCTACTTACGGAATCCCTTTTTAAGAATCCTTTTTGGAATCCCTTTTTTTCTGAAATTAGTCTAAGAGTCGTTCGAGGAGTCACTCGAACAAGCAATTACTCGATTGCTCATTTGCTCGATGGGATTCGAGTCGTTCGAGCAATATGCCGAGTCACTCGATCGAGCAATTACTCTAAAGCTCATTTGCTCGATGGGATTCGAGTCATTCGAGCAATGACTTATCAGTAACTGCTCGATAGCTTATTGGCTGCCTTCAACGGTCCCATGCACCGGGGTCTCCCAAATATTCCCTCAAAAGCCCCTGACATACTACTTCACTTCCCCTCTGGCTCTCCCTTCAACGGTCCCCTGCGGGGTCCTGCACCGAAGTCCTGCCAATGGCCCCTGAAAAGCCCGAGACATACTACTCGAGTACTTCCCAGAAGACGTTAAACTAAAGTTTTATAACATTTATTTATACCATGATTACCTATTCTACTATATATGAAAAGCCTATGACATAAATTTTAGCTTTACACACCAACCGTGATGACGACGCCAGCAATAGGATTTCAATAGTTAAAATTTACACCTTCAGTAGAACTACATCCACGTTGACCTTGGGTGACGTTGACCTGAATGCAAACTTGACTAAATTTATAGCACGTCGCCTCGCGAAGAATGAAATGGAAGTGGAAATTATTTATTACGTTTTTAAATGGGTTTACCTCATAAGATGCCAAAAATTAACAAACACGCATTGTCTTATTTTTTTAAAACATGCATAACTCGAAATAGTATGTTATTAAAACGAAAAAGGCTCAGTTTCTTTTTTTCATTTCGTTTCGGCGATAAAATTGACAGCGGCAGTACCGCCCACCGATGCTCGTGTAAACAAAAACAGATTTGCACGTATGAACGTCAGGTGCTCAGTAAAATCGAGAAAAACTAATAGCGACTCTTAATAATCTGACGATTGTGGTATAAATAAAATATACCCAAAGTGGCTTGGTGTGCCAAATGTTCACCACTCGTGGTGAACATTTGGTACACCAAGCTACTATGGGTATATTCTATTTTTATCACGGACTTAATAATAGGAAACCTCCGTGAGGAGCATATTTTCGCGCCAACACTGTATTATACCATCCAATTGAAAGGCCAGATTCCCCGATAACAGCCAATTAAATCTCTCGTCGCTACCAGATTCCCTCTTTTACAGCCAATTAAATCCCTCGTCGCTGCCATATACCCCCTATAACAGCCAATTAAATCTCTCGTCGCCGACACACCTCTCTCATACAATGAATGGAACGATGTGAAAATGACCCACATTCTCTCGTACATAATACCTCTTCTAAGCTATTTATAAATCCGATCAAAGAAAATGTTATCGCTTGACACCCCCTTACTTAAAATAATGCTTCACGCATTATTAAACAACAAACAAATGCAATTGTTGAATCCTAACATGCGCAATATGGTTCTGAACAACGGAGTTAAAAAAGTAATGATGCTATTCCTGCCGACTAAGATGATCCGCTACAACATTGTCCTTTCCATGCACAGATTCAATCTTAAATTTATAATTTCAGCTGGTACAACGACCATCTCAACACATGTGCGCTTTCTGATTCCTTTCGTTGTACATAAGCCAACGCCGAGTGGTCAACTAGCAGCACAAACTCTCTTCCATACAGATATTTGGGGAACTTCCTCACTACAAACAATATCGCCGATCCCCCTCTCTCAGTCACTGAGTATTTTTCTCCCCACAGTAACAACTTCTTGCTCGCATATGCCACTGCGAACCACCTATCATCAAACCCTTCTAACAGCACGGCTCCCAACCCAGTAGTGGATGTGTCAGTCTGTAACTTAAATGGTCGCGATAGTTCCACCAAGCGTAAACTCTGTGAACGATTTAGCTGATTGAATACCGGTGTAATTTAAAAAATATCGCTTTATCGTCATTATTTATTTACCCACAATTTAATTTTCAAGATGTCTGGAGTTTTAACTGTAGCCCCCCGAATGAATAATATTATCCCTTTACCCAAAGAATCTTCTGCATGTGCCCGCGTAATATACAAATTCAGCAGTTGAAAAAATAATTTTCAAAAATTTCAACAAAACTATATTATGTGACCCGTCATTGGAACGAGCTCGCTGAACTGGTTCCAATGAGGGGTCACATGATATTGTTTTGTAGACATTTTTGGAAACTCTGATAAAGTGTTATTTAAAATAATAAATTTTGATATCGTCTGCGTTGGGTAAAGGTGTTTCGAACCGCATCATCAAGACATGCTAATTCGTTCCAACTATGATGCCTCACGTCTCGATTGTGGTACTTATGTTCAGATATCTGAACAGTTTTCGATATACCGGTATACCGCGGTATTTTTTTGAATACCGATACCGGTATTCAATTTTGAATATCGTGCTGCCCTATCCTGAGCCTATATTCCTCCAACTATTTCTTCCACGATACCTCCAGCTTGGGCTATTAACCTCCTGTCGTCCCCTATCAATTACTTTTCCTGTCTGTCCAAACCCTGGGAACGCTCTTCTCACACAAAATTTTGCGACATGTCCCATTTTACCACAAACGTAACATTTAATACCACCGTTGTCGAGCCGCCCCACCCCAGCGTTGTGTGGTTTCCTCACGTCACCACTCTCTGGACCTGTCTTACCCCTTACAAGTATGGATCCCCTACTGTTGTACCAAGTTGGTCTTTTCTTTGGTTGATTTTGATTAAAAAAACACCCATCTCACAACTACAGTTCAAAATAAATTGCTCGCGAACTGCTAAACCACACCACGCCTGGTACGTTGTTTCTATCTCTGCCAAATCATGCCAACGTTTTTTGCAGTCGGGCTATAAACTGAAAAACGGTCCCCCCTTCGTCGGGCCTAACCTATCAAATCTTCTTGCATAAACCATCTGTCAACTCGCACCTAAGTAACGACGGCTTTTCATCCCTGAGGGCAAGCTAGTGTAAACCTCTCGCCCCCTCCCAACTAACAGTGGGCTTAAATTGTCTGCCCAACTATCTTCCGTCCTACCTGCGCTCACGGCATATCTTTCATACATAGCCAAACAAGAATCCATATCGTCTTTTGCCTCATCGTACTTCGGGAGTTTGGCCTTCATACCGCGATTACCGTCCATAGTATCGGTCCCCATTGGAACGCCATCCCTCGCTCCCACCTGCTGCCTCAACCTTAATATTTCTACCTGTCTCTCATCTTCCACCTTCATTCTTTTATCCTTGGCTCTCTTTGTTCCTTCTCCTTCCTCTTTCGTTCTACCTGCCTACAGTACGTGGAGAGTGGATTGTAACTAAATCACCCTGGGAGTGGTGTTATCACCCAAAGCATCAGTGTCAAATTCTGTATATGTAGACAAAAACACAAGCAATGTTTCAGCCAATGGACCTCCGGGTGTAACCCGGAGGTCCATTGGCTGGAACTTTGCTTGTGTTTGCTGTCCTTTGCAACAAATTTGCAATTATTGCTTGGGTGGAATCTCCACTCTGCGGGTGATTTAGTTTTAATACACTCTCCATGTACTGTACTTATTTCCTCTCGGTCTCGTTCCACATAAACTGGGCTATATCCATGATTGCTCGATACAAATAACTGCAAATTCCCAAGATAATACTGGTGCTTCCCTTATCTATATCTACCCTATTCGACTACAGCAACAACAACCAGTACCTATAACCACCCCAACGTGCTCAATTTTGGGGTTCACAGAACAATGCGGGGTCGGACATATAACCAAACAGTCACATGAATTGCTTGTTTGAACGGTTACCTTTCACAACAGGACGGAGGAGCCCGAAGGTATGTCAAACTATCGGGGGGGGGGGGGGGGGGGCTATACCACCGACAGCGGGTGTCTCACTCAAAGAGCGATATACCCGGGGTATATATCGCTCTTCAGATCTTCCATACACTGACTCGATTAGTTTACCCTGTGATGATGAACGATTGGCTTTGTTCAGCTGTTGCTTGTGGTGCCATTTCTCATGGCTTCAAATTGTTAAAAAAAAAAAACAACGCATGAGCTGGGATAACGTATATACAGTACCTGGAGAGTGCATTGTAACTGAATCACCCGCGGAGTGGAGTTATCACCCAAGCTATAACTTTCAAATTTTGTACAATAAACACACCCGGAGGTCCATTGGCTGAAACTTTGCTGGTGCTGGTTATGCTTTGCAACAAATTAGCAATTATTCCTCGGGTGGAATCTCCACTCTGCGGATGATTTAGTAATAATACACTCTCCACGTACTGTATATTGTATTTTAATTGCACAATGGAATTTTGCAACCCCCTTATTATTGTCCAAATAATTCGACCGTGAGAATGCCCGTCGTTCACATATAATCCAAATGCACCATTCGATCTCCATTCGAAAAAAAAAACTTGGAAAGCTACCCCACCGCTCCACACAAAAATAAACAAAGAAGAATGCTTAAATGTAGGCTACAGACATATCGCGAATTGCTGGGAAATATTCAAACAGACATCTCATGTAATATTATCGAGGGTGGATGTATCATAACAAAACTGGTTTTAAAAAGAACTTCTAAAAGTTTGGAGGTGACATAACACAACACGAATATTGATAACATTGAATACGGTGAATCTCAATTAAATAACGAATGCCGCATATTAGTGGATCCAGTAAAGATGCAGTAACATTTTTCATTGTTTTCCGTGTCAATTGAATCGACCTGAGAATTCAGTTCTGCTTGATCTGGAGCAATTATCGTCCCAATATACAGTTGCGCACTCGCCAGGGGGAGGCCACCAAAAATTTGCAAGACGTGACGTGGTGGTAGGTGGGTCTCTTGAGTGCGCCAAAAATGTGCATTTCCAACTTGTGCAATTTTTTGAATTTTTTAAAAATATATCAATATATCAGCTAATATATACCATCATTTGTGTTTCAAACCTTAAAGATGATGTTGTACATCACACTCTTAACATAAATACAACATCAGGAAGCATTATATGTGAGAATATTGGGCTTAAACTGGGAAAATGTCACACGTTAGTAGGGAGTTGGTGTCGAAATGCAGAAAATGTGTAGACAGTAGTTTGGGAACAATTCAAATGAAAATTTGTTCCCGTATATGTGCACCTGCTCTGGCTAAGCCTGATAATGAACAGCTTGTCATTTGTAGATTGGGGCCCACAGCAACCCATAGAGGTTTAAATTGGTGGTACCAGTTTAACCCTTTACCTAACATGAAAAACAGACGACACTTGCCAAAAATGATTGAATAACTAATTTTTTTCATTTCTTGTCTCAAAAACATAGGTTATGACCCCTCATTGGAACGAGCTCGACGAGCTCGTTCCAATGAGGGGTCATAACCTATGTTTTGAGACAAAAAATGAAAAAATAATAACAATTAATTGGCGATTTTTGAGAATAGCGCTGGCCGGTTTTGGCCGTTACGTTGGGTAAAGGGTTAAGAACATTATGAAAACCACCTAAAGACAGCTGTGCCTACTAAGTTCATAAGCATATTTTGGATTCTAATGGGAGAGTGTGGGGGGAAGGGGGGGGGTGGGGGTGTCTGAGAACGGTAGTAGAAAATTTGCATGTAGGGGTGGATGGGTGTAAAAAGGAGCCGAATAAAAAATAGGACGTCACGTCTTGCAAATTTTTAGTGCCCCTCCCCCCTGCACTCGCGCTGAATAAAAGTTTTGTACAACAAGGAAGTCAGACATTTTCCTAGTTTTGACGATCAGACGTGTTTTGAGAATTAACCCTTTACCCAACGCACACGATATCAAAATGCTTTATTTTAATTATTGTTTTTTCAACTGTTTCAAAACATTTCAACGCAACCATATCATGTGGCTCCTCACTGGAACGAGCTCGTTCCAGTGAGGGGTCACATGATATGGTTTTGTTGAAATTGTTTGAAAAATATTTTTTTTTCAACTGCGTGATTTGTAAATTACACCCGGCGGATGCGGTCGGTTTCGTTTGGAAAAGAGTTATGGCTGCTTCATAACATTTTTTTTTCATTTCCCATTTGCCTTCTTTCTTATTTGTCCATTTTTCGAAAGGGTCGATCAAACCCACTCAGCGCTATTCAGATGATACTGGTTTCTGTTTGTGTTTCCGAATCTTAGCTTATTGTCCCCTCATCTGATCGACAACAACAGACTCATTCCAATGAGATCATGAGAGTCCATAATCTGTGATTGATTTTAAATTTGTTTAATCATTTCTACAGTATAAGATAAGTGTCGTCTGCTTATTGAGAACAGTGAAGACTCGAGTGCTATATTAATCTTTTGATGTGTACGCACAGAGTGTCAGCAATCAATACCAACCAGATCCTCTACCCGTGGTTCATCGAAACATTCCTATCAGCCTCATTCCTTCCAACGGGTCACCCCTCTTCGCTAGAGAAATAGCAGAGTTGGTAACGGTATACGGGGGTGATGTATTGCGGTATCGGTGCGGTATGCTTTACTGATACGATACCAGCGCCAATACCGAACGGTACTTACGGTAAGGCCATCGTTCTGTATTAATAAGGGACTCAGAATGCTCATTTTCAAATCTCAACTCATACAGTTAAAACTAGAAGTCCTGTCACGAACTGTGCGCTTATCTAGGCTTAATTGCGTGTAGGAATTGCGCTCAGTTGTCATATCGAGTGGCATCGAATGTACGGCAGGTTCTCCTGGTTACTCAAAGCAAACACAAGCAATGTTTCTGCCAATGGACCTCCGGATTACCCGGAGGTCCATTGGCAGAAACATTGCTTGTGCACAGACCATATGTGCAGAATTTGATAGCCTTACTATGATCAGAACGCGTTGATTAACGCGCAGGTCAACGTGTTATTTGTGCGCATTTCATGACAGGACTTCTAGTTTCAACTGTAATGATGTTATAAAATGAGAAAAATAAATACCGAAAGTATTTTTTGTCAAAACTTTGCAAATAACAGACGTACTCACCATCAGGTTTGTAAAGCTTTCTTTGTTTATTTATTTATCAGGGTAACGATGCCTTCACAGAAAGTGTTACATCGTGTTTGGCAGTTTTAGGGGCAGCGGAAGCAGCAATACCCAGGTAAAAACCAACGGGATGGCGACAAGCAACTGTTGGACTCTCCAACATACAAACTCGCCACGAGCAGAATTAGCAGCTGTCGTAGGCAACTGCACCATCACCGTGCCGGCAAGTTAATTTCCGCACCATTGACGTGCCGGCTGGTTGATTCTGCACCATCGACGTGTCGGCAGGTTGATTTACACATTCCGTTATAAACGTCTGGTATGTCTTTCCCACCACTGGTCTAGCAACCTATTCCTCATTAAAGTGCAATTATCTCATGATTTAAAATAATAACTTTCTTTATTTCATGACAGATTCTGTCCCTTTACAATAGCTTTTGATCGCCAAGAGAGACTTCGATGCTGATGTGACGTCAACCCTTTGAACCGACACAGGAGCACGATACTTCATAATTAAGGCTGCACGTTAAAAAAGTTAATTAGTCTACCCCCGAATAATGAATATGGACTCTTCCAGTTGCTTCTATTGGACTGACATGGAAGATACCACCCGACACACTAAAAACTAAAGTGTTAAAACTGACACTTTCAAGGTGTTAAACCCATTCTAACTCTTAGGGTTTAATGTTAACACTCAAAGTGCAATGCTTTAAGCACTTAGACATTACAAGGGTCAGACATCTGAAACTTGAATGGATGGCACTTCTCATGTGTCTAGCATTGGTGGTTCTTCCAGAATCGTCCATAATTTGATTTGCGCTTGGTGGGTGCATAATTAAAAGGACACAACGGAGATGACGCGGATCAGGCTCGAGAGTTCGAGCCTGATCCGCGTCATTTGCGTTGTTTCCTTTTAAGTGTCGCGACATTACACTTGTCAAGTGGTATTATTGTAACACCTGTCAAGTTCTGGGATATCTACACTTGAACAAAGTGCTAGTTCAGCACTTAGTAAGTGTTAAATACAGCAAGCACTTCAAGTGTAGTTTTTAACACTTTAGTGTAGTTAAAGGGTTAAATACCATTAAATAAACTGCACGCGATTGTCGTCTCTCACTTGATGCAATAATAAAGCTGAGAGAAAAAATACCCCTGGGGTATTTTCTTTTAGATTTGTTATTACATCAAACGCCCTGTGAAAATAGGTAGTGTATATGTGCCCTTCCTGTCAGACATTTTGGTTTAATTTCATATTGTCTGGAGTTTTTTTTATCAAATGGTATGAATAATTTTCAGTACCGAGTATTTTGAACTTCCATTGGTTCGGTAAATCCAGGGATATCGGAGAAGAAGTGGAGTGCAGGGAACCATGAGGACGTGGGGGTGGGGGTGGGGGTGGGGAGGATACCCGACACTTACCCATGGCCAAGGAGGAGCTGCAACATCCGTTCTTTTTCATGTGAATTTGTTAGCGCCCGTATAATCAATTAACTTGCGCCGGTGTTTTAAGACACAAGGCACTGTTAGTTACCAGTTTTTGCAACGTACAAAGGTAGTTGTTTTTAATCCGACCCTCTAACTATCAACTTTTTAATTAATACTTTTAAATTTTTGATATAAAACCGATGGAAAGAAAATTGGTGAGATACTAAGTCGTTGAACTGAGCCTTGCAAACCTGATCTTAGATCTCCGAACTCTATATATCCAAAAGGAGAATTCTTCTGACCCCCCCGTTTAAGTTACCATCCCAAGTTGGCCTCTCACACTTGACTTTCCAACAATTTGAGCAGCACATACTCTTCCCTTCCAGTCCTACTCTTCGCATATCTTCACACGTCCCTCCTCAAACTTGAACATCTTGCAATATTTGTTATTCCAGGTATGAGAAAATGGATGGGGTAGACCTGCGAAATAGATTTCCACAGTTTACAACTGACGAAAATATCATAGCTGTGCATGAGAGAACATCTGGTTTTGTTGACGCTACATTGGGTATGTCCACACACGTACAACTTGCAAGATCACATGGCGCAAACATCATAGAGAATTGTGCGGTTACGAGGATATTCCGAGACTCTTCTGGTCGTATAAATGTAAGTGTTTTTGAAACATTCAACTTCAGTTTTCATCTCGTGATTTGCGTCCGTTTGAAGAATAACACACCCACTGAGTTACGTATGGAGGAGCTTCAAATATCCTTCATGCGACCTCATTAATTGGCATATACTAAGCAAAAAAGTAGGGGATATCTGATAAAAGTGAGTTATGTGAAGAAATCTATATATATTTTCATCAAAATACAGTTGAGGCATTGCACTGTGACATCTGGTGAATGATTTCAGCGATAGTTGGGTGTCTGACAACCACACATTCCACGCACTAAGCTTTAGAAGACATGGACGGTCCGTCAGATAATTTGCCACATTCACTCCAAGACCATGTAAATCGTCCTCAATTCGCGAGACAATCCGACGTGGCATACTCCACACCAAACGTCCAATATCAGCTTGACTGATGTTATTCCATTCTTCCTGCAGTGCAACGGCGAGTTCCTGGACATTGGTAGGGGGTGTTGGCGTTGTCGCAAGCGCCTGCCAAGCATATCCCAGACGTGCTCGATTGGTGAAAGGTCTGGACTTAGTGCTGGCCAAGGCAGTGTAGTGATGTTCTGCTCCTGGAGGAACTCTGTAGCGACACGGGCCCTGTGTGCTCTTGCATTGTCATCTTGGAAAATGAATCGACGACGGTGACGTCGCGCAAATGACACCACATGAGCTGCTAACATGTTGTCACGGTAGTACTGCCCTGACACAACCTTTTGGGTGACATGCAATTCTGTTCTGCTTGTCATGGTTATGCCTCCCTACGTCAAAACCGATCCGCCACCAAAACGATCATGCTGCCTAACGGTTACGTCATGGTATCGTTCTGTTTCGCCTGTCGTGGAAGTCGAGAGTGGACCTCGATTTATCGGAAAACATGACGTTTCTCCACCGACGATTGTCCCAGCGTTGTCGTGCTCTACACCAATTACGACTTGCTGAGATGTGACGTTCGAGTGTACAAATAATTCCAGCTGTGTAGGCGATTTCGGATAGTCTGACCACTGACTCGCACATCTGTCGCTCAGTGCAGCTGCTCTCCTATTTCTGAGGCTCTTTGATGGCGGATACGTAATGCTGTGGTTCGGATGAAATGATCCTGGTTAGCAGTTGTCGCCCATGGACGACCTGACCGACATCTGTCAACAACATTGCCTGTCTGACGGTAGCGTGACCACAACCTGCTAATCACAGATTGAGTAACGTTGAGAATTTGAGCCACTGCAGTCTGTCTGTTGTCAGTAAACGTTCGCCGTGTCATCCTTCGCATACCTCAAAAGTTACTTTTCGACCAGAAACTATTGATAAACGAGTTTATACCAAGAACAGAACGGTGAGACCTCCGAAAAAGCTCGTCCAGTACAAATGAAAATTTCAAAATGTACCCCACAGATACTAACGCGATGCTCGTGCGAAAACCCTGAGCGAAGGTTTCGTGGGCCGGTGACATTCATGATCTACACTAAACTTGGTAACACACTGATGTGTCCATTCACACGTATCCAATACCTCTTTTCGAAAATATCAGCATTAGTTTGGACATTCCCTACTTTTTTGGAACAGTATACATTATCAGTCCTTTCAGGTGTTGATAATAATCATGATTATATGACTGCAATTTAACCGCTAAATATCACTACTGTTTGACGATCTTTTCCTGGTTCCCGGAAAATCCACAGTATGGAATCCGATTCCGTATCACTATAGTATGACGAACTATTTACGGGTGCGTTTGAATTTGCATAATTACCTGGTCCGGTCACAGAGAGTACTTTACTCCGAGCTTGCATGGGTTCGCTCGAACGGCGATCCGGGTTTTTTTATCATATTAATGATATGTTTATATCATATTCATGCGCATCGAGGGATTCCCCGGAAGTGTGCACCTATCACAGAAATAAGTGTCAACAAAAATAGTTCTTATTTATTTCAATCCAGTTTACCAAAAGGTTGGGGGAATTGTTAATGCTAGCGTTGGCATGCGATGTTTAACTATAATGCCATATAATAAACCTTTTATCGCTACAGCGAAGTGATCTGGGCCATCGCGTCACGTCTCGTTGAGGAGGTCAGATCGCCGGATCAAACGAGCTGCCTCCGGCAGCTCGTTGATCCCGCGATCTGATCTCCTCAACTCGACGTGATACTACGATCCAGATCACTTTACTGTAACGATAATATGTATTTATAACATTCCTACATGCATCATCGATATTGTGTTGTTTATCAAATATTGATCACCACATCACACAGAATGGCTTTCCATTTTCGTATCAGGTAATTGATCGCACACCTTGGTAGGCAAGGTCAAACGGCAATCTAGTCCATTTTAGGAACGCCTGACGACTGATGAGGGGCACATGAAGTCTTTTGAAGGGGGAGGTGGGGGTACAGTCAAAGAAAAATCTCCAAATATTGATCTGCCTTACACTATCGAATACAATACACAAAGCGATGTTTGGAATTAACGTACAACTGTACTGAGAAACATGCGCATGTTTTGCTCCATGTATTACAAACTCCTCACATGGTTTACCAAAATGTATTAATTATGGAGCCTAAAGTGTGCACATTTCTCGACCTTAAAGGGCTTAGAAAAGACAGATCGTAGTGTTCTTTGAGCCTTAGCCCCCACCCCTTAAACGGAGCTCGACAACCTTCACAGGTTCTGGTCTGGAAGAAATAAAAATAAAAATAAAATAAAATCTGAATGAAGGGCCAATATAAAGGGTGTATTCATTACGTCAATCTATTGGGTGAAAAGGCGTCATAACATCTCTGTTTATTAAGTTACAATTAAAAAAATAGTTGTCCCAGACGACAGTATGCAAGTGTTGTCTGCTATTCGTTTTGGATGAGGATGAGGAGTTATAATACATTCGGAGATATCAACTGCCGACCTATCTCTTATTATTTTAGGTCGATTCGACAAAAGGGAGGTTTCTGTGTCGACGCTTGATCATTGCTGCTGGAGCATGGGTAAATGATGTATTGGGGACAATAGGTGTTCATATTCCTGTTCGTGTTACACAGGAACAAGTTACCTACTTCGCAACACCAAACATTAAAGAATTTACAAAAGACAAGTAAGTGTGCTTTGCGTTTATAATATCGTTGTGATGCAACAACAATCAAGCCACCTTTGTTGGTAGCAGAAAGTAATATAGGAGGGAGAGATCGGGCCTCATTACCCGAGCTGGTCTCGCTAGTGTTAAATTCCTATAGGAACGGGAGCCTTTCCGGAACCGATACGAAACATGTTTTACACCCATCGAACTGAATCCGGCAAGTGGTATACGTGCTGCATATATTGTATTATCTGGTATGTATAGCGATATATGTACACGTGGGTCTTTGGGTATATAGTATGAGTATGTGATGACAAATTGACGGGGAAGGTGAGTTTCTTCTTGAATGTTTGACCTGCGAAATAGTTGATGTTGCTAATGACGCTGTGACGTCATGATGCACACGAGTCGTCATTGAGACGTTGATCGTTGTTGCTGTCCACTGTACAATCCGACATAACCTTGTTCGTGTCAGGGTGTGTGTTGGGCATCTTGAACGAAACTTATAGGTTAGTATAGTACCCGTGGTATATATCCCGTTCGTCCACTGTTAGCCATTGGTACTATTAAACTACCAAATGCTTTGTATTATCCTCTGACTGGTATTGGTAAGACGTAAAGCAATGACAGTACTACCTATACCAACCGTAGGATAGTATAACGCATTGAGTGGCTTGATAGTACCAAGGGCTAACATTCAACAAGGAGGGGTACAAACCGCAATCCTATACTACCGCATTAGAGAACCATGAACTACCACCACAATACCGCCCTGCATTGCTTTAGGCACCACGTATACCAATCATGGGATAACTATTCGGTATGGTAGTAGTACTAAAGCCTATCAGAATTCCAACAGGGGTACAGATCGTTCAACCTATACTACAACATAAGACAACCATGTGCTACCCCCCCCCCCCCCCCCCCACACACACACACCACCCCACCTACAATACCGCTTGGCCTAGCATTATGTTCTACCTATATCAACAGCAGGACAGTATAACACCATGAGTGAATCAATAATACTGAGGGCTAACATTGAAACAGCAGGAGTACAAACCGTACATCCTATACTACAGTAAAGGCTAACAATAGGCCGACGAGGGTATATCCCACTCATATTATCTCGATAAGCTCGTTCCAGTTAGGGGTGATATGACATGGTTTTATTGAAATTTGTAAGGTAGGCGCGCGGATGGGGCCTATTCGTTAGATAAAGAGTTAACCCTTTGAACACTGATGGTATCTTCCATGTGAGTTCCATGGTAGTAATAGAAAGAGTCCATATTTATTATCTGGGGATAGACCAATTAATATTTTCAACGTGCAGCCTAATGGCTGCACGTTGACAATATTGATTGGTCTACACCACACATTTACCTTAGAGTCATCCCCCTTAATAACATTATGACGTAGCTTGTGACCCGGCCGGAAAAAAAAAAACGACCTCTGGAGATCAAAAGGTTAATAATGATATTTTGCAAATTAATTTATCGCCGTGGAAGTGAATGTAGCCTTGCTGTGTTTCATCGCCGACTCACATTTCAATGGGTAATTGCGAATTATTGTTTTGATGTAACAGGTGCATGAAATGCAACGACTTATGTGCATGAAGATGGGACTCCATTAAAGAAGCTCAGTGGTAGACTCTTGGACGTCTGTGCTAGAGGTCCCGAGTTCGATCCCCGTCCGGGATGACCCGCGTTGTGTCCTTGGGCAAGGCACTTTATCCCGGTTGCCTACATGTGGGCACGATGACGCCGTGTACTAAGCCGTACTGAACGTCGATGGTGCACATGTCTTCAACCGCTGTAACCACGCTTGAGCGAAGCTTGAACAGAGTTAGAATGTTGAGGAGCTGATAGTTGCTCGACGTTGCTCGGTGGTTCTCTCCGGGTACTCCGGCTTCCTCCACCCGTAAAACTGTCACAGTCAAGATTAGCCATTGTGCATAAGTATGTGACCTTAAACACCAATAAATAAATAAATAAATAAACACATAAATAAATGAATAACATGTTCATTTTTGCTTATTAAACTCTCGACAGTAGGATTTATATATTCTGACATTGACGTCTGTCGGAGACCGGAGTTTCTTCATGTACAGTTTGTGTTTCTGGAATGATGAATTTAGAAGTCCTGTTGTCATCCAGGGTTCGCTCCTAATTTTTGTCTTGCTAGTGTTAATGATTATTAGGGGGAACGCTTCTTCAAACGCTCTTTGATAGATGGTCTGAAGATTCGAATATGCAACAATGGGCGATGTTTCATTTACCACGCTAGAAAAATCGGAGGCTGAAAGCAATCTTTTAAAGTGATTAACATTTACAGTTTTGAAGGACCTTGTTGGATGTGAAAAAGCACAATGTGACACAATGTGCTTATTGTGCTTTTTCACATAAGCACATATGACAAAAAGGGTTCTCCAGAAGGTGTCCTATAAAGGTATCCTCAAATAATACAATACCAGGTCATAGGTATCCTCAAATACCCGCATGTGCCTATGTGCTAGGGCACATTGTGTCACATTGTGCCTTTTCACATAAGCACATATGACAAAAAGGGATTCTCCAGTAGGTATCCTCGATAGGTATCCTCAAATAATACAATACCAGGCCATAGGTATCCTCAAATACCCGTATGTGCCTATGTGCTGCATGTTTTGTGCGCACATTGTGCACTTGCACACAATGTGCAAATAGCACATGTAAAATGTGCCAGTGTGTGCAAATAGCACATGTAAAATGTGCCAGTATGTGCAAATAGCACATGTAAATGTGCCAGTATGTGCAAATAGCACATGTAAAATGTGCCAGTATGTGCAAATAGCACATGTAAAATGTGCCAGTATGTGCATGTTTGTGCTAGGGCACATTGTGCTTTTTCACATAAGCACATATGACAAAAAGGGATTCTCCAGTAGGTATCCTCGAATAAAACAATACCAGGCAATAGGTATCCTCAAATACCCGTATGTGCCTATGTGTTAGGGCACATTGTGTCACATTGTGCCTTTTCACATAGGCACATAAGACAAAAAGGGATTCTTCAGTAGGTATTCTCGATAGGTACCCACAAATAATACAATACCAGGTCATAGGTATCCTCAAATACCCGCATGTGCCTATGTGCTAGGGCACATTGTGTCACATTGTGCCTTTTCACATAAGCACATATGACAAAAAGGGGTTCTCCAGAAGGTATCATCGATAGGTATCCTCAAGTAATACAATACCAGGTTATAGGTATCCTCAAATACCCGTATGTGCCTATGTGCTGCATGTTTTGTGCGCACATTGTGCACTTGCACACAATGTGCAAATAGCACATGCAAAATGTGCCAGTATGTGCAAATAGCACATGTAAAATGTGCCAGTATGTGCAAATAGCACATGTAAAATGTGCCAGTATGTGCAAGTAGCACATGTAAAATGTGCCAGTATGTGCAAATAGCACATGTAAATACGCCAGTATGTGCAAATAGCACATGTAAAATGTGCCAGTATGTGCAAATAGCACATGTAAAATGTGCCAGTATGTGCAAATAGCACATGTAAATGTGCCAGTATGTGCAAATAGCACATGTAAAATGGGCCAGTATGTGCAAATAGCACATGTAAAATGTGCCAGTATGTGCATGTATGTGCTAGGGCACATTGTGCCTTTTCACATAAGCACATATGACAAAAAATAATTCCATAGCCACAGGTGTTTTGCAAAAAAGTGTGGCTGGGGATATTGTCCAGGTGATGAGAAACGGATACAGCTTTGTTTTAATAAGGGGAGATAACTGTATACGATTAAGGACAGGTTATGGGAAATCAAGCAATCTGATTGGTTAGTTATAATTTATATAAATGATCTAGATAAAATGAAACAACAAGAGTACTTGGAATAGGATCAGAACTAACAAGAATAGACCAGAATTTCTAAATATAGTAATAATAAGCAAAGCTGTTCCAACTAATAGGCTCTTCTACGCTACTGGAGTATACTCTAGAACAAAGGAACATGGCGAGATAGACGAAAACTATTGTATATGTAGATAGAAGCAGAGAATTCTGAAAGAATTCGAAATAGTAAGACTTCTCGGGTTTATTTGGGTAATTATTTTCGGAAGTCTTTCCAAAAATACTCTTCTACAAAGGAACACACACCGGGGGCCCCCTCGGTACTATAGCACTACGTGCTACACCGATAAAAAAGGGAATCTATATAAAATAAAGTCGGTTTTGGTGATTTGGAGGGATTCTCGGGCTCATTTGGGTAATTATACACGGAAGTCGTTCCAGAAAATACTCCCAGTCAATCGAACATACCTGTTACAAACCTCTTAGCCCTATAAGAAGCCTTTGGGTAACATAGCAACCACGTGCCACCATAGAAACAAAGATGGCGGCCCCCTTCATACAAAATGGACGACGGAAACACATATCACCCTAACAACACGAGCTGCGCATGCGGACTCACATCACCCATCACCATGACAATGACGTCACAACATGGCCGCTCACATGGGTTACCATGACAACCACGTGATACCCATAATACATTGCGGTATGACGTCACTTCCGGGGTCCACCAACCGGGGTTCACAAGAACAGGGACGAAAACCCCCTCGCCTACTACTCCTCTCTGTTGGAGTTCTATGCTAGAGGTCCCGAGTTCGATCCCCGTCCGGGATAACCCGCGTTGTGTCCTTGGGCAAGGCACTCCGGGTATTCCGGTTTCCTCCACCCGTAAAATAGTCACGCTCACGATTAGCCATTGTGCATAAGTATGTGACCTTAAACAACAATAAATAAATAAATAAATAAATAAATAAATAAATAAATAAATAAATAAATAAATAAATAAATAAATAAAGATAATAGGACTATCAAGGTTTGTATAATAAGTTTTAGATCACAAGGAAAGATAGCTGTCGGTGAGCAGTGACAGAATGCTCATCGCATGGCATGATGGGTAAGTAAGACCTGTAATAATCGATGGGAGACAGAGACGGTGATGAGGGTGAGTTTAAATATTTAAGAGGATCATTGCTCATCAATAGAAAATAGTCCCACTTTCTACAATCTTGAGGTTTTGGGTTGGGGGGGGGGGGGGGGATATTTGTGGCTATAAATAGAGAATGCTAAATTAAAAACTGTTTTTCGATATATTCTTAAAGATTCCTCAGTTTCGCAATCGCCGATTGCTTTTGAAAGAATATACCTCGATGTTTGTAAAAAAACAGATATGGTGCACTATTCTATGTGTGTGCAAATTGAATATTTTAATATATTTTAGTTATTGTTGACAAAAAGCACGTGCTCTGCCTCTTCTCCGGTGTCTCTGGAATGATCATACCAATTGGACTTCAATATACCTTAATTTCGGTACTGAAAAATACTCGCACCATTTGATAGCCAACATTCCGGACAATAGGAAATTTAACCAACATGGCTGGCACGAAGGACACACGACCTACTTATTATCCACAGGTCATTTGATGCAATAACAAAGCTCAGAGAAAATACCCCAAGGGTATTTTCTCTGAGCTTTTTATTACATCAAGTGCTAGATGGCGAGTGCGTACTATATATACTGAGTCAAAAAAGAAAGTATAATAGAAACAAATGTGAAAAATAGCATAAAGGATGAAATATAATAGTTCTAATGTTGCATGTTTGTGGACAAGAAGTCCTGCAAAGAGTTTAATGACATGTTGTTGTTGCCCACCCAACCGTATACACTGTTGCTACGGATTTCAAAATAGCACGTGCTACCCGAGAATGTCAAACTGAATGGGTGACCGACGATTTTCTTTGTGTTATGTTATGCCAGAGAGCCTGGGTTATTGAGAAAACACCCTAGTTTTTGTCTTCCGAAAATCAGAGGTTTAGTGCCATTGGTTTGCTTGAGGCTGGGATACCTCCAGATGAGATCGCTGCTGAGTTCGGAGTCACTGTGGCCACTATTTACCATCTCATTGGAAGATATAGAACCACTGAATCTACCGCCGACCGACCACGTTCAAGTCGCCCAAGAGTTACGACCTCTGCACAAGATCGACACATCAGGACGTCTCACTTGCGGGATCGCTTCCTTTGGCGACGGGGACAGCAGCAATTACTCCTGGTAGAACTAACAATAGAATCAGTGCACAAACAGTCCGCAACAGACTCGCTGAACACTGCATCCGATGTAGGCGTCCATACCATGGACCAGTCCTTACTCAACGTCATCGTACCGTCAGAATGGAATGGGTACGCCAGCGTGTTCGCTGGACTCCGCAGCATTGGAACACAGTTCTTTTTAGTGATGAATCGCGATTTTGTCTACGGCGCGATGATGGTAGGGCAAGAGTGTATCGCCGACGAGGAGAACGGTTTGCTGATGCTTGCGTGCTGGAATGCGACCGTTTCAGCGGGGGTAGTGTAATCGTTTGGGCTGGAATTTCCTTGCACCATCGAACGCAGCTGATCTTTATCGATGGTAGTCTGAATGGACAGCGATATAGGGACGAAATTCTTAACGTTGTTGTTGTCCAATTGTTCCACGCTAACGTCGGATTGCAGTTATTGCAGCAAAACAATGCCCGATGACACGTGTCGCGTATCTATCGTGACTTTGTTGAGGAGCAGAGCATTGATCTTCTTCCATGGCCTCCACTTTCGCCAGATTTGTCGCCAATCGAGCATCTTTTGGATCAATTGTACCGTCGGGTACGACTTCATGATCTTCAGACGTTAGGTGATTTACGTAATGTTCTAAAGTAGGAGTGGAACGCAGTACCACAGGGCGACATCCAGAGACTACTTATCAGGTCCATGCGGCGTCGATGTCTTGCCATCCAAGAGGCAAACGGTGGACATACATGCTATTGACTGCATGTGTGAACTTTTCATTTCACCCCATGTCTGAATTGCGACGTCCTGACGTAACGCTGGCAACAGTAAGAACAAGGAATTATGCAAATTCATACAGCTAGACTCGAAATAAGAATTTACAATAATTTGTTTGGGATTAAAGTCGATAACACTAAAAAAATTGTTCCTCAAAGTTTATTATACTTTCTTTTTTGACTAAGTATATTTATTTATTGGTGTTATTCGTCTTCGGGCTAAACGTTCGTTTGATGTTAGATGGTGGTATGTTATCAGACGTCACGAGTGGGAGGAGTTATACACAGTGATTGACCTGGCGCCACCCTGAGATTGACATATTGATTTGCTACGGTTTTCGCTGACGTTCCGGCAATCCGTTTTTTTTTAAATCAGTCAGCCACGACGAAACTCTTGAATGTGAAAGTGGCTTGCAGTTGGGAGGAAATACACTTGTCTAAAAATGCACATATAATGTACCGTCGATCGTGGTTTAAATTCATGGTTTGTTTGTTTGAAAAGCAGGTCGTGCAGCTAATATTATGAATCGTATAAGTATAGTGGAAATGTTACAGGGCTAATGCACGCGGGTGAGGGGTGGGTGCTAATATTTCATTATAGCCACATCTCTATATCCCCAACTGAGACACCGATGTCATAAAAATAAGCGAAATGCAGTTCTGTTTGCGTGCTTTTGCCATTATTTCATTCCGAGTTATCCCAGACATCACCTTCAAGGATGTGCTTGTTGCATATTATTACGCTAAGGGGTTTTTCGGTCGAGTGTATGACAAAACCCCCAAGAGTAAAATCGTCAAGACAAAATCCATTAAAACAATGTATATACGACAACACAAAAACCCCCAAGGAAAGCGACAGATGAGGACAAAATCCCTGAATTATTTTTTAAAATTATGTTTGCATGTGAGTGTATAATTTTTTTTTAATTGGATTTTAATTGTTTATTAAATAATTTCTATAGCTTTTATCACTCACTTTTTATGAAGATGCATATTTTTTTTTCTTATTTACTGAAGCAACAAAATCTTAAAGATAAGAAATTATGAAAACTACGCAGAAAACAACTCTCACTGTTGGTAAAGTGATTTTTCTTTTATTACTGCCAACTATGGGGTGGGGGGGGGGGGGGGGGCGGTTGCGCAGTAGATAGAGATGCAGGCTGCAACCCGAGAAATCCTCGGTTCGAATCCTACTTGTGGCAACCGCGTTGTGTCCTTGGGCAAGACACTTCACCCCCATTGCCCACGTTGGGGCACGGTGGCGTTGTGTACTAAGGCGTACTGCACGTCGATGGTGCACCTGTCTTCAGCCAATGCTAACCCTGCTTGTGTGGAGTTAGTATGTTGGGGAGCTCACAGTTGCTCGCCGTTGCTTGGTGGTTCTCTCTAGGTACTCCGGCTTCCTCCACCCATAAAACGGTCGTGTTCATGATTAGCCATTGTTCAGAAATATGTGATCTTCAACACCAATAAATAAATAAATAAATAAATAAATAAATAAATAAATAAATAAATAAATAAATAAATAAATAAATAAATAAATAAATAAATAATACTGCCAACTATGAAATATTCCATGTAATCGAAACATAAGAATTGCATTTGTAAAATTAACATTCATAAGCCTTATGTCGAAGTTCAAATTATAATTTCTTGTTTTGTGTGGTAGTGATGTTTTGTTGCCTTTGTGTGTTCCTCAGTTTTGTTTTAATTCCATTTTTATCACGTTTTGTTGAATAAATGTAAACATACGGGGCAAAAAATGTAACTTTAAAGGTTGTGTTTGACAAATCGTCACCTGAGTGCTAGAATGTTCTATGTTCCATAGGGGACATTGAACATTCTAGCACTCAGGCGACGAAATCACAAACTAAAATTATTTTCTTAAATAATGAGGGAGTTTTTGTTCAGGGACTTTAGTTCACATTTGTCACTTCTCTTGAGGGGGTTTTGCACTGACAGATTACTTTAATAATTTTATTTCTACAACATATCTGATGACCATTCATTAGAACGAGCTCCTTGAGCTCCTTCCCAAGAAGAGTTATAAATTATATTCTGAGGGCAAGACCACGGAAATGTTTAGTTATTCAATAAGTTGTATTTGCAAGTGTTGTCCACCAGTTGTTTTGTGTAAGAGATTAAAACTGTAAGTATTCCGTGTGTCCCACTGATCTGTATACAACTGGATTGCTGGAACGTTCACTGGCCACGTATAGAAAAGTGCACACACCGGCGCCATCTTACGTGTGTGTATGTGGAGGTGAGGAAGAGGGAGGGATATATATAAAAATGTTCAAAAAAGGAAAACAAAACAAAATCTCGAAGGTTTTTAGTTTCTCGACCTTCGCAAAATCCTCGGTCGCTTTTTAAGGGATACACTTTCATGTCCGCGAAAAAAAGACTTTATTGTTATGACTACCACAAATAGACCCTCAATATCACTGTAGTTTGCCCCTCAAATCCAGCTCACTGGAAAACAAGAATGTAAAGTTTTCCAGATCGATACCACGCCTGTCTCAAACAAGGCGCACGTGAATGGCCTATTCCTACTAGTTATCTATAAATAAATCGGTAAATTCCACAAATACATCAGGGAATTTCGATCTTGAGCCGTTTATTAATACCGTATGAGAAAATACTGCTTTTCTTTGACAAGATACAGAGCTCAGTAAAAAACAATTGCACAGTTTGCGCGTTTCACGACATGCGATTGAAAGAGAAATGAAAATCTGTTACAATATTATAGCGAATCGAAAGTACTCGATTTTTGTCGATATCGCGTCTGCCGGTTGCCAAGTAACAAATATAGATTGCGTCTTGTCAAAAACGATGAAATAAAAGAACAATAGATTTATTTAAAAAAAAAATAGTCGATTTAACTAACTTTGGCCTAGAAGAGCTTTTTCAAGATGCGAATCCAACAAAATGTTGGGGAATTTGTGTTATCGAAAGCGATTCCCATTGAAATTCAAGTCTTGCTCCATTGTTTTGACTTTCAAGTTTCATGTTCGACATGAACCTTCGATTTTACTACGCGTTTGGCATTCCTCAATTCCATAAATTGTTAATGGTTATTTGGCTAATATAATTCTTGTAGTATTTGATTTTGATCTGGTCGTTTGATCTGGCCAATCTCATCTCGTCAACTCGACGGAATACAACAATACCGATCAATTAACTGTTGTAGTAATCTCTATGGAGAGGCCTAGATAATGCACATTCTTTGTTGTCATGTAAATTGAAAAATATCATCATATTTTAACCCCCCCCCCCCCTAAAAAAAAGAAACAAGAAAACAAAAGTACCTTGATTGGAAAGCTGATGTTGTGTTATTATTTTTCATGCAAAATAAACGCCATGGCGTTTTATAACGCTAAAGCAGTTACGCTACTGCGTAACAGCTGTCACGTCATCAAACGGTATGCATTAGGAAGAATTATTACGCTGATTGGCGTGACGGCATCTTAGAGATGGTGGGCTGCCGGACTGTTTCTGAGCGCCTACGTTTTTCGCCGACGTTCCAGCAATCCTATTGTTTTGAGATCAGTGGCCTGGATTGAGAGCAAACCAGCATAAAATATTTGGGAAAACAGCAGGTGCCTGTTGTGTGTTTTGAAACGTCGACCGCCTTTGCGAACATGTTACCTGCCATCGATTGGCCAGTTTCTCGGGTGTTTCCACATTTAGTTTTTAAATACGGTGATAAACAAAAAAGACCGAGTTTAGTTTTGAAGACAATGATATGATGTCACTCGACAGGTTAAGGGAAAATTGTTTTTCGAAGAAGCTATACGTACTAGTATTTTTTCTCCGCCATTTAATGAATTATTTATGGGCAAAACACATGCTATTTAACACGAGTAATGCTTAACAGCTTATACTCATTCGTTTTTTTCTTCAGTTTTCCTGTATGGTTTTGTTATGATAAAGTTGGATGTTTTTATGGTTTTCCATTGCATGTCAATGCGGGCGTTAAAATTGGAATAGACGCCGTGGGACCAGTTGTTACGGCTGGAACAAGAACTTTTATACCAAATAAAGAGATAGAGAACAAATGCATTAATTTTCTGAAAGAAATATGCCCAAAGGTACAGTTTAACATTAGCGATCCAGGCTGATATATTGGACTTATGTTAAAAAAATAATCCATTCTCCATCAACTGTATTCATACTGCAGGATGGCTTCAAAAATAATTCTCTCTTCTTCAGTCTTCAGTGATGATATCCTTTTCTACCACAGATTTCTTGACAAGCTCTCATGATTAGCTTTTTCAAGATTTACCGACTGTAGCTACAGTTAAAACTAAAAGTCCTGTCCCGAATTGTGCGCTTATCTAGGCTTAATTGCGCGTAGGAATTGCGCGCAATTGCCATATCGAATGGCATCCAAAGCACGGCAGGTTCTCCTGATTACTCATAGCAAACACAGGCAATGTTTCTGCCAATGGAATTCCGGGTTACCCGGAGGTCCATTGGCTGAAACATTGCTTGTGCACAGGCCATATGTGCAGAATTTGATAGCCTTGCCATGGTCATAACACGTATATTAACGCGCAGATCGACGTGCTATTTGTGCGCATTTCATGACAGGACTTCTAGTTTTAACTGCAGTATCAACAGTGACAAAAAAAAAACCCAAAAACAAAAATGAAACAAAAACTAAAAACAAAAATAACAAGGAATTTCGTATTGACCTTCTGTATTGACAAGACAATTTCGTATTAACCTCCCGTGTTAACAAGACGAATTTCGTATTGACTCCCGTTTTAACAAGAAGAATTTCGTATCGACTTCCCTTTGTAATAAGATGAATTTCGTATCCACCTCCCATATTAAAAGATAATTTCATATCGACATCCCGTATTAACAAGAGAATTTCGTATTGATCTTTCGTTTTAACAAGAAGAATTTCGTATTGACCTCCCGTTGTAATAAGATGAATTCGGTATTGACCTGTCACCCCCCCCCCCCTCCCCCCACACACACCTCTCGTTATAAAACAAGGAGTTTTATTTCAACCGTTAGATTAACTCATTTCTGTTGGTACCATCGAGTCTTTTATATTAAGTAATGAAGTCACATGACCAGATACGACATCTCCACGTCACAATTGATACGGTGACATATCGATCATCATACAATGAAGTCACAATGAAGTCACATGAGCAGACACGACATCTCCACGTCACAATTGATAAGGTGACATATCGATCATTATACAATGAAGTCACAATGAAGTCACATGAGCAGACACGACATCTCCACGTCACAATTGATAAGGTGACATATCGATCATCATACAATGAAGTCACAATGAAGTCGCATGACCAGACACGACATCTCCACGTCACAGTTGATAAGGTGACATATCGATCATCATACAATGCGAAGCCTAATGATATTATCCGGCGCCACGGTTAATTTCACCGGGCCGGTGGTTGCATGCTCAAAATATTTTGAATTGGGCTAAAAAAAATGGTTTGGTTCTCAGACACCTCCCACATTGCAAGTGAACACCCTCATCGAACAACGTTACTAATTTTCAACGTCATCGAAAGTTAGTTTGAAATCACGAGACTTTGAAACTTAACTTTTTTGGATTGATGTATATTTATTTGCACCCGTTTTCAACAAAGCATGATTAAAAAAACAGTGTCTAATTATTTTATTAGTTTTGTAAACATTAAGTTTACTCTGTTCTACGGAAAATATCTCGAATATACAAATGTATAGTGTTGGAAGTCCAAATACGTTATCATTGCATTACGTGTGACGGTTTCTGGGCGAATGTGTGGGGAGACCAATGAAAATTTTCAACGTGCAGCCATAGGGCTGCACGTTGAAAATATTAATTAGTCTACCCACAAATAATGAATGTGGACTTTTCAAAATGCTGTCATTGAACTGACAAATATAAAAATTTCGAAGTGACTTCATGTCGCCGTGCATCGTGGAAATCACATGTGTTGTGGTTGTCGCCTTCTTTAGCCACCGCGCTGTGACAGCCTTTCCAAAGTGATGTGTTTGTGGAAATGCGCATGCAGAGCACGTATTGCTATGATAAAATGTCCACTCTCGTACATTTTGTTTTTTTGAAACACCATCATGGTTTCTAATGTGTCACATGCCATTAACCCTTTGTGCCACCCCCCCCCCCTCATTCCCGTGGAAACCCGGAGAAGTGAAGAAGTGCTTGTTTACTGTGGTACGCAAGCTCCGGTTTACTGGAAAATAGGACCCGTCGCCATTGGTTGTGGTTGAAAATGGGTAACATGGTCAACATGGTCAACATGGATATAAACGAATGACTGAGTTTGACTTTATCTCATTGTTGCGGTCACGATTAACCATTATCCAGAAATATGTGATCTTAAACACCAATAAATAAATTAATTAATAACAAAGGCAAACGATATCGAAATTTATTTTAATTATTTTATTCAGAATAATTTAAAAAACAAAACACATCAAAGTTTGTTTATTTTATTTTATTTATTTCCAATTTTTTTTCAGAACTTGGCAAAACAAAATATATCAAATCATGTGACCCCTCATTAGAACGAGCTCGACGAGCTCGTTCTAATGAGGGGTCACATTATTTGGTTTTATTGAAAAGTTTTGAAACATATTTTGTTTCAACAGAATAATTAGTAAATGACGTGTGAGGATGGCATCTATTCGCCATTAACCTTTTGAACTCGTAAGACGAATTTCGGCCTAAGGCATAATTTCGCCCCATTTTTGACATATTATAAAGGACCTATACATGGGTCTTTGATGATAAAATAGTAACTGCAGTCTTCAGCAGGACGGCAGTTTTTATTTTATCCTCCCTGTATATTGATATTGGACTAACCCATCCCGCTGTAAGTGTACACAAAGGCGACGCCATTCCACGGACAGCAGTGATTATTTTATCCTCCCTGCATAACGATATTGGAGTGATCTATTCCACTGTAAGTGTACACAAAGGCGATGCCATTCCACGGAAAGCAGTGACTATTTTATCCTCTCTGTATAATGATATTGAACTGACTCATTTCATTGTAATTGTACACAAAGGCGATACCATTCCACGGACTGCAGTGATTATTTTATCCTCCCTGCATAATGAAACTGGAGTGATCTATCCCACTGCAAGTGTACACAAAGGCGATGCCATTCAACGGAAAGCAGTGACTATTTTATCCTCTCTGTATAATGATATTGAACTGACTCATTTCATTGTAATTGTACACAAAGGCGATACCATTCCGCGGACAGCAGTGATTATTTTATCCTCCCTGCATAATGATACTGGAGTGATCTATCCCACTGTAAGTGTACACAAAGGCGATGCCATTCCACGGAAAGCAGTGACTATTTTATCCTCTCTGTATAATGATATTGAACTGACTCATTTCATTGTAATTGTACACAAAGGCGATGACATTCCACGGACTGCAGTGATTATTTTATCCTCCTTGTATATTGATATTGGAGTGATCTACCCAACTGTAAGTGTACACAAAGGCGATGCCATTCCACGGACTGCAGTGACTATTTTATCCTCCCTGTATAATGATATTGGACTGACCCATTTCATTGTAATTGTACACAAAGGCGATGACATTCCACGGACTGCAGTGATTATTTTATCCTCCCTTCATATTGATAAAATGGACTGACCCATCCCGCTGTAAGGGTACACAAAGGCGATACCATTCAACGGAGTGCAGTGATTATTTTATCCTCCCTGTATAATGATATTGGACTCACCAGTTCCATTGTAATTGTACACAAAGGCGATATCATTCCACGGACTGCAGCGATTATTTTATCCTCCCTGTATAATGATATTGGACTGACCCATCTTACTGTAATTGTACACAAAAGCGATACCTTCCACGGACGGCAGTTATTATTTTATCCCCCATGTATACTGATATTGGACTGACCCATTTCATTACAATTGTACACGTGGCTCAGTAGGTGGAGATGCAGGCTGCAAGCCGAGAAGTCCTCGGTTCAAATCCCACCTGCGGCAACCGCGTTGTGTCCTTGGGCAAGACACTTCATCTCCATTGCCCGCGTGGGGGCACGATGGCGCCGTGTTCTAAGGGGTTCTGCACGTCGATGGTACGCATGTCTTCAACCAATCTAACCCTGCCTGTGCTGCAGTGCGGAGTTACGATGTTGGGGAGCTGGCAGCTGCTCGTCGTTGCTCGGTGGTTCTCTCCGGGTACTCTGGCTTCCTCCACCCGGAAAACCGTCACGTTCATGATTAGCCATTGTGCATAAATATGTGACCTTAAACATCAATAATAAATAAATATTACAATTGTACACAAAGACGATACCATTCCACGGACATCATTGATTATTTTATCCTCCATGTATAATGATATTGGACTGACCCATCTCACTGTAATTGTACACAAAGGCCATTCCATTCCACCGACAGCAGTGATTATTTTATCCTCCATGTATAATGATATTGGACTGACCCATCTCACTGTAACTGCACACAAAGGCGATACCATTCCACGGACAGCATTGATTATTTTATCCTCCATGTATAATGATATTGGACTGACCAATCTCACTGTAATTGTACACAAAGGCCATTCCATTCCACCGACAGCAGTGATTATTTTATCCTCCCTGCATAACGATATTGGAGTGATCTATCCCACTGTAAGTGTACACAAAGGCGATGCCATTCCACGGAAAGCAGTGACTATTTTATCCTCTCTGTATAATGATATTGAACTGACTCATTTCATTGTAATTGTACACAAAGGCGATACCATTCCACGGACTGCAGTGATTATTTTATCCTCCCTGCATAATGATACTGGAGTGATCTATCCCACTGCAAGTGTACACAAAGGCGATGCCATTCAACGGAAAGCAGTGACTATTTTATCCTCTCTGTATAATGATATTGAACTGACTCATTTCATTGTAATTGTACACAAAGGCGATACCATTCCGCGGACAGCAGTGATTATTTTATCCTCCCTGCATAATGATACTGGAGTGATCTATCCCACTGTAAGTGTACACAAAGGCGATGCCATTCCACGGAAAGCAGTGACTATTTTATCCTCTCTGTATAATGATATTGAACTGACTCATTTCATTGTAATTGTACACAAAGGCGATGACATTCCACGGACTGCAGTGATTATTTTATCCTCCTTGTATATTGATATTGGAGTGATCTACCCAACTGTAAGTGTACACAAAGGCGATGCCATTCCACGGACTGCAGTGACTATTTTATCCTCCCTGTATAATGATATTGGACTGACCCATTTCATTGTAATTGTACACAAAGGCGATGACATTCCACGGACTGCAGTGATTATTTTATCCTCCCTTCATATTGATAAAATGGACTGACCCATCCCGCTGTTATTTTATCCCCCATGTATACTGATATTGGACTGACCCATTTCATTACAATTGTACACGTGGCTCAGTAGGTGGAGATGCAGGCTGCAAGCCGAGAAGTCCTCGGTTCAAATCCCACCTGCGGCAACCGCGTTGTGTCCTTGGGCAAGACACTTCATCTCCATTGCCCGCGTGGGGGCACGATGGCGCCGTGTTCTAAGGGGTTCTGCACGTCGATGGTACGCATGTCTTCAACCAATCTAACCCTGCCTGTGCTGCAGTGCGGAGTTACGATGTTGGGGAGCTGGCAGCTGCTCGTCGTTGCTCGGTGGTTCTCTCCGGGTACTCTGGCTTCCTCCACCCGGAAAACCGTCACGTTCATGATTAGCCATTGTGCATAAATATGTGACCTTAAACATCAATAATAAATAAATATTACAATTGTACACAAAGACGATACCATTCCACGGACATCATTGATTATTTTATCCTCCATGTATAATGATATTGGACTGACCCATCTCACTGTAATTGTACACAAAGGCCATTCCATTCCACGGACAGCAGTGATTATTTTATCCTCCATGTATAATGATATTGGACTGACCCATCTCACTGTAATTGTACACAAAGGCCATTCCATTCCACCGACAGCAGTGATTATTTTATCCTCCATGTATAATGATATTGGACTGACCCATCTCACTGTAACTGCACACAAAGGCGATACCATTCCACGGACAGCATTGATTATTTTATCCTCCATGTATAATGATATTGGACTGACCAATCTCACTGTAATTGTACACAAAGGCCATTCCATTCCACCGACAGCAGTGATTATTTTATCCTCCATGTATAATGATATTGGACTGACCCATCTCACTGTAATTGTACACAAAGGCGATCAAAGGCGATACCATTCCATGGACGCAGTGTTTATTTTATCCTCCGTGTATAACGATATTGGACTGACCCATCTCACTGTAATTGTACACAATGGCGATACCATTCCACGGACAGCATTGATTATTTTATCATCCATGTATAATGATATTGGACTGACCCATCTCACTGTAATTGTACACAAAGGCCATTCCATTCCACCGACAGCAGTGATTATTTTATCCTCCATGTATAATGATATTGGACTGACCCATCTCACTGTAACTGCACACAAAGGCGATACCATTCCACGGACAGCAGTGATTATTTTATCCTCCATGTATAATGATATTGGACTGACCAATCTCACTGTAATTGTACACAAAGGCCATTCCATTCCACCGACAGCAGTGATTATTTTATCCTCCATGTATAATGATATTGGACTGACCCATCTCACTGTAATTGTACACAAAGGCGATCAAAGGCGATACCATTCCACGGACAGCAGTGATTATTTTATCCTCCATGTATAATGATATTGGACTGACCCATCTCACTGTAATTGTACACAAAGGCCATTCCATTCCACCGACAGCAGTGATTATTTTATCCTCCATGTATAATGATATTGGACTGACCCATCTCACTGTAATTGTACACAAAGGCGATCAAAGGCGATACCATTCCACGGACAGCAGTGATTATTTTATCCTCCATGTATAATGATATTGGACTGACCCATCTCACTGTAATTGCACACAAAGGCGATACCATTCCACGGACAGCAGTGTTTATTTTACCCTCCATGTATAATGATGTTGGACTGACCCATTTCATTACAATTGTACACAAAGGCGATACCATTCCACGGACAGCAGCGATTATTTTATCCTCCATGTATTATGATATTGGACTGACCAATCTCACTGTAATTGTACACAAAGGCCATTCCAGAAACGGGGGTTCAAGGGGTAAAATGGTTAAATAAGTATATTAATTTCGGTTTCAAGTTCGTTTCGGCAATCAACGATCGGGAACAGTGTTTGAAAATTTTAACTCTGGCCCCATCATGTATGAACATTTTGAGATCCTGGCTTCGGGTCTGGCCATGGGGAAAACCTCATTGAAGTTTTTTTTTCATGCCTCCTAAAGACTTATACGGTAGAACTCTGATATACCCTGAGGGGGTGTCTTCCCACTAGACCAACTCCCTTTAGGTCAATTCCCTTTAGGCCAATTCCCCTTAGACCAACTACACACTGTTATTAATTAAGGGTTGATTAAGTATAATTAAGAAAACATTTATTTACTGATGAGCTCTTTATTTGATAAAAAAAATATTTATATGCATAACATACAAAAATATAGGTTTATAACATTTCAGTTTATAAAATATCAACAAGCCAGAAAATAAGCAGACTATCATCTGAAAAACGAGGTCCCCAGAGGGTGAATTTGGTGATGCTACCCTGCTCAGCAAGGTAGCATCACTAAATTTACCCTCTGGAACCTCAATCTGAATTAAGGTCTCAAACATAAACAGAAAGAGGTACCCAGAGGATAAACTGACCCACTGTATGGGATAGCAACAGCCAATTTCCCCTCTGGGGACCTCATTCTGCATATGACAGACTGCTTATTTTCAGACTTGAATATCAATAACATTAAATACATTTATATATATTTATAAATATATCAAATTATTGATACAGAGTCATTTTAAAAGTAGAACGCATGAGTTGGTCTAAAGGGAACTGGTCTAGTGGAAATGAACCCCTGAGAGTAGCCATTTTGAGACATAGTTATCTTGGCTATTCACATGGTTTGAATATACGGAGGTGGCATGTCTTTGTGTCTTATTTGTGAACCAAATAAAGTCACTTAACTGAGACAGCAAGGAATTGAACATGGCGCAAATGGTTCTCCCAGTTGAAAAATATGTTTTAGAATCAGCTCCCATAAAATGTTATTTTTTTTCATAATATATATATTTTGTCGCAGCGATGTGCCTATCCGACTGATATGTAATGTTAAGTTTGTAAACTTAACTTTGTATACTTAAATTAGACTGTCTGGAAATAATACAGCGCTGTCATGGTTCGTCCCATTGGAGGAACTGTTTCAGAATTTTACTCCACTCAATGCCCCTAAATGGGACAAATTTAATATATTGTATACGTACTATGTAGACGGCGAATGCGTCCTCACTCGACTTATATGTAATTCGAAACTCCGATTATTTAATCGTGACTGTCGAGGAGAAAAACGGCGCGATCAAGGTTTGCCCCGTTGGGGGAAACTTTTAGGAATTTAATTTCACGACTCGCTATTTCCTTGCATCTGAGGTTAAAATCGTTCGCTTAGTGTACGTAGATTGTAGGCTGCAGCCGGCATCCCCCCCCCCCCCCCCCACTCACACAAACACCACCACTGCCATCACCCGAACTGAGCGTAATATTTCATTCTGATTACACAATTTTGATATCCGGAGACTCGTGACGGTGACGTTGGTCGCCCTGTTTGGCAGTGTGCTCTTTCCACCACATTTCAACGCATGAATTCAAATCAAACGATTGTAGAAGGTAATGAAAGAAGGTGTCTTTTCGTGATGTTTTAGCGCATACAGTACGTGGAGAGTGGATTGTAACTAAATCACCAGCGGAGTGGAGTTATCACCCAAGCTATAACTTTCAAATTTTGTACATATCGACAAAAAAACACAAGCAATGTTTCAGCCAATGGACCTCCGGGTTTAACAGGTTGGGATAGTGATTGTTCAACAGTTCGAACCCACGGCGGACTACACAACCATACGCATCAATCTGCTACTTGTAAATAAAACACGAATACATGCACCCGACTAGAGGACCTATATACAGCTTAAACATAATGGTGAACAGTATGAACCAACGGTAGACTACTCCACCATATACGATGCCAAAGCGATACTCCCTATGATCTACTACAGGATAAGAAGTAGAATATTCGGGGAGTGCGATGGCTCAGTTGGTAGAGGTGCAGGCTGCAAGCCGAGAGCTCACCGGTTCGAATCCCACCTGCGGCAACCGACCGCGTTGTGTCCTTGGGCAAGACACTTCATCTCCTTTGCCCACGTGGGGGCACGATGACGCCGTGTACTAAGGCGTCCTGCACGTCGATGGTGCGCATGTCTTCAACCAATCTAACCCTGCCTGTGCTGCAGTGCGGAGTTACGATGTTGGGGAGCTGGCAGCTGCTCGTTGTTGCTCGGTGGTTCTCTCCGGGTACTCCGGCTTCCTCCACCCGTAAAACTGTCACGGTCATGATTAGCCATTGTGCATAAATATGTGACCTTAAACACCATTAAATAAATAAATATATAAGTAGAATATTCAATAGCTCGGGACTTTAATTTAACCCTTTACCCAACGCAGACGATTTCAAAATTTATTATTTTAAATATCATTTTTTAAATTTAAAAAAAAAAATCAACAAAACCATATCATGTGACCCCTTTTTAGAACGAGCTCGACGAGCTTGTTCCAAAGAGGGGTCACATGATATGGTTTTGTTGAAATTGTTCGAAAATAATTGTTTTTCAGCTGCTGAATTTGCATATTACACAGGCGGATGCAGGCAATTCGTTGGGTAAAGGGTTAAAAGATACAGTTTCTCACGCCTCAACATATAGGCGTCCAATAGAAATTTAGAACATTATCTTGGGTAATTATGTAGGATGATGGACAGTGCATTCCCACTATTCTGACGAATCTCCAACATGTGTTTCGAGTGGATTACATTATATAGTTTTGAGCGTAAATCTACATGCAAAGGGCATTCCAAAAGAATGTGATGCTCAGTCTCAACAGCTGACTGGTCACAAAAATTACATAAGCTTTCTTCTACATGTAATTTCTCATTCTTAAATCTGCCAGTTTCTATGAATGTGACATTACAACCTCTCCAAGTGACGCCCATTGTTGCATGAGGGTAGGAGGAACATTGCCCTGATCGGGGCGTTGTAAAGATGACCGATCGGGGGAGAGGTGTAAATCTGATTTGTTCAGACAGTGACTAATGATCCACCTACATCACCAAGGAGGCGTGGCTTCGTCGAAGGCATGCAAATCTGATTTGTTCAGACAGTGACTAATGATCCACCTACATCACCAAGGAGGCGTGGCTTCGTCGAAGGCATGTAAATCTGATTTGTTCAGACAGTGACTAATGATCCACCTACATCACCAAGGAGGCGTGGCTTCGTCGAAGGCATGTAAATCTGATTTGTTCAGACAGTGACTAATGATCCACCTACATCACCAAGGAGGCGTGGCTTCGTCGAAGGCATGTAAATCTGATTTGTTCAGACAGTGACTAATGATCCACCTACATCACCAAGGAGGCGTGGCTTCGTCGAAGGCATGTAAATCTGATTTGTTCAGACAGTGACTAATGATCCACCTACATCACCAAGGAGGCGTGGCTTCGTCGAATGCATGTAAATCTGATTTGTTCAGACAGTGACTAATGATCCACCTACATCACCAAGGAGGCGTGGCTTCGTCGAAGGCATGTAAATCTGATTTGTTCAGACAGTGACTAATGATCCACCTACATCACCAAGGAGGCGTGGCTTCGTCGAAGGCATGTAAATCTGATTTGTTCAGACAGTGACTAATGATCCACCTACATCACCAAGGGGGCGTGACTTCGTCGAAGGCATGTAAATCTGATTTGTTCAGACAGTGACTAATGATCCACCTACATCACAAAGTGGGCGTGGCTTCGTCGAAGGCATGTCTTGATGATGTAGTTGGAATATTAGTCACTCCTGATTATAAATAAAAACTCTTCTTTGAAATTATTATTATTAAATAAATAAAATATGCAAGTAAGAATCGTGAGACAACTTCTTATTTAAATAATACGTAGGGTACCACTGTACCGGTACTCCAATTGTTGGACCTCTTAGATCCCAAAATCGGATACTACAGCCCTCCATTTGTAGGATGGGCTCGTGGATAACATACGTCTAAATAGCACATGGTTGTCCTTTAAGAAAGTACTTAACTGCTAGCAAGAAAGAATCGTTCTCTAAGATTCCCACCCTAACGAAAATGCCCCGACGTAAAAATTATTTGCTGTGGCACACCCCCTGAACGTCCTGCACCCACCCCCTTAGTGACACCCCTGTCCCTGCTTCTTTTTTTAGATATGTTACATGTTTACACACTGTGTCCAAAAAAATTAGAGTTAGCAATTATATCAATATAAGACTTTCCTCTAATAAAATATTTTTTCCCTGCAGTTTCCGTGGCTTAAAGGGATTTTCTCTCCACAATATAGCCTAGCTGCTGATGTGGCGTTAAGCATAAATAAATAAATAAATAAATAAATAAATAAATAAATAAATAAATAAATAAATAACGGGTTTCTCTAATTTCTGAACTCCAAGTAGAGAATTAAAGGAATTTAATGCGTGATTCATAATCAAGGAAAATGAAGATATACTATTTTAAGGACGTGACAACCACTACTTATTCCCAGTTCCTTATTCGACAGTCTTGTCAAACGATTTTACGGTTCATAACGAATGTCGAATAAGGAACTGGGAATAAATAACGGTTGTCACGTCTCCTTC
Source organism: Pictodentalium vernedei (assembly GCA_031216915.1). Lineage (NCBI taxonomy): Eukaryota > Metazoa > Mollusca > Scaphopoda > Dentaliida > Dentaliidae > Pictodentalium > Pictodentalium vernedei. The sequence goes on from CM062295.1 coordinate 777,236,597, forward strand.
TATTTTGACGTGGAGAGCGGAGTTGGCTCAGGATATATTTTTTCTTGCAGGCTTTGGGTCCAATACTATACACGCAAACATGCCTGTACGCAATGACTCCAGACAGAAATTTCGTTGTTGATACTTGCCAGCATACAGGATGGCCTGATGTAATAGTCTGTCAAGGCGCAGGACATGTTTATAAGTATAAATACATATTATGTGCATCCTCTGTTGAATTTCCATTTGAAGCTTTCACTGAAGCACGTTTTAATTCTTTACTTTGTCAGTAGTAGAGGATGGTTTTTCGTGCCCCTTCTTTTTGAGATAAATTCTTGAGTGAGAAGTGACGGAGCAAAAATCCAAGCGTCACATGCTTCTGTCTGATCTTTATCTGGTATGCATATAGTATAGTATCTGGTATGAATACTACAGCACGCTATGGTATGTATCTATAGTGATGTTTGTATGTGTATGACTTGAGGTATTTTACTGAAAGCTACCATGGGAAGGTAAGTTTTTTTCTTGCAGTTTTCTTCATGAAGCGGTTGTTGTTGCCAGAGACGTGGTGACCACTGCCAATATTTACTGTTCAGTCCAACGTAACATTGTTCGGACCATATCCCGTGTAGAATGTGTCAGATTTACGGTGTTACCCTCATCTTAGCACAGTACTACCACACAGCGTACCGCCTACACAATTCATTACCTCTTCACGTCTGAAGCTACCCATCTCATCCTCTAATCCCCTGTTGATGAAATTCTCAACTGATATTAAAATTGACTCTTCTGGCGCTATCAATATTTTGTCCCAGTACTACTATTGTTGAATTAGACGATCGTTAACACTGTTTGTTCTATCATTAACTCATCCGACCGTTCCTTACTTCTGCCCGGTCTACAGTTTGCCATCGCAAACTTGGTCTAAGCCATTCTTCTCACTACATTCAACGTGCATTACAAAGATTCTACCACTGAACAACAAAAAATGATTTCTCCAATGCCAATTCCTCTGTATCTGTTGACTTCTACGATTTATGTAACTGCTACTAACTTATACTATTTAGATAACTGCTACTAACTTCTAAAATACCCTACCCATAATCAGTCATATCGTCTACCAATAGTGTTACAAATACGACTGATTGCTTCCATCTATTCCAGCAGTGTTACCACTACGACTGATTGCTTCCACTTTTCAGTGTTACTACTACGACTGATTGCTTCCACCTCCAGCAGCAGTGTTACCACTACCGCTGATCGCTTCCACCTTCCAGTGTTACCTCTGCAACTGATTGCTCCCACCTCTAGCAGCAGTGTTACCATAACCACTGATTGCTTCCATCTTCCAGTGTTACCTCTGCAACTGATTGCTCCCACCTCTAGCAGCAGTGTTACCACAACCACTGATTGCTTCCATCTTCCAGTGTTACCTCTGCAACTGATTGCTTCCACCTCTATCAGCAGTGTTACCACTACCGCTGATTGCTTCCACCTTCCAGTGTTACCACTACCGCTGATTGTTCCCACCTATACCAGCAGTATTACTACTACTATTGATTGCTACTACCCACTACCACTGCTAACACTACCATTGATTACTTCCACCTACCAGTTTAACAACTACAACAAATTGCTTCCAAGTACCAGTGTTACCACTACCACTGATTATTAACACCTACCAGTGTTACCATTACCACTGATTGCTTCCACCTACAAGGGCACCTATTGCCACTGACTGCTTCCATCTACCGGGTCTAACACTACCACTGATAACTTCCACCTCTACCAGCAGTGTTCGCAATACCACTAATAGCTTCCACCTCTACCAACAGTGTTAACTCTACCAGAAGTGTTACCACCACCGCTGATAGCTTCCATCTCTACCAGCAGTGTTAATACTAACATTGATAGCTTTGCTCCTCTACCAGCAGTGCCAACACTACCACTGATAGCTTCCATCTCAACCAGAACTGTTAACACTGCCACTGGCAGCTTCCACCTCTACCATCAGTGGTAACACTACCACTAAAAGCTTCCACCTCTACCAGCAGTGGTAACACTGCCACTAGAGGCTTCCACCTCTACCAGCAGTGGAAACACTACCACTAGAAGCATCCACCTCTACAAGTAGTGCTAGCACTACCACTAGAAGCTTAACCCTCGACCAGTAGTGCTAACACTCCCACTGATATCTTCAACCTCTATCAGCAGTGTTAACACTACCACTGATATCTTCTATCTCTACCAGTAGTGCTAACACTTCCACTGATAACTTCAACCTCTACCAGCAGTGTTAACACTACCACTGGCATCTTCAACCTCTACAGCAGTCTAAACACTACCACTGATAGCTTTCATCCCTACTAGTAGTGTTAACACTACCACTTGCATCTTCTCCCACTACCAGCAGTGCTAACATTACTACTAATATCTTCAACCTCTACCAGCAGTGTTAACACTACCACTGATAGCTTCCATCTCTACCAGTAGTGTTAACACTACCACTGGCATGTTCTCCCTCTAACAGTAGCGCTAACACTACCACTGATATCTTCAACCTCTACCAGTAGTGTTAACACTACCACTGATAGCTTCCATCTCTACCAGTAGTGTTAGCACTACCACTGGCATGTTCTCCCTCTAACAGTAGTGCTAACACCACCACTGATATCTTTTACCTTAACCCAGTAGTGCTAACACTACCACAGATATCTTCTCCCACTACCAGTAGAGCTAACACTACCACTGATATCTTCAACCTCTACCAGCAGTGGTAACACCACCACTGATATCTTCTGCGTCTACCAGCAGTGGTAACACCACCACTGGTATCTTCTACGTCTACCAGTAGTGCTAACACTACCACAGATATCTTCTACGTCTACCAGAAGTGGTAACACCACCACTGATATCTTCTACGTCTACCAGTAGTGCTAACACTACCACAGATATCTTCTCCCACTACCAGCAGTGGTAACACCACCACTGATATCTTCTACATCTACCAGTAGTGCTAACACTACCACAGATATCTTCTCCCACTACCAGCAGTGTTAACACTACCACTGATATCTTCAACCTCTGCCAGTAGTGTTAACACTACCACTGATAGCTTTTACCTCTACCAGTAGTGCTAACACTACCACTGATATGTTCAACCTCTACCAGTAGTGTTAACACTACCACTGGTAGCTTCTACCTCTACCAGCAGTGCTAACATTATCACTGATAGCTTCTACTTCTACCAGTAGTGCTAACACTACCACTGATAGCTTCCATCTCTACCGGTAGTGCTGACACTACCACTGGTACTAACACTATTACTGATATCTTCAACCTCTACCAGCAGTGTTAACACTACCACCGGCATCTTCTCCCTCTACCAGTAGTGCTAACACTATCACTGATAGCTCCTACCTCTACCAGTAGTGCTAACACTACCACTGATAGCTTCCATCTCTACCAGTAGTGCTAACACTACAACTAGTACTAACACTATTACTGATATCTTTAACCTCTACCAGCAGTGTTAACACTACCACCGGCATCTTCTCCCTCTACCAGTAGTGCTAACACTACCACTGATATCTTCAACGTCTACCAGTAGTGCTAACACTACCACTGATATCTTCAACCTCTGACAGCATTGTTAACACTACCACTGATATCTTCAACCTCTGCCAGCAGTGTTAACACTACCACTGATATCTTCTTCTTCTACGAGTAGTGCTAACACTACAACTGATATCTTCAACCTCTACCAGCATTGTTAACACTACCACTGATAGCTTCCATCTCGACCAGTAGTGTTAACACTACCACTGGCATCTTCTCCATCTACCATTAGTGCTAACACTACCACTGATATCTTCAAACTCTACCAGCAGTGCTAACACTACCACTGATATCTTCAACCTCTACCAGTAAACACTACCACTGATAGCTTCCATCACTACCAGTAGTGTTAACACTACCACTGGCATCTTCTCCCTCTATCAGTAGTGCTAACACTACCACTGATATTTTCAACCTCTACCAGCAGTGCTAACACTACCACTGATATCTTCAACCTCTACCAGTAGTGTTAACACTACCACTGACAGCTTCCATCTCTACCAGTAGTGTTAACTCTACCACTGGCATCTTCTCCCACTACCAGTAGAGCTAACACTACCACTGATATCTTCGACCTCTATCAGCAGTGTTAACACTACCACTGATATCTTCTACGTCTACCAGTAGTGCTAACACTACCACTGGTAGCTTACATCTCTACCAGCAGTGCTAACACTACCACAGATAGCTTCCATCTCTACCAGTAGTGTTAACACTACCACTGGCATCGTCTCCCTCTGCCAGTAGTGCTAACACTACCACTGATATCTTCAACCTCTACAAGCAGTGGTAACACCACCACTGATACCTTCTACCTCTACCAGTAGTGCTAACACTACCACTGATAGCTTCCATCTCTACCAGTAGTGCTAACACTACCACTGGCATCTTCTCCCTCTACCAGTAGTGCTAACACTACCACTGATATCTTCAACCTCTACCAGTAGTGCTAACACTACCACTGATATCGTCAACCTCTACCAGCAGTGTTAACACTACCACTGGCATCTTCAACCTCTATCAGTAGTGCTAACACTACCACTGATATCTTCAACCTCTACCAGCAGTGGTAACACCACCACTGATACCTTCTACCTCTACCAGTAGTGCTAACACTACCACTGATAGCTTCCATCTCTTCCAGTAGTGCTAACACTACCACAGGCATCTTCTCCCTCTACCAGTAGTGCTAACACTACCACTGATATCTTCTACCTCTACCAGTAGCGCTAACACTACCACTGGCATCTTCTCCCACTACCAGCAGTGCTAACACTACCACTGATATCTTCAACCTCTACCAGAGAGTGTTAACACTACCACTGATATCTTCAACCTTTACAAGTAGTGTTAACACTACCACTGGCATCTTCAACCTCTACAGCAGTCTAAATACTACCACTGATAGCTTTCATCTCTACTAGTAGTGTTAACACTACCACTTGCATCTTCTCCCACTACCAGCAGTGCTAACACTACCACTAATATCTTCAACCTCTACCAGCAGTGTTAACACTACCACTGATACCTTCTACCTCTACCAGTAGTGCTAACACTACCACTGGCATCTTCTCCCACTACCAGCAGTGCTAACACTACCACTGATATCTTCAACCTGTACCAGCAGTGTTAACACTACCACTGATAGCTTCTACCTCTACCAACAGTGCTAACACTACGACTGGAATCTTCTCCCTCTACCAGTAGTGCTAACACTACCACTGATAGCTTCCATCTCTACCAGTAGTGTTAGCACTACCTCTGGCATGTTCTCCCTCTACTAGTAGTGCTAACACTACCATTGATATCTTCATCCTCTACCAGCAGTGTTAACACTACCACTGGCATCTTCAACCTCTACCAGTAGTGCTAACACTACCACTGATATCTTCAACCTCTACCAGCAGTGTTAACACTACCACTGATATCTTCAACCTTTACCAGTAGTGCTAACACTACCACTGGCATTTTCAACCTCTACCAGTAGTGCTAACACTACCACTGATAGTTTCCATCTACCATCAGTGGTAACACTACCACTAAAAGCTTCCACCTCTACCAGCAGTGGTAACACTGCCTCTAGAGGCTTCCACCTCTACCAGCAGTGGAAACACTACCACTAGAAGCATCCACCTCTACAAGTAGTGCTAGCACTACCACTAGAAGCTTAACCCTCGACCAGTAGTGCTAACACTCCCACTGATATCTTCAACCTCTATCAGCAGTGTTAACACTACCACTGGCATCTTCAACCTCTACCAGTAGTGCTAACACTACCACTGATATCTTCAACCTCTACCAGCAGTGTTAACACTACCACTGATATCTTCTCCCTCAAACAGCAGTGCTAACACTACCACTGATATCTTCTCTCTCTACCAGCAGTGCTAACACTACCACTGATATCTTCAACCTCTACCAGCAGTGCTAACACTACCAATGATATCTTCTACCTCTACCAGTAGTGCTAACACTACCACTGATATCTTCAACCTCTGCCAGTAGTGCTAACACTACCACTGATATCTTCAGCCTCTGCCAGCATTGTTAACACTACCACTGATATCTTCAACCTCTACCAGCAGTGGTAACACTACCACTGATATCTTCAACCTCTGCCAGTAGTGCTAACAGTACCACTGATATCTTCAACCTCTCCCAGCAGTGCTAACACTACCACTGATTTCTTCAACCTCTGCCAGCATTGTCAACACTACCACTGATATCTTCAACCTCTGCCAGCATTGTCAACACTACCACTGATATCTTCAACCTCTGCCAGCAGTGTTAACACTACCACCGGCATCTTCTTCCTCTACGAGTAGTGCTAACACTACCACTGATATCTTCAACCTCTACCAGCATTGTTAACACTACCACTGATAGCTTCCATCTCGACCAGTAGTGTTAACACTACCACTGGCATCTTCTCCCTCTACCAGTAGTGCTAACACTACCACTGATATCTTCAACCTCTACCAGCAGTGCTAACACTACCACTGATATCCTCAACCTCTACCAGCAGTGCTAACACTACCACTGATATCTTCAACCTCTACCAATAGTGATAACACTACCATTGGCATCTTCTCCCTCTACCATTAGTGCTAACACTACCACTGATATCTTCAACCTCTACCAGCAGTGTTAACACTACCACTGATAGCTCCCATCTCTACCAGTAGTGTTAACACTACCACTGGCATCTTCTCCCACTACCAGTAGAGCTAACACTACCACTGATATCTTCGACCTCTATCAGCAGTGTTAACACCACCACTGATATCTTCTACGTCTACCAGTAGTGCTAACACTACCACTGATTGCTTACATCTCTACCAGCAGTGCTAACACTACCACAGATAGCTTCCATCTCTACCAGTAGTGTTAACACTACCACTGGCATCGTCTCCCTCTACCAGTAGTGCTAACACTACCACTGATATCTTCAACCTCTACCAGCAGTTGTAACATCACCACTGATACATTCAGCCTCTACCAGTAGTGCCAACACTACCACTGATAGCTTCCATCTCTACCAGTAGTGCTAACACTACCACTGGCATCTTCTTCTTCTACCAGTAGTTCTAACACTACCACTGATATCTTCAACCTCTACCAGTAGTGCTAACACTACCACTGATATCTTCAACCACTACCAGCAGTGTTAACACTACCACTGATACCTTCTACCTCTACCAGTAGTGCTAACACTACCACTGGCATCTTCCCCCTCTACCAGTAGTGCTAACTCTACCACTGGTATATTCAACCTGTACCAGCAGTGTTAACACTGCCACTGATACCTTCTACCTCTGCCAGTAGTGCTAACACTACCACTGATAGCTTCTACCTCTACCAGTAGTGCTAACACTACCACTGATAGTTTCCATCTCTACCAACAGTGCTAACACTACGACTGGAATATTCTCCCTCTACCAGTAGTGCTAACACTACCACTGATAGCTTCCATCTCTACCAGTAGTGTTAGCACTACCTCTGGCATGTTCTCCCTCTACTAGTAGTGCTAACACTACCACTGATATGTTCATCCTCTACCAGCAGTGTTAACAACACCACTGGCATCTTCAACCTCTACCAGTAGTGCTAACACTCCCACTGATATCTTCAACCTCTACCAGCAGTGTTAACACTACCACTGATATCTTCTCCCTCTACCAGTAGTGCTAACACTACCACTGATAATTTCCATCTCTACCAGCAGTGTTAACACTACCACTGATATCTTCATCCTCTACCGGCAGTGTTAACACTACCACTGGCATCTTCAACCTCTACCAGTAGTTCTAATACTACCACTGATATCTTCAACCTCTACCGGCAGTGTTAACACTACCACTGATATCTTCAACCTTTACCAGTAGTGCTAACACTACCACTGGCATCTTCAACCTCTACCAGTAGTGCTAACACTACCACTGATATCTTCAACCTCTACCAGCAGTGTTAACACTACCACTGATATCTTCTCCCTCTACCAGTAGTGCTAACACTACCCCTGATAGTTTCCATCTCTACCAGCAGTGTTAACACTACCACTGATATCTTCTCCCTCTACCATTAGTGCTAACACTACCACTGATATCTTCAACCTCTACCAGCAGTGCTAACACTACCACTGATATCTCTAACATCTACCAGCAGTGTTAACACTACCACTGATATCTTCTACCTCTACCAGTAGTGCTAACACTACCACTGATATCTTCAACCTCTGCCAGTAGTACTAACACTACCACTGATATCTTCAGCCTCTGCCAGTAGTGCTAACACTACCACTGATGTTTTTAACCTCTACCAGCAGTGCTAACACTACCACTGATATCTTCAACCTCTGCCAGTAGTGCTAACACTGCCACTGATATCTTCAACCTCTACCAGCAGTGTTAACACTACCACTGGCATCTTCTCCCTCTACCAGTAGTGCTAGCACTACCACTGATATCTTCAGCCTCTACCAGCAGTGTTAACACTACCACTGATATCTTCTACCTCTACCAGTAGTGCTAACACTACCACTGATAGCTTCTACCTCTACCAGTAGTGCTAAAACTACCACTGATATCTTCAACCTCTATCAGTAGTGTTAACACTACCACTGATAGCTTCCATCTCTACCAGTAGTGTTAACACTACCACTCGCATCTTCTCCCTCTGCCAGTAGTGCTAACACTACCTCTGATATCTTCAGCCTCTACCAGCAGTGTTAACACTACCACTGGAATCTTCTCCCTCTACCAGTAGTGCTAACACTACCACTGATATATTCAACCTCTACCAACAGTGTTAACACTACCACTGATATCTTCTACCTCTACGAGTAGTGCTAACACTACCACTGATAGCTTCCATCTCTACCAGCAGTGCTAACACTACCACTGATAGCGTCCACCTCTACCAGCTAACACTACCTCTGATATCTTCAGCCTCTACCAGCAGTGTTAACACTACCACTGGAATCTTCTCCCTCTACCAGTAGTGCTAACACTACCACTGATATATTCAACCTCTACCAACAGTGTTAACACTACCACTGATATCTTCTACCTCTACGAGTAGTGCTAACACTACCACTGATTCAACCTCTACCAACAGTGTTAACACTACCACTGATATCTTCTACCTCTACGAGTAGTGCTAACACTACCACTGATAGCTTCCATCTCTACCAGCAGTGCTAACACTACCACTGATAGCGTCCACCTCTACCAGCAGTGCTAAAACTACCACATATATCTGCTACCTCAACCAGCAGTGTTAGCTCCACCACTGAAAGCCTCCACCTCTACCAGCAATGTTAACACTGCCACTGATAGCTTCAACCTCTACCCTCAGTGTTAACCTCCACTGATTGCTTCCACCTCTACCTTTAGTGGTGACACTACCACTCATTGCTTCTACCTCTACCAGCAGTGGTAACTCTACCACTAATTCCTTCCACCTCTACCACCTGTGTTAACACTACTACTGATAGCTTTCACCTCTACCAGCAGTGTTAACACTACCACTGATTGCTTCCACCTCTACCTGCAGTGTTAACGCTACCACTAATTGCTTCCACATCTACCATCAGTGTTAACACTACCACTAATTGCTTCCATCTCTAACACCAGTGTTAACACTACCACTAATTGCTTCCATCTCTAACACCAGTGTTAACGCTACCACTAACTGCTTCCATCTCTAACGCCAGTGTTAACACTACCACTAATTGCTTCAATCTCTAACACCAGTGTTAAGACTACCACTAATTGCTTCCATCTCTAACCACAGTGTTAACACTACCACTTATTGCTTCCACCTCTCTCATCAGTGCACCAGTGTTAACACTACCTCTGATAGCTTCCACCTCTAACACCAGTGTTAACACTACCTCTCGGTAGCTTCCACCTCTAACACCAGTGTTAACACTACCTTTGATAGCTTCCACCTCTAACACCAGTGTTAAGACTACCACCGATTGCTTCCACCTCTAATACCAGATTTAACACTTCCACTGATAGCTAGCTAGCTTCTGTTTTGGTAGTTTGGTGTGGTTTTGCAGGGATTGTCGGTTTTATCTGGGTAATTATTTAGGGAAGTCGTTCCAAAAAGAATACTCCCATTCAATCGAACACGATCTTTTAAGGGTCTATAGCACTACGTGCTACTCTTAACAGGTCCGTTTCGGTTAAAAAAGGCACCTTCCGGTGATTTACGGTCATTTTCGGGCTCATTTGTGTAATTATCTAGGGAAATCCATTCAATCGAACACACCCTCCAAACATACTCCTGTGTTGTTGTAGACCTTTCAGGCTCATAGCAACCACGTGCCACCATGGAAACAAAGATGGCGGTCCCCTTCATACAAAATGGACGACGGAAACACGTAACGCCCTAACAACACGAGCTGCGCATGCGCACTCACATCACCTGTCACCATGACAATGACGTCACAACTTGGCCGCTCACCTGGGCTACCATGACAACCATGTGATACCCATAATACATTGCGGTATGATGTCACTTCCTGTGTTCCCCAGCCTAGATTCCCGAGATGGGGGTGGCGTGGAGGGGGGGAGGGGGTACGCCCTCTATTTGTTTATCCAAGTTAGAGTTTCAATTTTCTTTTATTCAACTGTCTATTTGAAATTATGTGTACACTAATTTAAAACTTTGTGATTTGAGATGTTGTATTTATTAAATATTGGAATATTATAGCGGTATCTGTCGCGATTCGTGGGGGTGGGTAGGGATGGTTTCCAAATAGTAGGGGGTAGCCCTCTCCGGTATTTGAGGGCGGATTTTCTATTTTTTGTAAAAGTTCTCTTTAGATTCACTAGAACTAAATGGTCACTTGATATTATCTTTGTGGAGTGAAATTTCATTTTGAAGTTTTGCGGTCCTTGGTTGGCAGTTGGGTCAAAGTGTTAATTTGTCCCCAACAAACTGAATAAAGATGCGACGTGACATGATTTCAATTATTCACTTAGCCTTTCGTGAAATACAGTTGAAACTAGAAGTTCTGTCACAATTAGAAAGTTTGCGCTATGTACTTCAAAATATATAGAGGATATGGAATGAGTGTTTTTCTCATTTAATATTTATGAAACGAGTCTAAGAAGTTTCCGTATGGGCGAACCTCTGGCGAGCCCAAACGGAATAATCGGACGAGTTTCATAAATATTATATGAAAAAAACACTCATTTCATATTCTATTTATCATATGACACACACACGCACAAATTAGCCACTTAGTATGACATTTTAACCCATCACCTAACATGAGTTGCAGACGGCACTTGGAAAAAACATCCTCGTATAGCTAAAATTTTTCATTTTGTGCTTCCAAAACATTGGTTAGGACCCCTCATTGGAACGAGCGCGACACACTAGTTCCAATGAGGGGTCATAGCCTATGTTTTGGAAGAAAAAAGTGAAAATATAAAAAAAATGAATGGCGTTTTTCTTGTATTGTGCGAGACGGGTTTTGCCGTTACGTTAGGTAAAAGATTAATACAATATAACCCACCCTAAATTGGACAGATAACGTAAATTCTCCCTACTGAAATTATGCAAATGTGACCCAGTTGTATTTTGTTTAGCCAATCAAATTGTCTAGTTTTGAAATTGACCAAAGAAATTGACGGAAGGCTTTATTTATCACTGATGTATATGAAAACAAAATATCAAATGCTTTAAAGTGAACAAAACGGACGAGTCATATGATAAAATGTGCTATTAGCGGGTCAATAGTGCTCCCAACTCTAATTATGCAAATTATGAAAATGTGACCCAGTTGTAATTTGTTCAGCCAATCAAATTGTCTAGTTTTGAAATTGACCAAAGAAATTGACGGAAGGCTTTATTTATCACTGATGTATATGAAAACAAAATATCAAATGCTTTAAAGTGAACAAAACGGACGAGTCATATGATAAAATGTGCTATTAGCGGGTCAATAGTGAAATCACAAACTGAACTGATCAAACAGACAGAAAATATTGAGACTACAGTATGTGGAGGGTGGATTACTACCAAATCACTGTCGGATAGATTTTTGTGGAGGGTGGTTTACTACTAAATCGCTGTGGGATAGATGTTTGTGGAGGGTGGATTACTACCAAATCACTGTAGGATAGATTTTTCACTTGGTAATTACTTACAATTTCTGAGGACATGACACAAGAAGCACTTGCAAACTTTCATCACATGGACCACTGGGTTGCACCAGTCTTCATGGAAGATTATAGTGGTATCTGCTGTAGTTCGGGAAATACTATAGTGGTATATGTTGTAGTTCGTGGAATGCTATAGCGCTGTCTGTTGTAGTTCGTGGAATGCTATAGCGGTATCTGTTGTAGTTCGTGGAATGCTATAGCAGTATCTGTTGTACTTTGTGGAATACTATAGCGGTATCTGTTGTAGTTCGTGGAATACTATAGCAGTGTATTTTGTTGTTCGTGGAATACTATAGCGGTATATGTTGCAGTTCGTGGGATAATATAGCGGTATATGTTGTAGTTCGTGGAATACAATTGCGGTATCTGTTGTAGTTCGTGGAACACTATATCAGCACCTGTTGTAGTTCGTGAAATACTATAGCGGTATCTGCTGTAGTTCGTGGAATACTGTAGTAGTATATGTTGTAGTTCGTGGAATACTATGGCGGTATCTGTTGTAGTTCGTGGAATACTATAGCAGCACCTGTTGTAGTTCGTGAAATACTATAGCGGTATCTGCTGTAGTTCGTGGAATACTGTAGTGGTATATGTTGTAGTTCGTGGAATACTATGACGGTGTATTTTGTAGTTCGTGGAATACTATAGCGGTATCTGTTGTAGTTCGTGGAATACTATAGCAGCGCCTGTTGTAATTCGTGGAATACTATAGTGGTGTATGTTGTAGTTTGTGGAATAATATAGTGGTATCTGTTGTAGTTCGTGGCACACTATAGACTAGTGGTATTTGTTGTAGTTCGTGGAATACTATAGTGGTATATGTTATAGTTTGTGGAAGACTATAGAGGTATCTGTTGTAGTTCGTGGAATACTATACCGGTACATGTTGTAGTTTGTGGAAGACTATAGAGGTATCTGTTGTAGTTCGTGGAATACTATAGCGGTATCTGTTGTAGTTCGTGGAATACTATAGCTCTATCTGTTGTAGTTCGTGGAACACTATAGCGGTATGTGTTGTAGTTCGTGGAACACTATAGGTGTATATGTTGTAGTTCGTGGAATAATATAGTGATATATGCTGTGGTTCGTGGAATACTATAGCGGTATCTGTTGTAGTTCGTGGAACACTATAATGGTATATGTTGTAGTTCGTGGAATACTTGAACAGTATATGTTGTAGTTCATGGAATACTATAGAGGTATGTGTTGTAGTTCGTGGAATGCTATAGCGGTTTCTGTTGTAGTTCGTGGAATTCTATAGTGGTATCTGTTGTAGTTCCTGGAATGCTATGGCGGTATCTGTTGTAGTTCGTGGAATACTATAGCGGTATATGTTGTAGTTCGTGGAATATTATAGCGGTATATGTTGTAGTTAGTGGAATACTATAGCGGTATATGTTGTAGTTCATGGAATACAATAGCATTATCTGTTGTAGTTCATGAAATACTATAGCGGTATCTGTTGTAGTTCGTGGAATGCCATAGCGGTATCTGTTGTAGTTTGTGGAATGCTATAGCGGTATCTGTTGTAGTTCGTGGAATGCTATAGCGGTATATGTTGTAGTTAGTGGAATGCTATTGCGGTATCTGTTGAAGTTCGTGGAATGCTATAGCGGTATATGATGTAGTTAGTGGAATACTATAGCGATATCTGTTGTAGTTCGTGGATGACTATAGTGGTATCTGTTGTAGTTCGTGGAATGCTATAGCGGAATCTGTGTTTGTTCGTGGAACACTATAGGGGTATATGTTGTAGTTCGTGGAACACTATAATATTATCTGTCGTAGTTCGTGGAAGACTATAGTGGTTTCTGTTGTAGTTCGTGAAATGCTATAGCGGTATCTGTTTTTGTTTGTGGAACACTATAGGGGTGTATTTTGTAGTTCGTGGAATACTATAGTATTATCTGTTGTAGTTCATGGAAGACTATAGTGGTTTCTGTTGTAGTTCGTGAAATACTATAGCGGTATCTGTTGTCGTTCTTGGAATGCTATAGCGGTATCTGTTGTAGTTTGTGGAATGCTATAGCGGTATCTGTTGTAGTTCGTGGAATGCTATAGCGGTATCTGTTGTAGTTCATGGAATGCTATAGCGGTATGTTTTGTAGTTCATTGAATGCTATAGCGGTATATGTTGTAGTTCCTGGAATGCTATAGCGGTATATGTTGTAGTTAGTGGAATACTATAGCGGTATCTGTTATTGTTCATGGAATAGTATAGTGGTATCTGTTGTAGTTCGTGGAATGCTATAGCGGTATCTGTTGTAGTTCGTGGAATGCTATAGCAGTATCTGTTGTTGTTCGTGGAATGCTATAGTGGTATCTGTTGTAGTTCGTGGAATGCTATTGCGGTATGTTTTGTAGTTCGTTGAATGCTATAGCGGTATATGTTGTAGTTCGTGGAATGCTGTAGCGGTATATGTTGTAGTTAGTGGAATACTATGGCGGTATCTGTTGTAGTTCGTGGAGTACTATAGTGGTATATGTTGTAGTTCGTGAAATACTATAGCGGTATATGTTGTAGTTCGTGGAATGCTATAGCGGTATCTGTTGTAGTTCGTGGAACACTATAGCGGTATCTGTTGTAGTTTGTGGAAGACTATAGCGGTATCTGTTGTAGTTCGTGGAATACTTTAGCAGTATATGTTGTAGTTCGTGGAATATTATAGCGGTATATGTAGTAGTTCGTGGAATATTATTGCAGTATATGTTGTAGTTCGTGGAATACTTTAGCGGTGTATGTTGTAGTTCGTGGAATACTATAGCGGTATCTGCTGTAGTTGGTGGAAGACTATAGCAGTATATGTTGTAGTTCGTGGAATACTATAGCAGTATATGTTGTAGTTCGTGGAATACTATAGCAGTATATGTTGTAGTTCGTGGAATACTATAGCAGTATATGTTGTAGTTCGTGGAATACTTTAGTGGTATATGTTGTAGTTTGTGGAATACAATAGCGGTATCTGCTGTAGATTGTGGAGTACTATAGCGGTATATGTTGTAGTTTGTGAAATACTATAGCGGTATATGTTGTAATTAGTGGAATACTATAGCGGTATATGCTGTAGTTCGTAGAATACTATAGCAGTATCTGCTGTAGTTCGTTGAAGACTATAGCGGTATCTGTTGTAGTTAGTGGAATAATATAGCGGAATCTGTTGTTGTTCGTGGAATACTATAGCGGTGTCTGCTATAGTTTGTGGAGTACTATAGCGGTATATGTTGTATTTCGTGGAATACTATAGCGGTATCTGCTGTAGCTCGTGGAATACTATAGTGGTATCTGTTGTAGTTCGTGGAATACTATAGTAGTATCTGTTGTAGTTCGTGGAATGCTATAGTGCTATCTGTTGTAGTTCGTGGAATGCTATAGCGGTATCTGTTGTAGTTCGTGGAATGCTATAGCGGTATCTGTTGTACTTCGTGGAATACTATAGCGGAATCTGTTGTAGTTCGTGGAATACTATAGTTGTATCTGCTGTAGATTGTGGAGTACTATAGCGGTGTATGTTGTAGTTCGTGGAATACTTTAGCAGCATATGTTGTAGTTTATGGAATTATATAGCGGTATACGTTGTAGTTCGTGGAATACTATAGCGGTATTTGTTGTAGTTCGTGGAATACTTTAGGGGTATATGTTGTAGCTCGTGGAGTACTATAGCGGTATATGTTGTAGTTCGTGGAATAATATAGCGGTATCTGTTGTAGTTCGCTGAATACTATAGCGGTATATGTTGTAGTTTATGGAATTATATAGCGGTATACGTTGTAGTTCGTGGAATACTATAGCGGTATCTGTTGTAGTTCGTGGAATACTATAGTGGTATCTGTTGTAGTTCGTGGAATGCTATAGCAGTATATGTTGTAGTTAGTGGAATACTATAGCGGTATCTGTTGTAGTTCATGGAAGATTATAGTGGTATCTGCTGCAGTTCGGGAAATAATATAGTGGTATCTGTTGTAGTTCGTGGAATGCTATAGCGCTGTCTGTTGTAGTTCGTGGAATGCTATAGCGCTATCTGTTGTAGTTCGTGGAATGCTATAGCGGTAAATGTTGTAGTTCGTGGAATGCTATAGCGGTATCTGTTGTACTTTGTGGAATACTATAGCGGTTTCTGTTGTAGTTCGTGGAATACTATAGCAGTGTATTTTGTTGTTCCTGGAATACTATAGCGGTGTATGTTGTAGTTCGTGGTATAATATAGAGTTATATGTTGTAGTTCGTGGAATACAATTGCGGTATCTGTTGTAGTTCGTCGAACACTATAGTGGTATCCGTTGTAGTTCGTGAAATACTATAGCGGTATCTGCTGTAGTTCGTGGAATACTATAGTGGTATATGTTGTAGTTCGTGGAATACTATGGCGGTGTATTTTGTAGTTCGTGGAATACTATAGCGGTATCTGTTGTAGTTCGTGGAATACTATAGCAACACCTGTTGTAGTTCGTGAAATACTATAGCGGTATCTGCTGTAGTTCGTGGAATACTATAGTGGTATATGTTGTAGTTCGTGGAATACTATGGCGGTGTATTTTGTAGTTCGTGGAATACTATAGCGTTATCTGTTGTAGTTCGTGGAATACTATATCAGCACCTGCTGTAATTCGTGGAATACTATAGTGGTGTATGTTGTAGTTTGTGGAATAATATAGTTGTATCTGTTGTAGTTCGTGGCCTACTATAGACTAGTTGTATCTGTTGTAGTTCGTGGAATACTATAGTGGTATATGTTATAGTTTGTGGAAGACTATAGAGGTATATGTTGTAGTTCGTGGAATACTATAGCGGTATATGTTGTAGTTTGTGGAAGGCTATAGAGGTATCTGTTGTAGTTCGTGGAATACTATAGCGGTATCTGTTGTTGTTCGTGGAATACTATAGCTCTATCTGTTGTAGTTCGTGGAACACTATAGCGGTATGTGTTTTAGTTCGTGGAACACTATAGGTGTATATGTTGTAGTTCGTGGAATACTATAGTGGTATATGCTGTGGTTCGTGGAATACTAAGCGGTATCTGTTGTAGTTCGTGGAACACTATAATGGTATATGTTGTAGTTCGTGGAATACTTGAACGGTATATGTTGTAGTTCATGGAATGCTATAGCGGTATGTGTTGTAGTTCGTGGAATGCTATATCGGTATCTGTTGTAGTTCGTGGAATTCTATAGTGGTATCTGTTGTAGTTCCTGGAATGCTATAGCGGTATCTGTTGTAGTTCGTGGAATACTATAGCAGTATATGTTGTACTTCATGGAATACTATAGCGTTATCTGTTGTAGTTCGTGAAATACTATAGCGGTATCTGTTGTAGTTCGTGGAATGCTATAGCGGTATCTGTTGTAGTTTGTGGAATGCTATAGCGGTATCTGTTGTAGTTCGTGGAATGCTATAGCGGTATATGTTGTAGTTAGTGGAATGCTATTGCGCTATCTGTTGAAGTTCGTGGAATGCTATAGCGGTATATGTTGTAGTTAGTGGAATACTATAGCGGTATCTGTTGTAGTTCGTGGATGACTATAGTGGTATCTGTTGTAGTTCGTGGAATGCTATAGCGGTATCTGTTTTTGTTCGTGGAACACTATAGGGGTATATGTTGTAGTTCGTGGAACACTATAGTATTATCTGTCGTAGTTCGTGGAAGACTATAGTGGTTTCTGTTGTAGTTCGTGGAATGCTATAGCGGTATCTGTTTTTGTTCGTGGAACACTATAGGGGTGTATTTTGTAGTTCGTGGAATACTATAGTATTTTCTGTTGTAGTTCGTGGAAGACTATTGTGGTTTCTGTTGTAGTTCGTGAAATACTATAGCGGTATCTGTTGTCGTTCTTGGAATACTATAGTGGTATCTGTTGTAGTTCGTGGAATACTATAGCGGTATCTGTTCTAGTTCGTGGAATGCTATAGCGGTATATGTTGTAGTTCGTGGAATGCTATAGCGGCATGTTTTGTAGTTCGTTGAATGCTATAGCGGTATATGTTGTAGTTCGTGGAATACTATAGCGGTATCTGTTGTAGTTCGTGGATGACTATAGTGGTATATGTTGTAGTTCGTGAAATACTACAGCGGTATCTTTTGTAGCTCGTGGGATGTTTTAGCGGTATCTGTTGTAGTTCGTGGAATACTATAGCGGTATCTGTTGTAGTTCGTGGAATGCTATAGTGGTATCTATTGTAGTTCGTGGAATCATATAGCGGTATCTGTTGTAGTTCATGCAATACTATAGCGGTATCTGTTGTAGTTCGTGGAATACTATAGCGGTATCTGCTGTAGTTCGTGGAAGACTATAGCGGTATCTGTTGTAGTTCGTGGAAGACTATAGCTGTGTCTGTTGTAGTTCGTGAAATACTATAGCAGTATCTGTTGTAGTTCGTGGAAGACTATAGCTGTGTCTGTTGTAGTTCATGGAATACTATAGCGGTTTCTATTGTAGGTCGTGGAATACTATAGCGGTATCTGTTGTAGTTCGTGGAATACTATAGCGGTGTCTGCTGCAGTTCGTGGAAGACTATAGTGGTATATGTTGTAGTTCGTGAAATACTATAGCGGTATCTGTTGTAGTTCGTGGAATGCTATAGCGGTAGCTTTTGCAGTTCATGGAACACTATAGATGTATCTTCTGTAGTTAGTGGAAAAGGTGTAGGCCCAAATTGGGAGGTTCCCATTTTCGAGAGTTTTTTTTACGTTTTTTGCGTTGTAGCTTTGATTCAGGCAGGAGCTTATCGCTACATCTTGGTTCACTCCGGATACTCAGATTTCTTCCGTCTTCCACCTGTAAAACAGTACTACACAATATGACTCTAACTGCCGAAACTGTCGTTAAATCCTTTATATCAAAATAAACAAACAATCATCATTGCCATTTGATTATCTCTATCTACTTGGGTCTCTGCACACGCATTTCTCGTTCTGAAAGTGAATCATACAGTACGTGGAGAGTGTATTATCACTAAATCACCCGCAGAGTGGAGATTCCACCCGAGCAATAATTGCAAATTTGTTGCAAAGCATAACCAGAACCAGCAAAGTTTCAGCCAATAGACCTCCGGGTTAAACCCGGAGGTCCACTGGCTGAAACATTGCTTGTGTTTATTGTCGATTTATATACAAAATTTGAAAGTTATAGCTTGGGTGGTAACTCCACTCCACGGGTGATTTAGTTACAATCCACTCTCCACGTACTGTAAATGCATGCAAGATTCAAGGAAAGGTGCGAGCTTAACTCTTTGAACTCGGCTGGTATCTTCCATGCCAGTTCAATGGCAGCAATTGGAAGAGTCCATATTCGCCATTTGGGGGCTGCACGTTGACAATATTGACTGGTTTACCATTCGCAATCATTTAGCTACCACCGACATTATGACTACAGGCCGTATAACAATCTTGGAAAAAGGACTTTCGGATTCAGTGGTTTAAAACTAAGATAAATAATCATTTTGTTCGGCGCATGCCGTTGGAGTACTCATCTGTCCCATCGGAGTCTAGCACCGAAACATGTTGTTTGGCTAAAAAATATTCAGATTTGCTGAAAATTCTGTGCTAGCTGGCACTGTATGTTATAAGTCGATCACAACAAAATCACAACGCTGCATCGTTTCGATCTGAATTTCTATCCTTTAATCGGATATGGAGTCCGCCGCGAAACATTTTTCGCGAAAGCACTTGCTGTTTTACTAATTTACAAAATTGCAAAACATATCCAAGCGGCTTGTGCATGCCACAGGTAGGATGAGTTCCGGAGAGCAGAGGTCGCACGCTACATTGCTACAACAGTACTTATAAAATGGACTACGGTACACGCACGCTCCACCGCATGCGCACTCCACGTACTGTGATATGAGAAAGCTGATGTGGTTAAGCAGATCTGCTTTTTACGTTTACACAATATATAAAAACAGACATGCTTGCTGCATGTTACTCCCAAATTATTGGTCAGTCGCGTCGTCCAAAGCAGACGAAATAGAACATGTTCTAATTGCTCTGTTTTACATGTCTGCAAGTAGATATCGTATTTTGGATGGTATGTTTCAGCGGATGCGCTGAGACAGATGTGAAAAACATACCGTGTAAATTGGCTTTAACTGGTGAGACCAACAAGTCCGCCGAAAAGTCGATTGAAAGGAATACACAACAGGCAGCTATTCCATCGGTTTCGGTGGCATGATTTCGCCGATATGAGGTATTTATTTTCCATCGTCAGATCGTGCCAGAAAATAGACTTATCCAATTCGAAAATATACGAGTTGCCGATTCGATGTCTATCACGAATCCTGCCATCGATGATGACATCGAATGGAATCTTCGAACTTCGTGAGATCCTATTACAGATAGAATCGAATGTTCGAAATTCGCGATGCCCTATTATAGATCGAATCGAATCTTCGAACTTCGCGGGGCCCAATTATAGATGCGAGTTTCTGTGCAATATGGCTACTGTGTGTTAAAACGAAATTAAGAATAGCTGGCCACAATATCACTTGAAAAACAAATTTGCCAAATATGCTCTTTTGTCATAAACTGGCGATATTTGTTTTACTCATCTGTCTTTGTTGCATTGTTGTCGTGCTCTACCTGAGACAGGAAAACAACACATGGGTTAATTAGTCCTTTATCTAACGAATCGGTAGTGGCAGTCCGCGTAATTTACAAATTTGAGTAGTTGAAAAAAAAATTCTAAAGATTTCAACAACGTCATACCAAAAGACCCTCACTGGAACGAGCTCATCGAGCTGGTTCCATATACATTATCATGACCATGTGCATGTCCTGTAATTTGTATCAGATTCTCGGTCGTGTTTACAATCGGATCACAACTCGCCCTGACGGGCTCGTTGCGATCTGATTGTAAACACGACCTCGAATATGATACAAATTGCAGGACATGCATTTGGTCGTGATAATACATTTATCTAACAATTTACATAAAACCTGTTTTTGCGTTTAAATTGGGTTGGAATTGGTCACAATTTTGAATTTCATATTTTAATGCGTAATAACAATGCATAAAATGTTATTATTTGTCATAGTGCGGTGTTTACAGGAAGCTGAATCTATGTGATACGGAATCAGAATGAGTCGTCTATATGATACGGGATCGGAACACATCATGTGATACGTGCCGTTTCTTTTGGTTTTCAGGCCAAAATCTATATGATTGTTAGATAAAATGAATGATCACATGATGTGATTTGGTTGAAATGTTATGAAAATTAAAAAGAATAACTAGAATAACGAATTTTGGCATCGTGTACGCTGGATAAAAGGTTAACCTTCATTTGTGCCAATTTCCGTTGTTTTTTACATTTTACCGAAATTACCAAAATTTTATGAACGGGTCTACAGATGGTAGTGTGTAAATCATGTCCGTAGATTGTTTGGCAATATATTCCTCCGCATCTATACCCGTCATTCGAAGTGCAATAGGTCAAATGCAAAATGGAGAAAAAAATAATTTTGTCCATCAATCTAGATTTGGTGCTCAAAACAGCAAACAGGACGTAAAAACGTAGAAATAACGTTAAATAAAAAACATAAAAATGATAAGTTTCTGAAATTGGGAGTCACATACCAAACCATAAATCAGGAGTCGCATACTAAACCATAAATTAGGAGTCACAAACTAAACCATAAATTAGGTGTCACATACTAAACCATAAATAGGGAGTCACACACTAAACCTTAAATTGGGAGTCACAAACTAAACCATAAATTGGGAGTCACAAACTAAACCATAAATTGGGAGTCACAAACTAAACCATAAATTGGGAGTCACAAACTAAACCATAAATTGGGAGTCACATACTAAACCATAAATTGGAAGTCACATACTAAACCATAATTTCAGAAACTTCAACACACTTTCATTTTTCAGAGCACTGACGCCCGATGACGTCACTACACAGTTTTCCCGTAATCTAGTATAACAGCACTATTTTTTTTGTTGTTTTAGAGGATATTATGTTTCCAAAGTTTCGAAAGGATGCACTGAAAATCAAACGGAAAATAAGAGATGACGAATAGAAAGACCGGAAGAAATCACATCACTGGAATCGCGAATCGAAATTCAAAAATTACAAAACGACATTCATTAAGTACGCATATTTCTAAGAGGCATATGCAATTTCATTAGTGCATTTCAACGGAAAGAACTCAGCGGCGCACAAAACACAACAAATAACAAAAAAGGCGGACGACAACAGCAACAAAAAGAAGTAAAAAGTCTGTTGAATGAATTAACAATACATACAGATTATTATGACAATGTGCATGTCCTGTGATTTGTATCAAATTCGAGGTGGTGTCCAGAATGGGATCTCAACGAGCCGGCTTTGCCGGAGAGTTGTGATCCCATTCTGGACACCACCGAGAATCTGATGCAAATCACAGGACATCCACATTGTCATGATAATTCATTTATCGAACAATTCTGTCTCATAAACAGATTAAATCTTAAATTTTTAATAAAGTTTGGGGATATAATTTTGGGCGAGAAAAAGTTTAAGAAAAAACATATTTCATGGAACTGTATTGTTGTGCACTCTAACAAACAATGAGTAACGTGGTTGGTCACAGCAATTTTCAAAGTTGTGTTGTCAAATTATTCACTCTCATTCTCAGTTCCTATGGTGATCTGATTCAATTTGCGAGTGTGTAATGTCGGCACATCCTCAGGAACCGCGTAGGAGTAATATTGAATTGTGCAACTTCTCTTTATTGTGTATGTGTGTGGGGGGGGGGGGGGGGGGTGGGGGGGGGTGGAGGAGTGGCTATTAATAGTTCAGTAGCTAACTGTAAGGAATTTTGTTTTGTTTTGTAAGCGATCAGCTGTGTCGATCACTAAAATGCATATAGAATATATTCATGTTCCTATTGTGATAGTCCGTCGCGTTACCGGAAATGAGTCGTCTGTATGACACGGAATCAGAATGTGTCGTCTATATGATACGGAATCGGAACTCATTATGTGATACGTGCCGTTTTTCGTGGTTTTCAGGCCAAAGTCTATATGATTGTTAGATAAAATGTGTGAATGGACAAAAATATGTAACCATAAAGGTATTCGAATAATGTAATATTGTAGGTTTCATCATACAACAGCTCTAAACCAAACACTAATATCTTTAATATATTATCCTCGTGTAACTTGACAATATAAGTTATTCTGGTTGTTGACAGGGGACATGGTCTCACGTCCCCTGCATGAAATTTATATTCAACCGAGGCGTCAGCCGAGGTTGAATATATGTTTCATGCAGGGAACGTGAGACCATGTCCCCTGTCAACAAACAGAATAACGTATATGTCCCGTTCTTACACAAGTAAAATTGAATTGGAAAAAAAATTGATAAAAGTTAACACCTTACCGAAACAACGTCTGCTTTCTAATATTCGCAGTACAACAACAAATTTTAAAATGATTCGAATGAAGCGATTTCAGTTTATATTACAGTAAATTAATGAAAAGAGACCTTATAATCTAATCGGTTTCATAACTAATTACCCATGTTTACATAACTAATCTTTTTGTACGTAATAACGGTACTCTTGTGTGCATTTTACTTCAGTTAAATGTATTTGTCTCAGTTGATTTCAAGTGAAAAAAGACATTGCGATGAACCGTTGCTCATGGCAACGAGACGCTTTCCTTGACAGTGGACATAAGAATCGCTGACAGTAGACATATGCGCGTGCCCGGCGTAGGCGTGTAGGCCAAAATGTCCGATTTTCAGGCCTATTTTTGATGTTTTGGGAAAGTTTGGGAGAAAAAATAATTTTGGTAAATATGTGTTACTAGTAGGTTATGGAAATGTGTATTTATGACAAATCTGTGAAAATTCCAGGTCACTAGCCCATTCGGACCCGGAGATATTGGTCAATGAAATGAGGGCGTTATTTTCCCCGTTTTGGCGGCCATTTTGGACACATTGTGGATAAAATCGGAATTTCTTTTGCACATATGATAATGATACATTACATTCTTACTATTCGGCCCATCACAGGTGTTTTGCTGATTTATAGGTCCGAGATTGTAGGCCAAAATGTCCGATTTTCAGATCTATTTTTGATGTTTTGGACAATTTTGGCAGAAAAAATAATTTTGGTAAACTTTTGTTTCCAGATGATTATGGAAAACTGTATTTGTGACAAATCTGTGAAAACGTGAGGTATCCGCCCATTTGGACCAGGAGATATTCTCCCATGAAGAATTGGGAGTTTTTGGTCGGGTTCTGGCAGAAGAAAGTTCATGCCCGAAGTGAAAAGCTTACAGTTAAGACAAAGTATAGCTGTCTATGAAATTCTGAAGTTTTAAGGAAATCTGTAAGAGCATTCTCGAGAATTCCGCTCTTGTAAAGTGTTGGAAGAAAGAAAGAAAGAAAGAAAGAAAGAAAGATAGAAAGAAAGAAAAAAAAAGAAAAGAAAAAATTGTCTCATACAATAACAATATCTTTTATTTTTCGAAAAAGCCAAAATATAGCACGTGTACTCTGATTTGAATATGTCATCAGATAGTAATATCAATAATATAATATTACACGTGTACACAACATTGAATATGTCATCAGATGGTATTTTTTATTTTTATTAGGTTTAACGACACTTTAACAACCAGGGTCATATCGTGTCGGTGACAGTTTTACGGGTGGAGGAAGCCGGAGTACCCTGAGAGAACCACCAAGCAATGACGATCAGCTGCCGGCTCCCCAAAATCGTAACTCAGCCCTGTAGCACAGGCAGGATTAGATTGGTTGAAGACATGTGCACCATCGGCGTGCAGTACGCCCTAGTACACGACGTCATCGTGCCCCCATGTGGACACTCGGGGTTAAGAGCCTTGCCCAAGGACACAACACCGGAGCCCGAATCGATCGCTCAGACGGTCACCCATCTAAGGACTAACCGGGATGGACGTTGCTTAACTTCTTCGGTGATCTGACGAGAACCTGTTGCCGCAACTCCACGGCGCCCCCATCAGATCGTAATATCAATAATATAATAACACACGTGCACATAGATTTGAATACGTCATCAGATAGTAATATCAATATTATAATATTACATCAGTACACAGATTTGAATACGTCATCACGTAATAATATCAATAATTTAATATCACATGTGTATACAGACAGGAGAAGGCGGGCGTGAAGTACGGTACGTGGAGAGTGGATTGTAACTAAATCACCCGCGGAGTGGAGTTATCACCCAAGCTATAACTTTCAAATTTTATACACATCGACAAAAAACACAAGCAATGTTTCAGCCAATGGACCTCCGGGTTTATCATGGAGGTCCATTGGCTGAAACTTTGCTTGTGCTGGTTATGCTTTGCAACAAATCTTCAATTATTGCTTGGGTGGAATCTCCACTCTGCGGGTGATTTAGTGATAATACACTCTCCATGTACTGTACTTTCGCTGTCAATGGGAGAAAGGCGTAAAACTTCATTCTTCACCAAAAATTGTTTTTCCATCAAATGTGCGTTCAGATAGTCAAATAGTTTAGAATATACTCTATAAAATAATGTTACATTTTTATTGGAAGACAAAGTTTTTCATATTTCCATTTTTGTGTAAAGTTTCGAATTTTATCTGTGTGTATTTCCTTGTAAATTAATAAAAAGGCTGACTGGAGAAGATTTAAACTTAAAAAAAGATATTAACTTCTTATAGCATGATTTATCCGTTCATCATTCCGAAGAAAGCAATCTTCAAACGATTTGATGCTTTAAGAAAGTTTTGGCTATGGGTTAATTTTAATATTTCCATTTTACTTTTAAAAATAGTGATTTTTAACTTTATGCGATTTCGGCAGACTTCTCTCCACTACTGTCTGTCTTCACCCACTTGAAGGCGGCGTCATTTCTATGGGCTGGAAAGTAGAGCTGTTTAGTTTTGCATTGCACAGAAAACTAAACACCTCGATTTCAATGTGATAATAACGATTTAGAATTAATAACCTTTTGGGAGGTAAAGTTTTGAACAATTTGATGGATATGAAGTTGACAGATAACTGGAAAACCCTTTGGTGTTGCTTTGTTTTCATAACAATTACTCAGTGTCGTGTTCCAATGAGGGCCCAAAAGCTATGTTTTTGATGCAAAAATGAACATTTTTAGTGATACGATTTTTTTAGCAACTGTGGTCTGCTGCAAAGTTTGGGTGAAGAGTTTTAATAACACACGAGTCTCTTCACGGACAAAACAATCGGGTCGTCGATTACTGTCCACCCGTTATTCCGCGCCTTCAGTACAGGAGAAACTTCCACGATGGTCGATAATTCCTATCCCACGTACTATACACGAGTTGTGTTCTGTATTTATAACACGATTAAATCTAAATTAATAAATGCAGCTGATTTTTTTAAAGGAGAAATATCACTTTTTTGCTTCGAACAATGTGTGTATTTTATCATGTAAATTTGAATACACGCATCAATCGTAGTACAATATGACAAGCCAACAACGTATCCTACACTGTCGCTAAGTAGCCTTGCAGAGTCATCGGCTAAACAGTTTATTTATTTATTTATTTATTTATTTATTTATTTATTTATTTATTTATTTATAATTAATTTTCTCGCGTTTCGAAGTACAGCGAGAAAAATCTGTATTGGCGGCACGGGAATTTCCATGCAATGAGGGTTAAGATATGGTAATCGCTTAAAGGCCGTATTAGGTCATGTGCTGTATAGCGATTAATATTATTGTTTGGAGATGCACTATGACGTCACGGGGGCGACGTGTGTGTTCAAGTGTCATTCTAGCCGAATCTCACGAAACTGCCAGACTTTGTTTTTAAAAAATTGAAGTTTGACGAATCATGCATTTATTTAGGATGGAAGTCGGCATCCAGAGCTCTGAGATCAATCTTACATACTCCGACTGCAGGTTTCCAGAGTTTTACGGCTTCAAAGCTTTTATTTCTGTTTTTTCTGGGTGGTAGGTTTGGTTAGATGACGAGCTCCCATTTTGAGGCTTTTTGATACGTTTAAATTACTTTAAGTGCCTAAGTTGTGGGGTGTATATGTGTCAACTGTATCAATTGCTTGTATATAAATATATACAGAGAGTGTGATAGTGGTGAATAAATTGGTGTCATGTCAGCCGTTTCCAGTAGGTATTCGGCAAGTTGCAAAAACTGGTGTTTTTGTGTATACGGTCTGAATGTTGTGTATACTTGGTATGAAGTATACGCAATACTAAGAAATAATTTGAGTACAGTACAGTCGCCGTGGACTGGTGATGTCCACACTGTAAGTTATGGGGCTTTCAGTGGGAGGATATGGTGTGATTTAATGCGAAGTGAGATCAATATTAGGCGAGGCCGAAGGCCGAGCCTAATATTGATCTTGCTGAGCCTTATATCACACCATATACGCCCACTGAAAGCCCCATAACGTATTTATTATGCCAGTTCTTTGAAAGAGACACAACCATAAGTGTACCCAGATTTCTAGCGCAAATGTTCTGGTATCACTATCAGGGAATTTCCCGGTTTTACGTCATGTGAAGGTCATGCAAGTAGCAGGCACCGAAACAACGGAGTTTTCTTCTCAATAAACAGGAATTTATATTAACAATTCACAACTTTAATTCAGTGTTAAGTACTGGAAAAATAAAACAACTCTAGCAAATGGATTAACAATTCTTTCAAGAAGGTAAGTGGGAACAGTTACATTCATTATTTGTTGTTAATTGTGATATTAATGTTTCTATACATGTCGTTTTAGTGGTTTATTTATTGTGTTTATTTACATTTGTTTATTAAAATTTCGCAAAGACTGGAAGAAACGTATTATAGTTGTACGTTGCTCAACAGACACACACGCGAAATTATTTGTTGTTCGTTGAACACGCGAAATTAGGAAAAACATCGAAGCGAGCGTTGGATGTCAAAAACAAAATGTCGGAACTGACCGTATATAAGTTCTATATACGGTCAGCTCGATGATACACAGTCTCATATACGGTCACTAGATATCGAAGCTGATTGGTCAATAACAATTACTGGCATAATAAATACCTTTATAGGGTTATAAAAATCATCATCAGCACAAATTTAATTAATGAAGCACCGGGTGCTTCATTAATTGAATTTTGATGATTATTCCTATAATTAGTGTTTGGAATCTAATATTATTGCGTTCGTGGAAATGTTGCCCACCCGGGAACAGTGACCAGTCCACGGCGGCCGCACTGTAATAGAGGTTGGTATGTCAGAATTGCTAGTTATGTGTATCTATTTCTTTCAGATTTTCATGTTTGATGGGCAAAATTCTCAGTGAAATGGCTGTAGACGGAAGGACGAAGTATGACGTTTCTGACTTCAGTATTACCAGGGAGGCCATCAGCGATCCAAATTTCAAGGGGATGTTTGTCATTGAAAGTTCAAGTTCTACAGACATGTCTAAAGCCAAACTATAGATGACGAGTATGTATCAATTCCACCCACAAAATATGGAACATTAAACCCTATATCCCGATAAATTCTGTATTTTGATTGGTAAGAATGCCTTGGACAAATAGCCATGGCAAAGGATGCACCCAACATCCAAGGTATATGAGAGCGCGCAACATCCAGGGTATAAGCGCACGCGAAACATCGGGGGTATATGGTTTAAACGAAAGCTTTCCGCTTTTGCTCTCCTCGAAATAAAAATCGAACCAAAAAACCCGCAAATAGTCACAAATATCATCAGATTTCCGACAATTCAATCATAAAAATAAAATAAGAGCAAATAATTCGTCCCGTGAGTACCAATGTGTTCTATGTGCCAGTAGGCACATAGAACACATTGGAACTCAGGGGACGATATGTCAACAAAATACTGTTTACTCGATTCCTTAATGACCCAAGGGATGTAACTCTGTCTGTTGTCTTCTGCGATTATAAAAACAAACTAATTATCACGAATTTGGTCCAAGTGATTGTGTAGCTGAGAAATGTGTCCACAAATTCATTTCCACTATGTTTGTATTGTATTTCAAACGAGACAAAAACGTTATGTCCGCCAACATGTATGGTATATGGGGATTTAATACCTGGATGTCTCATTTAAACACCTCGCCCGCGGCTCGGTGTTTAAAAACCGACATCCATGTATTAAATCCCCATATACCATACACGTTGGCGGAGATAACTTATATTATGCTACTATCATGACTGCCTATAACGTTGATAACAAAGATAACGTTTCTCATGTTTTAATAACTACAAATTTATAAGTAGAATCGCTAACTATTGTAACAGTTTTGCATCGCGTTCATGTTGTAAACACCTTCGTATCGAGATGGTAATGCACGTCCGGCAGTGTAACATTATAATCAGTCAACCAATTGTAATTCTGTTAACGGAAGTAGTTGGTAATGTGCTTTGGGGCTCCCATTGACAGGAGCCGGACCTCGGAAGTGACGTTAGAACCCGCAAGACAAATGACGTCACATGGACTGCCCTGATAACGAGCGGCTTTGTGGTGTAGTCAGTGGTTGTATCATTGACGTCATCAAGGACGTCATGAGTAATATTAGCATGGAGTGCGTGATGTTTAGTTGGAATGCGTCAAACATGTCATGATAACGAGTTGCCGTGTGACGTTATTAATGACGCCATCGGTGTTTCATCAGTGACATCATTGATGCCTTATCATTAACGTAATCAATTGTAGCGTCAGCCATCTTCATCGGTAACGTCATCATGTACCCATTTTGTACACATCCAGCTCTGTACTAAACTATCAATGGCAGCGATCTTGTGGGATAGCCGTCGAGTGTGTTTGACTTTTTTTGCAGTATAGCCTACAACTTGAAACAGAGACAGCGATTTGTTAATGTTTTGGGGTCCTCGAACTTATATTGTGTTCTCCCTACATTTAAATGCCTACTCCTGGGCCTGCTCCATCAATATATTTTTTCTCTGACTGAATAAAGTGAACAAATATCACCTAATTCGCAACTTATATCTACCTTTTTCTATCGAGAGCAAGTGGATGTGAGAGTTTTCTGATACAGCAGATTGTCCATTGACCAGCAATTTTACAACAAATGGCATGAGAAACAGAATATCTACTTTGTGGGGCCTTAATAACACAGTTTAGTTATTATTGGCAAATAACAGTGCAAAGATTGGAAAGGAAAGGAGATACAGTTTAGTTTTCATGCAAGGTAAACTTTTCGTGAAGTAAGGGGGCGCAGTGGCTCAATAGGTAGAGATGCTGGCTGCAAGCCGAGAGGTCCTCAGTTCGAATCTCACCAACCGCGTTCTGTTCTTGGGCTAGACACTCCAACCCCATTGCCCACATGGGGCAAGGTGGCACTGTGTACTAGACGTACTGCACATCGCTGGTGCGCTTGTCTTCAACCAATGCTAACCCTGCTTGTGTGGAGCTAGTATGTTGGGGAGCCTGACAGTTGCTCGTCGTTGGCCGTGGTTCTATCCGGGTAATCCGGCTTCCTTCACCCGTAAAACTTTCCGACACGAGGTAACCATGGCTGTCGAAAGTGTCGTTAAACCCCAATAAATAAATAAATAGTGACGCGAAAGCTGTTACGCTATGACCTACTGTGTAAGAAAAATCTCAACTACTACTACATTTATTTAGAACAACAAATGAATGTTTTAAATATATAGATATATATATATACTATTCCAAAAAAGTAGGGGATATCCAAACTGATGTTGATATTTTCGGAAAATGGTATTGGATACGCGTGATTGGACACATCAATACGTTACCAAGTTTAGTGTGGATCATGAATGTCACCGGCCCACGAAAACTTCGTGCAGGCGTATTGCACGATCGCCACGTTAATGTCTGTGGGGTGCGTTTTGAAATTTGCAGGAGGAATGGAATAGGTTACAATACACTAAATGGAGGCAAAAGCGCCCTCTAAGATTTTATCTCAACATTTAATAGAACATAAAATGAAGGAGATCAGCTGACTGGGACAATATTTATTGATTTTGAAACCCCCAATAAAAATGCCACAGTGTCTATTTTAGAAAAGACTGAAAATACTGGCACTGGCTGTCCTTTCAAAATTGTGAGAGTTGAAATATAAGGTGAGGGGGTGGGGGGGGGGGAGTAAAATATGCCTTTCCAATTGAGCATGAAACTGGGCGGTAGTTGGGGAATCGTCAAATTTGAACACAGAAAACACACGATGACATATATTTTTTTCCTGTTCATTTTTTTTAATGAGATGATACACTAAGTGGATTCAAGACTGTTTTCCCCCAAATGACCTTGATGAGCTTAGGAGACAGTAAATTGTTAACACTGTTGACACTGCAAATCTTTTAGTGTATTGCAATCAATAACATCAGTCAAGTTGATAATGGACGTCTGGTGAGAAGTATGCCACGTCGGATCCGCGCTTGTCTCGCGAACAGAGGAGGATTTACAAGGTATTGAGGTCTTGGACTGAATGTGGTAAATTCTCTGACTGACCATCCATGTCTTCTACAGCTCAGTGTGTGGAATGTGTGCTTGTCAGACACCCATCTATCGTTGTAATCATTCACTAGATGTCACAGTGCAATGCCTCAACTGTATTTTTGCTGAAAATATAAATATATTTCTTCATACATCTCACTTTTATCAAATATACCCAACTTTTGTTTAAATGAAAATATGACAGAAAATGAGAAACACCGTCGAGTAATCGCCCTTTATGTGTTCAACTGAGTTTTACTTCGAATTTCAATACAGTTAACTCGCTCTTACACTGCAATTATGTTTAAACCAGTGAATGTCAACTTAGCACCACAAGTACTAGGCTCTTGCCCGTACAGAACAGTATCAAACAAAATAAGTTTCACACACAAGTAATATGAACCAATTACTAACTTAGAAAACTCCCAGTAAAATTGTGCCCCTGTGCTTTCTGCACAACACAATGTTACCACCAGTTTTTCAGTATTTGTCTTCTCAAATCTCGAACTCTAATTAACTTCTCCAAAATGAATTA
Organism: Pictodentalium vernedei; assembly: GCA_031216915.1. Classification (NCBI taxonomy): domain Eukaryota; kingdom Metazoa; phylum Mollusca; class Scaphopoda; order Dentaliida; family Dentaliidae; genus Pictodentalium; species Pictodentalium vernedei. The sequence continues at coordinate 777,268,840 of CM062295.1, forward strand.
CGTCAGTAGCTGCGACTTAGCATGCACCGCGTTAAGGCCCAAACGCCTCAAAAATGTACCTGTGCTACCTGCACTACACTAACTGGTAACAAACTGCGTTCACGTGTCTTCTGCACAACACAGTGATACAATGTCTCGGTGCTACCTGCAGTCTGCACCACACCATAGCCAGTATTACAATCACTTATAGACTTCAATAACCCAAACTGTGTCTTTGTGCCCTCTAGGAACTACACATTATCTATTGACTAAAGTGAATTTTTTGATTTGATTGGTTGATAGATACGTAGTATGAGACCATATTCATTGAAATCCACGATACATCCGCCCAGCCACTGATAAATTTCCCATACCCAGTGGAAGCCTCGTTCCGAAATCTACAAATTGTCCATACCCCGTAGAAGACGCATTATTCCAGTTTCACAGTGTACATGTATTATATTTTAATTTTTTATATCCAAAATATATCTCATGACCCCTTATTGGAATGAGCTTGTCGAGTACCCTCCAATTTGGGGTTCATAAGCTATGTTTTTGAGACAAAAAAGAAAAAAAAAAGAAATTCAATAATTTTTTTATACTCATATCTGCATATTTTCACAAAAACTCTTTTACACAAAAATTCCACAGAAACCTGTATGGCTCAACAATGGAAGATACATCACACATGAAATAGATTGTACTTCTAAAACGGAATGCCAATAGTAAAATTCGTTACCCCGCGTCTGATCACGTGGTACGGGTTTTTACCTACCCAAAGCCAGCCGTATCCCATTCGGCCTTCGGCCTCATGGGATACGGCTGGCTTCGGGCAGGTAAAAACCCGTACCACGTGATCAGACACGGGGTAACTAATAATATATAAAAAATAAATAATTATTGCTATTCAAATCTTAATCAGCAAATTCTATAATGGAGCTAACGCGTCAAATATTGATTATACTTATTTTTAACAACTAAATAAAATCTCACAACATCTATCAAGACTACATCCCTTTCATTGTACACTGATAGTGGAGTGCGTGACCACCTACAGAATTTCTATTCAGTTATTACTTACATTCAATAATCTAACCTTACTTGACTTGTGGTATCACCACCAGAACTGTCACTCTGAAAGTACTGCTAGTGAAATAATCATCAACAGTATTGTTTCTAGTGTAGCTTGTTAGTGCTTATTCTCACAACTTACTATTACTAGGAGTATCCCCACCAAGACTGACACACTACATGCACTGCTAGTGAAATAATTACCTACAGTATTTGTTTATCATACAGCTTGTTAGTACTAATGCTCACAACTTACTGTTACTAGTGGTATCCACACCAAGACTGTCACACTACATGCACTGCTAGTGAAATAATTACCTACAGTATTTGTTTATCATACAGCTTGTTAGTACTAATGCTCACAACTTACTGTTACTAGTAGTATCCCCACCAAGACTGTCACATTACATGCACTGCTAGTGAAATAATTGCATACAGTATTTGTTTATCATACAGCTTGTTAGTACTAATGGTCACAACTTACTGTTACTAGTGGTATCCCCACCAAGACTGTCACATTACATGCACTGCTGGTGAAATAATTGCATATAGTATTTGTTTCATACAGCTTGTTAGTACTAATGCTCACAACTTACTGTTACTAGTGGTATCCCCACCAAGACTGTCACATTACATGAACTGCTAGTGAAATAATCACCTACAATATTTGTTTATCATACAGCTTGTTAGTACTAATGCTCACAACTTACTGTTACTAGTGGTATCCCCACCAAGACTGTCACACTACATGCACTGTTAGTGAAATAATTACCTGCAGTATTTGTCTACCATACAGCTTGTTAGTTCTAATGCTCACAACTTACTGTTACTAGTGGTATACCCACCAAGACTGTCACATTACATGCACTGCTAGTGAAATAATTACCTAAGCATTAGTTTATCATACAGCTTGTTAGTACTAATGCACACATTTGCTGATACTAGTGGTATCCCCGCCAGAACTACCACACTACATGTACTGCTACTGAAATGGTCACCTACACATGTCCTTGTACAGTATCCTGATTGATTTTAGTATCTGTTGGATTAGAGTTAAATATTCTGACTTAACAGTAATTAGGCGATTAATTTGTTATTACCTAAGTGCAACAACAGATATACGTACCAACAGCAACAGCCAGTCCATTAATTGAATCAGTGACATACAGACAAGTTAGACGACCGTCGTTTTCGCCCACTGGTGATATCGTCGGAACTCTCGAGTTCTGTAGGGTTTTCCCGTGACCAATTATGCCATTGCACTGGTATTGAGCTGTGTAGAGATACGTTCGCTAAGGCAAAAGTACCCTCGTATATAATAGAGATAGTCTTTCGCATTTTTGGACTATTGTAAGCTAGGGAACGTCCGAGTCTTTCGCATTTTGGACTATTGTAGGCTAGGGAACGTCCGAATCTTTCGCATTTTGGACTATTGTAGGCTAGGGGACGTTCGTTATCACAATATAGTTATCCAAGGCCACATACTGAACCGCCTTAATGGTTTCAGGACAAAGTTCCCTGTGAATATTTTGCATTCTACCTGTATATTATTAGTTACACAGTTTGTTGATGACCTAATATGGTATATATGGTGCCAGGTAATATATACCATATTAGGCCACCAACAAACTGTGTAACGAATATATCTTACCGACTGCTGCATCGATGCACAGAACTAATAACAACAGCGATCAAAATTAAATGAGAGAATTCTCACAATGTGTTCACGTGTCTTTGCCTTGTTACAATTTATGGGAGAGTGGCTAAAGGCACTCTCCCATAAATTGTAACAAGGCAAATTCATACAGTTTAATTTCGAAGGTAACATGGCACACATCCACAGAATATGAAGCCTTTTAAGTTGGCTAACCTGCACTTCAGACCAAATATGGTCTTCCAACACTCAATCTTTCAACTTGAAGCGTTTATCAGCGACCGCCATTTTGAATAATCAATGAACAAAGGGGAGATTACCCGTAGCTGTCAGCGTATATTGATGTTGACAGGCAGTATATTGTTTTATATGTATTCTGCATGTGACGTACCAATGACATTCCCAGATACTTGTAGGAGGTAAGATATACAACAATATTGCAGAAGAGCCTTTAACTTGGAGCAAAACTATACTATGTTACTTTTTTACATTTCTCGTCAACAGTGTATGCTCCGTACCTCATTTTGCAGCCTCTTATTCAGTCGAGTGATCACAAATCACTCAAGGAACCCAAGCTCACCGTATATAAACCATTGTTTCACTGCTTAGAATATCGATTTCAGAAGGTTACTTTCCCGATGAGTGGTAACTGGTGGATGTGATTCCTCTTTTCACAAAAGACAACCATTTTGACGGTATAAATTACAAAACAGTTTTCACTGTTGTATTGTATTGGAAGTATTATGGAACTGGTGGTATTGAATGTGGCTCACAAAAAACGCAGAAAATAATCTTTTATATCAAATTCAATCCGGCTTTTTACCCCAGAACGGCGTTGTTTATTCATTGTGTAACCGGAGGGGCCTTGGGACACGCCAACCAAAAAATAGGTTCAATCAACCACTCTGCCACCTCCCGGCTATACTCAGGTTCGAGGGTCTTGAACTATGGCATAGGAAAATAGTTTGATATGAAATAAAGTTATAACATCAGAAAAGGTTAATTTGATTTATTAAATAACAGTTGTAAATTTCAGTGATAACAAGAAATATAATCTGTGACACATGAGCACTGAAAATGGATGGTGACTTTTTTGGCAATTTGATACCTCCATACAAAAACTAAAAGCTGCAGGGGGCGAATTTCTGAGGTGCCAGTTTTTAAAGAACGTATTACCTGCACTCCTTAATGAGCGTTCAAAAAGTTGAGAGTGGCGTACGTTCGGATCTCCGAATGTACACATGACCTCACAAAGTGCATGTGTACAGACGGATATACGGACGCACGGAACTTTCAACGTGCAACCTATACCGCCGACGGTGAAATAGTCGAAAAGCCGAAATGAGGCGAGAACCGTTTCACTCTCCAGAGATAATATTTAATAAAATATTATACGACTCTGGTTAGGCCATAGAACATAATAATCTTGATTAATAGCCAAAATCCCCGCCCTGAATTCCCAGGAAAGAGAGCAACCTCTCTTAAGTTTCGAACCTAGAGGTTCTTTAACAACAAGAGAGGTGAAGCGAACCTTGAGGTTCTTTAGCCATCACCAAGAGTGATTTGAATAAGCCGCAACACGGGTTTTTATAGCAACACTGACCAATAAATTTTCTTGGTCAGAGAAGGCCCACAGTGAAGGGGACAAATTCAGAGGTCAATTTTAATTGGCACAGAAAAATTCTCTTGTCCAATCAAAATACCTCTGAGTAAAACTATACGGGGATATCCACAAAATGGAGAACGGTGTTACTCTTAAACGAAAATAGGATATATCTAAATTCGACCAAAAATAAAAGAACTTTTACGTCCTGGGAAGGAATACGTGGTAAACACCTGAACAATACTTATAAAAGATAAACAGAAGCATGCAAAAACTGCTACAAAATGGGAATATTTTACCAGGTATGTGGAAATATCAAATTGCCCAAAACGTCCCCGTCACATTTGTTAGAGGTGTATCGTAGTCTCTTGCCTGTGGGGGAGGCAGAATTATGGGTTTGAGGGGGCGCCGTTTTTCAATCGTGGTTCATGATACGACGAATCAATCGACGATCGCAGTGCAGAGTTGAGGACAAACACATGAGGAGGTATCATACTCTTGTCAGCGGGCCCGAGGATCTCGTGGGAAAATGTTGGATCATGGAAGGTCAGTGTGGTCCGCTGGATTGCGTGGCGGCAGTGTGCCGCTATGGAAACCGGTCCTCCTTCATGCAGGGTGGACGGTGGAAGCATGTGTTGTCATAGCTGCGCGGGCAGCGCATGCGCGCATACGTCATCCATCGCCATGGCAGTGGCATTGCGGCATGGCCGCGCCCATGGGTTACCATGGAAGCCGCGTGTCTCCCTTGATGCAGTGCGTTGTGGCGTCGCATACTGAGTCCAGATGAGTGGTGTGGAAGTAAGGGTCGAGTGGAGCATGCTCCAGTACTCCTGGTTTATATAAATGAATCCATGATGAAATGTATGCATCGCCTCAGAATATAAGGTGGGTGGATTACTCATTTGTTATCACCTATCCACCGTCTCCGGCTTTCTCTCTCCTTCTCTATCCCTCTCCCCGCTATCATTCTCTTTCTCTCACTCTCCGTTTCGTGTTATTTTTATGAAACTAAAATTTGATTTTGTTATTTAGTATTTTGGTGGCCCTATATTAGAAATGTAGACAAATTTGTGGGAGAGGATGGTAAACTAAGTGTACAAAAGTGTAGTAAATAAAATGTGTTTAAACTAAACTAGTGTGGCCCTCCGCTGTACCGTGGGAGAGGATGGTAAACTAAGTGTACAAAAATGTAGTAAATAAAATATGTTTAAACTAAACTAGTGTGGCCCTCCGCTGTACCGTGGGAGAGGATGGTAAACTAAGTGTACAAAAATGTAGTAAATAAAATATGTTTAAACTAAACTAGTGTGGCCCTCCGCTGTACCGTGGGAGAGGATGGTAAACTAAGTGTACAAAAATGTAGTAAATAAAATATGTTTAAACTAAACTAGTGTGGCCCTCCGCTGTACCGTGGGAGAGGATGGTAAACTAAGTGTACAAAAGTGTAGTAAATAAAATGTGTTTAAACTAAACTAGTGTGGCCCTCCGCTGTACCGTGGGAGAGGATGGTAAACTAAGTGTACAAAAATGTAGTAAATAAAATATGTTTAAACTAAACTAGTGTGGCCCTCCGCTGTACCGTGGGAGAGGATGGTAAACTAAGTGTACAAAAATGTAGTAAATAAAATGTGTTTAATCTAAACTAGTGTGGCCCTCCGCTGTACCGTGGGAGAGGATGGTAAACTAAGTGTACAAAAATGTAGTAAATAAAATGTGTTTAAACTAAACTAGTGTGGCCCTCCGCTGTACCGTGGGAGAGGATGGTAAACTAAGTGTACAAAAATGTAGTAAATAAAATGTGTTTAAACTAAACTAGTGTGGCCCTCCGCTGTACCGTGGGAGAGGATAGTAAACTAAGTGTACAAAAATGTAGTAAATAAAATATGTTTAAACTAAACTAGTGTGGCCCTCCGCTGTACCGTGGGAGAGGATGGTAAACTAAGTGTACAAAAATGTAGTAAATAAAATGTGTTTAAACTAAACTAGTGTGGCCCTCCGCTGTACCGTGGGAGAGGATGGTAAACTAAGTGTACAAAAATGTAGTAAATAAAATGTGTTTAAACTAAACTAGTGTGGCCCTCCGCTGTACCGTGGGAGAGGATGGTAAACTAAGTGTACAAAAATGTAGTAAATAAAATGTGTTTAAACTAAACTAGTGTGGCCCTCCGCTGTACCGTGGGAGAGGATGGTAAACTAAGTGTACAAAAATGTAGTAAATAAAATATGTTTAAACTAAACTAGTGTGGCCCTCCGCTGTACCGTGGGAGAGGATGGTAAACTAAGTGTACAAAAATGTAGTAAATAAAATGTGTTTAAACTAAACTAGTGTGGCCCTCCGCTGTACCGTGGGAGAGGATGGTAAACTAAGTGTACAAAAATGTAGTAAATAAAATGTGTTTAAACTAAACTAGTGTGGCCCTCCGCTGTACCGTGGGAGAGGATGGTAAACTAAGTGTACAAAAATGTAGTAAATAAAATATGTTTAAACTAAACTAGTGTGGCCCTCCGCTGTACCGTGGGAGAGGATGGTAAACTAAGTGTACAAAAATGTAGTAAATAAAATATGTTTAAACTAAACTAGTGTGGCCCTCCGCTGTACCGTGGGAGAGGATGGTAAACTAAGTGTACAAAAATGTAGTAAATAAAATATGTTTAAACTAAACTAGTGTGGCCCTCCGCTGTACCGTGGGAGAGGATGGTAAACTAAGTGTACAAAAATGTAGTAAATAAAATATGTTTAAACTAAACTAGTGTGGCCCTCCGCTGTACCGTGGGAGAGGATGGTAAACTAAGTGTACAAAAATGTAGTAAATAAAATATGTTTAAACTAAACTAGTGTGGCCCTCCGCTGTACCGTGGGAGAGGATGGTAAACTAAGTGTACAAAAATGTAGTAAATAAAATGTGTTTAAACTAAACTAGTGTGGCCCTCCGCTGTACCGTGGGAGAGGATGGTAAACTAAGTGTACAAAAATGTAGTAAATAAAATGTGTTTAAACTAAACTAGTGTGGCCCTCCGCTGTACCGTGGGAGAGGATGGTAAACTAAGTGTACAAAAATGTAGTAAATAAAATGTGTTTAAACTAAACTAGTGTGGCCCTCCGCTGTACCGTGGGAGAGGATGGTAAACTAAGTGTACAAAAATGTAGTAAATAAAATATGTTTAAACTAAACTAGTGTGGCCCTCCGCTGTACCGTGGGAGAGGATGGTAAACTAAGTGTACAAAAGTGTAGTAAATAAAATGTGTTTAAACTAAACTAGTGTGGCCCTCCGCTGTACCGTGGGAGAGGATGGTAAACTAAGTGTACAAAAATGTAGTAAATAAAATGTGTTTAAACTAAACTAGTGTGGCCCTCCGCTGTACCGTGGGAGAGGATGGTAAACTAAGTGTACAAAAATGTAGTAAATAAAATATGTTTAAACTAAACTAGTGTGGCCCTCCGCTGTACCGTGGGAGAGGATGGTAAACTAAGTGTACAAAAATGTAGTAAATAAAATGTGTTTAAACTAAACTAGTGTGGCCCTCCGCTGTACCGTGGGAGAGGATGGTAAACTAAGTGTACAAAAATGTAGTAAATAAAATATGTTTAAACTAAACTAGTGTGGCCCTCCGCTGTACCGTGGGAGAGGATGGTAAACTAAGTGTACAAAAGTGTAGTAAATAAAATGTGTTTAAACTAAACTAGTGTGGCCCTCCGCTGTACCGTGGGAGAGGATGGTAAACTAAGTGTACAAAAATGTAGTAAATAAAATATGTTTAAACTAAACTAGTGTGGCCCTCCGCTGTACCGTGGGAGAGGATGGTAAACTAAGTGTACAAAAATGTAGTAAATAAAATATGTTTAAACTAAACTAGTGTGGCCCTCCGCTGTACCGTGGGAGAGGATGGTAAACTAAGTGTACAAAAGTGTAGTAAATAAAATGTGTTTAAACTAAACTAGTGTGGCCCTCCGCTGTACCGTGGGAGAGGATGGTAAACTAAGTGTACAAAAATGTAGTAAATAAAATATGTTTAAACTAAACTAGTGTGGCCCTCCGCTGTACCGTGGGAGAGGATGGTAAACTAAGTGTACAAAAATGTAGTAAATAAAATGTGTTTAAACTAAACTAGTGTGGCCCTCCGCTGTACCGTGGGAGAGGATGGTAAACTAAGTGTACAAAAATGTAGTAAATAAAATATGTTTAAACTAAACTAGTGTGGCCCTCCGCTGTACCGTGGGAGAGGATGGTAAACTAAGTGTACAAAAATGTAGTAAATAAAATGTGTTTAAACTAAACTAGTGTGGCCCTCCGCTGTACCGTGGGAGAGGATGGTAAACTAAGTGTACAAAAATGTAGTAAATAAAATATGTTTAAACTAAACTAGTGTGGCCCTCCGCTGTACCGTGGGAGAGGATGGTAAACTAAGTGTACAAAAGTGTAGTAAATAAAATGTGTTTAAACTAAACTAGTGTGGCCCTCCGCTGTACCGTGGGAGAGGATGGTAAACTAAGTGTACAAAAATGTAGTAAATAAAATATGTTTAAACTAAACTAGTGTGGCCCTCCGCTGTACCGTGGGAGAGGATGGTAAACTAAGTGTACAAAAATGTAGTAAATAAAATGTGTTTAAACTAAACTAGTGTGGCCCTCCGCTGTACCGTGGGAGAGGATGGTAAACTAAGTGTACAAAAATGTAGTAAATAAAATATGTTTAAACTAAACTAGTGTGGCCCTCCGCTGTACCGTGGGAGAGGATGGTAAACTAAGTGTACAAAAATGTAGTAAATAAAATGTGTTTAAACTAAACTAGTGTGGCCCTCCGCTGTACCGTGGGAGAGGATGGTAAACTAAGTGTACAAAAATGTAGTAAATAAAATATGTTTAAACTAAACTAGTGTGGCCCTCCGCTGTACCGTGGGAGAGGATGGTAAACTAAGTGTACAAAAATGTAGTAAATAAAATGTGTTTAAACTAAACTAGTGTGGCCCTCCGCTGTACCGTGGGAGAGGATGGTAAACTAAGTGTACAAAAGTGTAGTAAATAAAATGTGTTTAAACTAAACTAGTGTGGCCCTCCGCTGTACCGTGGGAGAGGATGGTAAACTAAGTGTACAAAAATGTAGTAAATAAAATATGTTTAAACTAAACTAGTGTGGCCCTCCGCTGTACCGTGGGAGAGGATGGTAAACTAAGTGTACAAAAATGTAGTAAATAAAATATGTTTAAACTAAACTAGTGTGGCCCTCCGCTGTACCGTGGGAGAGGATGGTAAACTAAGTGTACAAAAATGTAGTAAATAAAATGTGTTTAAACTAAACTAGTGTGGCCCTCCGCTGTACCGTGGGAGAGGATGGTAAACTAAGTGTACAAAAATGTAGTAAATAAAATATGTTTAAACTAAACTAGTGTGGCCCTCCGCTGTACCGTGGGAGAGGATGGTAAACTAAGTGTACAAAAGTGTAGTAAATAAAATATGTTTAAACTAAACTAGTGTGGCCCTCCGCTGTACCGTGGGAGAGGATGGTAAACTAAGTGTACAAAAATGTAGTAAATAAAATATGTTTAAACTAAACTAGTGTGGCCCTCCGCTGTACCGTGGGAGAGGATGGTAAACTAAGTGTACAAAAGTGTAGTAAATAAAATATGTTTAAACTAAACTAGTGTGGCCCTCCGCTGTACCGTGGGAGAGGATGGTAAACTAAGTGTACAAAAATGTAGTAAATAAAATATGTTTAAACTAAACTAGTGTGGCCCTCCGCTGTACCGTGGGAGAGGATGGTAAACTAAGTGTACAAAAATGTAGTAAATAAAATGTGTTTAAACTAAACTAGTGTGGCCCTCCGCTGTACCGTGGGAGAGGATGGTAAACTAAGTGTACAAAAATGTAGTAAATAAAATATGTTTAAACTAAACTAGTGTGGCCCTCCGCTGTACCGTGGGAGAGGATGGTAAACTAAGTGCACAAAAGTGTAGTAAATAAAATGTGTTTAAACTAAACTAGTGTGGCCCTCCGCTGTACCGTGGGAGAGGATGGTAAACTAAGTGCACAAAAATGTAGTAAATAAAATGTGTTTAAACTAAACTAGTGTGGCCCTCCGCTGGCTTCTTTGCACATGACCGCAAAGGTTTCTAACCAAAACATTCCACCATTCAAATTTGGAAGAAGAAAAAGCCAATTTATATCGGCTCACATGAGATCCATGTAAGAGTTAGGACTATAGCGCTATTCATAGTGTACGGTATTATCGGCGAAGCATGCATGCGGTGGAGTTTTGTAACACAACTAATGTCTTTGTTCGAGTATGTCGTGCCGGCATTGTCTTTAAGCACGGGCAATACTGAAGAAGATGGGTTAAGAGCCACGTTTACCGCCCAAGTGCGCGCGACTGGTAATTTTACTGCGACCCGAGTCAATGGAGTGCATCCTTCACTTTTCCGGTATGATCTGGCGATTGCTGCAAGTGTGCTCAGTTGTAAGCTTTACATTCGTTTAACACGTATATCCCGTAAAGGGGCTTCTAGAGAGATTAGGAATACACATTGTGGTTGTTTCTCAACTTTATTGAATGGTATCGTCGACATTATTTTACATTAACAATTGAACAATTGCAGAAGATAATAAAATGCGATTCCGAAAAATCACAAATTGCTTGGCAACAATCGGTTGAACCGATGTTCCAGGAGCCGTTGCCCTTGTAATCCGATTGCCCATAATCGGCCGATTGTGGTGGCCGGTTCCGATCATCGGTTGAACACTAGTTCTGGAAAATACAAATTTTATAACGCGATAAAATCGATGTTTTGTTTCGAAGATTACCTTCGTAAACTACCCATTTATTTGGATACCCCCCCCCCCCCCCCCCCACACCTCCAGTTTCCAGTCAGGAATCTCAGGCTCTCAGTCGAAACTGGTAGTTGGACGTCAATGGAATTTTCCCAAAGAGAATGTAATCTATGACACGCAGATATTAGGGATGAATTTCATTATATCCTTGTCTGTGATAAATTGAAAGAACTAAGAGCAAAGTACATAAATCCATACTGCAGACGAAACCCGAGTATGTACAAAACCCAGAGTCTTTTTTAACAGTGCAAATACTAAACAACTCTGTAAACTAGCAAAATTCATCAGAGCCCTTAAATCAGTTTTAACTACCTTCTCCGGCTGAAACTAAACAATCCGCTACCATTACACTGAGTTTACTAAACCCTACCGACCATAGACGAAACGCAAATATGCACAAACCCCAGACACCCTTATCTGTACAAATACAAAGAAACCCTACAAACTTGGAAACATTTTTATTGGAGACGAAAAATTATTGATAACAACTTATACGGCTGACATCAAACAATCCCCTCCCATTATGGTAAGTTTACTGAACCCTATCGACCATGAACCCGGATAATGCTCTGCCATAATAATGTTTCAACTAAATGAAAACAACCAAAGTACCCGACCCCTCATATGATAAACGTGATTTATAGCGGCTATTTGGGTTCACAGCCTATAGCAGCCAAATGGTGATGAATGAAAAGCGGTGTGAGGCAGCGGAACAGAAAGATGAACTCGTCCCGCGGCCGGACGGCGGCGCACGGACAGCCCCGTGGGGCCGTGTACGGGTTTATCATTGATCGAAGTGTACAAGCCCATAGCCCTGGACACACGCTCGTTGACTAGCCTCACCTTCTCCAATGTTATATATATATGTATGTACGTGTATTTATCGCAAATCCCACACGCTAAAAACTAATGTGTTGAAAACTACACTTGAAGTGCTGCATTTAACACTTACTAAGTGTTGAACTAGCACTTTGTTCAAGTGTAGATATCCCAGAACTTGACAGGTGTTACAATAATACCACTTGACAAGTGTAATGTCGCGACGCTTAAAAGGAAACAACGCAGATGACGCGGATCAGGCTCGAACTCTCGAGCCTGATCCGCGTCATCTGCGTTGTGTCCTTTTAATTACGTACCCACCAAGCGCAAATCAAATTATGGATGATTCTGGAAGAATCACCAACGCTAGACACATGGGAAGTGCCATCCATTCAAGTTTCAGATGTCTGACGATTGTAATGTCTAAGTGCTTAAAGCATTGTACTTTGAGTGTTAAAATCAAACCCTAAGAGTTAGAATGGGGTTAACACATTGAAAGTGTCAGTTTTAACACTTTAGTTTTTAGTGTGCAGTATACATCTATGCATGTGTGTATGTGTGTGTGAGGGGTGGATTTGTGTGCGAGGGCGTGTTTGTGCCGTTCTCTCCTCATATATTAACAGGCTTTCTAGACCGCCGCGAGCATAAGACATGTGATGTATGTAAATATATCTCGTCGTCCTCTCATATTGACAAATACCGCCATAAAGATGGGACTTGGGATGGTTGGGTCACACGGCCCTATGGGGCTGCATCAACATCCCAGTGGATGGAGTTATCACCAGTACCCCCTTCCAAGGTTATGTGCTTATTGCCCTGCCCACTTATGAATTTGGTAAATTATTCTCCAGTAGGTAGTGGCTTATCAAGAATATATACTTCAGCTGTCGACACTTCCCTCGTTTCTATACATCATTTGACTATGGCGAAAATTGTAAGCCATATGTGATTCTTACTCTAAATAAAAAATCATCAAGGCCGGGGTGCTGCAAGGAGCAGTTCGCGGACCTCTCCTATTTTTAGTGTACATAAATGACATAGCTCACAAAATGCACTCCATCCTTAGGCTCATCGGGGATAAAACCTGCGTAACAGAAAGTACACCAGATTTATCTCATCTCGAATCCAAAATTGATAACGAACAAATAGACTGACACGTGGTTGGTGACCATCGTGCTAAAAAGAAACACTGTAATTCTATTTGTTCTGAATCAGAATGCCCTCTACCCAAATGTCGTTTTTGACAACGAATCACCAGCGATCGTAAGTGTTCATAAGCATCGTGGTTCAACAATTCGGTCAAATTTTTCATGGAAAACTCAAAATTATAACATTTTCTCGTACCACGATTAACGCAACTTAAAAACTGAAATACACACTGAACCGTAGAACATTTGAAAATGTACACGGCTACGTCCTCCACATCTTAGAACATGATTTCCCAGTCTAGAGTGGTGCGGCACAATACTGAATGAACCGGATTTTCACGGTTTATGTAGATTCATGTCGCCCCACAATCTGCTTCTTGAAGTAGGATTGCTTAATTATAAACTTCAAGAGAGAAGATATATTTAGAGCTGTGAGGTTTTTCACTTCGGTTCCGGTTTTTGCGGCAAGCCAGAAAACCGAACCCACTACACCCGATAGGAACCGTCCGAACGGTTTTGCTGTGTTTGAGCATAAAGTGATCAAACTATCGTATTGAGAGGGAACTGGACTATAAGGACTCGTCACTTTGTCTATCGAGAAAAGGGGCAAATACCTCGTGTTTTCATTGTCACACTTTCTACCTAATTGACTCATCAGCCGAAGGAATCGAATAGCATCCAAAGCATGGCAGGTTCTCCTGGTTACTCATAGCAAACACAGGCAATGTTTCTGCCAATGGACATCCGGGTTACCCGGAGGTCCATTGGCTGAAGCATTGCTTGTGCACAGGCCATATGTATAAAATATGATGGCCTTACTATGATCATAACGCGTAGATAACTACGGCGGTTGACATACGTTTGGATGTATCCAGTATGGCGCCTCCGAGGTAGTGTTGACGAATTTCACAGAAACTAAATTTAAGATTTTAATTTTATTTATTTTTTAACGCGCAGATCGACGTGCTATTTGTGCGCATTTCATGACAGGACTTCCAGTTTTAACTGTAAATGAAATATGTTACGACGGTTTAAGCAGATTAATGTCGCTCGACAATCTGCTTGTTAAAGTAGGAATCCTTAATTATAAACTTCAAGAGAGATTTATTTAGAGCTGTGAGGTTTTTCACCTCGTTTCCGGTCTTTGCGGCAAGCCAGAAAACTGAACCTGCTGCGGTTGGTAGGAACCGTCCGAGCGGTTTTGCTGTGTTTGAGCATAAACTGGTCAAACTATATTATTGAGAGAGAACTGTACTATATGGACTCTTGTCACTTAGTCTATCGCGAGAAAGGTGCGAATACCTCGTGTTCTCATTGTCACACTTTTTTCCTTATTGACATGTCCGCCGGACTTCACCGGACTCCATCGGACTCCACCGGACTCCACCGGACGAGTCAATAAGAGAGAAAATATGACACTGAGAACACAACATAGTAGAGATAAAGTTTTATTCATTTATTAACCTGTAATGTGTTTTGTTTACTGATTGAGTTTAGCAAATGATCCCCAACAACCTCTAAAAGTGATCAAATGGAATTTAGGCTGACTCCAGTGGAATTACTTACAGATAGGGTTGTACGTACTACCAAACGCCTGAGCGAAATATTTATTCACAGTCTTCGTTATTCTTCAAATTCTGTCCCCATCGACTGAGGACTAAATTACTGAAACGACCATTTCTTCCCCATGGGGAAAGCTGCAACCCTTCTCTCTGGAAGTCTGCGAAACAGCTCACTGGCTGAATTTGCTAGTGCGGTGGACCATTGATTCTAGCAAAGGTCGATCTTTTGATCGTCTTATGGGTGGCGGAAGCAGGAGTACTGGGAGAGGACCACCAAACAGCAGTGAGCAAATGTCCGATCCTCCAACTTATCAGTACGACAAAAGCCGAGTTAGCAGTGGTTCAAAGCAAGCGCACCATCGACGTGCTCTATGCCTTCGACCACAATTCTACCGCGCCCCAACAGGAGCTGATGAGATTACGTGTCTTGTCAAAGGAATGACGAGGGTTCTAACCAAACCATCGACCTGACGGTTTAAAGCTCAATGCTCTAAACAATATGCCATCGCACCCTCACATTCAGCACACCCAGTAATGAATTTATGCTCTTGATAGCCCAGTCTATCGCATTATTGACCTAGCGCATATTTTCGATCTCCCTCCATTTTAGACTCGCGAGCAAGCGGTCAAATTCCAATTTGGGGGCTTGTGAAGAATCCATTCTCATGGGAATTTCTTACGCAACTGCGTACTTTGTATTACATCACTGGTTATGACAATACTAGTTAATTGTATTACGTTGCTAGTTGATTATTACATCATACAGTACGTGGAGAGTGGATTGTAACTAAATCACCCGCGGAGTGGAGTTATCACCCAAGCTATAACTTTCAAATTTTGTACATATCTACAAAAAACACAAGCAAAGTTTCAGCCAATGGACCTCCGGGTTTAACCCGGAGGTCCATTGGCTGAAACTTTGCTGGTGCTGGTTATGCTTTGCAACAAATTTGCAATTATTGCTAGGGTGGAATCTCCACTCTGCGGGTGATTTAGTGATAATACACTCTCCACGTACTGTAGGTTAATATTTTTATTGCATTAATTGGTGATCAGAAATTGCAAGTTGATTATTACAATACTTGTGGTTATCGAGACCCAGCTCTCAAGCTACAGTCTAATTCTCTACGACATTCAACGTTGTTATGGCATGGAACCTGTCTAACTCTTGAATAGTCATTGAGATACACTCGCCTGGAATATCTCAGTTGGGCGGAATATCGAACATATGTAGTCTCAGTAACTGTGTTAATATTTTGATGTTGGGGCCCCGGCATGGTCTTTTTGGAGTACAGGGACCGTACTTTTTATTTAAATAAGAAGTTGCGACACGACTACATCATGTATATTCTGTTTATTTACTACTGAATTTCCAAGAAGTCTAGAGTAGCTTTTAATTACAATCCCAACTGAGTAATATTCCAACTACATCATCAAGGCATGACTTCGACGAAGACATGGCTTGATGATGCAGTTGGAATATATAAGTCAACTGGGACTTGAGGCAACACAGTCGTGGAAATTCAGGTATACGCTCCCTTCAGTCGGTTATCTCCGAGACACCCTTGAATGCTGGCCATGATGAACGTTCTGTCGATGATTATATATTGAAATGGGGATGGTCACGTGGGTAAGATTTATTTATTTATTTATTTATTTATTTGTTTATTGGTGTTTAAGATCACATACTTATGCACAATGGCTAATCATGAACATGACAGTTTTACGGGTGGAGGAAGCCGCAGTACCCGGAGAGAACCACCGAGCAACGACGAGCAGCTGCCAGCTCCCCAACATCGCAACTCCGCACTACAGCACAGGCAGGGTTAGATTGGTTGAAGACATGCGCACCATCGACGTGCAGTACGCCTTAGTACACGGCATCATCGTTCCCCCATGTGGACAATCGGGGTTAAGTGCTTTGACCAAGTACACAACGCGGGAGTCCGAATCGATCGCTCAGACGGTCACCCATCCGAGGATTAACCGGGCTCGACGTTGCTTAACTTCGGTGATCTGACGAGAAAGGGTTACCGGAATGCCACCGCGTCCCGGGTGGGTAAGATAGAACTGTCTCACTACCACTGTATGATAACTACGGCGGTTGACATATGTTTGGATGTATCCAATATGGCGCTTCCGAGGTAGTGTTGACGAATTTCACAGAAACTAAATTTAAGATTTTTAATTTTATTCAAACAATTTGTCATACTAAGAGAAACGAATAAAGAGATAAATGTCCAGAAAGGTAATTTCCACATTGATGTATATATATATAATTATTCAATGAAATTAAACCAGGGACCGACCTGGGCATGCGCCAGTGCGTATTTGGTTATGAAACATCAGGACCTGGCTCGTAAATCTCAGAAATAGGCTTCTCAGTTGGCGCGTAACTTCTCAGATCATATTTTGATATTCTTTCGATGAATAATCGAGAGAGACACTCTTTCATGTATTATATATATGATTATCATTTATCATTGTTGTAGAGTGCTTAAGTTAATACTTCAAGTCTTAATTACCAAGCATTAATCTTCACTGTGGTTTCTGATCAAGTCTTGGCTGCCTAAATAGGCAGCCAAGACTTGATCAGAAACCACAGTGAAGATTAATGTTTGCTATAGTGTCTGATGAGAGCTATTACATACTTGCAGTGTGTGTTACAAACAGCAGTGTGACTCCGTAAATTGAAATCTGGCGCATGAATTGAAAAAAATAGGCTCCGAGGCTTGAGCGTATTTTAAATAGTCCTGATCGGTCCCTGTTAAACCCTGACAGTATTTTTAATACTGTTTTGTTATTTAATCAACGCAGTGTCCATGCAAATTGCTGCTTGATGTCTATATAAACAGAATATAAACATAATTTATTGCCTGAATAAAGAGTGGTTAACCCTTTACCCAACGCAATGGTCAAAACCGGCCAGCGCTATTCTCAAAAATCGTCAATTAATTTTCATTATTTTTTCATTTTTTGTCTCAAAAACATACGTTATGACCCCCTTAAATTGACAGAAGGCTTTATTTATCACTGATTAATATGAAAACGAAATATCAAATGTTTTAAAGTGAACAAAACGGACGAGTCATATGATAAATATGTTTCTGAGGAGATGATAGCGAGAAACGTTTCGACAAGAGAGATTCATAAACATACTGTGACAGTGCAAAGATCTGACTGATATTGTCACATATTTACTTAACCTGTTAACCCTTTACCCAACGTAATGGCCAAAACCGGCCAGCGCTATTCTCAAAAATCGCCAATTAATTTTCATTATTTTTTTCATTTTTTGTCTCAAAAACATAGGTTATGACCCCTCATTGGAACGAGCTCGTTCGAATGAGAGGTCATAACCTATGTGTTTGAGACAAAAAATGAAAAAAATTAGTTATTCAAGAATTTTTTTGGCAAGTGTCGTCTGCTTTTCATGTTAGGTAAAGGGTTAATATAATCATCATATTTGTAACATCTTTGCGCAAACACACAATTCGAAACGTTCCCTAAAATTCCTGAAATGGCCTAGCAAGAGATCACCTTTACTTTTTAATGTAACCGGTTTGGATTTAGTAGTTAATACGGTTTGGATAAACTCTTTGTGATTTTTGTTTACGGTTTGGATATCATCTCATATCCTATCCTTCTATTACGGTGAAACGATAGGTCCATTCAAGTGTAATTTTGAATGGACCTAAAAATGTCATAGTCATATGATAAAATAAGTGCCTTGATAGCCTCAATCGAGTGAGCTTGTCCCCTGTAGGGAGACTGGAAGTGGTGTTATAAACGATTCCGAGCGTTACTGGACGTTATCAGTCCGTGTGTGGTGGTCCACGTGGTAAGGTGTCCACTTCCGTGTCGTACATTTTGCCCTCTATTCGTCTTTAGAGATGGGGTTGGAGGGTTCTGCTTGGTTCTTAGGTATTGCCATACGGTTCGTAGGTTAGGTCTGGACGTCCGTGGGTGCTACTTTCACAGGAGATAACTGTGGCAGGTGTTTAATGCATGATCTCAGTAGAAAGACATTAGATCAGCCCTTAGTAGGTAGAAGGTTTATGACTCAGAATTGAAAATGGCGCTTCCTGTGGTGTGCAGGGGTGTGATTCATACGGTGCAAACGGTTGGACGCCCATGGAATGTTTTTAATGTATGTTAACATGAGATAAACCACCGGTCACCCCCTAGTAGGTTGATGGTTAAGGGCTCAGAATTAGCAATGATGCTTCCTGCGATGTGCAGGTGTGTGGGCTGCATGTGGTGAGTTGCCCGTATTGTAGGATATGACATTTTGTAAGTTGCATTATTGGTAAATGCGGAATTTTATGTTTATGGCGTGCTTCAAATCCTCGAAACATGATTCTCTGGGTGTTATTAAGCTGTAGTCAGCGGTTACGGTGTGTTTCAGCGTGTAACGGCTCCACGATAGAGATGAGTTGAAGAGCTCAGGTAGGTGAGGTGAACCTCCGGAATTGGCTTCCACCAAGTGTGTAACCAAGGTTTCGGCCTTATCAAACAAACAAATACCGAGATATGCTGTATTTCAGTGGTAGTGTTACAAAATCGGATTCGGGTGTTGAAGTCTATGGTTTACTGATGTGTAATTCGGGGTACTCACTTTCACTGTTTGGGACCCGGACTGCTACTGTTTTGAATCGCGGTAAAACCTGCGTGTTTTGGCCACGGTAGACAATTTCCACGGTGGCACTAGGATGTGGCTACGGCCCCTACGGAAAATCTAAGGAAACGCTAAGGATGTACTAGGGTTGTGCTAAGGAAGTGCCAATGATTCGCCAAGGATTATTATAGTTATGAGGCGATTTCCCCACGGTTATGATGCGGCACCACCTGAATCGCTACGGACAAGCCACGGTCTGTCCCCGTTATTCATGACCATCCTACAGTGATACGGATAGGCCACGGTCCTGCGCGGTTCTTCTGCGGTCTGTACGGTTATGTCACGGTAACATAACCGTAGACACTAGGACACAACCGTAGCATATCCGCAGTCTATCCGGCGTTTTACGTGGTCAATCGGGACCCCATTTCTGTCCATAGTTAATGTTGGATCGGCTACGGATATGCTACGGTAGTGTCCCGGTGTCTACGGTTTTCTGCGGCCACTTACGGTTGGTGAGGGAAAAATGAAATTTTCAAATATTTTGAAAATCGCTCCACTGAAGAAACAAGACGGCGGAAGCGCGAAAGTTTATCCCGGGACACAACGGTCATGTCGACGGGACTTTACCAGGGACAATCACGGATTGAAACCGCTGGCTTACGGCACGTCGAACCGTAAAAGTGAGAACCTAGCTTTAAGCTTTGGAATTTGGTATACGAATATTTACCGGATCAAATGAATCGTCCAGGTGGGTTTCTGTAAAAAGAGTATACATTATTCGTCACAGAGATCTATCAAATCTTTCACTTTGTTTCTCATGCTCGGTATATTGCAACGAATAATGGTAACGAAAGAGGTGGTGGCTTCAGATGTTGGATCGGGATTCCATTCAGCATCACCACACGAGAATAGAAAGAGAATTATTAATAAAGCACCCAACACAGCAAGACCCAACTGGTCGAAATGATTGTAAAATATATCAATCAATTCTGTTCCACGTGGCCGGATTGAGATGCCCGAGCAAAGCTTAAAATGTTCCAACTTCCATTCTATACTGACTAATATCAGTAGTTATGGCTGGACTGAGAATAATAATATTTTGTCAGTTTGATGGCAGGAGGATCTTTGTAGATTCTAAGCTCACTGAGAGGATGGTTCGTGTGATGCTTCACTTCCTTCTGATACAGATTGACTGACTGAGATAGCAAAATATTATTATAATCCGTAAGGAGAGAGACAGAGAAAGGTGCATTGGTGGTAATTGCAGAAATGTATAGACAGTCTATTACAAGGATTTCCGAAGTAGGGGTCACACGCACATACGGAGTTACAAAATTGAGTTGGTGAAATCAGCAAATAAGCCTAATCGCCACCGTGGGATATCTGTTGCGATTTGTAATTTATGTTTTAGGTCGGTAAATGTGTTCCTGATCATACGTTCACACATTTTTCAACATCAATTCCACCACTGCATAATTAGAGTTAGGAGCATCCATTGGTCAGTTTCAAAACTGTACAATTTGATTGGCTAAACAAAATACAACTGGGTTAAAAAAAACGCCATTCAGTTTTTTTATATTTTCACTTTTTACTTCCAAAACATAGGTTATGACCCCTCATTGGAACGAGCTCGACGAGCTCGTTCCAATGAGGGGTCAAAACCTATGTTTTGGAAGCAAAAAATGAACAATTTTAGTTATACGAGGATGTTTTTTCCAAGTGCCGTCTGCAACTCAAGTTATGTGATGGGTTAAAAAGTCATACTAAGTGGCTAATTTGTGCGTGTTTGTGTCATATTATAAATAGAATATGAAATGAGTGTTTTTCTCATATAATATTTATGAAACTCGTCCGAATTTTTCGTTTGGGCTCGCCAGAGGCTCGCCCAACGGAAAATTCTTAGACTCGTTTCATAAATAATATATAAGAAAAACACTTAGTCCATATCCTCGATATATGTAATGACGTAAATGGATATTAAAATCGACAGCATATACAGAAGGAAGAGAATGGATAACTATTTAGTTTAACCAATATTTTTTCAAAATATTTCAAAATAATATAAATTATACAGCGTAGTAGATAGTGGATCCGACAGAAAGCCAGCTTAAAAACTGATACAAGATCGTTTCCACGTACAACATTTACAATATTACGATATAAGGGGATCAATAATAGCCAAAAAGTTGCACATATATTGTTTAAACTATGCTCATAAAAGTCAGAGATGTCGACTAATAAGAAGAAAATTATGTATGAAGAGAAAAAGCAGGAAGCCAACTAGGGTGCAGACTGAGCCGATGACGATACCAGCCAACTACAAGCACGGCATGCGTGCACATTCTTTTGTTAAATTTAAACTCTTTTCCGTAAAACAGCACAGCTCACCACACCAAAGTCCCGACCACCACAGCCGCCCTCACCAGGGCAACTTTACCAATTTAAGTTGGTTATTTGGCTACAATCACCCTAATGAAGACTACAGCGGCCGCCGAAACGCCTGCGCAAAATGCTGAACTGTTTCAAAGGTTGGAACATATATATACACTTACATTTGCTGAAAGCGCTTTGTAACTACAATATAATTTTGGACTAGACCAAAGACTGACCTATTATCTTCATTACTTAGAACTTCAGAGTCATAGAGTAGGGTTGACAGATTTGGAGTAAATGATAGTTGACCAATGGTCCGGTTACGGATATTGAAGTAGAGTGGGCACGTTAGCAGGAAATGTTCAGTTGACTCAATCACCCCAAATTGACAGCAATGTGCCAGTGATATGTACAAATGTGAGTTCAGGTTACTACATCCCAGGCGCAACCAACAATGGTATATTTGTACTGCACGACATTGAGCATTACTGAAGAAGGATGGCGGCCGTCGGCTATTATATATATAGCTCACGTGACTTCCTTGCATTCCCATTGGCTGAAAGATGATTCCCTATTTCGTGTAGTTTACATCCACAGAACTGACCAGGCACTACACCCAGGCACTACACGTTTTCTATTTTTAGCACACTACTACATCAGTTTTCTTTTCATACTGGGCGAATAAAACTAATCAGGCTAGATTTAAATATCGATTCACAGAGGCACAACATCCATAAAACGATCAAGAGAGAAATCTTTGTGGAAGAATGTATCGCTTTTCCATTGTTGAAGTCACATTTTTCGAGGCGTTCATTTTATTCCCTGAGAAGATGATCCATATCTCGTTTCGAAGAGAATGATCCATATCTGGGTCCAACTTACATGAGATCGCGTCCGGATATAAAAAATCGTTTTGTTTCGCTTCTCATATTATTTCGCTATTTAATTGGATGTTTTGGGCAGTAAACGAATAAATAATGGAATTCACTTGAATCTTCGGAGTTTGTATCCCGTGCTGACCCATTCGGTAATGTATATGTGTGACAAATGTGTGGAAATTATCAAACTGCGTTGTCAAATTTCGAAAATGTTAGCTTTCATTCGCGAGTTGCGCGATTCTAGAATACACAGTTCCGTTTGGGGGAAATGTTTTGTTTACTCTTGCCGACCGATTCAAAATCTGTCTTCTGCTCATATCAATAATCCAAGTTAGCCGTGTTTTGGAAGAAGAAAATGTTTTTTTAAAACTACATGGCATTTTGTTCTATATAACGCTGGTTGGTAGGGCTGCTACCTTGGTAATAGATTAACAAATCAGACAGATGTTTTTCTTGATGGGTGTTCGATATAATATAAGGATTAGTGCATGTCTTGTCGTTGACTACGCTCATATAGTGCCCAGTGAGGTGGTGTAGTTACCTCCTCTTCACGGCGGGAACTACACCACCTCACTGGGCACTATATTGGCGTAGTCAACTCCAAGCCATGCACTATTCCTTAATTAAGTAATTCTTGAAGTTGCTGTAAGAATTCTTATCTCTTATAGGTAATGGTATGTTATTCCATAGTTTAGTTACTACTGGCATGAAAGAAGTTTGGTACAAATTGGTTCGACAGAAGGGGATTCTGAAGTTACCACTAGAACGGAGATTAAGTGTCGTATTGATCGCCGACATTAATGGCGGGACCTTATCAGCAATGTGTTGAAGCGTTGTCTGGTGGTACATCTTAAAAAAAAACTGCATTAGTTTGTGTTTTCTGCGCCTATCTTGGAGGGTATCCCAGCAGGTTTCAGAGTATAATAGAGCTTTACTGGCACTGACAGTTCCACCAGTAACAACCCTAGCTGCTGCCACTTTAATTTTCTCTATTTTAGCAATATCCGCTTCATTGCAGTTGTCCCAGACTGTATCATTATATTCTAATAGGGGTCTTATCAATGCGAAATAGATTTTTTTGCAGAAATCATCTGTCAAGTACGAATTTGTACTTTCACATTAAGTCTATACGTGTCCAGGCCTTTGCACAGATATAATCAATGTGCTTAGTGTTCGTGCAACTAGTATTTAAGATAACACCTAAATGTTTGTGACTGTTAACCTCGGTAATTTGAGTATTAGAGAACAAAAGGGGTGGATGAGAGCAGGTATTAGTTTTCAGAGATATGACCATACTTTCAGTTTTTTGTGGATTAAATTCAACCAACCAAGATCTAGCCCAATTTTCTATCGTAGCCAGATCACGATTGATTAAATTAGCAGTTTGGACAGGATTTTCTACAATAAGATAAAGAGATCTGTCGTCTGCAAAGAGACGTAGACTGCTGATCAAATTTTCCGTTGTGTCAATGATGTAAATGAGGAATAAGGGGTGGGGTGGGGGGACCAAGAATCGAGCCTTGTGGGACGCAAGAAGATGACTCTTTAGCTATAACAACCCACTGGGATGGCTAGATGTTTCACTCAGTAATTATTTGCTATTTCTAAGGACAAGACACGAGTATCTCTTGAAAACTTTCATTACATGGACCACCGGTCTGCACCCGGTGTTGCATGTGACGAAAGTTTGCAAGTGATACTAGTGTGAAAAATCTATCCAACAGCGATTTAGTAGTAATGCACCCTCCATATACTGTAGACTCAATATTTTCTTTCTATTTGATCGGTTCAGTTTGTGATTTCACTCCTGATCAACCTTCACTCGCTTGTATTTGTTTATTTATTTATTTATTTATTAGGGTTTAACGACACTTTCGACAGGGAGAGTCACACCCCGTGTCGGAAAACACTTGCTTGTAAGTTGCAAGGAAGACTAAAAAAAGAATAAGAAGAAAGAAGAAGAAGAAGAAGAAGAAGAAGAAGAAGAAGAAGAAGAAGAAGATAAAAAACAATGGCCTATGTGTTCCACACAGAGTATTTAATAATAAACTAAATTGGGTGCGAGTGGTGATATTTTAACATTCACTATAAGGCACGTCGTAGGTACTTTCTGTTCGCAAAAGACACATACCACCGATATTTTGGGTCCCTGGGGTTATTGCATAATTTGATAGAACTACTCCGGTTCTGGTTACATTATTGATTACTCGTGCCCCAAAAAGCCTCTTCTCAGTTTTCATGAATAAAATATGAACTCGTGTAATTTTCGACAAGTTAGTATTACAGATCTGTTGTGGGAATGTTGAGTAATGGCACCATTTGACATTTTTTTCACGAGTGTGACATCTGAGGGATCCAATCAAATGTGCATAGGTGTATTTTAGCACGTTGTTGTGACATTTTTTGATGTGATATAGCCGTCACACAAATGTTTAGTTGGATTTCAATTGAACCATATTTGCCTAGCGGCATTACCATCCCCCAGTGGTAGGCTTGTTTATCACTGAATCAACCTTCAGATCCAATTGACTTTGTGTGCTGTAGAGGAGAGAAGTGGTAGGGACCGGGTTATTCGGGGGTTTTAAAATAGACTTACGCTATTTCTAATCCAAAACTCACTACAAATCTATTATGCGATAAAGACTAACGTTTTTGCAATGAACTAATCCTGTGAATTCTATAAGCCATTTATTATATGATAGCCTGTGAATTATCGCATATTATCTTAAAGATATTTCTCGATATCCATCGACTCGATGGATATCGAGGAATATCCCTTAGTAGCTTCCTAAATTACGTCACGCTACGCCGCATCACGTGGCCTTGAAGGAACGATCAGCTGATCTTTGTTATTGTTTTGAAACGTACGCATTTCTCGTCGAATTGGGCTGAATAGTGTGCAATAAAATGTCTCGTAGCATATAATAAAACAGAAAATCTACTCTATTTTAGTCAGTATCTGGAATTATCTCATAAGTGTGGACTTGAAAGTTTTATTTTTCACGAGCGCTTGCGTGCTTGAAAGATAATATTTTCAGGTCCCCACGATGCATTTTTCTGTAGCTTCCTAAAAGACGTTACGCATGTGCGCATGACGTCGCTTTGAGTGAGCATCGCCTTGAAGGTACGATCAGCAGCTTTTTAGTTATTGTTTTGAAACTGTTTGCAGTCGAATTGGGCTGCGCAGTAAAATGTCACGTAGCATGCAATAAATATAAAATCTACGCTGTTTTAGTGATTATCGGGAATTATCTCATTCGCGTGGACTTGAAAGTATTGCTGTTCACTCGCGCAAGCGCTCGTGAAAAATAAAACTTTCGGGGCCCACACTCATGAGATAATTCCCGACATTCACTAAAACAGTGTAGATATCCTCTTTTCATTATAATGACAGAGAAAATCTGGTTATGTAATTGGCAAAAACACTCGTCAGAAGTGTTTGATATATACGGAAGCGTTGAGGCCAGTTGAGTATTATTTCTATCTTGCACGTGCACGTTAGCTATCTTGCACCTGCGAGTTACTATCTTGCACGTGCTGGTTAGCTATCTTGCACCTGCAAGTTACTATCTTGCACGTGCAGGTTAGCTATCTGGCACGTGCAGGTTAGCTATCTTGCACGTGCAGGATAGCTATCTTGCACCTGCAAGTTAGCTATCTTGCACGTGCAGGTTATCTATCTTGCACCTGCAAGTTACTATCTTGCGCGTGCAGGTCAGCTATCATGCACGCGCAGGTTAGCTATCTTGCACGTGCAAGTTACTATCTTGCACGTGTAGGTTAGCTATCTTGCACGTCCAGGATAGCTATCTCGCACCTGCAAGTTAGCTATCTTGCACGTGCAGGTTAGCTATCTTGCACCTGCAAGTTACTATCTTGCACGTGCAGGATAGATATTTTGCACCTGCAAGTTACTATCTTGTGCATGCAGGTTAGCTATTTTGCACCTGCAAGTCTATACTATATTTTAGAATGTATGTATGTCTGTCTCTATGTATGTCTGCCTGTCCGCTACAGAAATGAATATGGGACAATCCAGAGTGCCTAAAATGGGTCTACTAGGGGTACTTTTTATGTAGGAGGTCCTCGTCAGGTTTAAAAAAGTGTGCGTGGTGGGGGTGGGGGCAGGGAAGGGCATCGAAAGTTATGACTAAATATTTTTTCACCGATATAGGTCTTCAAAGGGGTTTACTTGGGGTAACTTTTTATCAGGAACCTAATGGTGG
Organism: Pictodentalium vernedei; assembly: GCA_031216915.1. Classification (NCBI taxonomy): domain Eukaryota; kingdom Metazoa; phylum Mollusca; class Scaphopoda; order Dentaliida; family Dentaliidae; genus Pictodentalium; species Pictodentalium vernedei. The sequence goes on from CM062295.1 coordinate 777,295,598, forward strand.
TGTTTAAAAATGTGGCGGGGGTGGGGGTGGGGATGGGGAGGTGCAAAATTGATGGATTTCACCGATATAGGTCCTCAAAGGGGTCTACTAGCGGTAATTTTTTACCAGAAATCTAATGGTGGGGGTTTAAAAAAAGTGACGGGGTCGAAGGCCCCGCCCTCTGCGGGCGGGGCGAAGTGTGCCGCCCGTCGGGCGGGCTGGGTCGAAAAATACGCGGCCCCTATTTTTTGTTTTTTTGGGGGGTACTTTTTTATGGCGGAGGTCCTCGTCAGGTTTTAAAAAGTGTGCGGGGTGGGGTGGAGCAGGGAGGGGCACCGAAAGTGAGACCAAATTTTTTTCACCGATTTAGGTCTTCAAAGGAGTCTACTTGGGGTAACTTTTTATCAGGAATCTAATGGTGGTGTTTAAAAAAGTGGCGGGGTGGGATGGGTGGGGAGAGGCAAAATTGATGGATTTCACCGATATAGGTCCTCAAAGGGTTCTACCAGGGGTAACTTTTTACCAGGAATCTAATGGTGGGGGTTTAAAAAGTGACGGGGTTGAAGGCCCCGCCCGGAAGGTGGGGCCGAGTGTGCCGCCCGTAGGGCGGGCTGGGTCGAAAAATACGCGGCCCCTATTTTTTTTTTTTTTTTTTTTTGGGGGGGGGGGGGGGGTACTTTTCATATGACCCCTAAATTTTCTCGTGCAAAGCGGGGTAACCCTGCTAGTTAGTTATATTTGAGGAACATCATTTTAGTCATATTTGAAGTTAAGTTCATCAAAATTAGTATATAAGGGTCCAACCTAGCCCCAATTTGCCGGACCTAGGTTCGAAGTTGCCGCACCCCCTTCTGGACTACGGAAATTCTTATCGTGGAGACAACCACTATAGGCTCATTGGCCATGTCTAGTCGCCTGGCTATGTACGTTTCGCATCGCTTGCATCGCAGGCAAGGTGTTTTATGTTGGGGGTGGGAATGGGAAACGTCAGGCATAAAGAGTAAAAATGGTTAGAGTTGCAATGACGTCGGTGACGTCATGGTGAGCTCGCGACGTCATGACGACGTTGACCGCTATCGATGTCCACAGAAGTGGGTGACTGGCACTTGCAAGTTACAATCTTGCACCTGCAAGTTACTATCTTGCACGTGCAGGTTAGTTATCTTGCACTTGCAAGTTAGTTATCTTGCGACAGCCACCCCTATCTCAAAAGCCCCGGCTCCCCATACTGGCCCTAGGGGCTTACATTCCCATATTTGACAGCCACCCTATCTCAGAAGACCCGGTTCCCCATACTTGTCCAGAGACTTACATTCCCGTATTTAACGCGGTGACCTTATCTCTGCCGCTTGACCAAGAGTGACACAGTCGCCCTTCTCCCTCTTCCAGTAGCACTTCACGCCACGATTCCCTAACCCTGCCCTCTCGGCCGAATATCCTAATCACATCAGAGACCCGTCGACCTTATTCCACGACCCAGGCCTCCACGACCTTTGCCAGTGAACCAGGATCCCTACACCGAGCGTTCCGATTAAGAGCGGCATAGCCACTCTTCCCCTTCTTCCAGTACCCCTACCTCAACAAGCTCGAACAGTCGCCTGACAGGTCAGTCATTGTTGGTGATCACTATAATCCAGATGTAGAAGAATCGTTCGAAGATTCGCTGGGACTAACTCTTTGATTACTAATTTGCTCCTCAAAGGCTCATTTCAGTGAGTCGTTCGAAAAGCTGCGTCTGGAGCAGCTCCCCGTCACACATCTGTATTAGTCGTTGGAGGTGTCAATTTTCGAGGGGCAGCTCTAGTGGTTCCTTGTTTCGAGCCGACAGAGTAGGACAGACTCGATCAGGGAGAAGAAGGGTCGAAAAGGGGCATCCCTGTTCCTGTTAAGGGGTATTGAAACCCGGCCCAACAGGGTCTACCCAACGGCACGGCCACCTTTTAGGAGACATCGGCTATTCAAAGACCCTACGGACGTCCAGCTACTCACCTCTGTGGACATCGACTGTGGTCAACGTCGTCATGACGTCGCGAGCTCATCGTGACGTCACCGACGTCATTGCAACTCTAACCGTTTTTCACTCTTTATGCCTGACTTTTCCCATTCACATCCCCGACATAAAGCATCCACACCTAGCCTGCGATGCAATCGATGCGAAACGTACATATCCAGGCGGCTACACATGGTCAATGAGCCTATAATGGTTCTCTCAGCAAAAGCAATTTCCGTAGTCCGGTCCGGCAAATCCGAACCTAGGTCCGGCCGGCAAACTGGGGCTAGGTTGGACGCTTATATACTACATTTGATGAACTCGACTTCAAATATGACTATATATATAACTAACTTGCAGGTGCAAGATAGGTAACCTGCACCTGCAAGATAATAACTTGCAGGTGCAAGATAGCTAACCTGTACGTGCAAGATAGCCAACTTACAGGTGCAAGATAGCTAACCTGCACGTGCAAGATAGCCAACTTACAGGTGCAAGATAGCTATCCTGCACGTGCAGGATAGCTAACCTGCACGTGCAAGATAGTAACTTGCACGTGCAAGATAGCTAACCTGCACATGCAAGATAGCTAACCTGCACGTGCAAGATAGTAACTTGCAGGGGCAAGATAGCTAACCTGCACGTGCAAGATAGCTAACCTGCACGTGCAAGATAGGTAACTTGCACGTGCAAGATAGCTAACTTGCGGGTGCAAGATAGCTATCCTGCACGTGCAAGATAGCTAACCTGCACGTGCAAGATAGTAAATTCCACGTGCAAGATAGTAAATTCCACGTGCAAGATAGCTAACCTGCACGTGCAAGATAGCTAACCTGCACGTGCAAGATAGCTAACCTACACGTGCAAGATAGTAACTTGAACGTGCAAAATAACTAACCTGCACGTGCAAGATAGTAACTTGCAGATGCAAGATAGCTAACCTGCACGTGCAAGAGAGTAACTTGCAGGTGCAAGATAGCTAACCTGCACGTGCAAGATAGTAACTTGCAGGTGCAAGATAGCTAACCTGCACGTGCACGATAGTAACTTGCAGGTGCAAGATAGCTAACTTGCACGTGCAAGATAGATATAATACCCAACTGTCGCCTCAACGCTTCCGTAGATATATACCAGTACTGCAGGTCTACAGAGGATATTATAGAGGATATCTACGTTGTTTTAGTGAATATCTGGAGTCATCTCATCGTCGAGTTTTATCGATATCCAGTTGATATTTCACCGCTCTCTTATTGTTGTCTATAAAATAGCACAGGAAAGTTGATATAATGAGTCAAAAGACCTGCTGCGATAAAAAAAAAAAATAGAAATGGTATTTTCAAATTGGCTCCTTCATTTAATTTTCCTGTTCCAATGTTCAAGAACTGTTCAAACAAAAACAATTAACTACAACATGAACAAACAAGTTAATGCACATTTCTTCTCATATATATATGCTGAAATGAAATTTACTTTTTAAAAATATTAATATGCTGTTTTTCTTCAAAAAATATGTAATAAGGCAAGGAATTAGCAAACGATTTTTTTATATAATAATAAAACAATAATACGGCCGAGGTAAATATCACTTTTCAAAGGTTGATGATGCCTTGTATCAACCTTAGGGAAGGTCAATAATTGTATAATATTATACTGTTTACTGCACTATGAGATGTGCAGGCGCAAAAATAATAATAGAATGATGGAATGGACACGTATCGATCTAAAAGTGCATTTGATAGCAGTAGGATGATGTAGGTTGAGGTTAGTTTCATTGATACTCTACTGGTCATAGATTTACACCTTGGCAAACCTGAGAGTGAGGCCATCGGAATTTCGACGAAACTAGAGTAGTATAATTAACATTTTATTGGTAAGGCCAGCAAAAGTTAATAATCTGTTTCTTAGGCCCGCACGCATGGTCCTTTTGGCTGCCTATGTTTTTAACCAATGCAAACTTAAAAAATAAAAATTAAATTGTTTATGTCTGATATTTTACCCAAGTTAATAACATTGATAAATTTGTTCCTTGAGTGCCAGAATGCTTTGAAATGCTATAGCATTTCAAAGCCTTCTTGAACTGAAGGGACGAAATACACCACCACCACCTATGCGATTCTGTATATTATGAGGCCGAAAACATAAAATAAACCACGAACAAGAACGTCTGATGGCAAAGAAATAATTACGAAATAAAAAATAAAATAAAAAACCTACTTTGAGGGGCCTAAAAACAAATACATATTGAAATGCGCAAACATGAGAAAACATGCAATGGTGATTCTGAGAAGCAATATGGATTAGAAAGACTATGATGTCATAGGTTGGGTTCAGCACCCATTCATTATGGTCCAGTTCATCTTACAATAATACCAACCCATATCCGACATTAATAGCTCCTAAGAGCACTCGTAAAACACTGAAACCTTAGATATGTCGCATTTGTTGTTTTCTCAACAGTGAAGATTGCTGATGAGATACTTCATTGGAAACTATACAGCTTGACATCAGCAATCTACGTTGTTGAAAATTCATTAGAATCCATTCCATTGCAATGTGTATCTTTATCAGTTTAATGTCAATGTTTTGCATTGGTATCTGGCGTTGAAGAACGACTATTTTGTTTTCAATCTGTTCGGGGTGCGCAAAAGAAGTTGTTTTTTTTTTATTTATCTTAGTTTGAATTTTTCGAATATCAAAAAAAGTTAGTTGTATTGATAATTTGTCGCCTGAGTGCTAGAATGTTCCCTTATGGGACATAGAAAATTCTAGAACTCAGCCGACGAGTTATCATTCGAGTGGTATCTGGTGGTGTGGCAAATCAAATTTTCACTTATAGTTTAAACAGTATTTTATTCAAAGAGTAAAAAATAAACACATGCAAAACATATACAATAAGGAGATATACAACTTAATAATAGGAACATCGATACAAGTTAAGCATAATTGAATAATGGAAAATTGAGATATTGACAGGATTCGGCATCAAGCCTGAGCTTATTTTAAGCCGTCTCCTTTCACCTTCAGCATTCACATTTGAGAAGGAGGGATTGACATTTTGTGAAATGTTCTGTACAAGCTGTCTTGGAACTGTTTTTGCTGTGGGAGAGAGAGAGAAAGAGAGAGAGAGAGAGAGAGAGAGAGAGAGAGAGAGAGAGAGAGAAGAGAGAGAGAGAGAGAGAGAGAACGCGAGAGAGAACGCGAGAGAGAACGCGAGAGAGAACGCGAGAGAGAAAGAACGCGGGAGAAAGAGATAGGAAAAGGAGAACGAGAGAGAGGGAGAGGAAAAGAGAAGGAATGGTGCCGGTCGACGTAGGGAGGTAGTAAAAACGCCCCGGGGAGTATAATTATCACAAAAAGGTTGCAGATGATTTGTAGCTGACTTTTTGAAGATTATACAGATCTTTACCAGTGAGTTCCCCTTTGCAACAACACTGACCGATAGAGACCGTTACGCGATGTAAAGGGCCTGATTTTATCCACACTTCTCATAAAAGCACGTTACTAAAAAAAATTCACATGTGTTCAAGTAAGGGAGACAACATCAGTTAACATTAACATTTCAGAAAGTACTCTTCGTGCAGGGATAACGATTTATATTTATCAGATATAATTTTCTTTCCCATTCTCGGGTTTGGCTGATATGACTTTAAACGCGGCTGATATGATGCCGTTCTCGGCCGATGTGAACCAGGCTAGAGTTGTCTTCCATTATGCATTACTAGGCACAGCCATTTTGTTTACATCGTTCATCGTGATTCGTCGAAAGCAATATCACTAAAAGTGGCGTAACCAGGCAACGAAAGTAGTGTTTGCATGGTGAGGGTTAATGATGACGGGATTTAGTAAGGATTAGGAGGTTGAAGAAAAAAAGAAGAAAACAAAGTACACAACATTCAAGATTCAGAGTCGTGGGTGGAGATTCTTCAAAGTGACAGAAGATATAGCTCAGCTATCCGACGTAGTGCCCCCCCCCCCCCCACCCCCAGTTGGGAAGTAGCGACATTCGGATAGCTTAACTGGGATAAGAGGAAACTTACGACTTTATGAAAAGAATGAGAAAGAATAGCATTATCAGAAAACTGTAACAGATCTGGGAATATTTTATAAATATTTATTTTGAAATAAAGAAGTTATTACTTGGTTTGTTTCATATCGACCAAAATATCAGCCATTGGTAACATCACCAAGTAATATCGTCTAAATATTCTGGAACCTCAACAGGAAGCCCCTTACACGACATAGTTAAAAAAGCACAGAATTGTGGTAACATCTGGACCCTTCAGGAATTCTTCAACCAGAAATAACTTATTGATACAATATAGTTTGATAATAAAAATCGTTCATCCAACATCATCCACGATGACTCCATAACAATAGCTTGACAGACAATACTGTATGAAGAGTTTATTCTATAATGCACCATTAATACCTTCTTCTGTTTGTTAATTACGTTTTTAACATTAAAGTCGATGATATGAATTAAAGAATGAATGAATACTAACTACCCTACCACATTATACAAACACGGCAATAAAAGGTGCGTATGCGTTTACCGGATAACAAAAAGCATCATCAGCAAAATTTTAATTAATGAAGCACCGGGTAATACCCGGTGCTTCATTAATTAAATTTTTGTTGATTATTCGTATAATATGTGTCAAATATTATTGCGTCCGTGGAAATATTGCCCACGCATGGAAAGTGATCAGTCCACGGTGGCTGTGCTGTATATAGATATTATATCATCAATAAGTATTTATTTTTATCATATGACTCGTCCGTTTTGTTCACTTTAAAACATTTGATATTTTTTTTTCATGTTAATCAGTGATAAATAAAGCCTTCCGTCAATTTCATTGGTCCATTTCAAAATTTTACAATTTGATTGGCTGAACAAAATACAACTGGGCCACATTTTCATAATTTGCATAATTAGAGTTGGGTGCTTTCATTGGTCAATTTCAAAACTGGACAATTTGATTTGCTAAACAAAATACAACTGTGTCACATTTGCATAATTTCAGTAGGGAGAATTTACGTTATCTGTTCTGTTTATGGTAGGTTATATTGTATTAATCTTTTACCTAGCGTAACGGTAAAAACCGTCTCGCGCAATACAAGAAAAACGCCATTCATTTTTTTTTATATTTTCACTTTTTGCTTCCAAAGCATAGGTGTATGGCCCCTCATTGGAACTAGGGTGTCGCGCTCGTTCCAATGAGGGGTCATAACCTATGTTTTGGAAGCATAATTTATACCTTCTGTTTGTTATTATGTTTATAACATTAAAGTCGATGATATAAATTAAAGAATGAATGAATACAAACTACACTATCTTATTATACAAACACGGCAATAAAGGTTCGTATCACTTTAAGACAAAGATATCACAGAAAAAAAGCATGTGAGGTGAAAAAGCTACGTAATTCGGAGAAACACGTCTTTTTTGAGACGCTTCCCTCCCACCCAACCCTGTGTTAGAAACGTCGCTGGGACGGGGGGGGGGGTTAGAGGTGGGAGGCCCCCCCCCCCCCCCATACCTTTTCCAGTGGTGACATCTGCGTCAGGATTGGAGTCCAATATGTTAATTTTCTCTTGCTAGTAATCGTTTTCTTTTTCAAAAGGCTAGCTTTGATAATCGGTTTTGTGTCACACACAGTCGGTGGAACAAATGAAAGTCTATACTACACGATTCAGACAGATGCGGGTCCAGCATTGACCGATTTTGTATATCGACACGGTACATGCTAAGGAAATAAGACGTTCCATCACCAGTACTACATGTATTTTTCATTTATTCACACCCACAAATTTATTTCCAAGAAGTCTTGAGTTTTTTTAATTATAATCCCGACTGCCTTATAATCCAACTACATCATCAATGCATGCTTTCAAAGAACATTCGAGAGAAATATAGAATAAACGCATAGTATTTTCAATTAAAAAATATTATTCTACGAGTAGGATTAACTAGACAATTTGATTGGCTGAACAAAATACAACTGGGCCACATTTTCATAATTTGCATAATTAGAGTTGGGTGCTTTCATTGGTTAATTTCAAAACTGGACAATTTGATTTGCTAAACAAAATACAACTGGGGCACATTTGCATAATTTCAGTAGGGAGAATTTACGTTATCTGTCCTGTTTATGGTGGGTTATATTGTATTAATCTTTTACCTAGCGTAACGGCAAAAACCGTCTCGCGCAATACAAGAAAAACGCCATTCATTATTTTTTATATTTTCACTTTTTGCTTCCAAAGCATAGGTTTATGGCCCCTCATTGGAACTATCGTGTCGCGCTCTTTCCAATGAGGGGGCCATAACCTATGTTTTGGAAGCATAATTTATACCTTCTGTTTGTTATTATGTTTATAACATTAAAGTCGATGATATAAATTAAAGAATGAATGAATACAAACTACACTATCTTATTATACAAAGACGACAATAAAGATTCGTATCACTTTAAGACAAAGATATCACAGAAAAAAGCATGTGAGGTGAAAAAGCTACCTAATTCGGAGAAACACGTCTTTTTTAGACGCTTTCCTCCCACCCAACCCTGTGTTAGAAACGTCGCTGGGACGGGTAGGGGTTTGGAGGTGTGAGCTCCCCCCCTCCCCCCCCCCCATACCTTTTCCAGTGGTGACATCTGCGTCAGGATTGGAGTCCAATATGTTAATTTTCTCTTGCTAGTAATCGTTTTCTTTTTCAAAAGGCTAGCTTTGATAATCGGTTTTGTGTCACACACAGTCGGTGGAATAAATGAAAGTCTATACTACACGATTCAGACAGATGCGGGTCCAGCATTGACCAATTTTGTTTTTCGACACGGTACGTGCTAAGGAAATAAGACGTTTCATCACCAGTACTACATGTATTTTTCATTTATTCACACCCACAAATTTCCAAGAAGTCTTGAATTTTTTTAATTATAATCCCGACTGCCTTATAATCCAACTGCATCATCAATGCATGCTTTCAAAGAACATTCGAGAGAAATATAGAATAAACGTATAGTATTTTCAATTAAAAATATTATTCTACGAGTAGGATTAACTAGACAATTTGATTGGCTGAACAAAATACAACTGGGCCACATTTTCATACTTTGCATAATTAGAGTTGGGTGCTTTCATTGGTCAACTTCAAAACTGGACAATTTGATTTGCTAAACAAAATACAACTGGGTCACATTTGCATAATTTCAGTAGGGAGAATTTACGTTATCTGTTCTGTTTATGGTGGGTTATATTGTATTAATCTTTTACCTAGCGTAACGGCAAAAACCGTCTCGCGCAATACAAGAAAAACGCCATTTATTTTTTTTTTATATTTTCACTTTTTGCTGCCAAAACATAGGTTTATGGCCCCTCATTGGAACTAGCGTGTCGCGCTCTTTCCAATGAGGGGTCATAACCTATGTTTTGGAAGCATAATTTATACCTTCTGTTTGTTATTATGTTTATAACATTAAAGTCGATGATATAAATTAAAGAATGAATGAATTAAAACTACACTATCTTATTATACAAACACGGCAATAAAGGTTCGTATCACTTTAAGACAAAGATATCACAGAAAAAAGCATGTGAGGTAAAAAAGCTACGTAATTCGGAGAAACACGTCTTTTTTTAGACGCTTTCCTCCCACCCAACCCTGTGTTAGAAACGTCGCTGGGACGGGTAGGGGTTTGGAGGTGTGAGCCCCCCCCCCCCCCATACCTTTTCCAGTGGTGACATCTGCGTCAGGATTGGAGTCCAATATGTTAATTTTCTCTTGCTAGTAATGGTTTTCTTTTTCAAAAGGTTCGCTTTGATAATCGGTTTTGTGTCACACACAGTCGGTGGAACAAATGAAGGTCTACACTACACGATTCAGGCAGATGCGGGTCCAGCACTGACCAATTTTGTATATCGACACGGTACGTGCTAAGGAAATAAGACGTTTCATCACCAGTACTACATGTATTTTTCATTTATTCACACCCACAAATTTCCAAGAAGTCTTGAGTTTTTTTAATTATAATCCCGACTGCCTTATAATCCAGCTACATCATCAATGCATGCTTTCAAAGAACATTCGAGAGAAATATAGAATAAACATATAGTATTTTCAAGTAAACATATTATTCTACGAGTAGGATTAAGAATGAAACCGACGAGCCTCTGGCGAGTCGGTTTCATTCTTAATGCTACGAGTAGAATATTTTTTTTTTACTTGAAAACACTATACGTTTATTTTGTTTAACCCGTATATCTTTTACAGGACAGTCGAGGCGAAATCGTGCTGTTACTCGCTACAAAACATAGCGAGAAGTGAGGAGCACATAGGTCCAATTCGAAGACAAGCAAAATTGCCCAAAATAAAAACATCTCAGTGATACATTTCTGTCTAAAAATAATTCCCTACAAACCCGAGCTAAACTTGTAAAAACACTTTATTAAATGAACAATGTGTGGTGTTTTCAACTGGCATTGTGCAATACTTTATTAAATGAACAATGTGTGGTGTTTTCTACTGACGTTGTGAAATACGTTCAAAAAGGTTTGAAGAAAACAACAATTGAACTATTAATAAAACTACACGAATGCGATCGAGGTCAGAGGTCAACAATCGAGGTCAGAGGTCACTGTTGGAATAAATTCTTTCAGTGTTAAACCTATGGGGAAAATTTATCACTCTACTAGGTGAATAAAACAAAAATTTATCCAAGGCTTTTATTGTTCGAATAATAAACATACATTTATGGGATAAATCAGGTTTATAACCGTCTTCCAGTCGACATGGTGACCCTGTATTATACATGGAAAGAGATTGCAGACCCTCTGTTTATTTTGATAAATATGACGAGACAAATTTTAAAGCAAAGAAGATTTAAACATAACTGGATCATAGGTATCCTCAAATACCCGTATGTGCCTATGTTCTAGTGCACAGTGTATCACATTGTGCATGTTCACATAAGCACATGCGACAAAAAAGAGATTATCCAGAAGGTATCCTTGATAGGTGTCCTCAAATAATACAATACCAGGCCATAGTTATCCTCAAATACCCGTATGTGCCTATGTGCTAGTGACACATTGTGTCACATTGTGCCTTTTCACATAAGCTCATATCGGCACATCCAGCATGTGCCTATGTGCTGGTGCACATTGTGTCACGTTGTGCATTTTCACATAAGTACATGCGACAAAAAAGGGATTCTCCAGAACGTATCCTCGATAGGTATCCTCAAATAATACAATACCAGGCCATAGGTATCCTCAAATACCTGTATGCGCATATGTGCTAGTGCACACTGTGTCACATTGTGCCTTTTCACATAAGCACATATTGGCACATCCAACATGTGCTCATGTGTTACCTGTAATGTGTACAAGAGAGCATAAATATGTTTAGGGAAGTAAGAATAAATAGAACAAAGAAGTCATAAAAGGGGATTTTGGGGGGAATCCGAACCAGAAAAACTATCTAATTCAATCGAACGTACCCCGGAGTCCCCCCTCGGTACCTGGGGGTCTCTCGATACCATGGTATGGTGGTCCTAAATAGGATTCAGACTCCAATCCTATAAGAAGCGTTTGGGTAACATAGCAAACACGTGCTACCATAGAAACCAACATTGCGGCCTCTAGTATACAAAATGGACGACGGAAACACGTATCAATCTAACAACACGCGCTGCGCATGCGCACTAACACCACGTATCACTATGCGGATGACGTCGTAACATGGCCGCTCACGTGGGTTACCATGACAACACAACATGGAGCCACTGGGTCACCCGACATGACGTCCCTCCCGAGGTCCCCTACCGAGGTCCCCCAAATAGTAACTTAAACGTTCCTTGGTCCCCCACCGAGGTCCCCCAAATAGTAACACAAACGTGCATGACATACTACTGATTTACGTTTACCCACTTTTCGTAGAGTATGCGCAAAGGTTATCGTTGATTCAATGTCCTTCCACACAAAGATACACTACAGTCGCCGTGGGCTGGTCGAAATTCACCTGTGGGCAGTGATGTCCACGCAAGCGTTTACCGGATAATAAAAGTCATCATCAGTAAAATTTTAATTCATGAAGCACCGGGGCCTTCATTAATTAAATTTTTGCTGATTATTCATAAAATCAGTGTTTGGAATTTAATATTCCGTTTGTGGATATATTGCCCACGTCTGAAAAGTGACCAGTTCACGGCGGCTGTACAGAATGCAGATATTCTATCATCAATAAGTCTTTATTTATATCTGAAGATTGCTTTAACCAACTCTACACACCATACTACACTGGATATCTGAGAGAACGTCGATTTTCCAAAATTCCCAAGTGCCATAGACCCACGAAACGACGGTTGTAAAATTGCAAAAGGCATAGCGAGGCTGGGGATGGGGGGGGGGGGGGGGGGGGGGCAGGGTGGGGGTGGAACCCACGCCGAGAGAGAGAGTTTACTTCGTTACCAAATGTCTTGTGAAACTGTACTAACCGCACAGGCCACTCGGCCACCGACAGGCATGTCGGTAGCCGCGAAGTTTCGAACCCCCGTTGTGCCATGCGCAATAAATATGTAATTCCCTTTGAAAACATCAAGATATTAACAGAGGTATTAACACAGTTATTGGATGTATGTGGCATAATCATTACTCTACAGCTGTGTGAGTCTTCATCCATAATCCAGTTACCCCTTTACCCAACGTAACGGCCAAAACAGGCCAGCGCTATTCACAAAAATCGCCAATTTATTTTCATTATATTCTCATTTTTTGTCTGAAAAACATAGGTTATGACCCTGTTTGGAACGAGCACTTCGCGATCGTTCTGATGAGGGGTCATAACCTATGTTTTTGAGACAAAAAATGAAAAAAAAAATTTATTCAAGAATTTTGTTTTCAAGTGTCGTCTTCTTTTCATGTTAGGTGAAGTGTTAACAGACATATCTAAAAGTAATATTATTGTCATCAAAATCCTTTCAAATAAGTCTCGATCCTGATTCATTGAAAATTAATATTTAAAGTATTTTTTAAATTTAATCGGATGGAATGTTTCAGTTGGTAGGAAAAGTGAACCTCAAGTTTCAATTTTCCAACCAGTTGAAATACCCACCCGTTTGAAACCTTAAAATAGGCGATCGACTATTTGAAAGGAAGACTGGTTCCAGGGTGGACTATTTGAGAGTAAGACTGGTTCCATGCAACAACAGTGTCCGATTAGTCTACAGATTTGACTGGTGACCCATGGGCTTACTTTTTGATATGAAATAATTCAAACAATTTACTTATCATGGACGAGTGGCTTTCCTGATCCCTGCTTGAGGATCAAACACTGCCTTGAGTGTCTGTTCCTTTGTCTTCACTTCACATATCTCATCCATTCGAAAGACAATTCACAGTATAACGGACACATCAGCCACTTCTCTCCGGCCTCATGTATTCTGACTCTCATATTATAGCTGCGTTGAAGCTGTCAATCATTTTGGCCCTTGATGGTATGTTCCAGTCCAAAGCCATTAACTGGGAGAGTCTATATTCGGTATTTGGGGGAAGACCATTCAATATTTTCAACGTGCAGCCTTCGGTCTGGTGCAGCCCTCGGGCTGGTGCAGCCTTCGGGCTGATGCAGCCTTCGGGCCGGTGCAGCCTTCGGGCTAGTGCAACCTTCGGTCTGGTGCAGCCTTCGGTCTGGTGCAGCCTTCGGTCTGATGAGGCCTTCGGTCTGGTGCAGCCTTCGGTCTGGTGCAACCTTCGGTGTGGTGGAGTCTTCGGTCTGGTGCAGCCTTCGGTCTGGTGCAGCCTTCGGGCTTGTGCAGCCTTCGGTCTGGTGCAGCCTTCGGGCTGGTGCAGCCTTCCGGCTGGTGCAGCCTTCGGTCTGGTGCAACCTTCGGTGTGGTGGAGTCTTCGGTCTGGTGCAGCCTTCGGTCTGGTGCAGCCTTCGGGCTGGTGCAGCCTTCGGTCTGGCGCAGCCTTCGGTCTGGTGCAGCCTTCGGTCTGGCACAGCATTCGGTCTGGTGCAGCCTTCGGGCTTGTGCAGCCTTCGGGCTGGTGCAGCATTCGGTCTGGTGCAGCCTTCGGTCTGGTGCAACCTTCGGTGTGGTGGAGTCTTCGGTCTGGTGCAGCCTTCGGTCTGGTGCAGCCTTCGGGCTGGTGCAGCCTTCGGTCTGGCGCAGCCTTCGGTCTGGTGCAGCCTTCGGTCTGCACGTTGAGAATCTTGCTCGGTCTTGCACACAAATTCACTGAACAACCATCTACTTTATGATTTCAAGTCGTATCACGATCATGGAGCGGAAAAGTGGCCTGATGGGTTCAAAGGGCTAAGACGAAGGCACGTTGGTAAATATGCTCACAGCAGCCAATTCGTAACTTTTATGAACCTTGGTAAGACCTCGAAGTCCCAGTTGTAGAGAATGCGGCGTGTGTTTACAATTGAAACGTATGAGAAACATGCCTGAGGACTCGGCGGATCATTTTGTTCAGACCATTCGATTCAACATTCGCACACGCCAGACACCAGAAATCGCCTCCAGTTTCTAAAATGACCTCTCACGTTCAATGTCCGTTTTGATGTATCCAGCTGTCTTTACACATATATCCAAGCTTGAACCAACCAGACTTCATGGCCTGTATTTGAATTTTGGGGTGATATTTTTCAGAAGCGTTTGCAAACATTCCGTAGAGTATTTGTTGATCAGTACTCATGAGGTTTTGTTCCATGAATAAATTCACGAATCTCACATACTCTGTGATAAAAGTTCTAAGAACATTGATTCGTCCCAGAATTGCTCCACCTGCTACCCAAACATGATTGCCGAATACAATATTATGCAGAGATAATCGTGGATTCAATGTGCTGATTTCCGAGAAAGCAACTCTAGATTTATTAAATACATTGGGAACTGATAACCCAAAGTCCGGTTCTTTTTCTCCAACGTACCTGAAGTACCCAATATCTAACCATATGAAGTAATTTGTTGCAAAATAGTTACTATTCATCGTCATATTCAAAAGATCATATTTTGCGTGCATTGCGCACGAATATTCTGGAACAACAGTGTTCGGTAGATGTTTCGCATACTTTGGTTGACTGTAAATTTTGGCTATTCTATCTCTAAGTTTGAATGACCATAGATTCGTTCGATTGACAAACATGATTTTTATATTCGGTCGATGCTTTGTTATGTTCTTAAATAGATCTAACATTTTATAATCGTCAAAATAAGCAACTACTGGTGTAAGTATTTTTTTGTAAGCTTTCATCCAGGTTTTATATGTATTTGGTGTAAATTTAAGACTGGCAGAGCCCTTAGAAAAAGAACCAAAATTAAAGTAGCCGGTGACAACAGTTACTGGAAGTATTGTCTTATTACTGGAGGTAAGTTGACGCTCATCATTTTGCGAGTTGTCTGTTTTTGCACGAACGTCACTCCCCTCTGTTGAAGAAGTGAAGTGGCTCGTCCAGATTTTGGTTTGTTCTTTGAAACTTCCATTCTGTGTTCTGCTCGTAGTCAACGGGACTGTGTTACTGAATGAGCTGTTTTGCAATGTCGAGTTCTTAATATTGTGTAGAAAATTGATAAATCGATTGAGGTTTCCCATCCCAATCTGAAAGAATAAAACATATTAAGATATTTACAATTAATCCTTGACAGTGTGTTCGAATATCTCATACAGCAAATTACATTCCAAACTGAAGCAAAAAGCTTCATTGCACGTATTCAGCGCGTGTTGTTAAGGTGACACGTGTTTCCGTCGTCAATTTTGTGAACTGGAGGCCGCCATCTTGGTTTTTAATTTTCTATGGTAGAACGTGGTTGCTATGTGACCCAAAACCCTACAATAGGACAGGGGTATGTTTGGAGGGTGTGTTCGATTGAACAGGAATAAATCTAATTACCGCAACCAACCCTACAATCATTCCATACCCCCCCCCCCCCCCCCCCCCGCCCTTCAAAACTAATGAAAAACGTACGTTATTTTGTTTGAATTTCCCTGTTTTGGTTTATAATAGTAGCAAGTTGTCATATAGGATCGAGATGTCTCCCGGGGTCAGATCTGTCTGTCTCAGTTTGTTTAAGAAGCATTTGCTCCAATGTTGGTCATATTGCACTCCCATGAGATGTTGTGGTTATATTGTGACGCATAACAGGATGCGATGCACTGTCGCGCACTCTTGTTGAGACGATCGGCGCTTGTGCAGCGAATGCTTGGAGGACGAGAACTGCGAATAGAGACGCAGATGCATCTTAGTAGCCACATTATAAATAGAGATGACTGTGGTGCAGCTACACAGTTCTTGGGTTTGTGTTGGAGTTAGAACTAATGGCGTTGTTGAGTAGCAATAATCGTTCAGAGTTGTGTCTTTATAACTGTGTGTAAAATCATTGTAAATAAATAGATTAGAATTCATTGTTTTAAAAATATATATTGATCATGGCAGAAGCTTTAGATATATCCTAGGGTTAACACCTTAAGTAAATGCGTGACAGTTCGCGGCAGAGGTGCGATTTCGGTGGAGTGATTTGTAAGCGAGCAAAATTTTTTCCTGAACTGAACTGTTCCTACGGTTCGAAACTGAAGATAATAAACAGTTGCTGAGATACAAGATGCGAAAGATGACATGAAGACCGTGCGTTACACTCGCAATAAATGAGCGTATTGAATTAGAAAAAGAGATCACAGAACAGTAGTGATTGTGCTAGATTAGACAGAAATATTCACAACGGTTTATGAGAGAGTGGTATTTTCACCCGATCCTCTGAACACAGTCCTTTGGTTGTTAATTCATCACCTGTTCCATGAAGTACACTTCATAGACCTTCTATGTGTGATATCGGTGACGCATACAATGATGCATCAAATTCTGCAGAAGCAGTTGTGTTATCACGACCACAGGACACAATGAATACGTCTTTAAGAGAAATGAATAGAAAGAGGGGAATTGCAGAGAGGGTGCATCACGCCTATGTTCCCAGAATAAGCCGGGAATGCGTCCTGCAACTTACGACGGCACGACGATACGAAAAGATTACTGTATCCAGTTTGAATTAATTGCAGATTTAAACATTCGAGATGTAAAAGACAAGGCATGTATCTAGTGCCGAGTTTAAGAGGAGCAGCGCAATCTGTGCTCAGTGACATTGACCCAGCAAAATGAAAGGATTACAGTGAACTAATCAAGTCGTTACAAAACAGATTTGGATACGAAAATCAGACGAATGTATTTAAAGTACAGTTAAAATGAGAACTTGCAATCAAGGAGAAACTCTTCCAGAACTAGCGCAGTGGATTCGAAGGCTAACCAAAGAGGTCTATCCAGGTGTTTCTTTTGAGCTACAGGAAACACTTGAAAAGTATTATTTTTGTGATGCTTTATCCGATTCTGATATTAGATGGAGGTTACATCAGTCATGACCCAAGACTCTCGTTTAGGCAACGAGAATTGATGTTGAACCAGAAGCATTCCAGGTGGCTGAGAAACAAAATGTGTTCAGCCGCAATTCTAGGGCTGTGGTCGTGAATGAGATTTACCTTTCTCCAAGTGAGAAAGTTGATGAAGGTTCAACATTTAAAGCAGAAGTTGTTCGATTGGAGGCCTTAATGAATAACAGGTCAAGTGCTATGTCTGAATTAACAAACGCATTGAAGCCACAATTGGGGAAGCCAGGCAATGAGCTTTAAGGCAACATTAATACCCAGAGGAGAAATGCAGCAACACTAACAGTGTCTAATTTTCGAAAGGATATAAAGTGTTGGACGTCTGATGAACAGGACATACAAGGAGTACCTGTACAATGGTCGAAACACAAGTAACATGTGTGCTACAGTTAAAACTAGAAGTCCTGTCATGAAATGCGCACAAATAGCTCGTCGATCTGCGCGTTAATCTACGCGTTATGACCATAGCAAGGCTATCAAATTATGTACATATGGCCTGTGCACAGGCAATGTTTCAGCCAATGAACCTCCGGGTAACCCGGAGGTCTATTGGCAGAAACATTGCCTGTGTTTGCTTTGAGTTATCAAGAGAACCTGCCGTGCTTTGGATGGCATTCGATATGGCAATCGCGCGCAATTCCTACGCGCAATTAAGCCTAGATAAGCGCACAATTCGGGACAGGACTTCTAGTTTTAACTGTAGTCGTGAAGGTACCCATCACGACGGATTGTATGCGAATGGCAAGGTTGAAAATGTTTAATTGAACTTTTTAATTTACACTGTATCTACAGTGAGCATAATTTCGGAACATGCGTTTCGTAAATATCCGACGGTTTAAGCGTCCTGTTCTGGAGAAGCAAGATGAGGTGATGAGATCAGCTGACAGCACACCCATGAGTATATCAGGAAAAGGAAAAGTTTCCACAATGATTGGTTCTCAGTTCTTTGAAAGTGAAGTTTGGGTTGCTGAAATTGAAGGTGATGGAATCATAGGTTATGACTTCTTGAGGAGTCGTGAATGAATGTATGATTGATGTATCAACAGGAGAAGTAGTTGTCAAATCTACACATACTGAAACTGATGAACACACTGTTATAAAATGTTGTTGTGTTTCTATGAACAAAACTGTTGTGATTCCTGCTCACACTGAAAAAGATGACTGGAAGTCAATCAGATATGGAATGAGGTGTGATTCAGTCAAATGAAAAGTTCGTGGAATGATATAATAATAATAATAATAATAATAATATGGTTTTAAGCCGAGTTTCCACTGAACGTGCTCACGGGCTTTACAATAAGTACATGACATCTAATATGAATATGTAACTAACTAGATATTATGGCGGGATAGGCTAATTTAAACAGATGGGTTTTCAGTGACTTTTTGAACGAAACTATGTCCTGGACGACCTTCAGGTGATTGGGCAGTTGGTTCCACAAATAAGGTCCAGCTACACTGAATGCTCGATCACCGGCAGTTACAAGGTATCCAGGGTTGTATACCAGATTGTTGGCTGACGAAGATCCAAGAGCTCTGACAGGTTCATAACACTGTATAAGAGAGTTCAAATAACCAGGTGAAATATCTAAGCGAGATTTAAAAGTTAAAAGAAGAACTTTGAAATTAATTCGCTCCTTTATGGGTAACCAGTGTAGATCTTTCAGTATAGGTGTAATATGACAAAATTTCTTATTCCTGGTTACCACTCTAGCCGCGCAATTTTGAACATTTTGAAGTTTCTTCAATAGATGTTATTTGCAGCCATATAATAGAGAATTGCAGTAATCAAGACGGCTAGTTACAAGGGCGTGCACAAGCTGCTCGGTCGTCTCCTCATCGATCACGTTCCGAACTCTGCCGATATTGCGCAGATGGTGGAAAGCGGATCTGCAGACTTGCATCACATGCGTATCTGCAGCCAAATTCCCATCCATGCAGTATCCCAGATTGCGGACTGCTATCGACGGTGAGATGACACTGTCTTCAATATGTAAACTGAGTTTAGAAACTTTGGAAAGTTGACAGGGGTATTAGTTGCTAAAACGCTTGCCAATTTGAAAGGTGAATCAGTAACTGTTACAATGTTAAGTCTGTCTGAAGAGCCTGTCAACGTGTTCAAGAATTCATTGGCTTATGTTGTGTGTGAATTTCTTGCGTTGAAGATTCCTTAGACAGTGAGAAAAAGCACCAGAGTAGTAGAATCGCTGAGATTCGCACACTGGGATTCCCACACTGAGATTCCCACACTGAGATTCCCACACTGAGATTCCCAGTCATGTGCAAGAATTGTTTGAACAATCATCTGCCCATTTGGATTATAAACAGAGATCAGAACAACAAACTGTCAAATAAAGCCATACATTTATGTTGTAATTCTACATTAACAAAGAAAACTTTAGTTAGCTTGAAATTAATGCCCTTTACAGTACGTGGAGAGTGTATTATCACTAAATCACCTGCAGGGTGGAGATTCGACCCAAGCAATAATTGCGAATTTGTTGCAAAGCACAACCAGCAGCAGCAATGTTTCAGCCAATGAACCTCCGGGTTACACCCGGAGGTCCATTGGCTGAAACATTGCTTGTGTTTTTTGTCGATATAAACAAAATTTGAAAGTTATAGCTTGGGAGATAACACCACTCCGCGGGTGATTTACTTACAATCCACTTTCCACGTACTGTATAGTAATGTGTTTTCTAAATCGAGAGATGATATTGGATGTACCGGGTTGGTGAAGCATACAGTGGACATGAGGTCAGCCAGGCCAGTTCGCCAAAATGCAAGGCAGCTCCCTTACACACACAAAGAGGATGTTGAAAACCACGTGCAAAAAGTGCTGAAGCAAGGACTGATTACACCTTCGGAAAGTCCTTGGAGATCACCAGTAACAATTGTGTAGAAAAAGGATGGATCTATGCATCTTTGTATTGACCATTGCAAGTTAAACTCAGTGACAGTCAAGGACAGCTATCCCTTTCCCCGAATTGACGAAACATTGAATATGCTGGAGGGATCAAGTTGGTTCAGTACACTTGACCTTATGATTGGTTATTTTCAAGTAGAAATAGAAAATAATGACAGGCAATATCTGCGTTTGTAAGAGAGAGTGGCCTACATGGATTCTGTGTAATGCATGGCTAACACACCTGCTACGTTCGAGCTTTTAATAGAGGGCGTGTCAGAAGGGCTGAACTGGCAAATATGTCTAGTGTATTTAGACGATGTGATAGTGTATGCTACATGTTTTAAAGAAGAAGGTAAGTGATTGTGTCGAGTGTTTGAACGCTTGAGAAAGGCCAACCTCAAACTAAACCCCAGCAAATGTAAATTGTCTCTTGAGAAGGTGACGTATCTCTGCCATGTGGTGTCGGAGACAGGTATTTCTACAGATCCGTCTAAAGTGGAAGTTGCGCAGAAACGGTCTGCACCTCGGAATGTGAGAGAAGTGAAATCGTTTCTTGAACTCTGTTCCTACTATAGGCATTTTATTCCATCATTTCAATGATTGCTTCCCAGCATACTAAACTGACCAATGGTGATGGCAATTTCATGTGGACATTAGAGTGGAACCTTCTTTCAAAAGACTGAAGGATGCATTAAGCAATGCACCCTTACTTGCTTTTCCAAATCAAGGACTTGAGTTTGTTTTAGATACCGATGCCAACTTAAATGCTATAGGCGCTGTTTTATCACATATAGATAGTTGTGAGGAAAGGGTTATTGGATATTACAGTAAAACTCTGTCTAAGATGGAGAGGAGCTATTGCATCACAGGCTATGAGCTCTTGGCAGTTGTTAAGTCAATTCGAAACTTTCATTGTTATCTGTACAGTTAAAACTAGAAGCCCTGTCATGAAATGCGCACAAATAGCATGTTGATATGCGCGTTAATGTGCGCATTATGGCCCAATTAAAGCTATCATATTCTGTACATATGGCCTGTGCACAGGCAATGTTTCAGCCAATGGACCTCCGGGTATCCCGGAGGTCCATTGGCAGAAACATTGCATGTGTTTGCTATGAGTAACCAGGATAACCTGCCGTGCTTTGGATGCCATTTGATATGGCAATTTCGCGCAATTCCAACGCACAATTAAGCCTAGATCAGCGCACTATTCGTGGCAGGACTTCTAGTTTTAACTGTATGGTAAGTGGTTCACTGATCGTAGCGACTATGGTGCCTTGCAATGGTTACTTAATCTCCAAAACCCAGAAGGTCAAGTCGCACATTGGATGTAGTTTTTAAGTAGTTATAATTTTCAAATTCAGCACAGGAAAGGAAGCATACATGGGAACGCAGAGAGTTTACTGCGACGCCCTTGCAATGACTGTCGTAATTGTGAAAAGAAAGAAGAGACAGAAGCAGCGTTTCTCAGGCAAAAGTGTGCGTGAATGTTGAAACATGTGGTGTCATTGATGCACACATATCGAACAATGCAGTGAATTCTACTCAGAATGTTGAGTCTGAGCAACTAAATGACACGGATATAGTTGATATATAGCAAATTTTATAAGGCAGGGTGTTCAACCAGCTTGGCGGACTATAGCATCCAAAAGTGGCACTTTTAAGAGTTACTGGACACAGTGGGAGATAGTCTTGTAATTCGAAACAACGTACTGTGTAGACGTTGGGAATTGGAGGACGGAAAAGTGATAACGTGGCAAACTGTAGTTCCCAAACACCTATGACTTACAATTATGAAATACCTACATGATGTTCTCACTGCAGGACATTTGGGAAGTAAATGGGCCAAGGCATATGGAGTAGAAAATCAGGAAGCAAAAACTGTTGCAGACAAATTGGTCAATTAATTTATCAGTCGCTTTGATACACCCCAGGAAATTCATTCAGATCAAGGTCCGAACTTTGAGTCTGGCGTGTTTAAAGAGGTTTGTGAATTATTGCGAATATAAAAAAAACATAGGCATGCCGGGGGTTCGAACCCACGCCGAGAGGGTTTCCTTCGGCACCAACCGCCTAGCGAAACTATACTGAACCACGCACACCACTCGGCCACCGACAGGGGTCTGTCGGTGGCCGAGTGGTGTGCGTGGTTCAGTATAGTTTACCCCTGTCGGTGGCCGAGTGGTGTGCGTGGTTCAGTATAGTTTCGCTAGGCGGTTGGTGCCGAAGGAAACCCTCTCGGCGTGGGTTCGAACCCCCGCCATGCCAATGTAAACAAAACCACTATCCTTTCTTAATTCTATGGCATCCGAGAAATTTGAAAAAGACAAGTACTGTCGCTGATTTCTTCTGAGGTGCAGTTCGTAGAATTAAGTGCTTAGATGCAACTATCTGATGAATAAAAAAACATAGACTACACCAATTCCACCCACACTCAGATGGCATGGTGGAAGGATTCAATTCTACCCTGGAGAATATGATCTCTATGTATGTTGCAGACAACCAAAATGACTGGGACTGTTACCTCCTCTTTCTGACAATGGCGAATTACTCGGCAGTACATGGAAGTACTGGGCTTTCACCATGTGAAATTGTGTTGGGCAGGCGTATTAAACTGCCGGTGGACCTTATATTTGGCAGCCCACACAATGACAACAGTGTAAGTCCCTATTCCTGCATAACACAATTGAAGAGATGAATGGAAGTAGTACATGGAACTCCACAAGCACATTTAGAGAAATCACCGCAGCGTTAGAGACATTACTGTGATAAACGGTCACAGATACTTCAATATAAGACGGATGATAAAGTTTGGCTCTACAAACCAAAACGTATGAAGGGAGTGTGTCCCAAGTTACAGAGATCCGGGAATGGGCCATATCAGGTCATGAAAAGACTATCCGACATTGCTTACAGGGTTAAGAAAACAAACTTTAAACCTAAGGTTGTTCACTTTAATCGGTTAAAAGTGTGCTTTCAAAACAGTGAATGTGACAGTAAAGGACGTGAGAGTGCATCCAAAGACATGAGTAAATCTGGTACACAGAACCAAGTTCCTGGCGGAGACGCGTAGAATTTGAAGACTGCCAAAGCGTTTGCGATACGACTTTGTACTAGAATTCTAAACTGATGTGTTGATTGACTATTTATACATTTTATAGTTATGGAAACAGAAGTGTTTACAGTACGTGGAGAGTGTATTATCACTAAATCACCCGCAGAGTGGAGATTACACCCAAGCAATAATTGCAAATTTGTTGCAAAGCATAGCAAGCACAAGCAAAGTTTCAGCCAATGGACCTCCGGGTTAAATATACAAAATTTGAAAGTTTTAGTTTGGGTGATAACTCCTCTCCGTGGGTGATTTAGTTACAATCCACTCTCCACGTACTGTAAGTGTACAGAGTGTGACAAGGTGTATAAGAAACAGTCGACGTTATGGAAACACCGAAGGGACAAATATCCGGGAAAACAGTACAGCTGTGAGATTTGTCAGTACAAAATGCCATGGAAGTCAGATTGGATGAGTCACGGCATGCGCCATTAACCAGAATCAGCTCGACCAAGTGAAAGTTGTGAATTTACATCAGTAGAACTCGTTAAGGAGGTAAAGGTTAGTGAATCTGCTGTGAAACCCACGTTCGGTGACAAAGTTGAGTCTTCGGATTCTTCAGCAGAAAAGGAAGAAAACGACAGTGAACCTTGTATTAAGGGTAAATCTGAAATTGTTGTGCAAACTTATTATGATTCTCAAAGGGCATTTTGTGAGACGGAATTGAATGCTTGTGCATCAGTTTTTTCAGATAGTGGATTTACTAATTTTGATGATATATTCAATGTTGCCCAAGAATGCATGAAATTCTCTTCGTTATTCAACAATTATCCTTCATTTCCGGGGCAATTTGATAAAGGTGAGCCATTTTTGTGTTTTCCAATCGGCGTTGTTCCAGATGATTTGGAATCACCAGCAAGTCCACTTTCGGATGGTAATTTAGATAGCGTCAAAGAACCAACAAACATTCCTTTGGAAACTTCTGAGGTTCTTTTTGACCCCAGGCTGAAGAACGGGCCAGCATCGAGTAATGTCCCGATACCAACCGCAATACCTTGCAGTGATTGGTCAATGCCTCGTTGATTTTATTTTATGTCCCGATACCAACCGCAATACATTGCAGTGATTGGTCAATGCCTCGTTGATTTTATTTTATGTCGCCGGGCACGCGCATATGTCTACTGTCGGAGATTCTTATGTCCACTGTCAAGGAAAGCGTCTCGTTGCCATGAGCAAACGGTTCATCGCAATGTCTTTTTTTCACTCGAAATTAACTGAGACAAATACATTTAACTGAAGCCTCGGTTGAATATAAATATCATGCAATGAATGTGAGACCATGTCCCCTGTCAAGAAACAGAATAACTTATATGGTTATGCAGCATCGCCTGTTCATACCTCTTTGCTTTCAGACCGTGTAATATACCGTCATGTCAGTGAGTCAGTAACGATTAATGAAGAAACTGTGTATTCGGTTAATTGTCGTGAGTGAGAGCTTGGACACAACAAAGATCTACATGACTGTTAGTATTCTGATGTGTCTTCGCCTGGGACACAGTGTCAGGACGAAATGCGGTAGTTATGAAGTATTCCAAACTTGTAGTTATAAAACATTAAACATTACAGCCTTGAGTAGACAATTCTTCAGTTGAACTTGTTTAAATTACTAATAGAATGCGGGACGCATTTCTAGAGGTTCCGGCGTAAAGTGATGCATAACTGTGATGCGATGCACTGTCGCGCACTCTTGTTGAGACGGTCGGCGCATGTTCGGCGCGCGTTATAATAGTGACGCGATGTTTGTGAATGTTGACGCAACTTAGAGGACGAGAACTGCAAATAGAGATGTAGATGCGTCTTAGTACGCGCAGTATAAATAGAGATGACTGCGGTGCAGCTACACGGCTGTTGGGTTTGAATTGGAATGAGAACTAATACCATTGTTAGGGGGCGCGGTGGCTCAGTAGGTAGAGGTGCAGGTTGTAAGCCGAGAGGTCCTCGATTCGAATCCCACCTGCGGCAACCGCGTTGTGTCCTTGAGCAAGACACTTCACCCCCATTGCCCATGTGGGGGCACGATGACGCCGTGTACTAAGGCGTACTGCACGTCGATGGTACGCATGTCTTCACCCAATCTACCCCTGCCTGTGCTGCAGTGCGGAGTTACGATGTTGGGGAGCTGGCAGCTGCTCGTCGTTGCTCGGTGGTACTCCGGCTTCCTCCACCCGTAAAACTGTCACGGTCATGATTAGCCATTGTGCATAAATATGTGACCTTACACATCAATAAATAAGTAAATAATACCATTGTTAAGTGACAATAATCGTTCAGAGTTGTGTCTTTATAAGGGTGTGTAAAATCATTGTAAATAAATAGATTAGAATTCATTGTTTTTAAAATATATATTGGTCGTGCCAGAAGCTTTAGATATCTTCTGGGGTTAATTCGTTAAGTAAATATGTGACAATATCAGTCGGATCTCTGCACTGTCGCAGTATGTTTATGAATCTCTCTTGTCGAAACGTTTCTCGCTATCACCTCCTCAGAAATATATGTATCATATGACTCGTCCGTTTTGTTCACTTTAAAACATTTGATATTTTGTTTTCATATTAATCAGTGATAAATAAAGCCTTCTGTCAATTTAATTGGTCAATTTCAAAACTGGACAATTTGATTGGCTGAACAAAATACAACTGGGCCACATTTTCATAATTTTCATAATTAGAGTCGGGAGCTTTCATTGGTCAATTTCAAAACAGGACAATTTGATTGGCTAAACAAAATACAACTGGGTCACATTTGGATAATTTCAGTAGGGAGAGTTTACGTTATCTGTCCTATTTAGGATGAGTTATATTGTATTAATCTTTTACCTAACGTAACGGCGAAAACCGTCTCGCACAATACAAGAAAAACGCCATTCATTTTTTTTATGTTTTCACTTTTTGCTTCCGAAACATAGGTTATGACCCCTCATTGGAACTAGTGTGTCGCGCTCGTTTTTATTTTTTATTATATGACTATCTAATTTAACCGCTAAATATCACTACTGTTTTACAATCTTTTCACGGTGTCCGCAAAATCCACAGTGTGGAATCCGATTCCGTATCAGTAGAGTATGAATTTTACGCGGAGCAATGATGGTAATTTGACAAGCAAGTTGCTCTCCGCCTAATCAGAAACACCACCCTGCCTCTGGCACTTTATCCTGGCTTTTTACACTAGAACATATTTTCGACCCAAGGAACGGAAAAATCGGCATCTCTATCAATACATATGTTGGATCGCTCCATGTTTACCCATCTAGTCACAGTCTGTTGGCGCGTTCTCTTTTCTTTAGGGGGTGGCATGTAGACCGCCAATCTGGCTATGCCACATCCTACGGTATGCTATTTGTTACTCTTGTATAATGTTTATTTTTGTTAACATCTTACATATATGTATACCGTGAATAAAGAATCTGAATCTGAATCTATTACGGACTATTTACGGGTTCGCTCGAATTCGCATAATTAGCTGCTCCTGTCTCAGAGAGTACTTTAATCCTCTCTGGAATGGGAGCGCTCGAACGGTGGTCTGTCTCAAAAAGGTTGACTGTTCACTTTCTTATGCGCATCGGGAGATTTCCTGAAAGTGTGCACCTGTTACAAAAATAAGTGTAAACAAATATAGTTCTTTTTTACTTCAATCCAATTTACCAAAAAACAGGTTGGGGGAATTATTAATGCTTCAGTTAAAACTAGAAGTCCTGTCATGAAATGCGCACAAATAGCACGCCGATCTGCGCGTTAATCTACGCGTTATGACCATAGTAAGGCTATCAAATTTTGTACATATGGCCTGTGCACAAGCAATGTTTCAGCCAGTGGACCCCGGGTAACCCGGAGGTCCATTGGCAGAAACATTGCCTGTGTTTGCTATGAGTAATCAGGAGAACCTGCCGTGCTTTGGATGCCATTCGATATGTCAATTGCGCGCAAGTCCTACGCGCAATTAAGCCTAGATAAGCGCACAGTTCGTGACAGGACTTCTAGGTTTAGCTGTTTGTCACTACTAACACACCTCAGCAAACTAACAACGTCAGACATGATGGGTATCCCAAGAGGAATTAAACATGTATTTCATCTTATCTGAAACAGATATGTTGGAAAAATTGTGAAATCGTTGGAGTGGGAAACTTAGCCTTTTTGTTGGTATGTCCCTCACATTCACAAACAGACAGACTAGTAGAGCATAAATTAAGTTTTGGTATTTAATGTCACTTTCTTTATCTATGGCTATATCATGACCATAACATGGGTATTTATTTAAGATTAGCTATATGTTGACACTTCAAGCACACCCTGTTTTGTTGACATGTCACACGCATTCACAAACCGTCAGAATGGTAGAGCTTTGGTTGGAGGGTCCTGTTTTACCACAATATAATACTACTACTACTACTACTACTACTACTACTACTACTACTAATAATAATAATAATAATAATAATAATAATAATAATAATTACACTTTGGCCGGCCGCTGATTTGTCGCGGTTCTCGGATGAGAAGGCCTTGGTTTACTCCTGTACTCCCAACTGCCTCCCTATTCCCACGCTTCGTCTCTCCTCCCAACACTCAGAGACGATCTGCTTGATGACATCCCTTGTCCCAATCTTCCCGATCTCTCCGATTAGCATATTAACCATCTCCTTTGAGTCTCCCACTGACCACATGTCCTCCATTCTTCCATCCCACTTCCCCATTATACTCCCAGTGAATCTTATTCTTTTAGACTGGTATTTTGGGCATTCTAGAAGAAAGAAAGTGTTCCAGGGTCTCCACAACGCCCAAATTACACATCTGGCACTCTTTTCCACTGTTTTTCCCAATTTTTCCCCTCAGCTCCAGGGACCGCGACCTCAGCTTGAACAACAGTGACGCCCCAAAGGTGCCATCAAGGTACTCTTCAAATCCAGGCTTCTCTTTATCGCGCAGGCCCTCCAAAGATCTCTTTGATGTGACCCCCTCTCGCCAATTAAGGTTACCATCCTCCGTGACCCTTTCTCTGACGATTTGTTTATCCTGGTTTATCCCAACGTCCAGGTCCGAGATCTTCAATGAGTAGTTCTCTATTAGTTCCCTCACTAGGAACATCCACCCCGTCTTGATATTTGAGTTGAAAATTCGCAGGAACATTACTTTACACCATCGGCTGTCGGGGAGATTTACCAAATAATTAAGACAACCAAGTTTCAATAAGTCTATCCTGTCCTTGATCCTCATCCACCCAAGTTCACCCCTGATTGCTTCTAGTGCTGCGGCATTACTCGACCCCGTTATCTATCGGCCTGCGTCGTTCTACAGGATGTCCAAACTCATTACAGCCGTCTGGTTTAGGGGTACCACTTCCGTTTCATATCTTATACTTGGCAGACTCACCATTTCCTAAATGGTTTTCCCCACGAAAACCTTATTGAAACTGTTTCTCCCTATAAGTTTCATTTGGTTAAAGATTCGCCTCCCCTTCAGTATCAATTTATTTGTGTGGTTTCGGAAGATGCCTCTTCCTGTGATGTTTATATTTACCCTCAGATACTAGTAGTCACCTGTCTCTCCCACACTAAGAAGTTTGTTGCTACCTTCCGGAATACAGAACTCCCCCACTCTCCACCTTCGAGTGGGGGTCAACTTTGCGGCCCACGGGTATAACTTTGCTCTTGCTTTCTTTAAGTTCGAGTCTCCATTTGCTACCATATTTCCCAACAATTCCCAGCATTTTCGCTAGTCCCTCTTTGCTCTCTGACACGTGCACCATATCGTCTGCAAAAAAAGCCATGGGATCCTCAAGTCCACACTGCTACCCCTTCGTCGCTATGCAGGAGTTCATCTCCTAAACCTTTGATGTACAATGCAAAAAGAATTGGCGAAAGGATACACCCCTGTTTAGGCCTATCTCCATGGGCACACGGTTCGTTGTTATGTTACCCAGGCTAAGTTCAATCTGTACATTATTTATATAATACTTTCATAATTCCAACAAACTCGCCTCCCAAGCCCAGAGCCTCAAGCTTGCGCCACATGCGTCCCCCCCCCCTCCATACTTTATCGTATGCCTGTTTAACATCCAAAAGGCCATAAACATATTTTTCTTTTTGGCTTTTGCGGATTCTATCATTTTGGGATAGCGTGAAAAGGTGGTCAGTGACTCTCCTTCCCTTCCTGAAGCCATTCTGGATCTCTCCCAAAAAACCCTTCTCCTCAATCACCTCCTCTAATCTCCCATACAGGACTTTACAGAAAACTGACAGAGATCCCTCGATAATTATCCAAAACGTCTTTTCCCCCCTTTTTGTGAATAAATGCCACTTTGCTTTCTCTCCACTCATTTGGGACCTCTTGTTTTTCTATGGCTAAATTGAATAGGACAGTTAGGCTTTCCAAGAGTTCCTTTCCCCTTTTTTTGATAAACTCGTTAGGAATTTCGTCCACCCCTCCCGATTTTCCATTCCTTAATTTTGAGATCATCTTCCGCACCTCCTCAGTTTTAATTTCGCTGCACACGAAGTTCGATAGATTTTCCTCGACCTAGTTCGGACACTCCGGTGGGTTCCCCATCGTTTATCGTTTACCTTTTCCCAGTGCTTGACTAGTTCTGATGCGATTTGTTCTTATCGTCCTAATAAGACTGCTATTTCGCAATCTCCGATTATCGTCTTTAATCTTATTTACTTTATTTCGTACCTGTCGGTATTCTTCCTTTGCTACCGTGGCCTCGTTGATTTCCGCCCCCTCAAGTTTTCTACTTCTCTTGTATGCAGCACATTTAGCTTTTCTGCCCTTTATGGCCCTTTTCAGTTCTTCGTTCACTCTGTACCCAAGTTCCCGTGTTGGCACCCTAATCTTTCCTACACTTTCCTTCCCTGCCTCCACTAGGCTCGCAACTATGGCATCGGCCATCTTCTGGACACTGCCCCCCTTGTGTACGGTTGCAAGCGTTGGTTTCAATTTTTCTTCGAACTTCGCCCTATAAGTTTCATTTGGTTATGGATTCGCCTCCCCTTCAGAATCAATTTATTTGTGTGGTTTCGGTAGATTCCTCCTCCTGTAATGTTTATAGTTTCCCCCCAGAAACTCGTAGTCACCTCACCTGTCTCACCTACGCTGAGAAGTTTGTTGCTACCTTCCGGAATACAGAACTCCCTACTCTCCGCCTTCGAGTGGGCTCCACTTTGCGGCCCACAGGTATAACTTTGCTCTTGATTTCATTAAGTTCGAGTCTCCATTTGCTCCCATATTTCCCTCCCTCCATACTCTATCGTATGCCCTTTTAACATCCAAAAAGACCATAAACATCTTTTTCTTTTTTGAATAAATTCAGTATCGCATTGTTTTTGAAATTGGCTTCCAATCGATCTCTCGCTTCTCTGCTCACTCTAATTATTTACTGAATCTCTATTTCTATTGTCTGTCTATAGCCTTTAACCCTTTACCTAACATGAAAAGCAGACGACACTTGCAACCACAATTCTTGAATAACAATTTTTTTTTCATTTTTTGTCTCAAAAACATAGATTATGACCCCTCGTTGGAACGAGTTCGACAAGCTCGTTCCAACGAGGGGTCAAAGCCTATGTTTTTGAGACAAAAAAGGAAAAAAATAATGAAAATTAATTGGCGATTTTTGAGAATAGCGCTGGCCGGATTTTGCTGTTACGTTAGGATAAAGGGTTAACTCAATATTCTCCCTCTCTGGCTCCTTAACACATCTCTTATTATTCGGTGTAAAGATAATTAAAATGATTGAAAGGTTTCTGTACAATAATAATAACACTTTGGCCGCGTTGATGTGTCGCGGTTCTCGTATGAAAAGGCCTTGGTTACCCCTGTACTCCCAACTGCCTCCCTATTCCCACGCTTCTCCTCTCCTCCCTACACTGGGAGACGAACTGCTTGATGACATCCCTTGCCCCATTCTTCCCAATCTCTCCGATATACGGTCCCTGAGATCCTCGACCTTCGCCCCCGGAAAGCACAAGACTGTTCGATTGGAACTATATATCAGAACCACAACCACAAACCACATTGTCAATCCCACGTACAATCCTGCTCCCCGCTACAACTAATTTTCTTCTTCTGGCCCTAGTTCCTAAGTTCCTATATCATCTGCACCTCCTCTCGTTTTGCATTCCCCTGGCCCCCTCTTTCTCTTCACCGCCCTCCTTACCCCGTCTGGCCTATCAACATCAGCAACATCAGCAAACCTCTCCCCCCACAATTTCCCCCTCACTCTCGTCCCCAGGGGTATTAGAATCTAAAACACGAAACCTGTTTTCTAAACACCGCCTAGCAACCTTGGCAGCCTGACGTCGACTCTCGCATCCGGACTCGACGCAGCCCTATCCTGACGCCACCTTCCGAATTTTCCTACTTGAATCCCCCCCCCCCCTCCAAACAAGCATTCTTCCCCTACGTTTCCTGCTTCCCAGTTCCCTCCTTGAGTCCACAACGACCTTCCACCCACCTTCCGCCTCACCATCATATGTAACCTTCAACGGGGTAACTCCAGATACGCCGGCCCTCCCCAGACTCCCTCGCAGCTCTGCAAACTCCCGCTCGAATCCAACACACTTCTCTAACAACTGTAAAATATCCCTGCAATTCGCACACACCCCACTACTTTCCATTGGCCGACCACCACCATACCTCATATTACACTGTCTGCACGCCTCCGGATTTTCACTCTCCCCCACCTGAACCCCTCGACTCACCTCCCCCAGACCTCCCTTGATACCCATACTTAACTCCGTCTGAACACCCGTCGTGCACTTACCACTCATGATTATAAATATTATATAGAATCTAATGGCCGAAAACACCAAGGCAACAAAAACACGAAAAAACTAACTAAGGTAGACAAACAGCAAAATTGGAAAAACCTATCAACTAAACCTCCTTATTACACCGTACGATCCCCCCCAAACACACATGCAAAACTAAATATACAAAAACTTCCCTGAAATAAAACTAATATTCAGACTAGAGAAACAGAATTTACTGCACCCAGTAAATTTAAGTCTGTGTGAAAAAGGTTAAAGTATTAGGAATAAACTATACAGAAAGAGAATTTATGGAGGCTTATTGTCAGGAGTAAAATATTTTTAAACAAATCAGAAATGGATTTTCGTTAATAGTATTTACAGATATTCATACTGGAATCAAACCATTTTTTTATAAGAAACAGAAAAGGCATATATGTGACCAGCATTCAAAGGGTTCGAAACACGAATCAGAAATGACCATTTTTGGCTCTGCCCACTAACTTGAGTGATGGAATAGGGGGCAAAAAATGTGATTTCCAGCAATTATAAAAAATGCAATCATTGACCCCTAGGTGACCTCCGTGACCTTGACCCATATTTTGAATCTCCATCAAGTGTCGTCTCATTTGGTGTTAGTCCCAGGTCCATTCATCATACCATGCTTGAGATATGAGTGTGACCCACTTTCAAAAATGTTGGCCACGCCCACTTTTCTTACGTCAAAATGCATGTGTGTACGTCAGGAATACTTTAGGGATCAAAAATGTGATTTCCAGCAATTCTAAAAAATGCACTCAATGACCCCTAGTTGACCTCCGTGACCTTGACCCATATTTTGAATCTCCATCAAGTGTTGACTCATTTCGTGTTGGTCCCAGATCCATACGTCATTCTACGCCTGAGATATGGGCGTGACCCACTTTCAAAAATTTTGGCCACGCCCACTTTTTTACGTCAAAATGCATGTGTGTACATCAGGAATACTTTAGGGGGTCAAAAAATGTGATTTCCAGCAATTCTGAAAAATGCACTCAATGACCCCTAGGTGACCTCCGTGACCTTGACCCATATTTTGAATCTCCATCAAGTGTCGACTCATTTGGTGTTGGTCCCAGGTCCATACGTCATTCCACACCTGAGATATGGGTGTGACCCACTTTCAAAAATTTTGGCCATGCCCACTTTTTTACGTCAAAATGCATGTGTGTACGTCAGGAATACTTTAGGAGGTCAAAGAATGTGATTTCCAGCAATTCTGAAAAATGCACTCAATGACCCCTAGTTGACCTCCGTGACCTTGACCCATATTTTGAACCTCCATCGGATGTCGACTCATTTGGTGTTGGGCCCAGGTCCATAGATCATACCATGCTTGAGATATGGGCGTGACCCACTTTCAAAAAAGTTGGCCACGCCCACTTTTTTTAGGTCAAGATGCATGTATGTACGTCAGGAATACTTTAGGGGGTCAAAAAATGTGATTTCCAGCAATTCTGAAAAATGCAATAAATGACCCCTAGGTGACCACTGTGACCTTGACACATATTTGGAACCTCCATCAAGTGTCGACTCATTTGGTGTTGGTCCCAGGTCCATAGGTCATACCACGCCTGAGATATGGGCGTGAGCCAGTTTCAAAAATTTTGGCCACGCCCACTTTTTTACGTCAAAATGCATGTGTGTACGTCAGGAATACTTTAGGGGATCAAAAAATGTGATTTCCAGCAATTTTGAAAAATGCACTAAATGACCCCAGGTGACCTCCGTGATCTTGACCCATATTTTGAATCTCCATCAAGTGTCGACTCATTTCGTGTTGGTCCCAGATCCATACGGCATACCACGCCTGAGATATGGGCGTGACCCACTTTTAAAAATTTTGGCCACGCCCACTTTTTTTACGTCAAAATGCATGCGTGTACATCAGGAATACTTTAGGGGTAAAAAAATGTGATTTCCAGCAATTCTGAAAAATGCACTCAATGACCCCTAGATGACCTCAGTGACCTTGACCCATATTTTGAACCTCCATCGAGTGTCAACTCATTTGGTGTTGGTCCTAGGTCTGTAGGTCATACCACGCCTGAGATATGGGCGTGACCCACTTTCAAAAATTTTGGCCACGCCCACTTTTTTACGTCAAAATGCATGCGTGTATGTCAGGAATGGAATACTTTAGGGGTAAAAAAATGTGATTTCCAGCAATTCTAAAAAATGCACTCAATGACCCCTAGATGACCTCCGTGACCTTGACCCATATTTTGAACCTCCATCAGTGTCGACTCATTTGGTGTTGGTCCCAGGCCTGTAGGTCATACCACGCCTGAGATATGGGCGTGACCCACTTTCAAAACACCCCTACAGACACCCCGGATACCCCGGAAATATGAGAAACATAGGTGGCTGAGAACTTGTGGCTGTCTATCAGCATGCCAAAAATCAACGAGATAGCGCAATTCGTTTTCGAGTTATCTTGCGGACAAAAAAGTGATGAGAAGACAGAAGACAGGAGAAGAAGAAATGAGAAGACAGAAGAAGAAGAAGAAGAAGAAGAAGAAGAAGAAGAAGAAGAAGAAGAAGAAGAAGAAGAAGAAGAAAAAAAAAGAAGAAAAAAAAAGAAAAGAAAAAGAAACCGTGCAAAAACAATAGTCTGTGTGTTTCACCCAGACTAACTAGAGAAACAGAATTTACTGCACCCAGTAAATTCAAGTCTGTGTGAAAAGGGTTAAAGTATCAGGAATAAACTCTACAGAAAGAGAATTTATGGAGGCTTATTTTCAGGAGTAAAATATTTTTAAACAAATCAGAAATGGATTTTCGTTAATAGTTAATAGTATTCACAGATATTCATACAGGAATCAGAACATTTTTTATAAGAAACCAGAAAAGGCATATATGTGACCAGCATTGAAAGGGCTCGATACACGAATCATAAATTGACTTTTTTGGCTCTGCCCACTAATTTGAGTGATGAAATACGTTCATGCACTTTTGAAATACATTAAGGTGTAATGAAATGCATTCCCCAGTCTTTCTGAATAATATGCACTTGATGACCTTGGTGACTTCTTTCAGGCGGATCATATATTGAACCTCCATCAATTTTTAAATCAGTTGGTATAGTCCCATGTATACACCCACTTTAAAGAAATGGCCCCACCAACTACAGATCTGTCATTTTTGGGCGATGATAGCAAATATTTATTATGATTTAGAAGCCTCTAAGGCAATCAGCCTACTGTATCACACACAAGGCATCAAACTAGCTGAAAAAACAAAGATGAGAGCAAACTGGTTGTTGGTAACCAGCATGCCAAAACGAATAGAGATAGGACGATTTGTATTTGAGTTATCGAGCCGACAAAGGGTGCATAGACTCTATACGGGAGATAGTGCCATAAAAAAACTTAAAAGCCCCAAGAGATCGTTTAAAGGCCTACCCTTAAGAGCATCTAGTGCCCTAAACAAGGCATACATAAAATAAGATGGTGGAATCTTGAATCATGGCATTTGCATAAAGAGCGGCAATATGGCAGGAAGCGTGCAAAAGGTTCTACAGTCATAAGTTAAATGATGTTGTTTGTTCTTCGCGGTGAAGTATGAAGAGGGCGGTGAAATGAAGAGGGTTAAAGACAGACCATTTAAATATTCCATTTCATTAATTCATAATTGTGATAAGTGTTTCGAGAGAGCCGCTTACCACTCGGCCCGAAACCTGTTGATCTTGAGTTATGATTGAGAATAAAAAAAAAAATTAAAAAATGCAATGAAAGGTGAAGGGTTATTTATTCAACAACAATTAATCAAGTGCTGTAAGATAGATCTGTATAATAAACAAATTTTCTTGCCACTCAAAGGGTTTCTTTCAACTTGGTTTGGGGATGGAATTTAATTCTGATCTGACAGCTGATAAGAGTAAATATGTGTCAGGCTGTCAGCTATAGCAACTTCTCTCTAATTTGATTGTTTACATTATGCTCTTGTCTATATAAATATAAACAGCTATTTCTTTATGATGCTTTTCTGTTACAAAGAAATTAGGGGGTATAAAAAAACTCTGTGGCCCAATGGACCACTGCCAAAGGTTCCCTTAAAACACAGCTGGGCCAGTACTAGTGACAGGCTACCAGTATGCCAAACAGCCCCAGAACAGATTATTTATTCATTTATTTATTGGTGTGTAAGGTCACATATTTCTGCATAATGGCTAATCATGACCACGACAGTTTTACGAGTGGAGGAAGCTGGAGTACTCGGAGAGAACACCGGGCAACGGCGAACAACTGTCAGCTCCCCAACATACTGATTCCACACAAGCAGGGTTAGCATTGGCTGAAGACAGGTGTACCATCGACGTGCAGTACGCCTTAATACACAGCGTCACCGTGCGCCTACGTGGGCAATGGGGGTGAAATGTCTTGCCCAAGGACACAACGCGGTTGCCGCAGGTGGGATTCGAACCGAGGACCTCTCGGCTTGCAGCCTGCACCTCTGCCAATGGAGCCACCGCGCCCCAGGGCAGATGATTTGTTTATGAGTTATCGTCAAGACAAAAGGAAGGGGATAGAAAATATTCATTCAGGAATCAGAACATTTTTATAAGAAACCAGAAATGGCATATTATGTGACCAGCATTCAAAGGGTTTGATACACGAATCAGAAATGGATATTTTTGGCTCTGCCCACTAATTTGAGTGATGAAATACATTCATAAACGTTAGGAATGCGTTAAGGTGTAATAAAATGCATTTCCCAGTCTTTCTGAATAATGCCCCCATATTAAGATCTTCAGAGGGTTAAAATATTCCCTTTAAAGACTCAATTTTAATCCTTTAAATGGGGGCGCAGTGACTCAGTTGGCAGAGGTGCAGGTTTCAAGGCGTGAGGTCCTCACTCTGTCGTTGGGCAAGACACTTCACCCCACTGCCCACGTGGGTGCATGGTGGTGCTGTGTACTAAAGCGTACTGCACATCGATGGTGCACCCGTCTTCAACCAATGCTAACCCTGCTTGTGTGGATTTAGTATGTGGGGGATCTGACAGTTGCTCGTTGTTGCCCGGTGGTTCTTCCCGGGTACTCCGACTTCCTCCACCTGAAAAACTGTCGTGGTCACGATTAACCACTGTGCAGAAATATGTGACATGAAACACCAATAAATAAATAATCCTTTAAAAAATGAGCTCAATCCAATAAAGGGTCATAGCTTTGTTTTTCAAGCAAACATGAAAAGGTAATTAAAACTGAATAGACGTTTCTGTGAATAATGTTGACCAGTTTTCGCCATTATGTTGGCTAAAGGGTTAAGAATCCCTTACTTTGGAAGGCACGCTGAAAGGGTGTCCCATTCCACATAGAATTAAATGTCAAGAAAATAAAGCGGAAAACATTAAGTTTCTCAGCTGAGAGTACCTGCTTTTGCACTCCGGAGGGATGGAACGGCACAAATCAGACATTCTCTTAATGGCACTTTGGCACCAAAGGTTTCTGCACTCTCGGTGAGACCAAGCCGAGCGCAGTGAAAGACTATAGAACTCCTCTAACAAATAAGTTTTAAACAGTCATAGCACTAACACAGTTAACAGTACAGTCGACCATGTCAGCACTGGATTGTTACCGGCACCCTGACAGTTTTGTGATAGGTTTCAACAATTACTCAGTGCAGTTTTATGGTAAGGGTTAACTTTATTCTGACTGAAATAAAATGTGTGCAATCCACATTGAAGTCTTGAGAGGGTTAAAAGCATTGAACTGAATAAGATCGGTTTCAACAAATCTTTACAATTATTCAGTGCAGTTTTATGGAAAGGGTTAACTTTATTCTGCCTGAAATAAAATATGTGCAATCCACATTGAAGTCTTGAGAGGGTTAAAAGCATTGAACTGAATAATTTCTAATCTATTTCCTTGCAAGGTAAAGGGTTTCTCTCAACTCAGTTCCAGAAACTTACATCCAATTATCATAACAAGGTTAGTAGATTACATTTCATTTCTTGACAGCTGTGACAGCTGACTCCAATGGTGTTTACATTATCTCCAGTGCGAATTACATAGCATCCTATTGCTTGGGGAGAATTTACTGTATCAGGAAATTGGAGGCTGTGAAAGCCCTGTGGCCGATTAGGCAATACTCAGTGGCTCTAGCGACCTGAAAAATATAGGTGGCCGAGAACTTTTGACTGTCCACCAGTATGCCAAAAATCAGCGAGACAGGACGATTCGTTTTCGAGTTATCGCGAGGACAAAGAAGTGCATAGAAGACAGAAGACAGGAGAATAAGAAGAAGAAGAAGAAGAAGAAAAAAAAAAAAAGAAAAAAAAAAGAAAAAGAAACCGTACAAAAACAATAGTCTGTGTGTTTCACACAGACTAATAATTCTATAGAGTAGTTCCTTGTCAGATCACCTCAGAACTCGATTTCCACCTCTCCACGTCCGATTTTTATTAAACTAAGTTTATATCTGTTCCTGAGATATGGCCCGACAAAAGATTTTATTTAATCTTAAATAATCTTGATGACCTTGTTATCATTGGAAAAGTGTTATTCCGAGTTTTTCACAAACTTCGTTATTGGTAACCCCGGAATGAATTCAACTATAATGACCTTTTGATCTTCAATTTGACCTTGAATTTGACTTGACGTGGATTATGTGATCGTAACATTTTAGTTTAAACGATATTTCTTTCAAAAGTTTCCAAAGTGATACATAGAGTACGTGGAGAGTGGATTGTAACTAAATCACCCGCGGAGTGGAGTTATCACCCAAACTGTAACTTTCAAATTTTGTATACATCGACTAAAACACAAGCAATGTTTCAGCCAATGGATCTCCGGGTTTAACCCGGAGGTCCATTGGCTGAAACTTTGCTTGTGCTTGTTATGCTTTGCAACAAATTTGCAATTATTGCTTGGGTGGAATCCCACTCTGCAGGTGATTTAATGATAATACACTTTCCACGTACTGTAACAAACAATATCATTAAGTGTGGATTCGACAGTAAGCTGTTAGTTTATCCGTGGTCGTTTCCACTCATGGTATAGTTAACAGACAGCAAATGTGAAGACAGTGAAAGGGCTTATACAGCAAAATACGTGTTCACGCAATGTTTACGCTAAGTCAAAATGAAGAAAGTAACATAAGATGATACAATGAGGTTTAATTTAGCTTCTAATTGTTAGAAGGGAAGAAGGGTAGGACAGTTTTCGGGAAGAAAGAGAGTAAGTAGCCACCAGTCAGAACCGAACCATCTCCATGTTGTATCGCCAATCAGCTACGTACGAGTTCTATCGTAATATTTTGGCAAGCGAAAGCCCAATCTCACTATTGGTGGGAAAGATGCACCACCGATATCTAACTTTGTGCAAAATGAACATCTGACAATGAATAATATAATTGTAAAAATCAGAATGTTCACTTGTTTGCCCAAACGGTAAAACATTCATTAAACGTGATAGTCCCCACCACCCCCCCCCCCCCTCCCCCCCCCCCCATCCCCCGATATTGCATATTATGGCATTTCTCGCTGCACAACTACAAACTATCTACAAATATTACACCCACACATAAGTTAATGTAAAAGGAGATAGAGCTTTCAATTGGGCTTGCTAAAAAGTTACGTGAACCACTCTGTAAAATTCAAGGAAAAATTAGAGATTAAAAGGTCGTTATATTTTTCCTCACTCCGAGGTTACATGACATTTTTTAAAACCTTGGAATATATCCTCCCCAATGGGTCTAAGGTCATCATGACTAGCTCACTAGTTCCCAATTTCAAAAGGACAGGTCTCACCATTTTACGTAAACATTTCTCAATATTTCCAGACCATATCTTTAGAACAACTTATCCATTTTCATTCTAACTTTGTATTTCTAGCATGTACAATCAACAAACCAAACATATATAGTAAGTTTCATTGAAAATGGAAAACGTGAGGTTAACACTTACTAACAAATGCGAGTCAGTGTTTACTTATTGGTTGAAGAGGATCCCAACCACACGTTATATACGCCCTGGCTGACAGTACATCCACTGTCAATGTTTTCCTTATGTAGCAATTTACAGTTCGCGGAGAGTGGATTGTAACTAAATCACCCGCGGAGTGGAGTTATCACCTAAACTATAACTTTCAAATTTTATACATATGGACAAAAAACACAAGCAATGTTTCAGCCAATGGACCTCCGGGTTTAACCCGGAGGTCCATTGATTGAAACTTTGCCTGTGCTTGTTATGCTTTGCAACAAATTTGCAAATATTGCTTGGGTGGAATCTCCACTCTGTGGGTGATTTAAAGATAATAGACTCTCCACGTACTGTATACATATCAGGTTGGCAGTGTCGAGTGATAGAAATGGAATGGCATTAGATACAGTAAACTATGTTGACCAAATTGTATTTGCTCTTTGTAATTTCATTCCAAACAGTTTCGGTCTTAACATCATCAAGAACAGTCTGTTTTGTTTCTGTTTCTTGATACGTGTCTTGTTGGTTATAAAACACGTAGAGTTATTTTATTTACTTACCGACGTCTTCTCTGCGAACATCATCCTAAAGTTCATGAATATACCGCCTAGAAAGAAATGATAGCATGTAAAAGGTATTTCAGTATTTTATTATTTATAGTAAATCAGCGGCTGGTCAAAGTGTTATTATAGTCTATTCCGTTTATATCGATGTTTATAGCCGAAGTAAACAATATAAATAAGGCCTAAACATGTTAAATATCTGTTTTTCAGCCCTCCCCTCCCGACCAATGCAAACGTGGTCATTTCGGCTTCCGCATGCTCCCTAACCAATGCAAACGTTAAAAAATAATAACTAAATGGTTTATGTCTGATATTTTATCCAAGTAAATAAAATTGATAAATTTGTTCGTTCAGTGCAACAAGGATCTGCAATGCTTTAGCATTGCAAAGCTTTCTTTTACTCAAGGGATGAAATATACCACCCCATGCTTAAAAATGTTAAAGATCTGTTTCTCAGACCCCCCCCCCCCCCCCTCCCACATGGTCATACGTCTGCCGCATGCTCTCTAACCATTACAAACTTAAAAAAATTATTAATTAAATGGTTTATGTCTGATATTTTAACAAAGTTAATAAAATTAATAAATTTGTCCCTTGAGTGCAAATTTATTCTTGTACTCAAGGGTTGAAATGCACCACCCATGCTATTCTGTAGATTATGAGGCCTGAAATATAAAACAAACCAAGAATATGAACTTTTGACGACAAAGAAGTCATTACAAAAATAAAAGATAAAATAAAAAAGCGCTCGCCCACATGCAATTTTACAGAAATTGGCCAGAGAAACAGAAAATCTATTCTGTGGGGCCAAATTCACAGTTTGCTTGAGGCATTTATATGAACCAAGAAATTCCTGAGACTCTCTTGTTGGACGATGCTTAAATATGATGTGCACGTGATGATATTTAAAAACTTATGCACGAAATAATGTACACACACTAAAAACTAAAGTGTTAAAACTGACACTTTCAAGGTGTTAAACCCATTCTAACTCTTAGGGTTTGATTTTAACACTCAAAGTGCAATGCTTTAAGCACTTAGACATTACAATCCTCAGACATCTGAAACTTGAATGGATGGCACTTCCCATGTGTCTACCATTGGTGGTTCTTCCAGAATCGTTCATAATTTGACTTGCGCTTGGCGGGTACATAATTAAAAGGACACAACGCAGATGACGCGGATCAGGCTCGAGAGTTCGAGCCTGATCCGCGTCATCTGCGTTGTTTCCTTTTAAGTGTCGCGACATTACACGTGTCAAGTGGTATTATTGTAACACCTGTCAAGTTCTGGGATATCTACACTTGAACAAAGTGCTAGTTTAGCACTTAGTAAGTGTTAAATACAGCACTTCAAGTGTAGTTTTTAACACTTTAGTTTTTAGCGTGTATTTGTGTAATTGAGGCATGTGTCTCAACTCTACTTTTTCTCTACTGAAAAGATCGTGCTCAATGAGTATCGCAATCAACCCAAACGCTACATCCTCACTGACTTTCCGCCGTTGTCGCCTTTTTAACTTCACTGACTGCTGTGGCCAAGGCAATTGAGGAAAAATCCTGAAATGGACACCCATAAATAAATTTTAAAAAGGAGGAGAAAAAGAGAGATAAAAATAAACCAGAAGTGCCGCGTTGGAAACTTCGACCGCAGGCTATGTTTTATTTTTGTTCTTGTTATTTTCATTATCTGTGCCACTTAACAGTGGTTTATGTGTGAAATAAAACCATTGATTATTCCTGTTTTTATGTGCTATTCCACGCAACCCATTCTTATTTGTAATGAATGATGTCATTTGCTGAACGATATCAGTGTTCAATGATTAGAGCGGGTTAATTTTTCAGTCACTGTCTCCACGACCGTCCCAACTTTATATGTTGTAGCCCGCCCCCCCCCCCCCTCCAGAAGTCCCCCCCCCCCCCCCCACCGCACACGCTAATATCCGAATGTATTCTAAATCAGAAACCAGCTTTACGTAATTATCAAAGAGGTCGGAAGGGATGCAGTTGGGTTTAAAAGTGTCTAATAGATCGTGATTGGAGAGATTGATTTATCAGATCGTTACCATTGGCGAGTCTTTTTTTACCATCACATTGAACTGTAAGCCTGTCTTCCACTACGAATCATAAACACAAACTCTTGGGTGACCGATAGCCAGAGAGACTGCTACTGACAGAGCTCGTAATCTATTAACAAATAGGAACATGTTGAGGTATATAGACAGTATATATAAACAGTAAATGAACCCTGATACATACGATGACATTGCAGCAGGTTTGATCAGCTTAAACAAAACCCCTGTTTTGATAACCGAGCCGGCCAGGAAAAACCAGTATTTCAATTTAGTATGGTATTTATTTATTGCAGTCGTTATAAAGAAAAACACTGGAAGCCTGTGACTGAAGCCAATGCGTGGGTTACCCAGGGCAAGGTGTCAGATCCCCACCTTTAAAAATAACTTGTTAGCCTAACAAACCAAAATGAAAGTGCGACATGAGCCTGTCGAGCATCTGGCTAGAAATGAATGTCCCCGACATATGAAAACTCCCAGAATTCTTACTATCCGTTTTGATTGGTGAAACGCAAAACATCTGAACCAATCAAAACACCCTGCGCTCAAAAGATCACGAGTATGTATTCTAATGTGTCTGCACAGACAAAAGTTTTTCGCTTATCTACCCGAAACGCGAAAAACAATTTGTCTCCTGCAGTGAGAGCCATACTTTCGAGTTATCTCCCGTTATTGTTCAGCCATCAAAGCACGCGCGATTTCATTTGACATGGTGTTGTCCTTGC
This sequence comes from Pictodentalium vernedei, assembly GCA_031216915.1. Taxonomy (NCBI): domain Eukaryota; kingdom Metazoa; phylum Mollusca; class Scaphopoda; order Dentaliida; family Dentaliidae; genus Pictodentalium; species Pictodentalium vernedei. Next base: position 777,339,092 of record CM062295.1, read on the forward strand.
AGCGTCAGGGAGTAAATAAAATTACCATCACAATAACCGTGGTGTTTAGTTATACGCAAAGCAAATACTTCACACGTGATGGACTGGAAAATTATTTCGTCCACGTTATTCAGTGTGATACTGGTGAACATTTCTTAACAATCACCAACAAATTTGATTGACATTGACCGCGGAGCTATTTTCTGGAGCTGTTTACACTGAAACCCATATTTCTAAATTTGATATTTTTAACTAACAAATGCAGATTTCAGTTCCTAGTTCAACAGACACCCCGGGAATGATTATAGGTTAAATCATGTCATTACGATGTTGGGGATCTGGCAGCTGCTCGGTGGTTCTCTCCGGGTACTCCGGCTTCCTCCGCCTGTAAAACTGTCTCCGACACTATATGACCTTGGTTGTTAAAGTATCGTTAAACATTAATAAAATAAAATAAATAACCAATTATATCTTGTTTGACAGAGCTCATCGAATTCTGTCAGACAATGTATATTTGGCTAAATATCAACCTGCTTTATGGGAAATATTCGCTGCTGAAAACTTTGCCATTTTGACAGAGTGCAGACAAGCCATAAAATAAACAGACTGTCATCTGCCAAATGAGGTCCCTAGAGGGTGAATTTAGTGATGCTACCCTGCACCGCAGGGTAGCATTACTAAATTTACCCTTTGTGAACCTCAATCTGAATCAGGGTCTCAAAACTAAACTGAAAGAGGTACCAAGAGGATAAATAGGCCCACTGTATGGGATAGCGTCATCAAATTTACCCTATGGGGACCTCATTCTGCAAATGTCAGACTGCTTATTTTCAGGCCTGAGTGCAGAGGGTTAAATATAGACTTCTCATTTGGCTCGTAATCTTAAGAATCCATTCCTCCATCAGTCCATGTCTGGTTATTGGTTAACCCTTTACCCAACGAATCGGCCACACCCTTCCGTGTAATGTGCAAATTCAACTGCTGGAAAAATACTATTTTTCAAAACATTTCAACAAAACCATATCACGTGACCCCTTACTGGAACGAGCTCGATGAGCTCGTACCAATGAGGCGTCATATGATATGGTTTTGTTGACATTTTTTGAAAAATTTATAAAAATGATATTCAACATAAAAAAATTGATATCGTCTGCGTTGGCTAAAGGGTTAACTGATAACTGTAATATGCAATTGATTGGAGCAAAAGTTAATTTCGAGTTCCTTTTCATCAAAGAAATAAAGAAAAACAAACAAATGTTTTCTTAAAATGAACAACTTTGCTTTCCGCATATTGGACCGTTTGAAGGTAACACGTATCAGATACAAACACAAAACAGAGACGAGATAATGGTGAACTATTCTATTTAATAAAATGTTCAAACTTTACAATCAGATACATAACTTGTAAATATGTACAAACAACTTTATCTGACAAACACTCAAATCTTAATGAAATCTTAATGAAGGCACAACGATACGTTGACACAATAGTTTGAGAGGAATTCATTGAGATTTCCACGATGTGTGTATTTACGTTTGTTTTCTATTCTATGTAAAGAGACAAGTATTAAATGCAACCAGGCCCCGACAAAATGGACATAAGAGAGCAGAAAGGTAGAAGATTTTGACGAGTTTAACACCTTACTCAATGAATCGACATAAGTCAATGCCAGTCACAGACTGAGCTGCTGTTTAAAAAATTATATTACAAAAAAAACTCCTCATTGGAGCGAGCCCCCTAAGAGGCCACATGATTGTTTTTGTTGAAAATATTTGGACAATTTGGAAACAAAAATTAACTTTTAGAAACCAGGACTGTCCAGGAGTCGATTTTCTTGCCTGTGATGTAATACTGCAGATAATCGGGCTGTGACAGTTTGGCTATTTTGGGCTGGGGATAAGTAAACACTGAGCAGGTGCTTCTTCTAGTCATGTGTCGTCTGCCTGAATAGACTGATGACACTTGACTAGAAACACCTGTTTTACTGTAAATTTTAAGCAGCGTGTCATGTTCAATAAATTCATTCTGATTCTATGAGTTAAAATACAAATTTTGATTGATATCATGTTCAATGGGTAAATCGTTTAAACTTTTAATCCCCCTCCCCCCCCCCCCCCCCCCCGGTTCAATCCGGTGGATTTTTCTGACGAATGGGTTTATGGGGATGCGGCTAGCAGTACTGCCTCTTCCGCTAGCTTCGGGTTGCATATAATAAAAAAATACCCACTTTATCCAGGGGGGGGGGGGGGGGGGGGGGGGGGCGGGGGGGTCTTGAAAAATTTCCTATACACGAGGCCGGGGTGGGTGGGTGGTCTGCCTGAGAAAAAAGTGACTTTTTTCCTTGCAATGAAATAATGCTTATTTTGTATTTTAAATCTGATATAAAACAATATTTGACACTTATACTATATGCAGAGGGGCAGCCAGAGCAATAACCTCATAAATGGAAATCAAGGGGAGGGTGGGGTGGCCTAATAACTACCCTATATGTGTTGAAACACAAATATTGTTCAATAATGGCAATTTTCATAAGAACACGAGTCGGCTTCACCAGGATTTTTGTCAGTTTGAACTAAATGTTTTATCATAATGATAAGTTAGACAACGAGAAGCTCACCCTAGCATACATACTGGATTGCTACATTGAACACAGCAACAACTGTCAATGAAATAATCAGCTCACCCACATTGACATATCAGTATTTTGAAGAAACAAATTTCAACAAATTTGCTCCATCCAAACATTGAGATGGTTATGTGAACATCTGGACTATCACGTATGTGCTTAAACAGCCTTACTGCCAGTGTAGTGACACAGGAGTCACAATAGACATAGTAGTTTTGCTGTATTTGTCAGAAAGTGAACTTTAACCACATTGGTAATGGGTCACAATAAAATAAATTAATGTTTTTAAAATGATTTATTTTGTAAACAACATGTAATAATAAAACAAAACCATAATAAAATCAGACACTCAGTCTTATCTGTAACAGTAACGCAAAACCCTATAAATTACTCTAGTTGACACCTACAGCTGATCCTACAAACCGTTTTATAATTGTAATTCCGGAAATGTAATTTTTAAACTCAATAGTAAATGGTCAAACTGGTTTGCTGGTACACTAAATGACACGTGTATATGATAAATTGCTGTTCCATTTAGGGCACCAACAAATAGTTTGACCATTTACTGCCATGTAACAGAATTACAAATCTGGAAATTACAATTGTGAAAACACTAGGTGTCAACTGAAGTAAAATAATCTTTGGATGTAGCAGATATGCACATTGAAGAAAAAATAAAATAAATAAGCTGCTACCAGCAGGATCACACTGGCTCACCAAAAACACTTGGTGAAATGACTAGAAACTATAGCACCCTACATACAGTGGAACCTCTCTTGAGAGACCATCTTTCTTTTAAGACCATTTGCTTGTCGAAAAAACTGGTCTTTCAAGGGTGGTTCCACTGAAAAAATCCTTGGTATTTGAAAGTATCATTTTATTCCTGTCTTGGTTAAAGGGTTAAAGCTGATTTAAACAAGCAGCTACAGGGAATGTATCAGGTTAATTAAATGGAAGTATAACTACATGTGAAACCTAGGAAAAAGTTGTATAAAACGCGGGTTTTTGGTGATACTAGGGGGTGGGTCCCCTCTCAGAAAAGGAAAAAAAAACAATTTCCTCCTCAAAATGGGGTGGTGGGTGGTGTTGGGGCAGAACATTTTTTGTTCAGCCTCGTGTATGGAACTTTTTTCCAGACCCCCCCCCCCCCCCCCCCCCCCCTGCTTTATCATTAATTTACTTTATGTACATAGCACGTGCTGGAATATCATGCAAAATCCTTATTTACAAATATACTTTTTAAATTTAGGGTACGTTTATATTGTAAATTTAAACAGCGGCTAGCAGACACTCGCAAGTAACTTGGAAGAGCAATTCAGGATCAGGTCATTTAATAATGTCTTTGCTTGTTTTTTAAACTTACTTCACGGTGTGCTGTAGTAGAAATAGAGGATCTCAAACGAGTGATGTTTGGATATAAGATTTCTTGAAACGAGTTTGATGAATTTGATTCACAACGAGCCTTTAGGCGAGTTGTGAATCGAATTCTTCAAACGAGTTTCAAAAAATCTTATATCCAAACATCACGAGTTAGATTCTGTATATCACATGAATTTTCGAATGTTTTTTACACTTTTTATTTAATCCATTGTCGCTAAATTCTCCCAAAACAACCGACAATCAGTTCGTTGGCTCAGACGCTTCACACCATGACGTCATAAATGCGCTTTACTTGCACCTGTTGGCGTAATTGACGTCTTGTGAACTACGCACAAGAATACAATGCTGCTGCTATGGGGCCACGCGCCGATTAGACACTAGTTGATAATCAGGAAATAAGACAAGGGTTGTTACGTCGAAATTAACAACGTTCCATGTGGTATACATAATTAAAAGCTTCTCTTTTTCTGAGTTTTGTACAAACCGATGCCCAGTTTTTCAGTTCGCTTTTCGTTTAACGCGTGAATAACCTCTTGATTGAAAGTCCTCTAATCTTTTTCTCACCTACAAAGCATCAACTGTTGCAAGGAATTTATTCGACCTCTCTTGGAGGATGGTTTTAATATCATCATTAACTTTTTCTAAGCCTCGACTACTAAATTTAATGAGTGGTCCATACCTGGTGACAACATATGGAATGTGATAAACCAGCATATGCATATTCTAAGTTACAGGACGTTTACTTGCCAGGTATGGCGTCATGTGAGGCGCTAGTAAACGTTCTGTAACGTATTTTTCATGCCACGAAAGGAATTATATACTATTAAAAAAAGTAGGGGATATTTGATAAAATGAGGTATATGAAGAAATATATTTATATTTTCATCAAAAAGACAGTTGAGGCATCGAACTGTGACATCTCATCTCCTGAGTGTTAGAATGTTCTATGTCCCCTATGGGACTATGTATTATCTCCCCTATGGGACTATGTATTATCTCCCCTATGGGACTATGTATTATCTCCCCTATGGGACTATGTATTATCTCCCCTATGGGACTATGCATTATCTCACCTATGAGACTATGTATTATCTCCCCTATGGGACTATGTATTATCAACCCTATACCCCCTATGTATTATCTGCCCTATGCCCCCTATGTATTATCTCCCCTATGGGACATAGAGCATTCTTGCACTCAGCCGACGATCTGGTAAATGATTTCGGCGATAGTTTGGTGTCTGACAAGCACACATTCTGCGCACTGAGCTTTAGAAGACACAGACGGTCAGTCAGAGAATTTACCACACTCAGTCCAAGACCTCAATACCTTGTAAATCCTCCTCGGTTCGCGAGACAAGCGCGGATCCGACGTGGCATACTCCTCACCAAACGTCCTATATCAGCTTGACTGATGTTATTCCATTCTTCCTGCAGTGCAGCGAAGAGTTCCTGGACATCGGTAGGGGCTGTTGGCATTGCCGTACATGCCTGCCAAACATATCCCATACGTGCTCGATTGGTGAAAGGTCTGGACTCAGTGTTGGCCAAGACAGTGTAGTGGTGTTCTGTTAATGGAGGAACTCTGTAGCGACACGGCCCTGTGTGCTCTTGTATTGTCATCTTGGAAAGTGAATCGACGGCCGTGAGGTCGCGCAAATGGCACCACATGAGCTGCTAACATGTTGTGACGGTAGTACTGCCCTGTGACACGCCCTTGGATGACATGTAATGCTTGTCATGGTAATTCTTCCCGACACCATAACTGATCCACCACCAAAAAAAAAAAGATCGTGCTGCCTAAACGTTACGTCATGGTATCGTTCGTTCCGCCGCCTCCACACTCTGTTTTTTTCTGTCGTGGAAGTCGCGAGTGAATCTCGATTCATCGGAAAACATGACGTTGCGTCAACGACGATTTCCCCAGTGCTGTCGAGCTCCACTCCAATTACGCCTTGCTGCGATGTGATGTTCAGTCAAACGTGGAATTACTCGAGGTCGTCAGTAGTGAGGACTGTTACTATAGGCCAAAGCATTTAACACTGAATTCAGCATACCCCAGGACTGTCACTATAGGCCAGAAATTAACATAGGATTCTCCATAGGGTTTTTGGCCTATAGTGACATATTTTGGCCTATAGTGACAGTCCTGGAGGCGAGAAAAAGATTTTAAAATTTTTTTCTCGCCTCCAGGACTGTCACTATAGGCCAAAATATGTCACTATAGACCAAAAATCCTATGGAGAATCCTCTGTTAATTTCTGGCCTATAGTGACAGTCCTGGGGTATGCTGAATTCAGTGTTAAATGCTTTGGCCTATAGTGACAGTCATGGGGTAGGGAAGTCTTCCAATTACTCTATTCTGCCAAATATGTGTATTTTGCTTATTAATCAATCTTTCCATACTTTAAACCATACAACACTTTACTGTATGGAAGGATTGGTTGATAAGCATACAATCTCTAACCACAGTGAAAAATTGTTAAGTATCTCTTAACTCTTTTTACTGATGGTTTGGGGTGGGGAAAAAAGAGAAGTATCTCTTCTCTTTTTTTACTGGTGAGGGTGGGGTAATGGGTCACCACTACGTTGAAACAGAAAATAAGAGTTAGTTTTTTATTTGCTACCACTATTTAATACATCAAGCGAGAGGAACTTATGTACACCGAGATCTGGGTTTGACTATAAAAAAGTCTTTTTTACATTGAGATATAATATATAGAGCGAGAAGAACATATATACATCGAGATATGAGAATGACTATCTATAGAAACCCTATTTACATCAAGAATTGTTGTGTGATACCGCTTTATTGGAAGGTTTTTTATGTTTGTTTTCTTGTGAAATTATCGACAGCCAGTTTTTCTTGCAATAAAGCATTATCACGTATTACATATGATACACAACAGTGAGTGACAAAAAATATACAATAGAATTTTTTATCAAAAAAACTCTGTGGGTTGTTTTGACACCTGATTACAGTCATTTTAAATAATGTCTATAGTTTTGCTCAAACCATCGACGGACTTCTCTGTAGTTCTCGTGAATATTTCTTGGGTTGAATTTGATAGTAAGAACTGTCTCTAAATCATATCCTTTAGCAAGATGATCTAAAACAAATATACAGTACATACCACACACCACAGTATGAAGACTCTGTACTCTCATTGTGTTTATAGTCCATGAATCTGTGTTTTTCACTATGAAATTGTATATATCTTTATGTAATGGTGGTAAGCCATAAGAATCAAAGTAGATGGCTGAATGATTGTCTTTGAAATATATCACCACCCAGTGTTCTCCTGGTTCTTTTGATGAATCTGTGTTCACAATATAAGCTTTTCTGTGTTTATGCTTTTGTTTTGGTAATAAGTCTCTTGAACACACTTTTCCATTCAATGATGATAACCTTTGAGAATTATCAAGAACATATTGTAGTTGAGTGGTGTCCATCTCTTCTTATCCCTAAAAAAGGGCTGTTGTACTTTTTTTAATCAACTTCTTCTTCTTCTTCTTTAACAAGTGGTGTGTAATATCCCCACTCTTTCTCTACTAAATCTGCCCAATTTTGAATGTCTTCTTGTGTGTTAATTTTAAAGTTCACATTCATATATTTAAAACAGCCTTCAATATTCCATTTCTTTGCTTGTTCGAGCAGTTTATATAGTACACTTGATGGGCACACTTTTTCCATACAGTCTTTCAAATACATTTCAATCCATATTCTTACATCCTTTCTTATACAAAAGTCATGTTTTGCTCCAGGTATTCCTTGACATCCATAACACAGTTTATTCACTTCTTCTTTTATCAAAGGTGTCACTTCATTTACAACAATTTCTTTAAATAATCTAAGGAACAGTTTTTCATTTTCTGTCTTCACTCGCCTCATTATTTGTATTCTCTGTCTCATCTCCTTGTACATCTTGCAATGTTCACATTTACTCATTGTTAATAGTCAAATATCACTTCTCTGAACTTGTTGATTTGTATTTCACTATCAAATTCTGCATAGACAACAACGTTGATCACCTGTGTCAGAGCTTGAGCAAACTGAAGATCTATTCGAAGGTTGCCAGACTTTATAGGGTGAGCTAATGGTCCACTGCTTGATTGATCAGGTGTCAAATCAATTCCCCAGAGAGTATATCCTTTTGCACAATCCTGCATTGATATATTAAATGTTTGATTTTGTCCAAAATAGCCCATTGCTTCAAACAATGATAAATATGAATTTAGATAAAGTCCACCTTCGAAATTTGGTTCAAAGGGACGTGATTTAATGGAATGTCCATCCACTGTAATTTCCAACTTGTTCAAATTGAAATGTTGAAAATTAAATGGAGATGTACCAATATCTCCAGTTAAATCTTTATTTGAAACTAAACCAAGAATTATTCGTTTTGGCATCTGTTTATGAAACAGATGGTCTTCTATTTTTGATCGAAGACCGTTTCCAGTGGTAAAAGTTTTAACTTCAGTACGTCAAATGGGCATTTTATAATTTGTTCGATCTATTTGTGCATTCAGATCATTCGCAAATTTAGGAATTAAATCCAAAGCTGGTATTCTGAATATGGCTTTTTGAATTTCGATTTTTCCATCTACACCACCAATCAGACAAAATTTAGTTGGGGAGCGATGAATTTTAACTCTCATTTCCACACCATTTGGTAAATATTTCTCTTGCACAAACAGATCTAAATGCATTTTCCCTCTTAGTTGTACAGATTTACTGTTTGCAATTAATTTGTGACGTTCAACCAAACCTTTGTTTGCTGAATCTTTAGCAAATGCAGTATGTTGGCCAGGGGTGTCTATATACCACATCTCACTAGCAGCTAGATGTGTTTTTTTCACATCTTTTGAATAGCTCAACAGATTTTCAAAAAATGCTCTATAAGGATACATGTCTGTATTGGTGGTTATCAAATTACCGTTCAGTGTCACATCAACTTTACTGAACATGCTGTGAAAGAAATTATTGATAGGGGTAATATTCGTATCATCTTCCAAATCACCCCCATCTTGCTTTGTAATTTTGAACTGAACCTCAAGTGTAGATGCTGCAAGATCTAGCCACTTGGTTGTTTGTCTGGGGATTAAAAATTCTATTGGTGAAGAATTATTTAAAGATGCAATAGGAAATTGCTCAATCTCACCAATATTTTCTATACCACTCGCTGTTGGTGATACATTATCTGGATCAAATCCACTACAAAAATGTTCGCAAGATCCATGCAACATCATGATTTAATCGAATATATCAAGTGGTTTTGAATTTCGTTTTGAATAAGATTGCCGTTTATGTGTCTTTCCTCTTTGAGAACGAATGACAGAGGGATGTCGTGGTTCTCGTTTCTGTCTTTTTATTCCCAAAGCAGCTTTACCCACTGATGTCATTAGATCTTTTGCATGAGTGAGCATAACTTCTTTGGTTGGTTTACGATTTCTCATCAATTCATTTGCTATTTCTAAACCGTGTTTTAATCCTTCTTTCTTTAAAGTTCGAAATGCATTTTTTGCAATTGGTTTTATTAATGGTACAGCTGATCTTATTGCTGAGCGAAAAATGGATCCTAATCCATAACCATATTGTCGTGCTACTCCTCGATACACTGAAGGCATTTTTTTATAAATTGAGTTGATGTCTCTGTCTAAAATGCAACTTGACAACACTCTTCCCACTTGAAAACTGAATGTTTTTACCAGTATTCCCATTTATATTTATAGTGATATAATCAAAAGAAGATTTTGATACTGGTACATAATGTACATTATCAAATTCTTTATGAGTGTGCAGAGATTCGTCACGTGTTTCAAAGGGTTTCACACGTAAAATGGGTGCTTCTATATCACCAAGAAATGTATAATCTGCTATGTCGGAATAAATAAAGAGCTGATTAAAATCCACATTTAAATCCACATTATATTTAAATGCATCTTTTGCTGTGTTAGGAAATATTACTGGAAACATACCATCTTTACACCCCAATTTTTCTGATAAACTTTGTGATAATTGAATACCGACTGTTCCAATACTATTTGATACAATTTTTACACGTGATTGTCGAGATGAATAACCAAGATGAAATGACACACCAAATTCTTTAAAAATATCACCCAGTTTTTCTTGAATTTCTTATTCTATTGCTTCTACAACATGACCACCATTTGCATATGCACCTGATAAAATACTTAATTCAACAGCAGCAACACCCTTACGTACTGTATGTTTGAAAAACGATTTATTAATATTATTAATGCGTGCTGATATTTTTGAATCTGTTACAATGATTTTAAAATTTGTTTCATCATCTGTTATATTTCTTGCCTCAGATGGTAAAATTACTTCAACTAAACCCACTTCCCAATGTTCTTTATTAATATAAATGGGTTTAGATAATTTTGTTTGAAAACAACATTGTGTGTTATTTGGAAACATATCCATAGAACTATCACTCAGTAGTGTTACGTAAAATGAATTCATTTTTCTTCTCGTGAGGTTTCAAATATTTTAAACCTGGACTTGGAAGAATATATCCTAAAGAACTACTCAATAACACTAACCACAATTCTTTGTTTGGGGATTGTAAACTAAGATGAATGATGGCTGTAATTATAATTGCATAAATGACAATTATTTGTGTGAAATAAGTTACTTGATTTTTTGCAACAAGACTTCCACAACAATTAAATTGTGCTTGTTGATTTTGTACTTCAACACTTGCACTTTCGCTACTCAATGTATTTTCATTTAGTGACATATTCTTTTTATACTATATCTGTTTCTGCTACCCAACTATCAAATTTCGTAGGATAACCTTCCCAATGTACTTTAAGTTCCTTGATGAGTTTCTTATCAACACGCCTTGAACGTTTGGCAAGAACTGAATCAATGGTATATTTTTTATCATCTTTTATAATTTGAATTTCTTGTGGGTAAAATGTTCCCTGTATATTTTCACCCCCCATATCTTCGAGTTTATAAGTGGGTGGTGTTGTATGTTTTACATGGGTGATTTTAAATAATTCTTTTGTCCAATTTGGTAAATACCCTTTTTCAAATGTATGTTTGGTTTTGTTAATGCGTACTATATCACCAATTTTAAATTTTATTTTTTTCTCTTTAGATTTTTTACCATAGAAATTTTGTGTTACTTGTATTTCATTTTCTATTGATACAGATGCAGGGGTTCTCTGAATACTACGATGGAAACTGTGATTGTATCCATCATCTAAATTTTGTAACACATCAATATATCTTAACGTACGTTTGTGTGTAAAACATTTCCACATTCGTGTTTTCAGTGTGCGCTGGAAACGTTCTACAATACTAGCTTTTGTTTCGGGGTTCTCTGTTGTGAAAAAATGAATTTTTTGTTTCTTTAAAAATTTCTGCACATCTTTATTTTTAAACTCAGAACCTTTATCTGATTGTAAAGATAATGGTTTACGTCCAGAAGTTTTTGAAATTCTTTGGAAGGATTTTATTAGTGTTTGTCCTGATTTATTGTGTATGGGTAAAACCCATGCATATTTCGAAAAAACATCAATGACACAAACTAAATATCGGAATCAATCATTGTAAGATTGTAAACTTTGTAAATCTGCTAAATCTATTTGCCATTGTTGATCAATACCACCCACTATAGTCTTACGTCTTGCAAATTTTTTTACGAATGGGTTTATGTAAAGTGTAAGTCCTCTCTCCTTTCAACCATTTTTTAACTTGATCAACTGTAACAGATTTATCTTTACCGTGGGCTGCTTTGTATAATTTGTGTATACCACCATAGCTGGCAGGGTGATTTGTATTGTAATATATTTCGGTTAATAAATTATTCAATAGGCCTCCCATTTATCAGGAATTTTACTTTCTGCCAATCTACGTCTAGGTGTTTTCTTTCCTCGAAGTAGTTTACGTTTTGGAGTTGTTGAAAGAGAAGTTTCTAACCAACTATCTTGAGGGGAACTTTGATATTCATTGGGTATGCCATCCTGTTCTCTATTCATCCACATCCAACGTTCACGATTTCCAACAAAATCTTGAGGAATATTTATATCTTTTAAACCACGATTGAATATTTCCCGCCCTCTTGGTTTAAAGCCTTTTCGATGTCTGAGAACATCATTGACTAAATCAATGATATTTGAACCTTTTATGGCCTCTCCATCATAACTTAAAACACCCTGATTATCCCAACTCATGTGTGGATGAGATGATAAAGCAGATAATAATGAAGTTGCTTTACGCCTCATTGTGACAGGAACACTTTCTAAAATACGATCTCGTAAAAACAATGACTTTCGGTTTGTCTCAGGTATAACCAGTGTTGGTTGTAATGCCTTCTTATATGACATTTGAAATTTTTGTAAATTTTCACCGTATTTTTGTTTTCTCTCACTTTCTGATAATTCTGAATTTTCTAACATGGATGATAATTCATTTTGCAGCAGCGCTGTATTAGTAATTTGAGGGTCAGGTGGTAATCTTGGGCGTTGAGATTTTTCACTTCTATAATGCTGCATTTCTTCCATCATTTGATAAGGTACAATAGCCATTTTCTTCATATTTTATTCACTAATTTATTTGCAAGATTTGTTGCAAGTCCTACAGCTGGTGCAAGTAAACCAAGTAATGGTAAAAACCCACCTTTTTGATTTAAAATTTGTTTTTTTCTTTTTAAGTGATAATGATTTACTAGCAAGGGATCTTAGTTGTTCACGTTTCGGGTGTAATTTTCGTTTCTGAACAGGGGAAAGATGTATGTTCCCTTTTAAAAGATTATGACAACATTCTGCCACACAATTAATTAATTCTTTTGGTGCATTTTTCATAATTTGTTTTTGAAATGCTGGTGGTGTTTGACTTAGTGCCAATAACACCCCACCATATTTTTAACTAGTGGAATTTTATGAGATTGTTTTACCATCTTTCCGTCACAAAGACCATTCATAAAATGATATGGCAGACAAATGCAAGTCATTTTATTCAACTAAAATAAGATCTTATCCTCTTAACAGGCTTTTGTGCATTCAACGCTGTGAATCGTGCTGTCATTGGAATATTTTCTTTCAGTGCTACATTCCCCACACTCTGTCTAGACATCATAGGATCATGCGATACTCTAAAGCCACCAGATGTTCCACGTGTTAACTTTAATGGTGGTACTTTTTTCTGTTTTTGAAGTTTGCTCACTAAAACAGACTTTGTTTTTGTCAGTTTTTGAGGAGTGACTAAGAAATTTGCACGCACGTAATTTTTATCAACATTTCTTTTTATTTTTTTGTTTTTAGACTATTTTCGTTTCTTACTTTTTGTTTTTGTAAATGGTGAATAAAAATTACGACTTGTTTTATGTCCATCCCATCGAATTAAATTACGAATAATAACAACCCCAAAAAATCCACCACCACCTGGTTTTAAAATAATGTTTCGCTTGGTTGCAAGATCAACTCTTGGTTTTGCAAGTTGTTGTAAATCCTGTCTATGCTTATCCATATATGTTAGAGTTTGTTTTGGCAATTTAATTTTTTTATTGAGTATGATTTTACTTGCTAACGTAAACCATTTTAAAATTTTCTTGAAAACCTTTCTTAAGTAATTTTTCTCTTGCAAACGGATTTGTCTGCTGACTCAATTGTTCTAATGATTGGATAAAAGATACCATTGTGATGTGTACTCATCAACAAAAGTTTTTACCAAGTGACACAAAAAGTTATGGATGCAGCTTTTTATAGTTTTGAGTAAATGATGGGACCCCGTTCATTTTGTGTCACCCAAGGATGAAAAATATCAGTTCTTAATCTCAAAGAGTCGGGGGTTTTAGGATGAAAATCAATTAATAAATAACCGTGATCAGTACTCGTTGCATCTTGATAGGATGCATTTAAATGGGGTAATTGGACTTGATTTGCTAACACTTTTATCTGCCCTTTCTCTCTGGTGTTTTGAAACAGAAACATATAATGTGCATTTAAACTTATGGTACGACTAGCTTTAGATTGTTGAAACATATTTTGTGCGATGTATATGACACTTGCATTTCGATGATGGCCTTTTCATGTGAACCATAATTTAATTTTTTCTTCATCTTTATCACCTAACATATCATCAAAAACCACAAGATGTGGAATAGTGACATCACTGACAATTTCATATTCATCATCAGGAATGCCTTCTATGAATTTAACATGGTGGGATTTGAAATAAGTCACGTTTCATATCAATAAGCTTTTTGACAAATACTGTCTTTCCTGAACCACTAGGCCCCGATATAAAGATATTACAGGGATGTTGAAACAATAAACATTCACTCATTGCCATGACTTCTTTTTTTTTACCAAAAGGAATATCAAAACATTGACTTATATACTTTCTACCTCCATAGCTTCTTCACATCTCTGTGTGGGTTTTCGTTTTAAGGGTGATTTTAATTCAAATAAAGTTTCTGAAGAACTCTGATCTATTTGTGGCATACATTGTCTGTATAAATAATTAATGATTTCTTCATCATAAATAATAAAATCCCACATAACTCTTGTCCAAATATTTTGTACATTATCTTTGTAAAAAGCATTCATGATTTGTAATGCATTACAAAATTCCCCATACATTCCATCTTTTTCTAATTGATTTTGAATGAAATCTTATGTTATTGTTAGATAACCAGGAGTGATCATTTGAAATGCATATAATAATGCCTTACGTGTGATCTTGTTTTCTAAGATGTGTCTTACTGGTTCCATGGTTGAAATCAAAGTGATGATTCTTTTGTCTGTTCTGATATACTTTGTACATCAGGGCAGTCAGGAAAATCATTTGCTGGTCCGTCGGTAAATAAATCACTTAACTTATTTCTGAAATGTACTGCGGCATGATTGCCAATTATTTTACTAAATGATGATGTACTTTGATCATCTATGACCATGAGTGCTAATAATGAATTTGAATCTTGAAAATCATCTAGAGTTTTATCATATTTTTTCATTGTTGAATATATTTATTTTAAAGTAAATCCATTATCCATGACTGCTAATATTTTATCGGGAGGTGTTTGCATACATGTGGGTGGTTTATATAACTGACAGCCTTTAATAAGTTTCATGTAAGGACAATTTGGAGAATACTTGACATGTTCTTGTAAAGGAATATCCTTTTCTTCCCAATTATGTAAACCTTGTCCACATACAAAACACTTCACTTTACCACCCCCAACACAGAAAAATCCAGCTTTGGCTAATTCTTCTTTTTTCGATTGTAAGACTGGGTAGGAAGTCCAATGAAAACTTTCAAGTCTTTTTAACTCTGATAAATAATTAGGGAAAGCAGGCTCGAGTGGTAAAGACATCTTGTCTGTTCTCTGTTCAAAATTGAAATGAGTTTTTGTGACGGATATTTGTATCTTATACCCATAGGGGAGGGTATCATATTTATCTACTACAAAACGTTTTGTATATACAGATCTGAATGTTTTGGTTTGTGCTTCACTTGTGACTTGTCTGTCTTTGTTTCGTTTAATTCTATGTGTGTATTCAATGTTTATTTTGTAATTCTCTCTGTCTTCTGCACACTCAACCATTCTCTCAAAATTAACTTTTTGTGATGTTTTGTAATCTAAAGTAACACCCTTAAGTTTACATGTGGTGTGTGTTTCTCCATCTTTAATGTATTTGTATCCATAATTTTTTGGCCCTAAACCTACAAACTCTGTGATTTTTGCCCCTGGATGTTCATCTGTCCATTGACCTAATATACTATTTACAATTTCTGGATTCCAAAGTGTGGGATTATGGATGTAAATACAACTGTCTGTGTCAAAGTATAAAACTCGGGTTCCCAATTGTTCCAAAACTTTATATAATTCCATACGTGCATAGGCTGTGACAAATGATGCTACAACAACATTTGCTGAATTGTGTGGTGTGAAAACATCTGCAGTGTCAATATAGTTTACTAAAACAAATTGATCATGCTCAAAAAATTCCACATTGTTCACAATTTTGTCTTTGCTCTGTATTATATTAAAATATTTGGACGGTTCATTTATATATTTAGTTTTACTTTTGATATTGTTTTGTGCATTCTTTCCCCAGAGATAATTTAACATGGTTTTGGCAAATGATCTTTTTCCTGTTTTTTTTTCAACATTTTCCAAATATATATTTTCGATCTGTGCATAATCTTTTTTAAATGTGTTTTTGTCTGTTTCTGTTTTCACCCAATCTGGAAACCCACTAGCTTCTTGTTTCATTTTTAAATATTTGTTCACATAATGTTTGTAAATCTCTGAAGACCATTCATCCCAGTGCCAAATCTGATAAGTGTCAATTAAAGTGTAACCCAAATCAAATGACTTGTTAAGTTCGACAGATGTCCATGTACCTACTATTGCACGTTGGTCTGGTGTGTGTTGGCAGTGATTTGATTCATGTTCTGCACATGTTTTACAAAGTGTGAATGTCATTTTCTTATTGCAATGAATGGGGAGAACTGGCAGAAAAAGATTTTGAGGGGGTAGGATCTTACATTTGATAAGTCCTCTATATTCCCTTATTTTGTTAGTGTCTATATTTTCCTTTGTAACTGGATGAGAGACTGAATATTCTCTGTGTTTATTGACATATGGGTAGAGTGAACAAATGTCTATGTATTTAATTTCTGTGTCTGTATTCTCATCAATTTTGTAATGTAATTTAATGGCATTTGTTCTCCCGCCAAACAATGCATCGCGTGGCTGAATGGGATCCATGTGTGGGAAAAATGTATCTCTAGAAGCTCGAACATCTGGCTCCATTTTGCATAGATGATCAAATTCGTGTTCCCACACTATGTGTACACTATAACCCAATGATGTGAAATGTTTTATGCGATCTTGGGTTTTGTTGTACAGAGATTGATAGAATTGTGAATTGATTGGATTTTTTTCGAATCTGTCAGGATAGCATGTCTCACATCCATGCCACATACATCCATAAAATTCATAGATTGTGTTTGTCTCTTTGTGAAAACCATCTACATGATAATTTCCAATTCTAGTTTCCCCACCATTTAGTGCATGTTGAATGTGTATGCCTTCTTCCTGTGCTAGTAGCTGTAAGAATCTAATGGCTTTCGTGGAATATCGAACAGCAGTGGGATATCCAATGTCTGAAATGATGGCAACTGTGTTCTCTGGCATTGCATTTTTCCGCCAAGCTTTATTACAGGCATCAGCTAAAGTCACAGCTTCCCTGAAAGGATCGATTCCATCACATTCAATAAATTGTTTTCTGAATTCCCCACAACCTCTACGGAGGATGTCTACATCAGATTTACAGTGCATGTCCATTTCTTTGGCAAAATTGAAAGTGGCGTCACTAGTAAGTTTTTGATTGTACCATTTAATGAATTCTTCTCTGGCTGGGGGAGACATAGAATCAGGCATGTATAATTTTGCATCTGAATATGGGCCAATGTAATTTTGATATGATTTTGTGTTTTCCAGATGAGGAAAATAACCTTTTGCAAGTTCACTTAAACCAAATGTTTTAGGGAATTGTGCCAATCTCATAGAAAGGAAACTCAATGAATCGATGAGTCTAACACCACAAGCTTTCAGAGAAATAATTTTGTTTCCATTCATGATGACATCGGGTTTTGATGTGCCAGTTTCAATGAGATGTCTTAAGATAAATTGTGCATCAAACCCTCTTGAATTATGAACAATCGCTGTTACCCCGTCATGTTCTTTACGGAAAAGCCAATTGCAAAAATCACTCAAAGTAGATTTTCCTCTAAAGATATATTCCCTTTTTCCGATTTTGTCACATCGTGTACACTTCTCATCAATAGATTTACAAATACACTCACCACATGCACGGTGTGCAACACAGTAATTTGGGGGTATGGAGACCTGAGTCTTGAGTTGTTTCAAAATCATAAGACACAAAGGGTACTTTCGGCATTTTGTCTTTCGTGGGTGGTTTGTATTTTGGAATGAAACAATAATGTTCGCTTTTGACTATTTGATGACAATATTTACATTTTTTAAGACCATCACAAATGTGTTTACCTTTCCCAGAGTAAATGCACATGTTACACGATAGACATTTTTTCACTAATTTACAGATTGATTTTTCTTGGTCATGTGTTTGAGTTGAGTGATTTCTGTAACAAGATGAACTTACAAAGTCTCTATTACATGTGTAACAATGAACAGAATGTTCAGGCGTACATGGCAGTGGGGAATAGCAAACACATCCTTTCGGGCATCTATGCCATTCTCTGTTATTATAGCCTACATTGCAATATTCACAATAGTAAACACACCCTAAAAACCCTGCGATTTTTGTGATGGTGTCAAAATGCTGGTCGTGGTGATAAATGTGAATAACTTTACTCTCTTTTGTAGTTTGGGGTGGTTCGTATAAAAACGTTTCTTTTGCAAATTGTGGGTGGATTGTAATGACATACTCTGGGGAGAGTATTTCTTGAATTTTATGATATTCCTCATACCCACAAGCTTTATTATATTTGAGACCTGCTTTATTCATCAATATTTTAGCTTCTCGCTCTTGTGTCGGTCTATCAGAATATCGCATATTCTTCCATTTCTTTTGCCAAAGCTCAGATTCATCTTTATCGGCGTAACACTTTCCCACTACAATGGCTCTTGCAAAACACATGGAATCATGGACATTTTTAATTTCAATAATACTTTTCTTATTTCCAACCAGTTTACCCACAGCTGAAAATGAAATAGGTGCTTTTCGCCCACGACCTTGTGGTAGGCGCGTGTGTGTCACTTCCAAAGATAATTGACCGTCATGTATCGTAAATTTATCATTCGATTGAATAACTTTTTCTATCTCATCTAACACTGTTTTACCATTTACCCCATAGCCTTTGTAAAAGGAATAAAAATACCTACATCAAGGCCTGGATGGTGGATGGATATCCTCATGGGGTCGTTGTCTTGTATATCACATTCCTTTTTTACATCTTCCACCATTGATTGAAACATTTCAGTTAAAAACTCGAGCGGATTAGTGACATCAAATTGCTTTAAAATCACTCTGCATACATGTGATTCGGAGTGAAATTTTCTGGATGCACGCATTAACTGAGGATGAATGGAATATAAATTCTGTACACTCTTTTCAGAGTGTACAGATTTTGTATTCTTAGCATATTCAGTCAATCTCTGTTTCTTACCAGCTAATGCAACAGGTTCTGTGTCATTATCCTCTGAATCACTGTAGTCCACTAATGATCTCTTCATCTTTTGGAAAAATCACGTCTTTCACTCTTGTCAAGTCAAAAACTTGTGTGATCCAAACCTCCCCTACCCACATTTTTATACTTTCTCGGCGAACAGAAATTTGTGTTTCAAGAAAAAATATTTTTCCTGAAAACACAAGATTCTGTTTTCAGATTTTTTTTTGTACACTCCAAAATGGTTATGGAAATATTTTGAAATCTTCAAAATATTTCCATAACCATTTTGGAGTGTACAAAAAAAATCTGAAAACAGAATCATGTGTTTTCAGGAAAAATATTTTTTCTTGAAACACAAATTTCTGTTCGCCGAGAAAGTATAAAAAAGTATAAAAGGAGGAAGAATCTTAAGATGTTTCACACTTGCTTTTGACTTCAAGAAGACAAGACATATTTTTGAAACGCTCCAAAAGTTAAAGATGAACACTGATCCAATAATGGAGAAAGCAAGTGATGCTAAAAGTATTTACTATAAACCATCTAAATGGGGAGAAGTTAGAAGACTTGTGAATGAACTTTATAAATTGATATCAACACCTAAAGAGATGATTTGTTCCATTTGTCATCAGAAAGGACATTGGGCAAATACATGTTCAGACAAAGGGCCATGTTTTTATTGCAATCAGAGAGGACATTGGATTAATGAATGTAGATTGAAAAAGCTATCGAATAACTCTGTATCTCAACCAAGATGGGGTTCACCAGCTGTTGATCAACGAGGACCGGTAAAAGTTTATCCATGGTCAGAATACATAAAGCATGCAGAAGATAGATTACCGATTACAGGTTTCAACTTACAACTTGATGAAAAAGACATTGACAACCACACTTTAGGGGGATGAGCATGATACCAATACCACCACCTCCCCATATAAACTTTACAAATGAGAAAGTTGACTTAGCAGAACCTGTGTTACCAGAGTTTGATGATAATGATGATACATTATTATACAATATGGATACACCCAAAGAAACAAAAATGGAAATCGATGATGAGTTAGAAGTATTATTTCCAGAGAAAGAGGAACCACCAAAGAAAGTTACAAGAAAACGAAAAGCTAAAGACATTCAAACTAGAGTGGGGAAACTTGGCAAGAAGATGTGAACATTTTTCAAAGTGACATTTTCATAAAAGACATTTACAAATCAGTAAATTTTCATGGAATAAAATTTTGAAAATGTGAATACAGTGTTTAGATACTTTTTTTTGTGTCGTGGAATAAGAATTCAGTTATATTCTATCATATTGGTTGAGTGTGTATAAAGTTTCTCTTTTTAAGAATATGGTGGCCCTGATAAGGGCCGTTTTTATGTTTTTAAAATAAACAATGTATGTTTATTTTGGTAAGATTATTCCATGCTTCTTCCTAGCAGCTCGTAGAACATCGGCTCTTGTGATAATGTTGTTTGGGTAACCGATTCTGTCTGTGGCATAGCAGTAACTATCTGTCATCAGCCTTCTAAGAAATAGCTCAAGGCCCCCTCGAGCTTCATCCATGGCCTGTGATGAAATAGATTCCGCACCACCTCTCCTCGCCAATTCTCGTAGATTTTCTCTTGGAATGACTGTGTGCTCGGTGTTCTGTTCCCTTCTGTCACCGCTCTGTGCTATGCTCTCTACCTCGATGCTTAGTTCAATCTTCATGTTTGTCAATAAGAACATTGGTGGTATGAGGGGGGAGCCTAGTGAATTTTATAGTAATTCAAGGGAGGGAAAAGGCGCCAGAATTACTTATTGTGAAAATGAGTAATTCTGGCGCCTTCTTCCCAGACTGGTTGATTTTTAGGCGGGCTTCTCTACTGTTGGTTAATTTTTGGAAGGGAAACTCCTTCTAATAAAAAATAAAGACTTTCTTTAAAAAGAGAGGGAAAACAAATCCTAATAGTATACATTGAAAGCAAAAACTTCTTCATTTTATCATTACACTGAAAAAATGTCAGAATTTACAACTAGAAATTTTGAAGATCTACAGGCTATGGATGCCGGTTATTGGAGATATTATGATACCACACCTAGTGAAATGAATACAAGAGATGTGGAAGTACAAACTGATGAGACAGAGCGGGGAAAATTCTGGCAATGCTAGAAAAGATTTACGATGCTGTGGATCAACTAAAAAAAACGTCACCTCTACAACTCGTGCCGGAGAAGATTACCATCCCGGTGGGTTTTCAGACGCTAGAACCCCCCAAACAGACCAAGAAAAGACCGGGGCGTAAGAGGAAAGCCACTGAACAGCGTGTAACAGCTAGGAGGTTGGAAGATAATGGAGAAGAACCATCAAAATCACCACACCCAATACGCATGAGGATTGGACATTTGGCGTGTGGTCAGGGGCGGTATGGAAAAATATTGCCTGAATAGAATCAACCCCCCCCCCCCTGGCTCAAAGACAACAACTTTAAAACGGTCCTTTTCAGGACCACCACATTCTTAAAAAGAGTAACTTTATGCACAAACAACCAAAATACAGTACCCAATTCATTTATAAAATATTTCATTTCCCCCCTCTAAATTGCAACAACAAAAAAATCATCTTGTTATTACTTCACGGTATTTATTTTGGCGGGGTGGAAATGAAAATGTTTCGATCAGTGGGTAATGTGATCGAAATATTTCATTTTCCCCTCCAAATTTGCAACAAAAAATCACCGTGTTATTGCTTCACGGTATTTATTTTGGCGGGGAGGAAATGAAAATGTTTCGATCACATTACCCACTGATCGAAATATTTCATTTTCCCCTCCCAATTTGCAACAAAAAATCACCGTGTTATTGCTTCACGGTATTTATTTTGACGGGAGGGGGAAATGAAATATTTCGATCACACGATCCACTGATTGTTTGCCGCCCCAGATTTTGGAACACTGTTCCAAAATCTGGGGCGGCGAAACAGCCAGTGGATCGTGTGGTCGAAATATTTCATTTCCCCTCCCGCCAAAATAAATACCGTGAAGCAATAACAAGGTGATTTTTTGTTACAAATTTACTGACATCTCACATCCCAATATTTTTTCTGCAGGCAAAAAAAGTTAGATGAGATTAACAGTCTACAGTGCAAGGGGGAAAACTCTCATTTCTCTGAAAGAAAAAAGATAAATTTTTGTCTTAAAAAAACTTGCACTAAGAAGTAGGGTCAGACACCTGCCTGTTAATCACGCGCGCGAATTACGCATCTGAAGCCATGGAGAGAATATATGTCTCTTAGTTTATTGTTTTTTTTTTTAAATAGAGAACGTGACATAGAGAGAGAGAGAGAGAGAGAGATTCAAGTGTGGTGTATAATTACATTCTGTGCGCTCAAAACACATGCATATCTAATAACATATCTCCCGCCCAGAAACACAAGTTTGATGATAATTATAAACAGATGATTTTTCACAGTGCATTATCAGAGTTATGTGCGTGTTTTTCAATTTTTGTATGTTAAAACAGCTTCATGAAAAAATATTTTTCAAGACAAATCTCCCCCAGGGAAATGAATTTTCACCTCACGCACAAACAACTTTGAATACGAGTATACAAATAATTGTATACTCGCGTTCAAAGAGAAGGTGAGATAGAATTGTGTGTGTGTGTGTGTGTAGTTCAAATAAATTCTTTCAAAATGTTATAAGCTAAACACTCCCAACTAAATTTCCCCTCTTATTTTCAACCCTTCATTTATTCATTTAATGTTAATGTTGTAGTCTGATATCCACCACGCTCGAGGTAAGTTCCCCTGAAAGTAAGAACAGACGATTTCGCGTTTCACCCTTACATCCCACTGTGGAATAAAACTTTTTTAAAACTTTTTTAGAACCGCTAAGACAGCAAAGGGATAAAATGTGTTTTAGTTTAATTGGCGAGAAAGTGCGCCAATTAAACTAAACACATTTTATCCCTTTGCTGTCTTAGCGGTTCTTTGAGTCTCCCGTCTGTTATGTTAACGGGGGTAACAATGCCATGAAATAGGTTTCTGTGTACATATATTCCGTATTTTAAAAAAGTTTAGTTTTCACTGTGGGTAAGATATTGTATGTTTAATAACCAATCCTTCCATACAGTAAAGTGTTGTATGGTTTAAAGTATGGAAAGATTGATTAATAAGCAAAATACACATATTTGGCAGTATAGAGTAATTGGGACAACCTACCCCATGACTGTCACTATAGGCCAAAGCATTTAACACTGAATTCAGCATACCCCAGGACTGTCACTATAGGCCAGAAATTAACATAGGATTCTCCATAGGGTTTTTGGTCTATAGTGACATATTTTGGCCTATAGTGACAGTCCTGGAGGCGAGAAAAAGATTTTAAAATCTTTTTTCTCGCCTCCGGGACTGTCACTATAGGCCAAAATATGTCACTATAGACCAAACACCCTATGGAGAATCCTATGTTAATTTCTGGCCTATAGTGACAGTCCTGGGGTATGCTGAATTCAGTGTTAAATGCTTTGGCCTATAGTGACAGTCCTCTCTACTGTCGTCGAGCGTACAAATTCCAGCTGTGTAAACGATTTCGGATAGTCTGACCACTGACTCGCAAATCTGTCTCCCCATGCAGCTGCTATCCAATTTCGGAGGCACTTTGATGGCGGTTACGTAATGCTGTGGCTCGGATGAAACGATCCTGGTTAGCAGTTGTCGCCCTTGGACGACCTAACCGACGTCTGCCATCAACATTGCCTGTCTGACGGTAGCGTGACCACAACCTGCTAATCATCGATTGAGTAACGTTGAGAATTGGAGCCACTGCAGTCTGTCTGTTGTCAGCTTCCAGTATGCCAACGCACGTAAACGTTCGTCACGTGTCAGTCTTCGCTTACCTCAAAAGTTACGTTTCGACCAGAAAGTATTGATGAACGAGTTTATACCAAGAAAAGAACAATGAGACCTCCGAAAAAGCCTGTACAGTACAAATGAAAATTTCAAAACGTACCCACTGACATTAACGCGGCCCTCGAACGACGAAAAACCTATACGAAGTTTTCGTGGGCCGGTGACATTCATGATCCGCACTAAACTTGGTAACATATTGATGTGTCCAATCACGCGTATCCGATACCATTTTCCGAAAATATCAACATCAGTTTGGATATCCCCTATTTTTTGAAAAAGTGTAGATTACAAGATCCGAATCACTTCATTTTGAATAGTTATTAGGAAACAGTCTTTTATTTGCACAAAAATATGTGAAAATTTGAGTTCGGAAAGTTAATTCAGAAAGAATGTGACGCCCAGCAGAGGGGGTGTATGGGCTCATACACGGTTACTGGCAGTGTATGGACTCAATCCGATAGCCGGTTCCCCATGGAATAACCTAATATCACATATTACACCGATCCTATTAGAGCACGTTGATTAGTCAAATTGAGCAAGTGGCATGATAAAGGTTGGGACACTGTCATAACATTGGCGAAACGAGCCCAACATTGAGTAAGAAAGAGCCCAATCTTTAGCTTTGTCAAAACCAATATCCATTTGAAGAAAATCTCTTACTTCAATTTGAAAAAACGATACAAACTGTAAAAATCTTACCAAAACTTCACTGTTTTTTCATGCGTGTCCTGGCTTATAGTAAAACCTTTGCAGTAACGTCTCAAACTGTCTTTTCTGTAATCTGAACATGTAAGTGAAGTCCCCTCCATTTCACAATTCGACCCTTTCTTTGTCCAAACATTAAATGATATACCACATTCCCTAATTTGGTCCACCAGTCCAGTGACGCATTTTTCCTGATCACCTCTGACTTTGCCTTTGTCATCTAAAGACTTGGCATCCCAGATGAGTTTTTTTTCAGAAGCTTGTCCGAAATTTAGTGTTCAACCGATGATCGGAACCGGCCACCACAATCGGCCGATTATGGGTAATCGGATGACAACGGCAACGGCTCCTGGAATATCGGTTCAACCGATTGTTGCCAAGAAGTTTGTGATGATTCATTAATCACATTTTATTATCTTCTGCAATTGTTTAATTGTTAATGTAAAATGATGTCAATGATACCATTCAATAAAGTTGAGAAACAACCACAATGTGTATTCTTAACCTCTCTAGAAACCCATTTACGGGGCATACAAGTTAAACGACATGCAAAGCTTAAAACTGAGCGAAATCGCTTGTTCGTACCGGAAAATGACTGTTACACTCCATTGACTCAGGTAGAAGTAAAATTACCAGTCACACGCACTTGGGCGGTAAACGTGGCTCTGAAAGCCACGTTTACCGCCCAAGTGAGCGCGACTAGTAATTTTATTTCGAGCCCAGGCAACGAAGTTTAACAATGAAAAATGTTCAGTTTAATGTAGTTCTTTCGAGCCTCGACTTGTCCTAGTACACGGTATTACAATTGGAATCGACATCGGAATCGGCCGATTGTGTGCTCAAATAACCGGTAATCGGTCAACGACCATTTTTGGTAATCGGTTGAACAAAAAAAACCGAATTCGTAGTAGTAGATGAAGTTCATCTGGTACATTGTGATCAGGATTAACTTTAATAAGTGGGGAATTTTTCACACCAAATGACTTTGAATGTGCATCATCAATTATGTTTTCTACATTTCTAGCTAGGGGGCGCGGTGGCTCAGTTGGCAGAGGTGCAGGCTGCAAGCCTAGAGGTCCTCGGTTCGAATCCCACCTGCGGCAACCGCGTTGTGATCTTGGGCAAGACACTTCACCCCCATTGCCCACGTGGGGGCACGGTGACGCTGTGTACTAAGGCGTACTGCACGTCGATGGTGCACCTGTCTTCAACCAATTCTAACCCTGCTTGTGTGGAGTTGGTATGTTGGGGAGCTGACAGCTGCTCGTCGTTGCTCGGTGGTTCTCTCCGGGTGTTCCGGCTTCCTCCACCCGTAAAACTGTCGTGGTCATGATTAGCCATCGTGCAGAAATATGTGACCTTAAACACCAATAAATAAATAGATAAATAAATAAATAATACAGTACTAGCTAATGGTGGTTTATGATAATAATCAGTTGATTTTTGTGAAGTCATCTCTGTCACTTTTATTTACTTTATCCCAGGGGCACAATTATGTACAAAAGCAGTTGTTAATTACTAAAACAATTTGAATCAATTTTATGTCTGCTCCTAAAAAAATCTTTCTTAAAATTTTCACCTTTGACACGAATTTATCGTTTTTCAATAACTTTATTTGTTACGTCAAACACTGATTGGCAAATCAATGATACATTTTCATAATCTTCTTTACAATTTTGATCCAAAGATGATGAAGCTTGTTCATCTTAAATTACAGAAATTAACAGAACTATAAAATTTGAAATTTGGCTTACTTTCGATCCGTCACCTGATATTATGACTTTTAGTGATGGTGAACCATCAAACAAATCCAGTTGTTTTCGACATAAGGGCTAATCGCTCACATAGTACCCAGATATATTGCAAACTGTTCTCTAAAAGTGATATAATAGCAGTATATCAGGAACAAAAAGTCTTTTATTTGGGGGACCTCGGTGCGTGACATCGGAAGTGACGCTATGCTACGTGACCCAGTAGCGTCATGTTTGGTTGCCATGGTAACCCACATGAGCGGTCATGTTGTGGCGTCATTTCCATAGTAATACGTGGAGTCAGTGCGCAAATACAGCACGTGTTGTTAGAGTGATACTTGTTTCCCTCGTCCATTGTGTAACCTGGAGGCCACCATCTTAGTTTCTATGGTGGTATGTGGTTGCCATGGGCCTGAAAAGGCCTCTTATAGTGCCTTTAAAAGGTATGTTCGATTGAATAAGGGTAAATCTAATTACCACATACAATCCGACAATCCCTCCAAATCACTAAAATTCACCCAAAACTACCGAAACGGACTTGGTGAAGCTCTATTTTGGGTTTATAAGAGTAGCACGTAGCGCTATAAGATGTGTGCGATTCAATGGGAGTATGCTCCAGTAGAGTAGAATAGCCTATCAGAAGGATCAGTTTTGCTCATTGCTACTGTTTTTAGCTTTTCTGGCCTGTTCAGGCTAGTTCTAACCCTATTCCAAGTATTTTATTTCATTTATCCAGTTCATCCAATCAGTTCATTTTATGGTGGCTAACTAACCAACCAGATTGCTCGATTTCCCACAATCTGTACACCACAATCATACAGATTTATCCCCCTTGTGTATAACAAAAACCTCTATGATTCCCAAACCCAAAAGTTAACCGAGCAGAAACTGGAACATGTATTGCTCGAACGTCGCGAATCTCATCGAGCAAATGAGCTATACACCAATTGCTCGATTGTGTGACTCCACATACTGCTGTACAACGCTTTTCGGTATTCGAGGATACCAATGCCATGGCAATGTATCATTTGGGGATACCCTTTGAGGATACCTTTTGGGGATAGACTATCGAGCATTTACTGAAAAGTCATTGCTCGCAATACTCGAATCTTATCGAGCAAATGAGCTATCATGCAACTGCTCGATCGAGTGACTCGACATACTGCTCTACGACTCACATGGGTATCAGAGAATACATATAACATAGCAATGTATCATTTGAGGAAACCCGTTGAGGATAACTTTTGAGGATACTTATCTGAGGATATATATTTGGAGATAGTCATGGCTCCTCACCTTATACATCTCCTAACGTCTAGACCACCCATCACCTTCGTAGCTCCAATACCACTGCTTGTCATGAACTATCATCTGTCCTATGTTCAGTCTGTATAGCATTCACATTTAGCATGATGTTCTACCAGCCTTGCAGTCTTGTTCTATTAAGGCCTTGTACCATTAATAATATCTACCACCATTCTGTCCTGTGTCTCAACAATTACTAACTGTTGTACTACAACTACCAGTAGTACATTAACAATTCAGACGATATGAAAATTTATTATTTTAAATATCATTTTTTAATTTGTTTCAAAAAATTTCAGCCAAACCATATCATGTGACCCCTGTACTAACCACTTTTGTAATACAACCACTTTTGCAATAAAATTTATTACAAAAGTGGTTAACGCGTACCAACCATTTTAGCAATAAAACCACTTTTGCAATAAACTAACCATTATTGTAATAAACTCACTTCGGTGATAAATCACGGACGTCCATTTTATATTCGGACATTGGGGTGGGGTGAGGGACTAGTTTACCTAAACATGTTTGTGTGTCGTTCGATGGAATAACGTGTCAATTCACCTATTGAAACTTGGTAGTGACTGAAGAAAGTACGAAAGCACTTTTACAGTAAACTTTATTACAGAAGTGGTTATCGCGTTCCAACCACTTTTGTAATAAAACCACTTTTGTAATAAACTAACCATTATTGTAATAAACTCATTTCCGTGAAAAATCACGGACGTCCATTTTATAGTCGGACATTGGGGTGGGGTGAGGGACTAGTTTACCTAAACATGTTTGTGTGTCGTTCAATGGAATAGCGTGTCCATTCACCTATTGAAACTTGGTAGTGACTGAAGAAAGAACGGAAGCACTTTTACAAGAAACTTTGTTACAAAAGTGGTTATCGCGTACCAACCCCTTTTGTAATAAAACCACTTTTGTAATAAACTAACCATTATTGTAATAAACTCATTTCGGTGATAAATCACGGACGTTCATTTTATAGTCGGACATTTGGGTGGGGTGAGGGACTAGTTTACCTAAACATGGTTGTGTGTCGTTCAATCGAATAACGCGTCCATTCACCTATTGAAACTTGGTAGTGACTGAAGAAAGTACGAAAGCACTTTTACAAAAAAACTTTATTACAAAAGTGGTTATCGCGTACCAAACACTTTTGTAATAAAAACCATTTTTGTAATAAACTAACCATTATTGTCACACGCCTATTTTTGTGATGAATCACGAACGTTCATTTTATAGTTGGACATTGGGGTGGGTTGAGAGCTAGTTTACTTAAACATGTTTGTGTGTAGTCGGGTTCATTTGTGTAATTCTATACTACCGGAACATACTCCCCTCGAATCAAACATACCCTCAAAATATACCCCCGGTCTTATACCAAGAGGTAAGGTTTCGTCACCAGGCAATCACGTGACACTTGAGAAATCAAGATGGCGCCCCTATACACAAAATGGACGACCAAAACACGTGTCCCCATATACACCCAAGCTGCGCACGCGCATTCGAATCTCGTATCGCTATGGCAATGACGTCACAACATAACCACGTACATTGGTTACATGTCAACACAACATGACGTGACTTCCAAGATCCATCTGAATTACAAGAGGTCGCCTTTGGCTGGTCTACTGCTGTACTAAACGGCTGCAACCGTGAAAAGGGGCTCGCATCATATCACTTCTGACACATGAATCTAAACTTTCGCCGTTTTGTTTTGGTTTTTTTTTTTTGGTTGAACATAACAAATATAACAAATATTGAGTATTCATTAGTAAACTCAACTGCACGTTATCCCTCTGGTCTTGTTTCTCCGCGTGCCACAAGGCAAGTAAAACATGCCCCTTTGCTTTTTGGTACACGAAAGAATGGACGCTCGTGATAAACGGGATTCAACTTTGATCCCTTTGCATCCATGAAAAGGACGCTCTGAAACGGAGTAATAAATTACGTGCAGTCGCACATGTAATCTTATCAAACATCTGAGTCTGAACTTTCAGGAACCTAATTGGGCACTGTAACAATTGACTACGGGCCGATTGGCATATTGCCATACCGGAAGGATGAGTGTTTCAGTTGGCAATATAACAGTTGGCAAACGTATAGTAGTCAAAAGAAATTTATTTCCTCTGATCTAGTCCTTCCACATAACATGAAACCAGTTACGCATGCCCCTGATCTTGTGCCGCATGGATGGACTGCACAACGGTTAACTTATCCGTAGCAATAATCGTGTCTGAACTTTCATCGTTCTTGAAAAGAAATAACCTTTGCTTAATGCAGAATAGTAACATTGACCACTCATGGTCAATCAGACGCGATCCCTCCATGTGCTACCAACCAATTGAATATCTTGCTTTACATGGGACATTGGCCCCCGAATGCAAAGTGGATCCGCCCATCAAAACCGTGACCAGATATAAAAGAGATGTTTATTCCATTTTAGATTTATATTATTAACGCTTTCATTACCGAATTTGGCAACACAAAGCTCCCTATGTGCCAATCCTGCTGACATGGAATGTTTAGTCGAGCAAGCCAGTCAGCTGTACACTGAAGTTTTGTCCAACTGATGTGAACGTCCTGTCTTTTTCGAGTGACCTATTAAACAGATTTTGATAACTTGTGTAACTTGTTTTTCCTTTTTATTTTTTTTTTTCGTTATAGGAATTACACCGCCAGACATATATTCTGTGATAGACATACCCCCTCTGACCCAACAATACAGCAGTCTATTTTACCATGTATCGTGAGCTGCGCGCTTTTTAATTACCCACACAATCCACTCGATAAGCTGTGTTACAACCGGTAATGTAATACAACCTATTATGCAATAAATTTATTGTTTTATCGGTTGCATTGGATGGCAAACATAACCGATTATGCAATAAATTTATTACATTATTGGTTGCGTTGGATGGCAAACCTAACCTATAATGCAATAAACTTAATACATCAGCGGTTGTCTTGCACGGAAAACTTAACTGCAAATGCAATAAATTTATTACATTATCGGTTGCGTAAGATGGCAAACCTAATCTATTATGCAATGAATTTATTACATTATCGTTTGCGTTGGATGGCAAACCCAACCTATTATGCAGTAAATTTATTACATTATCGGTTGCGTTGGATGGCAAACCTAACCTATTATGCAATAAATTTGTTACATTATCGGTTGCCTGAGGTGGCAAACCTAATGTATTATGTAATGCATTTATTACATTATCGGTTGCGTTGGATGGCAAACCCAACCTATTATGCAATAAATTTATTGCATTATCTGTTGCGTTGGATGGCAAACCTAACTTATTATGCAATAAATTTATTACATTATCGGTTGTGTATGATGGCAAACGTAACCTATTATGCAATGAATTTATTACATTATCGGTTGCGTTGGATGGCAAACCTAACCTATTATGCAATAAATTTATTACATCATCGGTTACTTTGAATGATAAACCTAACCTATTATACAATAACGTTTATTGCATTATCGGGTTCTTTGGATGACAAACCTAACCTATTATGCAGTAAATTTATTACATTATCTGTTGCTTTGGATGACAAATCTAGCCTATTATGCAGTAAATTTATTAAATTGTCGGTTGCTTTGGATGACAAACCTAACCTATTGTGCAATAAATTTATTACGTCATCGGTTACGTTGAATGATAAACCTAACCTATTATACAACAAAATTTATTGCAAAAGTGGTTGCTTACTTTCTTCAGTCACTTCCAAGTTTCAACAGGTCAATGGACACACTATTCCATTGAACGACACACAAACATGTTTAAGTAAACTCGTCCCTCACCCCACCCCAATGTCCGACAATAAAATGGACATCCGTGATTTATCACCGAAATGAGTTTATTACAATAAAGGTTAGTTTATTACAAAAGTGGTTTTATTACAAAAGTGGTTGATACGCGATAACCACTTTTGTAGTAAAGTTTATAGCAAAAGTGGTTGCGTACTTTCTTCAGTCACTGCCGTGTTTTAACTGGTGAATGGACACGTTATTCCATCGAACGACACACAAACATGTTTAGGTAAACTAGCCTCTCACCCCACCCCAATGTCCGGCTATAACATAGACGTCCGTGATTTATCACCGAAATGAGTTTATTACAATAATGGTTAGTTTATTACAAAAGTGGTTGGTACGCGATAACCACTTTTGTAATAAAGTTTATTGCAAAAGTGGTTGCGTACTTTCTTCAGTCACTGCCGTGTTTTAACTGCTGAATGGACACGTTATTCCATTGAACGACACACAAACATGTTTAGGTAAACTAGCCTCTCACCCCACCCCAATGTCCGGCTATAACATAGACGTCCGTGATTTATCACCGAAATGAGTTTATTACAATAATGGCTAGTTTATTACAAAAGTGGTTTTATTACAAAAGTGGTTGGTACGCATTAATCACTTTTGTAATAAATTTTATTGCAAAAGTGGTTGTATTACAAAAGTGGTTGGTACAGACCCCTCGTTGGAACGAGCTCGATAAGCAATGTTACAACCGGTAATGTAATACAACCTATTATGCAATAAATTTATTACATTATTGGTTGCGTTGGATGGCAAACCTAACCTATAATGCAATAAACTTAATACATCAGCGGTTGTCTTGCAAGGAAAACTTAACTGAAGCTCGTTCCAACGAGGGGTCACATGATATGGTTTTGTTGAAATTTTAAAAAAAATGCTATTTAAAATAATAAATTTTGATATCGTCTGTGTTGGGGAAAGGGTTAAGGTACCAAGGGCCGTAGTAGTACCACTTAGTAATCGTTGAGACACAGAATAGAATAGTGGTAGCCCATAGTAATGGCACAAGACTGCAAGACTGGTAGAACACCATACTAAAGGTGAATACAGAGGACGCTGATCATAGGACAGGCAGATCGTAATGACTATGCAGTAGTGGCATTGGGTCTATGAAGGTTATGGTCTAGAAAGGGTATCCTCAAATGGTACATCGCCATGTCATAGGTATCCCGAAATACCCAGATGAGTCGTAGAGGAGTATAGGGAGCAACTCGATCGATCACTTGCTCGATGGCTCATTTGCTCGATGGGATTCGAGTCGTTCGATCAATTGCTCATGGAGTAATTGTCCGACAGCTTGTTCGGGAAACTTGGAATTGGTATGCAAAAGTTGTTCGAGCAAGCAGTCGTGGAATGACAGTACTATAAAACTGGGACCGTTTATGGTATTAACACTTTACCCAACGAATCGCCCGCATCCGCCCGCGTAATATGCAAATTCAGCAGTTGAAAAAATATTATTTTTTCAAAAAATTTCAACAAAACCATATCATGTGACCCCTCGTTGGAACGAGCTCGCCGAGCTCGTTCCAACGAGGGGTCACATGTTATGGTTTTGTTGAAATTTTTTGATAAATGTGAAAAAATGATATTTAAAATAATAAATTTTGATATCGTCTGCGTTGGGTAAAGGGTTGATATGCGTTGGGTAAAGGGTTGATGTACTGAGGGTCGTAGTAGTACCACAAGTTAGTAATCGATGAGACACAGAATAGAATAGTGGTAGCCCATAGTAATGGCACAAGACTGCAAGACTGGTAGAACACCATACTAAAGGTGAATGCTATACAGACTGAACATAGGACAGATGATAGTGGCAATGGACAAGTAGTGGTCTTGGAGCTATGAAGGTGATGGGTGGTCTAGTAGCTAGGAGTTAAATAAGGTTAGGAGTCATAACTATCTTCAAATATATATCCTAAGAAAAGTATCCCAAAACGTATCCTAAAAGGGTATCCTCAAATGATACATTGCCCTGTGAAAGTATTCTCAAAAACTCAGAGGAGGCGTAGTGCAGTATGTGGAGTCACACGATCAAGCAATTGTTCGATAGCTCATTTGCTTGATGGGATTCGAGTCGTTCGAGCAATGACTTTTCTGTAATTGATCGATAGTGTATTTCCAAAAGGTATCCCCAAAGGATATCCACAAATGATACATTGCCATGTCACTGGTATCCTCGAATACCGAAATGAGTCGTTCAACGGTATGTGGAGTCACTCGATTGAGTAAGTGCTCTATAGCGCATCTGCTCGATGGTATTCGAGTCGTTCGAGCAGTATGTGGAGTCACTCGATCGCGTAATTGCTCTGTACTCATTTGCTCGATGGGATTCGAGTCATTCGAGCAACACATGTTCCAGCTACTGCTCGACTGACTTTTGCATTTGGGAATCATAGAGGTTTTTGTTGTACACAAGGGAGATAATCCGGTATGGTTAGGTACAGATTATGGGAAATCAACCATTCTGATTGGTTAGTTAGCTGCAGAATTATGAACTGATTGGATGATCTACATAAATGAAACAATAACAAAAGTACTTTATCTAGGATTAGAACTAGTCTGAACAGGCCAAAACAGTAAAAACAATAAGCAAAACTGTTCCAACTGACAGACTCTTCGCCTCCACTGGAGTATACTACCATTCAATCGAAGACATCCTATAGCACGACGTGCTACTATTATAAGCTCAAAAATAGATAGAGCTTCGTCAAGTCCGTTTCCGTAGTTTTGGATAGATTTTGTTGATTTGGATGGATTGTCTGGTTGTTTGTGGTGATGAGATTTACTCCTATTCAATCGGACATACTGTTTAGAGGCCCCTTTGCTCTATAAGAGGACTTTCGGGCCCTATAGCAAACACCTACCACAATAGAAACTAAGATGGCGGCCTCCGGGTACAAAATGGACGACGGAAACACGTATCATCCTAATAACATGTGGTGCGCATGCGCATTGATCTCACGAATCACTATGATATGACGTCACAAGATGGTCGATGATGTGGGTTACCATGACAACCAAACATGGCCCCACTGGGTCACATACATGACGTCACTTCCGTGGTCCCCAAAAAACAAGGGACATTTCATCCCTGATATACTACTTAGAATGTATTTAATCGTTCACGACATTGAACGATGAGGTATTTATCTGGCAACTGATAAATGAACATTGTCATTTCGTGAAACGCTTTGTCACTCACACTAAATTTTTCTAAAATATACAATGGCTTTTTAGCTTTTCGTTTTTTTTTCAAATGCTATAATTCCATACTCAATGGGGTTTTCTAACTTGGTGAACTCAAATCTATGTTAATTTCTTTTCCTGACAAACTTTGGAATACCAGTGAATTGGTATAAGTCCATAAGCCTTTACAAACCAAAGTGCATTTACTGATTTTGAATTCAATTCTGTTATTTTTTTTTATCCTGGCAGTGGTATTTAACTCGTCAATTTTCTTCCCTTTTATGTAAATCTTTTATACAACTGAGAAGCTGAGGATTTTCTAATTTCAGTTTTTACAGTCAGAGTTTTCTAAGTGTGATACTCCTGCACACGTCATTTTTGACTGTAAACTGTCAAATAAAGCCATACATTTATGTTGTAGTTCTACGTTAACAAAGAAAAAATTACTTCGCTTAAAATTAATGTCCTTTATATGTTCCAGCTGATGAGCGAAAACGGCTGTTTTATGTTCAGCTTTGTCAAATTCATAACGCTTACGATCCGTAAGTACTTTATATGTCCTGATAAGAGAATTAGTATTATCAATAAATCGATTTCCAAGCCTCTCAGTAACTTTAGGCTGGAAAGATATAATCAGTATGTTGACAATACTTTTTGTAAAGCGTTTTAGAGCACCCTACGTAGTGTTCAACCGATGATCGGAACCGGCCACCACAATCGGCCGATTATGGCCAATCGGATGACAACGGCAACGGCTCCTGAAACATCGGTTCAACCGATTGTTGCCAAGTAATTTGTGATTTTTCTGAATCGCATTTTATTATCTTCTGCAATTGTTCAATTGTTAATGTAAAATGATGTCGATGATACCATTCAATAAAGTTGAGAAACAACCACAATGTGTTTTCTTAATCTCTCTAGACGCCCCTTTACGGGATACACGTGTTAAACGACATGTAAAGCATACAACTGAGCACACTTGCAGCAATCGCCAGTTCATACCGGAAAAGTGAAGGATGCACTCCATTGGCTCAGGTCGCAGTAAATTACCAGTCGCGCGCACTAGGGTGGTAAACGTGGCTCTGAGAGCCACGTTAACCGCCCAAGTGTGCGCGACTGGTAATTTTACTGGGACCCCAGTCAACGAAGTTTAACACTTTGAAAAATGTTCAGTTTAATGTAGTTCTTTCGAGCCTCGACTCGTCTTGTAGTGCACGGTATTACAATCGGAATCGGCATCAGAATCGGCCGATTGTGGGCTCAAATAACCGGTAATCGGTCAGCGACCATTTTTGGTAATGGTTTGGACACTAACCCTAGGTGGTTTTACGCTATATAAAATTATTTATTATTATTAATACTAATATCACTGAAATCTGGAAATTTATCTCATGCTGCTTTCAATTCACGATAGAATGATATAGTTAATGTTGCTGACTTTCTGGAATACATTTCTGAATTGTTGAATTATCAACAATATCCAAATTGTTTTTGAAGTTGGATATTTCCAAATTAGTAAGACAATCTGACATGATGGAGGCTGAACAAATAGCCATGAAGAAATAGATAACCAGAGGATTAAACACACACATGGCCACACAAAGTAGATCTTCTGTTTCTCAGGTCATTATTTGTAAAATGACATGCGGGCAAGCGGTTTTTTGGATTTTATTTTTTATTTCTGTAATTATTTCTTTGCATCAAAAGATCGTGTTCTTGGTTAATGTTTTAGGCCTCATAATCTACGAAATAGCATGGGTGGGGGTGTTTTTCATCCCTTGAGAGCAAGAAGACTTTGCAATGCTAAAACATTGCAAAGCCTTCTTGCTCTCCTGGGACAAATTTATCAATAATTTTAACTTGGATAAAATATCAGACATAAACCATTTAATTTTTATTTTTTTTTAAGTTTACATTGGTTATAAAAAAGAGTGTATGCGGCAGCCAAACGGGAGGGGTGGGGTGGGGGTGGCTGAGAAACAGATTTATTTTTAATTTAGGCGTAAACAAATTATAAATCGAATAACACACAAAATGTATACAAAGGCGTTGTAGCAACTTCGCCATTCAACATTGAAATCATCCAATGAAAATATCGTAATGAAAACTCTTGTCGCCCTCCGGCAAAACATTATTTATTGTTCTCTAAATGCTGTGTAAACAACCATAATACAGAAAGTGGACAGTCTTTGTAAAGAGACTCATTCTGACAAACAGCTGTCAAAATTAAAAAGAAAACGAATTTGTTTATAAATTCCAATGCACAACCGAAACTATCAGAATATTTCTGCATCACATCTTTATTTCTTTCATTCGTATTGCGATTTTTAAAACCGAGAAGCAAATTCGCAGTTCAGAGACAAACGGTAAACTATCCGATCGTTGACGAACTGTAAATTCCTTTCTTTATTTTAGAAATCGTAAATAATTTGCAATGAAAAATAAAATAGCAACAATAAGGAAATATTGCGAATAACCATTTTCGTCATTCGTCCCGGTGAGCGCTATTCACAAAAATCGCCATTCAATTTTTTTTTTATTTATTATTTTTCATTCTTTTTCCGCAAAACACAGCTAACCCCACTGTCTCCACTCCCATCGTGTAATGGAACGAGCACATTTAATTCGTTCAAGTGAGGAGTCAAGAGCTATGCTTTTAGGGAAAAAAATAGAAATGTTAGTCGTACTGAACATTGTTTGGCAATAATCCGATGCCATTCGTGTTAGGTAAAGTGGTGATAGAGATACATAGCTATACGTTCTAAAAATGAGTGTCCAGGGATGTGGCGAGACGGGGAATGTAGAGGATCACCCCCCCCCCCTCACACACACACAAACACAAACGCACGCGGGGCCTAAATTGTAGTAGTTAGTAATTGTATGGTCATTATTTTCAAATTAATGTACAGTTTGAAACTCAGTCAACTTGCCCTGCAGATGCTGCTCTGAACAATGATCCATGAACTTATGAGGAGTTGAACGATTACACTTAAAAAGTGATTAGATATCACAAAAGCATCATCAAAAACAATATTCTACTGAAAGATTCTAGAATCAACCAGCAAAAATCCGATAAGGTATCATGTTTTTTCCATTTTCACCTCCAGACGAACTTCCCTTCCGGTACCCCCAGTTAGAAATTTAACCCTCGCCACCCCGTCCCACTCAAGACCCTCTAGTCACATCTCTCAGTGTGTGTCCTCATCCATTCTCCCGTGGCTACGCCGCTGATTGATTACCTACCCAAACACCTGCCATCTGCCCACCAAGGTGTTGGGGGAGGGGGGTAGTTTCCCCGTGGAAAATTATTCATTCAGACGTGTGCCAAAATTGCAAACTTCGCAATTGCCGACCATAATGAAGACAGAAAGCCCGTGGGACTACATCAAACATATATCTATATTACTTTGCTCCTATGTCCCGATAAATTCCGTTTTCTGATTGGTTAGAATGATTAGGACAAATATCCACGGCTAACGGCGCACCCAACATCCGAGGTATACGAGATCGTGCAACATGCAGGGTATAAGGGCACTCGAAACATTGGAGGTATATGGTTTATATGTAAGCTTTTCGCTTTCGATCGCCTCGATATAAAAATCGAACCAATAAACCAGAAAATAGTCACAAATATCATCAGGTTTCTGACAATTCGATCATATTTTGCTGTTATGAATTAAATCGTCGAATAATTAGATCAAACAAATTGAAAAAAGGAAATAAGAGCAAATCTGTCAACAAAAGCTGTTTACTGATTTCCAACAACAACCCAAGGGATGTAACTCTTTCTGTTGTCTTCTGCGTTTGTAAAAACAAAACAATTATTCACGGGTTTGGTCCAACCGATGGCGTAGCGTGAGAAACGCGTCCCCTAATTTGTTTCCACTGTGTTTCTATTGTGTTTCGAACGGGACAAAACCGTTATCTCTGCCAACATGTATGGTATATAGAGATTTAATACCTAGATGTCTCATTTAAACACCTCGCCTGCGCCGCAGTGTTTAACAACTGACATTCGGTTATTAAAGCTCCATATACCATACATGTTAGCGGACATAACTTTTAATATCTGCTCAGTTATGTCTGTATAGTTTTGATCATTTTTAGGGCGTTTCGACAAGTTTTAAAAAAGGCACAAACCCCTGTGTCTCAGCACTAATGATTAGGGAGTTTCCACCTTAACAATTGTATATCAGTGGTAACTGCGAATTCCACCCGAATCGTCCCATAGCCGAACGGTCACCCACTAATAAGTACCCCAAACACTTCCATGCTATTTGACCCAAACCGTCCTCTAGGCAAGTGACCCAAACCCCGTCCCCTATAATAGTTCCCTGTTAACTTTTTTATCTTCATATTAGATATGCTTCTCTATTTTATTTCTACAGAATATTGTATCTTAATATATAATAATTATGTGGGAACAAAATAGAGAAAGAAATGTCTGGTGAAATACAAATATTAATATGAATTTAAATTAGCAAGTAACTCGCGATTTTTACTCTTTATCTTGACAAAAGTCTGCAAACTCATGAGTTGTGTCCAAATCTAATCTCATTGAAATTGTGCGTTCAGGTCGAGGATGTTGTTCACCTTCAGATAGTTTTTACCAGTCAATTTCTCTATGAGGCCGAAGTAACCGCTCTGTCATGACTCAAGGTTTATGTGTGTTTAGTTGATGAATCCGGTTCAAAAGAATAATACTTCTTACGTTTGATGGGGAACTAGAAGTTTTACTTCAATTAAAACATGACATTGAGTAACTGTCAGAAAAACAACATCCACACCAAAAGATTTACCTTTAGTAATGGACATTTTCATTCTACTTTCATTCCATTGTTCTGAGCACACGCCAGATCATATATTCCATTAGTAATGGGCATTTTCATTCTACTTTCATCCCATTGTTCTGAGCACACGCCAGATCATATATTCCATTAGTAATGGGCATTTTCATTCTACTTTCATCCCATTGTTCTGAGCACACGCCAGATCATATATTCCATTAGTAATGGACATTTTCATTCTACTTTCATCTCATTGTTCTGAGCACACGCCAGATCATATATTCTATTAGTAATGGACATTTTCATTATATTTTCATCCCATTGTTCTGAGCACACGCCAGTGCATATATATCACACAGATTGTTAGTGAGGACTGCCTCAATGTTGAACGCGTTATACATTATAATAATTCGTTGGGAAGGGCCGGGTACTTGATGTAAATAACCTTGACCGGCGACAGGTGACGACACGCACAAGGCTTGCCTATGCTACCAGTGGGATCTGCAAATAGCGAAAAACAAATCCACCTGCAGTTGGGTTTTCCATCCCGGGACTATTAATTTCGGGGTGGGGAAACTGGCTTGCTTCTCCACATGGCACTTGCTGTTCTCGACGGAACAGTATACTTAATTGGTTGAGTGCTGGAAGCCCATATTTGGGCTTTATTCTAATGTACAGGTGCCATTACTTAAAAGCATCATAGACGGTGGATATGCTTCATGGTATCTTTGCAATAAAATAATTTACTTTGAATAAATTTGCCTTGTTACAGTTTATGGGAGAGTGCCCAAAGGCACTGTCCCATAAATTGTAACAAGGCAAAGACATGTGAAAAGTGAAAAAAAATTGACGATCAAAAATAATTTAGCACTCCACCAGTTAAATGGCAAGTTCGTCTTCTTCTCCTATATGTTACAGAAAATTATACAACATCATCAAAGTACGTGGATTAAGTGAGGATTGCTTCGCTACTCTTCGAAAACTCTAGGGTCGAGTCTATGGGGACTACCTTGTAACTCTGCGTGTGGGGAGAGGGCTCCGAACCCACCCTTCGCCTCATCAATAGCAGTAATCACATAACAGTCACAATATACAATAACGGATTTGTATCTCTCTCTACCTATAACTTTTCTAATTGAGCACTCTCAATTTTTTTGTTTTGAAGATGCCACATGGAAAAGGGAAATGAAGCGCAGTGTGAATTGGAACAAGCTTCCTGTTAACACACACAGGAAACCACTAAACACCAAGCAAGGATTGAAACAAGCTTGCCTGACTGGGGCTAGTGTACATTTTAAATAAATAAACACGTGAATATGAATAAATATATAACAGCCCTTTTAATGGATTTGTGGTGTGTGTCTGCGAGTTTTGGGGGCTTTTTCCCTCACACCATCCCGTCATCTGTTCCCCCATGAAGGCAGACCAGATAGCCAAATTCAGCATCCACTCTCCCTTAAAGGCTGATGGATGACTCCCAGCTTTCAAAAACAAATATGGTGGATTTTTTCCTTTTTATAACCATTATTGATAATATGCTGGGGATGTTCGCAAAACCAGCGACTGTTTGGGTTTCGTTTTCCTTTTTCACAAACAACCATCAAACTGCGATTTCAGTATTACCATAAATATCCCTACGCTTCTAAATAAAAAAAAACAGAGCAGGATTCTTGTAGTTATGCACAATTACTAGTCACCTTCAAGTTCGGGGGCCTCGGGTGTCTGATCTCAGTATCCTACTACCAGTACGCACACTCAAATCAAATGAGATTATTGACCCTGGCTTCCCACTGTCGTGGATTCATGATCAAAGAAAGTTATTCGAGTCGCAAGGGATTACAAATTCCATATCGTCCATGTGGGCCATAGGCGCGCTGAAACTTTCCATTCATTCACTCGTTCACACACATTGTCGACACTGTGAAAATAAACACCTGTATTGTCCAGTCGTCAGAAATTACACGTGGTGACAGACAACCACATCAGTAGGAGTGGGGAGGTATTATCTGCCGCAAGGTCACGAAGATAAAAAAAAATCCACCTTTCAAAGTTAAATGGAACCATTAAAACTATAACGTATCCGATATATGTTTATAGAACAAAGAAAATTAATTTTTACTTTAATCAAATCTATGTCCGTCCAAATTTTCTCATCAAGATTTAGTACATTGTTAGGACTTTGAAGTTACCCCTATCAAACTTTTCTAACAAACTAAATAAGGAGATGTATTGGGACAACAAGCGAAAATTTTAAACAAAAATGCAACCATTAAAACCTAATTTTAACAAGAAGCATTTGATACCATTTTAAAGAGTATGTTATGAAATATTTGATCATATTCTTTGAAAAATAAAAGTTGTGACAAATGAAAGTTTTTCAATTTTCTCCCATGGACCGCAAAAGTAATTTGGATAGTCATCTTTACTGCTGCTATCACGCATGCGCATTCATGGTGGATAGCAATTGTTCAATTTTTGCGCCAGGATGAGAATAAAGCATCCCTATGTACCCCAATCAGACTATTGAATGCTGCGTGTATCATGTTTCTACTTTAATGTCATTCAGTTGGATGCCAAGTTTTTCACTGGAAAAGCAGTTGTTGTTTTTTTTAATACTGCGAATGACACAAAATAGTTAGCAATAACTGTAAAACTATGACCATTAAAAAATATTCCAGGCGATTAACTGTGAGAAAACACGTGATAGGTTTGAAAGCAAACTCATCGCAACTGCCCCATTTTAAACCCTTACAAACCAATATCGATATACCAAAACATCAAGCTGCATGTTGCACCCCTCCCCCACCCCCCACACACACCCA
Source organism: Pictodentalium vernedei (assembly GCA_031216915.1). Classification (NCBI taxonomy): domain Eukaryota; kingdom Metazoa; phylum Mollusca; class Scaphopoda; order Dentaliida; family Dentaliidae; genus Pictodentalium; species Pictodentalium vernedei. The sequence goes on from CM062295.1 coordinate 777,381,574, forward strand.
GAATGTAACTAGAATATTTAACTATTTCAATCTTGTTTGACAGAGATCAATGATATCTGTCAAACAAGAATGAATTAGTGAAAATTCCAAATTGAAATTCATTTGTTTCAATAAAATTCCGTTACTGAGTCGTTCAATATATTTGCCTCCTCAGGGACTAATTTTTGGATCGGAAGCTCTGCATTACATTTTGAACAATGCAATTCGATGAGTTGTTAGAAGCACATTTTGTTTCTTGATTCATTTGGGCATTATTTCTTGAGCTTTGGATAATGTGATAAATAGTATATTCACCTCGTGCCCAACGTTTTGTGAACTTCACGAAAATTGTCCAGTAAATTATGTCTGGACCGAGCCAATTCACTGAACTTGATTTCTAAATGTAACTATAAGCTGGGAATTCGATAGTGATTCTATAGTTACTGTTGATACACAATGGAGTGCTTAACTTTTAATTGTTGTATTTTAAACTGTATATGCATCAAATATATCGATACGAAATTTAGCTTTTTAAAAATATTGGAGCAGGTTGTCAGTCATCAACCGTGAATTCCTCAAAAAACGTTCTGAACCGCAGTTGAGGTTTTCGATGATTTTATTGTTTTACCTTTGTAAGTATACCATTGGAAACATAATGAAACGAATTTAGTCAAGCAATGAGATGGTGCATTTCCATTTTCGATACTCCTTTTGTTTAACTGCGCCGCTATTTTACGGTTGTAACAAAATCTCTCTGCGGTTTAACATTTCTTTGAAGAATGGAACAATGAATTAACTTAGAAGGAAGTATTTCATCTTGGTCGATATAATCCTGGCTCTTAGCGAAGAAATGCGTCAACTCAACCGGCGTCCGAAGTGTTACTGTTTTGTCAAGGTAGTCTGAACACGAAGCAGATCGAAGGCGAGCTAGAAACACCCCAGAATACACAAGGGTATTATTTGTTACACATCTCATAGTTTTTATTCATTGGAATAACATACTGTTTTATAACATTCAGTTTAATACAATACCAGGATCTTTTTTTAATTCATAATCATCCACATTTAAATCGAGTTTGGATAATAACATTTTAGCGGGCGTCCCCTAGGCCATTATCGCTATTTTTTCTATTAACGATAAATGCTCAGGTCATCACGAGACGGGCTGGTCCGCTAGTGGCATCTCCTTAAGGAATAGTGCATGGCTTAGAGCTGACTACGCCCATATAGTGCCCAGTGAGGTGGTGTAGTTCCCGCCGCAAAGCGGAGGGAACTACACCACCTCACTGGACACTATATGGGCGTAGTCAACGACAAGACATGCACTAATCCTTATATTATATCGAACACCCATCAAGAAAAACATCTGTCCGATTTGTTAATCTATTACCAAGGCAGCAGCCCTACAAACTAGCGTTATATAGAAACAAAATACCATGTAGTTTTTAAAAAACATTTTCTTCTTCCAAAACACAGCTAACTTGGATTATTGATATGAGCAGAAGACAGATTTTGAATCGGTCGTAAGGGTAAACAAAACATTTCCCCCAAACGGAACTGTGTATTCTAGAATCACGCAACTCGCAAATGAAAACTAATTTTTTCGAAATTTGACAACGCAGTTTGATAATTTCCACACATTTGTCACACATATACATTAGCGAATGGGACAGCACGGGATACAAACTCCGAAGATTCAATTGAATTCTATTATTTATTCGTTTACTGCCCAAAACATACAATTAAATAGCGAAATAATATGAGCAGCGAAAACAAACGATTTTTCATATCCGGACGCGTTTTCATGAAAGTTGTACCCAGGTGTGGATCATTCTCTTCGAAACAAGATATGGATCATCTTCTCAAGGAATAAAATAAACGCCTCGGAAAATGTGACTTCAACAATGGAAAAGCGATACATTTTTCCCCAATGATTTCTTTCCGGGTCGTTTTGTGGATGTTGTGCCTCTGTGAATCGATATTTAAATTTAGCCTGATTAGTTTTATTCGCCCAGTATGAAAAGAAAACTGATATAGTAGTGTGCTAAAAATAGAAAACGTGTAGTGCCTGGGTGTAGTGCCTGGTCAGTTCTGTGGATGCAAACTACACGAAATAGGGGTGCAGCATTCGTCCAATCAGGAGCCCAGAAGATCACGTGAGATATAGTATTTTCCATTAGTGCCCGGTGGACTAATTCGTTACGTGTCCCAATCCCTCCTCCCTCGTTCCGAATCATCTGTTTCCGCTTTGTAAGTTCGAATGCCGCGCAAGGTGAACAAACCTCACAGCAGTTATTTTGGTAATTACGCCAATTAAAACCTATCTGTTGGAACATGAGGAGCCAAATAATGATATAAAGTCAGTTTTAATATGTATAATTCTGTTTTTTCTTTGGACAACGCATATTAGTAAATTGTTGGTACCTTATGAGGTAAACGTATTTAAAAAACGTAATAAGTAATTGCCGCTTTCATTTCGCTTTCAAAACTTCGGTAAGTACTTTCGACACTTAAAGTCTCATCAGACCGATATTTTAAAATGAAATATACCAGGGGGTCAAGTTAATATATAATAGAGCTGTGATTTAGATATTTCGTTAAGAGAAATGATTGATGCGTGTCAAATGTTTACTAAGATCGGATAACCTATTACAAGAGAAAATACTTCTTGTCTTCAATTAAAGCATGAATAATTTCATGTTTCGAATGTTTCAGATACAGCTGAAAATAATGCTTTAACGACATCATCTTATGGAAGTCATCAACGACATCATCTTATGGAAGCCATCCATAAAAAACAATGACCTAGTAAATTACAATATATACAGTGAAGTATATATAAGTATTCAAAAGACAGCAATTACAAAATGTAAATTCATAACTTCCACGCAAACTATGCGTACGACGCATTAACTTTGGAGAGGATAGACACTAATTAGTCGGTGAATCAACCGTAGTCCATTGAGGGTGAATTGCGTTAAAAGAGTATCAGGTCTGTACTTGGCACCATCATCTGTAGTTATTTCCGGAAAGAGCTCACTGAGCTATGACCATACCACCACAGATGACCGTGCCCTGTCAGACTAATTTGCATTAATGAAGTAATGGATATTAATAGCAGTAGTAGTGGGAGTTTAGTAATAGTAGTAGAAACAATATCTTTCTTGTTGTGACATGTGCGCCACCTAAAAGAATCAAATGTGGCGGATAAATTGCGAATAAGGAGGGGTGATGGACTCACCACATGAGTCAAAATATATTTATAAATGCAACATTGCTTTAAAACTACAAAATTGATATTTCATAATAACAAATCATTGAGTAATATTTCATGGTATAAAAAGTTGAAATTTAAGCAGGTAATATTCCGTTTCCAACATGAATCATGAATCCCCTCACTCCGCAATGCATTCATCGTCAGAGTGAAAGTGATACGATGAGCTTGCTACATACAATGCTAAAAAATACAAGATATAGTGCCTAACGAGGGCACTTTGTGTCAAACTGGTACACGAGCGAGGAAAAACCAATCTACAATTTCCGACGTGATCAGTCCACTCTCACATCCCACAGCAGCAGCGCTTTAGAGTGGGAGGGTGGATTCACCCACCCCGGAACTTTCAGCGTATTAAATTTTGAACAATTACCCCTGTATCAGTTGTATGATTAGGGAACAGCCATCGTGCGGTTTTTTGCTGGGTAGACTAACCACCCCTCTGAAGTTCCCAGAGTTTCAGAAAGAAAGGACGTACAGTTAAAACTAGAAGTCCTGTCACGAACTGCGCGCTTATCTAGGATTAATTGCGCATAGGAATTGCGCGCAATTGCCATATCGAATGGCATCCAAAGCACGGCATGTTCTCCTGGTTACTCATAGAAAACACAGGGAATGTTTCTGCCAATGGACCTCCGGGTTACCCGGAGGTCCATTGGCTGAAACATTGCTTGTGCACAGGCCATATGTACAGAATTTGATAGTCTTACGAAGGTCATAACGCGTTAATTAACGCGCAGATCGACGTGCTATTTGTGCGCATTTCATGACAGGACTTCTAGTTTTAACTGTAACAATCGTCTAAAAATCGTCCAAAAAGGAGAAAGGGGTATAGGGCTTGCACTTCTGATTATATAAATAATTACTTCAGTTCATAAAAAGTAAGAAGAATCGTGATGAAATGTTGATTTGAAAAATATACAACGGATTCAGTCACGACAAAAGATTCTTCGCATGAAACCGCCATATAAACAAACCCGCCATCTTAAAACGAGATGGTACAAGTTTTACACCTCCAAACCCCAATAAAATTGATTAAGTAAAGCATTGGTATGATGAGATGAAGATATTTCTCGTTTTCTGCGCCACACTATCGTGTGTGAAGGAAAAGACAAGGAACATTTCTCCATTCTATCTGACTGTATAAACTGTGCCCTCATCATTTAATAAGCTAACACATTGGGTTGTATAATCGTTTATAATTATATTTATTTTGCTATGACTAGTTCTATTTCTTACTGTTATAAATTATGTTGAAGGGTTAATGTGCTCTTAATTTCATACAAATGTAGGATTGTTGAAAACTTACAGTAATGTGTTTCGAGAGAGAAGAGGAAATAACTGACAGATTTTATCTTAATCCTCACCGTGGGGAACATGAAAGAAATATTAAAACATTTTCGTTTTCTCATTAAAGCGAGTCGCCGACAGCTGACAGAACAAAGTTGTTGAGACCTCGCTCCAAAGAAAAATTGGCTCTATGAAGTGTAACTGCCCAGCGAAAATATATGATTATTAAAACACTCAAGCAGAAAAAAATCCTTCAAAACATTCAACAAGTATATAACAGCATACGCTTCCAATCAACTCCTCACCCACCCCCACCCACCCCAGAATCATGTCCCATTTGTGTGTCTAATAATCATTGTAGAGGATATGGCAACGAAATTTGTTTCTCTATCAATTAATCACTAGTTATGTTGGGCAACTGTGCTTCACTCCAGAAATATCCAATGGAACGTTTTTAGTATGAATAAATAACAAACGTACACTCACATATATTTAGCATTCCTATAATCCTACTATTTATTCCTCTACTTTTGAGTTTTAGTGTAATTTTCAGCATCTATGGCTATCTGGAGACCACAACAAAGGTATGAATTCAAGTTTAGCCAATCGTTTATACTCATGTTGTGCTCTTTAGAGGAATTCCAAACCCATTTTCCAGTTATCGGGCCCCACTTTACCAGTAAGACAGAACTTCTTTACCACAGTAAACAAGCACTGGTCAACTTTAAGGAGTTCCCATGGGGGGATACAAATCTTGTTAAATATTTTACGATTAAACTGGGCGTAATGGGGCGGGAAGAAATATTTTGAATTCATTCTTTCGTTTGTCTTGGAATGGACTTTACGATAACCTAAAACTATTCTTTGTAAAATTTTCCAAACAATTCTGCAAACAATTGAATAATCTTGTGCTGGGAAGGTTTATGTTACCAAACGAAGTTTTGGATCAGACAACCCGTAAAGGTATTATTTTCAGACAGGTTTGTGGCTTAGATCCTATTTTCTTACATATATGGGGTTGTACAGACAGGGTCTACCCGTATCGATAAAAATAGCATTACCATAATAGTCTGGATTTTGTAAATGTCTTTTGAGTCCAGTATGATTGATGATACTACAATAGTTCTCCATCGCACATCGGACGACCCCTCAGAACGCTTTCCACGTGAATAATGCAATATCTTCTAATTGATGCCAGTTTAATACCCAGTGAATGGTTCTCTGAGCTACTAGAATGAAGGCTCTCTTCGTCTATCAGTTAGTATAACGCCATAAATTCCTATTCCCGTCAAGTTACTGTATGGGACAATAACACACAACCCTGCTGAAAGTCTTGTGGCTAATATATATTGTATTCCCCAGGAGTTTCGTTAATAATCCAACCCAATGAACCCATGGGTTTGTGGGATTAAATTATCATTGAAACGTCCGTGATGAATCTAATACTAACTCTCTTTAATTACTGGATGACCACCAGGTTGTCCGCAACCGACCACAGAATTTTCTTTTATGCAAAAATGTACGTGTGCCGGGCTGCAAAGGGCTGATCCTATTCTGTGATAATGATAAAATTGTTGTTTGTGTAATATAACATCATAAATACAAGTCAACATCTAGTTACTGTGTTTGATCATGGCATGAAAAACTGCTAAAGGCGATATGGCGAGTCTATTTTGTAAATTTTGAGAATCGCAATAGTAACACAATCCAACAATCCCCCTGGGGTGCCGGTGTGACAGGAATGATAGTCCGTAGGAAAATTAGTCCCTCTGGACTATTATTCCGCGGAATTATAGTCCTAGGTCTAACATTTCTAGGAATAGTAGTCCGCCGGACTACTATTCCTAGAAATGTTAGACCTAGGACTATAATTCCGCGGAATAATAGTCCAGAGGGACTACCGTTCCTACGGACTATCATTCCTGTCACACCGGATCAAATTATCACCGAAATTCTCGTGAATACATTCGTCCTATTCCTCCTTATTTACTTGTTGTCCAACACTTTGTTGTTCACCTTCTGACCACTGAGTTTACCTTTACACAAAAATTTATGTGAGCAAAACATAAGATGCTAATCCTATTCTCTGATGGCATTTATGAACTCTTGGTTTGACTGAAATGACATCGCTTTAACCTATTGCATATATATTTTTTGTGTGTGTGTATGTCACATGTCACCCATTCAACAAAACAACCAACACCACTAGCCATAAATTCCCATATATATACACAAGCATCCACAGCCCGAAGCACTAGTTGCTTCGTTGAATAGGTGACATGTGACACCCTCGCATCATTCCTGAGAAAGTTCCCAGAGGGCTTTCTTGCGCTGCGTATAGCAGTTACTGTACTAGCATGATTATTTTTTGTTCAGTGTACTTTTAAAGCTGTTTATAAGTTGTGTTTCTTTCATCACTCGTGTTGTTTTATCACTTGTCATAATTTTGTAAAATGGAAAGACCATAAATGGAATAGTAAAACCTTGAGTGCACGTGGCAATGTGTTCACTTACATTCAATATCCTTGTTTCAGGGTCGCGAATTTGTTGCCGGTGTACGGTCATTCTGTGGCGTAATGTGTCCCCAGTCTCACCTATGTACAATCCTCCGCACCCAGAGCATTTGATGACGTAAATAAGATTTTTGCTATCGCATGAGAAGGATGATTTGCTTTTAAATTTGTACCCATTCTCAAATGTTATTTCATTTCCTTCTAGGAGAGAGGGACAAAGTTTACAGTTTGGTCGGCCACATTTCTTCACTTGATAATTTTTGTTTCCGTCCAAAAACCTTGCTCTTGTTAGTAATGTTTTCAAGTTTTTGCTTTGACGTTTACTTTTAATAACTTTACAGTTTCGAATGATTTTCGACATTTTTTTACTACTGTTTAGGATCGGCAGGCTCGACAGTACTGTGGGATGAATTTCCTGGTTGTTTGGGTTGAAAGTTGAAACAAAGATAATTTGATCAGTCGTTTCTGTATTTCCGGATTAAATTTTATTTTTTTTATTACTATTAATTTGAGACTTAGCCTTTTCTAAACCATATTTGATAACATTTGATGGATAGCACCTTGCCTCCAGATATTTTTTCAACTCTGCCAATCGTTTGTTTCTTGTTTGTGGGTCTGACACTATACTGTATATTCGTGTTGCTAGGTTATATGGGATGTTAGTTTTTATGTGTTTTGGGTGGCAAGATGAAAAATGTAAATATTGCTTGGTGTCTGTAGGTTTATAAAATATGTCTGTTTCTATTTCATTTTATCGTATTTGAACCAGGACATCTAAAAATGGTAGACTTTCATAACTTTTCTCCATGGTGAATTTTATGTGCGGGTCTAAATTATTCAGAATGTCAAAAAATGTTAAGAGATCAATATCTGACCTGTTCCATAAAATGAAGCAATCATCAAGGAACCTTTTAAAATTATTTTGGTTGTAAATTTTGAATTCTTGTCCAAATATTGTTTCTATCTTGTTATGTGTTATTTGTTCAAGGTATCCGAGAGTAAGGGTTGCGTAGGTGGGGGCGACCTTAGTGCCCATTGCAGTACCTTTTATTTGTTGGAATACCCTCTCTCCAAAGCAGAAATAATTATTCTCCAGGACAAATTTTAATCCCGTCAATATAAAGGCTTTGGGAATGTTTCTACAAATTAATTCTGGGCATTTATCGAGCCAGTATTGTACGGCCTTCAATCCAAGTTCATGAGAAATATTCGAATAGAGGCTAGTGACATCGAAGGAGGTTACAATGGTGTTTTTATCGACAGTTTTTGGCAGATGTGTTAAGAAATCCAAGTCATCTCTGATGTAACTGTTAACTTTATAAATGAAGGGTTTCAATATTATGTCGAGAAAATTACTTAAACGGTGAATTACACACGCTGGACCTGTGACAATAGGCCGTAATTTCAAATCATCGGGGCAGTACAGATTTAAGTTTGACGAATTTTATTGTTGGCAAGCCTGTGTTATTGAGGTTGATTTGTGGACCTTCGGTAGGCCATAAAAATTACTTTCTTTTATTTCAAAGTTAACTAGGTAATCCTTTTCTTTCTCGGTTATAAATTCATCATATTTAGAAACAATGTTATTTAGCTTTTTGAATATTTTTTTCGGATTATAATTAAAAACTTCAGAATACAATTGTGCATCTAATAACATAGAGTTTACCAAATTTCGATAATAGTCCTTGTCCATCAGGACCACAGCGCCGCCTTTATCCGCTTCCTTGACTATGATTGTCTCATCATTTTGTAATCGTGCAAGTGCATTGCGATCCGTTGGTCCACACTTTTCATTGTTCACACAAAGGGAGTTGATTGTTTCCACATATTTGTCTAGATATTTGTCCCTGCCTGATTCAGGTTGGAAGAATTGTTTGTTTCTAACTAACGATGTATCGTCATTTTCAGATATTTCACTTTCCGAGTCGCTCTCTTTTGAAAAGTATTTCTTCAGTCGAAGTTTTCTGCAAAATTCAGCAACATCAATTTGGAGTTCCTTGTTATCGCTTCGGGGAGTTGGTGTAAATTTCAGACCTTTTTCTAATAGTTTAATTACTTCTGTGGTGAGTTCCTTACTTGACAAATTTATGACTTTTGGTTCGAATCTTTTTTCCTCATGTATTTTCTGTGGCGTGTTTCTAAAAAATGATCCTGGGTCTGATGCTTATCCGATGGCTGTTTGATAGCGTTTTTATTTTTGTCCACAAGGTTGTGTTTTCGACTTATTTGTAACTGTCGGTTTGGTGATATATTTCCGTTGGCAATTGGTTGTCTGTTAAAATTGTCTGTTGCGTTTTTTCGGGTGGTTTGTTCATTGAAAACAATCTGTTTTCTAGGTGAGTGGATGTGTTTGGCCTTTTCGTGTGTCAGGATATGGTTTCCTACTTTAAAGTAGGGGCTTCTAGTCTCATGCATTTTGAGAAATTCCTCCTCATACTTTTTGTACCACTGGGAGCATTTATCCCACTTTTTAAGAATTCTCTCTCTAGAACGTTTGCAGTCTGAGAACCAAATCTTTTCTAATTTTTTTGTGAGGGTATCGCTTGGTGTGTGTGATATCAAATTCAACATGTGCCTATCAGCTGTATGATTTTTCTCCTTGGCTGATTCGGCTCTTAGATCAAGTAATTCAATTTCTGAGAGAACCCGGTTCTCCACACATTTTTCTCGAACTCGTCGTTCATCTTCGGGCTCTTTAAAAAATTCTGGGCACTGAAATTTTCATTTTATAATATCGGTCTGATGAGACTTTAAGTGTCGAAAGTACTTACCGAAGTTTTTGTACATCGTGTAAAAATGACCAAAGATTTTTTGTATCCTATGTAAATGTCGATTACTATGAATAATACAGACATATAAAGAATTGTTTGAAACTGGTATCTTTTAGAATGTTTTTCCTATATATATATATATATAGAGAGAGAGAGAGAGAGAAGTAGCCGTATAGGTCTGGTTGACGTATAAAATATTAGTAAGTAACACCTTGAAGACCTATTTTAGTCAATTAATCACGAGCTTTCGGCTTTCAATGCCTTCATCAGGTGACAGACGAACAACAACGAGATAAAATAAACCAGTACTGTAAAAGTTAAGTACGTACGTAAACAATGACGTTAAGCATACTAGAACGTCAAGATAAACAACTGCAAGCTTACGGGGCGCTATAGGGAGAACATATGGAAATGTACCCTCACCCCCAACCCCACCTCCACCCACCATTCGCAACTACAAGTTGCGAATGATAAATGGAGGAGGGTGGTGGGGGGGGGAGGTGGCCTAAACTAAGTGACCGGGTGGGTATAAGAATAAGAGTGTAACACCAGGACGTGACAGCTGGACGACATATAGGATGATAACAATCCTAATTCTAAAGACACTGCAAGTCTGCCCCACCTCCGCCACCCCAAGATAACATAAGGTAAATACTAACAGAATCCTAATCAAAACTAACCCCAACACATCCCACCCAACCGCCCTCATCACTCCCCACAACTCCCATATAAACTACTAAGTACAGTAAACACTAAAACGACGAAGCTATAATAAGACAATAAAACCTAGACGACTATAAGGTGAATACTACCCAGACCCTCATAGGAACAAACCCCACCCCTACCCCCACCCCACCAGTAACACCTAGACGACATAAATAATAGCAAACTGCCTAAACCCTAATGGAAACGTACCACCGCCCCGCCACATTTCAGCCGGGATGGAGGTGGGGGTGGGGGTGGGGGGCGGGGGGGGCGGGGGTACCGGTTTGCTCCCTCCCCACAACGCTCCATGTACCAACAGGAGAATGTACATAAAACGCAGGGTAGGGGAGCGAACACAGTTGAAACTACGCCCCCCCCCCAAAAAAAAAAAAAAAAAAAAATAAGGGGGGAGGAGGGGCAAAGACAACACTGAAAATATACACGGGTATTAAAGGATTAGAAGGGGTGGGGGTCTGAATACAGTGGAAACTTAGAGCCAAGGCGACATGAATCCTGAATCCCGGATGATGCCTGATTTTAGACTGTCGAATAAGTGAATATATTTCTGCTCAGTAATCTTTCTATGCTCTGAGTCAGATAAATTGCCATGAATAACCTGTACTCGGATATCTTTGGTTGAGTGGTTTCTTTAATTAAAATGGTCCGCCACCGGCAAATCGTCCTTGTTGTTTATGTTCTGCCGATGACCATTGATTCGTTTGCTTAACAATTGTTTAGTTTCACCAATATAGTGAGTATTAGGGCATTTGGAGCAAGTCAAAGCTTACACGATATCACTACTTGCAATTAAACGATCCACTGGGTTTGAATTCATTACCATCCTTTGTAGTAAGTTTATCACGGCATATAAGTTTGCAAGTGCCACATCAAGGCCTGTTGCATGCAGTAGTTCCAGGTGTAGTTTTGTCAAAATTGAGCTGACTAGAGACAAGCTTAAGACGTAGGTTAGGCGGTTGCCTTGTGGCCAGTACGGGTTTTCTGGGAAGACTTCACTGAGGTAAATATCGTTGTCAATAATAGGCTGGTGGTCACGAAGAATGTGTCTCAGTTTTTGTGTAGAAGAATGATACGTAACAACAAGTGGGACACGATCCCCCTTCGATTTATCACTGTATTTGAGAAGTTCATTTCGATCCTTCGAAGTGGCTCTCGACATTTCCTTATTGATAAAATTTTGCTTGTATCCAAGAGTTCTAAAGTGAGATTTAAGTATACACAACTGCTGATCCCGTGCACTCGGGTCGAATTATATATATTGTTTTGCAGTCCCAGGGTATTGAGAATGCAGTTGCCCTATTTAGGGATTTCCGTAAAAAGGCGAAAAATAATGAATCCAAAGGATAGGTCATATCGTCTGTCGCTCATATTTATTATAACGTGTGTCTCAAAAAGAGAATAACAATGTGCTATGGAATACTTTTCTTGGATGTGATAACTCCGTACTACGTACGGACTAATAGCACAGGACATTAATGTTTGTAGCCGCACTCAATTCGGAACTATAGCAGATAAAGTATTAAGTATGGCCATTATGCAATGTGCTTACATCTGGCACAAGATCGTTTATCGAACGTCTTGTCGGTTACAGGTCTTATACAGTTAAAACTAGAAGTCCTGTCATGAAATGCGCGCAAATAGCACGTCAATCTGCGCGTTAATCTACGCGTTATGACCATAGTAAGGCTATCAAATTCTGTACAAGTGGGCTGTGCACAAGCAATGTTTCTGCCAATGGACCTTCGGGTAACTCGTAGGTCCATTGGTAGAAACATTGCCTGTGTTTGTGATGAGTGACCAGGAGAACATGCTGTGCTTTGGATGCCTTTCGATATGGCATTTGCTCGCAATTCACACGCGCAATTAAGCCTAGAAAGGCGCACAGTTCGGGACAGGACTTCTAGTTTTAACTGTAGCGCAATACTGTCCGGCACTGTTCTTCACAATAATGATAAAGTCACATTACAAACGTTGTTAAGACACTTACCATAAAAGATCTGGAATGTAATAACGATTGCTACTGCAGTCAATAAACATTTAAATGCCTTTCGCTTGGTTACTGCCCCTTTGATCGGGAACAGCATGTTCTACCTTCACCGAATCCGTCTGTCCAACCTGTAAAGCAATTGAGATAAAAATGAGTGGGATCTGGGATCGTTTGAACAATTCCTCATTTTTCAACGTTTCGAAGTTTTCGTTAAATTAATTTATTAATTTCTAGAAGGGTATATCTGCATTGTGTATATCCCAAAAATGCACATGACTGGAGGCGCAGTGGCTCAGTAGGTGGAGGTACAGACTGCAAGCCGAAAGGTCTTCGGTTCGAATCCCACCTGCGGCAACCGGGATGTGTCCTTGGGCAAGACACTTCTCCCCCATTGCCGACGTGGGGGCACGGTGGGGTTGTGTACTAAAGCGTACTGCACGTCGATGGTGCACCTGTATTCAACCAATGCGAACCCTGCTTGTATGGAGTTGGAATGTTGGGGAGCTGACAGTTGTTCCCGGTTGTTCGGTGGTTCTCTCCGGGTACTCCGGCTTCCTCCACCCATAAAACTGTAGTGGCCATGATTAGCCACTGTGCAGAGAAACATGTGACCTTAAACACCAATAAATGAATTCACATGGCTGACACAATTTTCGTCATTGGAAGAGATTGATAGGAATGTGAGCGACATTTAGTTCCCAGAAGATGTCAGTATATTTAACACTAAGGGTTTAAACATATTTATTTGCCAACAAAAGCATAGCCAAAGGATTGGAGGACAAGTGCTCAACACTTAGCAAACCCTTCTCTCCATTCCATGTAACATTTAATAATATAATTATTGTAATAATGGTAGCAATTAAATAATGTACAAAACTTTACAAATAGATTTACACTGATATTTTCTGCCAAATAAAAATAGGCAAGAGAGAGAGAGAGAGAGAGAGAGAGAGAGAGAGAGACGAGAGAGAGAGAGAGAGAGAGAGAGAGAGAGAGAGAGAGAGAGAGAGAGAGAGAGAGAGAGAGAGAGAAGAAAAAAAAAGAAGTAAGGCTCACAGTGAAGGGGCAGAGAATTCCACTGATAAATGTTGCTCAAACACCTACGGAAGTGTTCCATTACAATGGCTAGACAAGAGGTCGAAGACAAACTGCAGCTCGGACAATACGGCAGCCTAGAAGGCACTCAATGACACTAAGAACTGCTTTTACCTGGATATCCTTAAATGGCATTTCCTTTACAAGGAACTGCCTGTAAGGGTTGAAACACTGATGGTGTTACGGTGAAGACATTATTGAAATTTTCTACACTAAGGGTATCTATGGTATAGGAATTTCATATAAATAGGGTATGCAAAAACGATTGCGACGGCAGCCAATAAATATTTAAATGTCTTTCGCTTGGTTATCATCCCTTTGATGGGGAACAGCATGTTCTACCTTTGCTGAATCCGTCTATCCAACCTATAAAGCAATTTAAATAACAATGAGTGGGGATGTTTGAACACTAATTCCTCGTTTAGCAACTTTTCGGCGTTTTGGTTAAATTGATTGTTTGACGTCCAGACGAGTTCATCTGCATTACGTATATTCCTAAATCCACATGAATCGTCATTGGAAGAGATGTCGGTACTATTAACATTAACCCTTTGAACTATAGCGACCGCTTTTCCGGACAGGAACATGACACGCCATTGCGTTATTAAATAGGATGGCTGTTCGGTAAACTTGTGAGTTTGGTACAAGCTTGGTACATTCAACTCTTAATTTAATACGACGCTTAATGTTATAAACTCCTAACATTTAAAAGTTTATTACATTAAGCGTCATTCGTGGGAAAGTCTGCTGTATGTTACGCTTCTCGTCTCTAAAAACAAACGTGCTGCCCGCCCCAGCCCCCAACCCTCACCCCCACCCCCACGCACACGCGCGGAAATAAAAAAAAAACATTTATGTACATCTATAGATCCTCACAGACCATTGTAACAAGCTTTTAAGATATCAAAACACTACACATAGAAGCTCTTCGTCGAAACGGATTCAGTGGACGGACGGACGAACGGATGGGGAACACGAATATATTTCCATATGGTTTATTACATTAAGCGTCGTATTACATTAAGGGTTGGTACAAGCAACTCTAAATGTAATACGACTCTAAATGTAATAAACTCCGAACATTTAAGAGTTTATTACATTAAGCGTCGTATTACATTAAGGGTTGGTACAAGCAACTCTAAATGTAATACTACGCTTAATGTAATAAACACCTAACATTTAAAAGTTTATTACATTAAGCGTCGTATTACATTAAGAGTTGGTACAAAGCATGTTACACACAATTGTACCCAACATTGTTAAAACATAGTACAAGTCAATATACCACAAGGAGATAATAAAACCAAATTAACTGTCTACCTTTATTAAAAGTGTTTTAACATACAGTTAAAACCAGAAGTCCTGTCATGAAATGCGCACAAATAGCGCGTTGATTTGCGCGTTAATGTGCGCGTTATGGCCCAAGTAAAGCTATCAAATTCTGTCCAAATGGCCTGTGCACAAGCAATGTTTCAGCCAATGGACCTCCGGGTAACCCAGAGGTCCATTGGCAGAAACATTGCATGTGTTTGCTATGAGTAACCAGGAGAACCTGCCGTGCTTTGGATGCCATTCGATATGGCAATTGCGCGCAATTCCTACGCGCAATTAAGCCTAGATAAGCGCACAGTTCATGACAGGACTTCTAGTTTTAACTGTAAACACTACAAGTCTTTTATTTATGCTCCTTCACCTCTGACATCCATCGAATTAACTTTTTAAACTCCTGTGGTCTGCAGACCGTGTGGCCCATTACAAAAAGATAGTTTTATCTTTTGGGTGAGTGGAGGGGGGGGGGGGGGGGTGGCGAAATATTCATATGTACTCCAACGGTTAACCAGTACCAAGCTAAGAGAGAGAGGTGTATATAACAATTAATAAGGTAAAAGATGGAAACATTTTGGGGAAAGTCTTGAGTTTCTAGTCGTTGCGAGCAGGGATGTGGCTAGAGGGTTTCAGTTGGGGGGGGGGGGGGGGGGAGAGGAGGGGGGTGGTGCCACCGGTGTAAATTCCAGCTGTGAGTGGTTTCGATGGGTGGTTGCACTGCAGCGCTGGGTGATATCTTTTAACCCTTTACCCAACGAATCGTCCGCATCCGTCCACGTAATATGCAAATACAGCTGCTGAAAAAATATTTTTTGAAAAATTTCAACAAAACAATATCATGTGACCCCTCTTTGGAACGATTGACGCGTGGGTATGCGAAAAGAGCAGCTACTGTATCTGTCTCCGAAGTTTTTGTTTTAGATTCAGTTCCAGGTTTTAGTTTTACGGTATAAGCATACAACACAGCATTGTACACAACACTGTTAAAACATAGGACAAATCAATATACCACAAGGAGATAATAAAACCAAATTAACTGTCTACCTTTATTAAAAGTGTTTTAACATAAACACTACAAGTGTTTAATTGATGCTGCTTCACCTTTGACATCCACAGATTAACCTTTTGAACTCCCATGGACCTTTGCGACTCATTACAAAAGATAGTTAAGCAACGCCGAGCCTGATTAGTCCTTGGGTGGGTGACCGCCTGAGTGATGGGTTCGGATTCCGGCGTTGTGTCCTTGGGCAAGGTACTTAACCCCGATTGTCCACACGGGGGCACGATGACGCCGTGCACTAAGACGTACTGCATGTCGATGGTGCGCAGGGGAGGGTGTCCCGTTTCTAGTCAAACACGAAAAAGGCCAGCCTGATGCGTAAACAAGTTATTCACGTTATAAATGTCACTTTTTATTAATAAGGAATATTGTTTGAATTTTATTTTTGTTATTTATGATTCGGAGTGAACGTTTGTGTGTTTTGGGAAATTTCTTTCGCTGATCTGCAAGTGGCCGATATATGGATACTATACACAAAATGGCAGTCAACTACAGTATAATATATAGTTTTATGTGCTTCATATTTGTAAATATATATTTCACCTTTTCAACCCTTTACCCAACGCAGACGATATCAAAATTTATTATTTTAAATATCATTTTTTCAAATTTTTCAAAAAATTTCAACAAGACCATATCATGTGACCCCTCGTTGGAACGAGCTCGACGAGCTCGTTCCAACGAGGGGTCACATGATATGGTTTTGTTGAAATTTTTTGAAAAATAATATTTTTTCAACTGCTGAATTTGCATATTACGCGGGCGGATGCGGGCGATTCGTTGGGTAAAGGGTTAAGGCATAATTTCCCCATCTTATTTTAGAGCTAATATAAGTTATCTCCCCCTACATGTATGGTATATGGAGATTTAATACCTGGATGTTGGCTTTTGAACACCGAGTCGCAAGCGAGGTGTTTAAATGAGACATCCAGGTAGTAAATCTCCAAATACCATACATATTGGCGGAGATATCGTTTTTGTCCCGTCTGAAACAGAATACAGAGTGGAAATAAATTTGTGGACGCTTTTCTCAACTCCACAATCACTTCGACCAAATTCGTGATAATTATTTTGTTTTTATAATCGCAGAAGACAGCAGACAGAGTTACATCCCTTGGGCAGGTAAGGAAACGAATAAACAGTATGTTGTTGACATATCGTCCCCTGACTTCCAATGTGTTCTATGTGCCTATGGGCAGGCACATAGAACACACTGCTACTTAGGAGACGAATTATTTGGTTTTATTTTATATTTATGATTGAATTGTCGGAAATGTGATGATATTTGTGACTATTTTCGTTCGATTTTTATTTTGAGGCGAGCAAAAGCGGCAAGGTTTCGTTTAAAACATATACCCCCGATGTTTCGCGTGCGCTTATACCCTGGATGTTGCACTCTCTCATATACCTTAAATGTTGGGTGCATCCTCTGCCATGGCTATTTGTCCAAGGCATTCTGACCAATCAAAAGACAGAATTTATCGGGATATAGGGACAATTTTAAATATTTATACACAAAACATCAAAGATGTTTCTTCTACATGAAGTCTCATTCTATCGGGTTTCTTGTTTTTATGACAATTTTGGGAGTTTCGGTTATTGGGCGCTGTATTTATCATCATATACTTTGTTTTATTTACATTAAAAAGTAACTGATTGGCCGAGCCTCAATTAAATATCTTATTGTCTTCATTATTGGTTCCACGTGCAGCTAAAACCTGGGCATTTGTAGAATAGAACGCCATAGAAGTCATGGAAATATCATCGGAGAAAAACAAGAGATTTAACGATGTTCCATCTGAAAGAGGTCTATATCTGCTTTCGATTGGGTATTGGGTCTGTACATTACCATACCAGAAAATATGTGGCCAGACAAGGACAATGTCTGGTATAAAAAGGCCAATGTCTGACAGGTTTAAAATCACCAGACAAAATGTCTGATGTCAAAATTATCAATGAAGAACATCATGCATGCTGGAAATCATGTACATAACTAGCAAGCCTAAAATTAATGATTATTGTGATTTCTGGTCCTGGCAAGTTGGGAAGTGTGAAAAAAGTGACTGTACAGCTTATCAGCATTAACAGCATGTGAAGGAATACGTTTTGATATAGCCATACATGTATCTAAATTATGTCTGAAGGGTAATTCAGTTCCAATTCAGAATGAAACCAATCATGCCTTGTTTGGCAGGGCTCATTGAGCCCTGCCAAACAAGGTATGGTTGGATGAATTCTGGGCAGTTTTAAGATGAAGGTACATGTTCACCTAAAACACATTATTTCGAATATTCAAACTCCATTTTGTAATATGTCAGATACCATTCTTAAATGACAGACATGATTGATTTGGTGTCTGACATTTTGTCTGGAAGAGCAATGAAAATTATTTTCAGGCCTGTACATTACCCCTACTAATTCAATACATTTCTGAAGTTTGATTTCGATACAAAGGGGTTCAAGAACGTGTAGGATGGAGATAGAAAGTTCTTGTATTTCAAATGCTATGTCCTCCTTAATGTAGATCCCAACACCTGAGTATCCCCTTGGCCTTATATTGTTAATTAATGGCTGGTAAGAGTTTAATGTGTAGGCCATTTTATTAGGGTTTTGGAATACTTTTGTAAGTCCATTAATGTAAAAATAACTTTGAGAGTCTTGTATTTCAAAAGGAAGCTCATTAACAGGACCGCCATGTGTTTTAACACTCTGACAATTTAGATGGAATAACGAAAACCCTCCTTGTGGAGTATAAAAATCTGAAGTAATGTTAATATTATTTGTATTCATTCTGACATCGGATGTTGGTTGGTATTAGGATCCCTTTGTCTGTAATTTCTATTCCCTCTTGCTTTGGATCGCGGCATTCGTTATGTTACACTGCAAAAAATATAGGTTCTCTTTAGAACCAAAACTGGTTCTAATCTTGTCCCTGAAATGGAACCAGTTTAGTTTAAACAGTATTTATTTCAAATCAAATAAATTTACCAAGATTGGCATTCAATTTGAACAGAATAAAACATGAACTGAAGTAGATTCAGCAATAAACTTGGAGCTTATTCAACCCAGTCACCAACCATTTTGAAACAAAGCGAATATAAATACCTGGTATATTGGTTCTATACAAAACCAGAACTGGTTCGATATGCCAACTGTTCATATCTCTTTTGCTTAATAATGATTTGAGACAACCTCGTATAAGCTCTAAACTTACGGCTGAAACCCCCTCAATTTATGTTTAATTCTGTTAATATTTAATGTTAATCTTTATAAATTTATTTGATTTGAAATAAATACCGTTTAAACAGAACTGGTTCCATCTCAGGGAAAGATTAGAACCAGTTTTGGTTCTAAAGAGAACCTTTATTTTTTGCAGTGTACCCTCTATTGTTACACACGTGTCCACCAAGGCATGCGGGCATAAGGTTATATACATTACATTCGGGATAAAGCGTGATTAATTGAAGGATGTCAAAGCCAAAGCTATAGCATCATTTATCACTGTAATATATCACCCAAGCTGTAACTTTCAAATTTTGTTCATATCGACAAAAAACACAAGCAATGTTTCAGCCAATGGACCTCCGGGTTTAACCCGGAGGTCCATAGGCTGAAACATTTCTGGTGCTTGTTATGCTTTCCAACAAATTTGCAATTATTGCTTAGGTGGAATCACCACTCTGCGGGTGATTTAGTGATAATACACTCTCCACGTACTGTATGTACAACCTTGACTTTAGAGTAAGGTGACTTTGCAGAAGATGGGAAGTGTACAAAAGCAATTAAAGGAATATTGTGCATCTCTTCTGGCATCTTGGGTAAATTTAATAAATTTTTTATTGAACACTTCGTCCTTTGAGTTCGAATGTGTTCTGTGTGCCAGTAGGCATATAGAACACATTGGAACTCAAGAGACGACTTGGGTTGTGTAAAAACTTATTTAGCATGGTTATCCTATAATACCAACATCTGACGCCGACCCCCGGGAGACTCTTCAGGAAAGCTGTCATGCAACAATGTCAGGAGCTGGTGATTGACACACCAGCAAAATACAATACTTAGCTAGTAGCTTAAATAATGAAGTACTTGTCTTGCTCATTCACTTCAATCTCTGCATAATTCTCTCATTTGTTACAAATGAAAAGTAGATATTATTATTACAGACCCTTCTAACATTCAGGTTTGTTCGCGACATTTTACAATAGTGATAGAAACAAACACCTACCGAGTATCAAAACCGCTTTCTAATTTATATTCATTTATTTATTGGTGTTTAAGGTCACATACTTATGCACAATGGCTAATCGCGACCGTGACAGTTTTACGGGTGGAGGAAGCTGGAGTACCCGGAGGGAACACCGAGCGTCGACGAGCAACTGCAAACAATCTAACTCTTTCCAAGCTCCACTCAAGCAGGGTTACAGCGGTTGAAGACATGTACACCATCGACGAGCAGTACGCCTTTGTACACGGCGTCATCTTGCCCCCATGTAGGCAACCGGGATAAAGTGCCTTGCCCAAGGACACAACGCGGATCGTCCCGGACGGGGATCGAACTCGGGACCTCTAGAATAGAAGTCCAACAGTCTACCACTGAGCCACCGTGCTCCCTTCTAATTAATGTTATCTTACAATCAACAAGTATTTTGTCTGTATTAACTTCGCAACTGTCGTGTATCCGACCCCTGATACAGATGTTTTTATCAGGGGGGTCGGATATAAGCACGTTCCTTTCGCGTGAGTTCCATTTTTTTTTTGTTCATCCGTTCGTTATATATTCGTCTACATTATTGACTTATGCCCAATATATTGCAAGATAAAATGCTTATTACCATTATGTGATGTACAAAATATATATCCGAGTCTCGCTCCGTGTTCTAAGGGTAGATCACGACTTGTCTTCGAGTCGTCGCGATCTGCCCCTAGAACCCGAAAATCGACTCGGATACATATTTTGTACATCCACATAATGGTAATAATCTCTATTTATTACGTGAACAACACTGAATATTGATTGCATGACCACATGGTTTAATATCACATGATATGGCAAATGGCATACATGCAGTTCAAATTATAAACAATGCAGACAGAATCTGAAAACGGCGTCCTTGTGTAACGTCACTTCGAATGAATGACTTCACGCTAGCAAGTGTTTGGATCATCAAATTCCAAATCAAAACGAAAATGTGTGTCGAACTACGGCATGTTGATATTAATTGGAATTCGTATGGAGTTTGTACCTCTGTCAACTCTATAAAATGACGTTAATGAATTATAAAGGGCAGGGATTGGGAATACTAGAATCATTTATCTTGGACAATAAGGATATAAATTTAAATTACGTCCAGTGAATCGACAATGACAACCGTAATCTTGACTTAGTCCAAAATCTTAACTTTTCAATCAGTTGAATAACAGTCGCGTGAAAGTCAGCAAAACATGTAAGTTTTTTTTTTATTTCCTGTTGAAGTATTTTGAGAATTTATTGTTTGTTGCGAAATTACCGTGACTTTTTGATGGGAATCACATTAATCATTCACAAGTCGTGTAGTAAATAACTCTAAAGTTGTATTTCAGGTTTAAAATTACAGTGTGGTGACACATTGAAAGGTGAAACTTTGAATAAAAATTCAAACAGCGTAGTAAATAACAATAAGACTGCCCGCCCCCTCCCTGCATATGAAAATTATTTTGAATTTTCCTCTTATGTTATTTCCTTAATGTCTTCGAATGATTGGTTAATTCTTAATTTGTGTTATAGAAGGACGCGTTATTTCTTACTTAATTTTACGGTAAATGATCTGCTTAATAAAATTGCAAACTCTTGGCTAAGCCTCTCGTGGTATTCTTGTGTCCAACAAAACTCATACGATAAACATTAACCCATTCAAACACTGCGGTTCTGTTTTAAGTTGAACGTATTTATTGTGTGATCTGATTCTTCTCTCTGAGCCCTTTCCAACAATTAATCACATGATATGTTTGATCTGCGCATACCAGAACGTATAGGTAATCGTCATAAAATGGATGACGGCAGTGTGAGTGTTAAATCTCTTCATTAACTGATAGAGTGCTAGAAGCCCATATTTGGGGTTTATTCTGAACTGCAGGTATCTAATGTTGAAGGCTTCATATTCTGTGGGTGTCTTTCATATTATCTTGTAAGTAAAATTACTTCATCTCCATCGATTTGCATTGTTACAATTTATGGGAGAGTGCCTGCAGGCACTCTCCCATGAATTGTAACAAGACAAAAATGTGTGAACAAATCTTGAGGCTGAGAAAAAAGTCAGCACTTTACCAGTTAAAATGGTAATGCACGTTAATAGAAATAGCACCGGGAGTATGTTAATTCATTTAAGTGTCTTTTGTGGAATTTGTGAATCATATAATAAATCGAATCTTCACCTCGTCAACAGTTTATATCGGAATTTACAAACCTTGTCCAGTATATTAGGTCTTAACATCGATAAAGGTCGGTCCAGACCTAGTTTACTGAACTAGTTTAATAAATTTCGATATAAACCGGGGACTATTTGGTGATCCTCTGTTTATTGGCCTTGAATACAAATACAAATTCTGAGCAGCCATTAATTTTATGGAATGAGGCAATATCATTAAATCGGGTCGGAAAAGCGGTCTCCGAGATCCAAAGTTTGAATGGCATAAGTAAGGGCGGATTGAGTGACGATCGATCTCTGAGTTCAAAGTTTGAATGACCTAAGTAGGGGTGGATTGGGTGAGGAGTGGTCTCTTGGGGGTCGAAAGTTTGAATGGCAAAAGTAGGGACGGATTGAGAGAGGAGTGGTCCCTGAGGTCCAAAATTTGAATTGCATAAGTAGGGACGGATTGAGAGAGGAGGGAGCGGTCTCTGAGGTCCAAAGTTTGAATGGCATAAGTCGGGGCGGATTGAGTGAGAAGCGGTCTCTGAGGTACAATGTTTGAATGACATAAGTTGGGGCGGATTGAGCGAGAAGCGGTCTCTGAGGTTCAATCTCTAAATGACAAAAGTTGGGTCGGATTGAGTGAGGATCAGGACTTGAGGTCCAAAGTGCGAATTGCTTAAGTAGGGGCAAATTGGGGGAGGAGCGGCCTTTCTTAGCTGTAAAGTTCGAATGGCATAAGTTGGGCGAATGAAGTGAGTAGCAGTTTCTGAGGTTCAAATTTTGAATGGCATAAGTAGGGGCGAATGAAGTGAGTAGCGGTCTCTGAGGTTCAAATTTTGATTGGGATAAGTAGGGGAGAATGAAGTGAGTAGCGGTCTTTGAGTTTCAAACTTGAATGGCATCAGAAGTGGCGAATGAAGTGAGGAGCGGTCTCCGAGGTCCAATGTTTGAATGGCATAAGTAGGGGCGGATGGAGCGAGAAGCGGCCTCGGAGGTACAATGTTTGAATGACATAAGTAAGGGCGGATTGAGTGAGAAGCGGTCTCTGAGGTTCAATGTCTGAATGACAATAGTTGGGGCGGATTGAGTGAGGGGCGATCCTTGAGGTCCAACGTTCGAGTGGCTTAAGTTGGGATAAATTGGGGGAGGAGCGGCCTTTCTTAGGTGTAAAGTTCGACTGGCATAAGTTGGGGCGAATGAAGTGGGTTGCAGTTTCGGAGGTTCAAATTTTGAATGGCATAAGTAGGGGCGAATGAAGTGAGCAGCGGTCTCTGAGATTCAAATTTTGATTGGCATAATTAGGGGCGAATGAAGTGAGTAGCGGACTTTGAGTTTCAAATTTTGAATGGAATAAGTAGCTGATGAATGAAGTGAGTAGCTGTCTTTGAGGTTGAAATTTTGAATGGCATCAGTAGTGGCGAATGAAGTGAGCAGCGGTCTCTGAGATTCAAATTTTGATTGGCATAATTAGGGGCGAATGAAGTGAGTAGCGGACTTTGAGTTTCAAATTTTGAATGGAATAAGTAGCTGATGAATGAAGTGAGTAGAGTCTTTGAGGTTGAAATTTTGAATGGCATCAGTAGTGGCGAATGAAGTGAGTAGCGATCTCTGAGATTCAATTTGTGAATGGTACAAGTATGGGAAGAGCGGTCTGTAAGGTTTGAAAACTCCAGAAGGCCTGCGTATTTGTGGGTCGGTAGGCTGCCATTGAACACTAAGAAAGAGACAGGCAGCATCATGGACACTGGACAGTTAAGGCGGATCAGTGATAATATAATACATCTACAGTAAGGGTTGGAGAAATAAATCATTACTCTCCCCTCAACAAATACAAAACACACTCAATTCATTACTCGACCAATCAACAAATACAACACATATTTACATATTTACGGTAGATATTATTATGCAGTTTGTTAACCCTTCCGATTCTATAGTTCCGTATTGGTTTGTGATACAAACTTTAATATCCTGTGTTGTAAGTCCGTACAGAGTACGGAGCTACACGCTAAAAACTAAAGTGTTAAAAACTACACTTGAAGTGCTGTATTTAACACTTACTAAGTGCTGAACTAGCACTTTGTTCAAATGTAGATATCCCAGAACTTGACACAATACTACAATAATACCACTTGACAAGTGTAATGTCGCGACACTTAAAAGGAAACAACGCAGATGACGCGGATCAGGCTCGAACTCTCGAGCCTGATCCGCGTCATCTGCGTTGTGTCCTTTTAATTATGTACCCACCAAGCGCAAATCAAATTATGAACGATTCTGGAAGAACCACCAATGCTAGACACATGGGAAGTGCCATCCATTCAAGTTTCAGATGTCTGACGATTGTAATGTCTAAGTGCTTAAAGCATTGCACTTTGAGTGTTAAAATCAAACCCTAAGAGTTAGAATGGGTTTAACACCTTGAAAGTGTCAGTTTTAACTCTTTAGTTTTTAGTGTGTACCACATCCAAGGAAAGTATACCATAGTTCACTGTTATTCTCAATATAAGGCACACGTTGTAATAAATGTGAGCGACAGACGTTGTGTCTTTACCCTTTTGATCCATTGTTATTCGCTTTATAGGAAAACCTGAAATTAGGCAACTCCATTCTCAATACCACTGGACCGCAAAACAAATATATATACATTTATCTACTTTATACGTAAAAACAGTAACATTTTATCTTTTATCGTTATCGAAAACTCACCGTCAATAAAAAATCTTTTATCGTTACTGCAGTAAGAATAAAAGTCACGTGATATCGCAAGAATACAACGTTCACGCTCATCTCATTTGCATGACGTACTATTTCATTCAACACTTTGAATAACCAATTATCGCTGCCGCGGATCGAAACAAATAAAACGGGGCGTATTTATCGAAATGTATTGAATAAAAAAGAAGGCCATTAATTAAACTTACTGAATTGTAAAAATAAAATTTGACGGAAAAGAGTAAAAATTAGTAACTTACACTTTTTCAAATGAGATTATTTCACCCTTCGAGACTTTAATTATCCTGACGTTCAAACGTCACTGGGAATTCAGTTTCTTCAACATTTTTCAAAATGTGACGTCAAACGTCGGAAAGTACAAATAACCAGATATTTTTCACATTAGTGATTATCTGGTTGAAGGCTAGATTATTTTTAGTGGTCTGCATTTGTTAATCAAAACTTGTTTTATGACGGGAGTGGGTGAGGTGGGAGTGTAGATAAAAGGGTTATATACACATGGTGTTTGTAAAAAATCTTTTATCGCGACTCGAGTGTTTTCGGGGGCTACATAGCTACTCGTCGCTGCGCGACTCGTAGCTATATATGCCCCCGAAAACGCTCTCGTCGCGATAAAAGATTTTTTACAAACACCATGTGTATATAACCCATATATACATATATATATAAAAGGTCTTGTTGGGCCATATTTAGAATACGTGCTAAGCTACCAATCAGAGTCAGCTTTTAATGTTTGGAAGCGCAGATAGGCGGCATTTAGAGTTACCATTTGTGTTCTCAAATCGTTTGCGTGGCTCGAAATAGTTAGCCCAATAGAAGCTAACTTCAGGTTGTAAGAAACTTGTACCACGTCTCTTACCACCTGCAGTTTTTCCAGTCATTCAAACGTCTTTTCTAATGATATGTTTGGAGTGTTGGTGCCGGGGTGGGGTTGGGGGTATTTATATAAACAAGTAACGTCATCACTTAATCCTTTCAGCGCTGCGTCTCTTGTGAGATTGTTGCATAAGGTTGAAATATGTACTAACAAGTTTAAAGCTATACGTAAGAGTAGTTTCCAGGCGTTTTCAATTTATTCGTTTTAATCAGTTCTCGACCAATATGGTTCAGCACAGGATATTACCAAATTGCGTGGTTAAGTGGTTAACACGGAGTTAATACAATACAGTTGCTCAAAATTTCCCGGGTACACTCTACAGTTAAAACTAGAAGCCCTGTCACGAATAGTGCGCTTATCTAGGCTTAATTGCGCGTTGGAATTGCGCGCAATTTCAATATCGAATGACATCCAGAGCACGACAGGTTCTCCTGGTTACTCATAGCAAACACAGGCAATGTTTCTGCCAATGGACCTCCGGGTTACCCGGAGGTCCATTGGCTGAAAGATTGCTTATGCACAGTCCATATGTACAGAATTTGATAGCTTTACTTGGGCCATAACGCGCACATTAACGCACATATAAACGTGCTATTTGTGCGCATTTCATGACAGGACTTCTAGTTTTAAGTGTATATCAGCAGGAGTCCGGAGACACGCTCTAACCATAAAAACAGAGATCACAGGGAGGGGAATCGTCTTCTATTGATTGCTGGTGGGAACTATTTTGAGCAGCGGACGTGCGCTGCAAAAACCTGTTTACAAGAGAGAAGAAATGTTTAGCGGCCTACATACAATTTCAAATTTCCCTCTAATCGTTTCAAGGTCCCATTAACCGCAACGAAATAACTACACGTGGCTGATAGAATCTTCAGCTTTTCCACAGCTACTTAGTAATATATGCTTTACCTCATGAACCGATCGCATCCGTCCACGTTCTATGTAAGTTCAGCAATAGAAAAAGGAATTATTATTATTAAAAAAATGTCAACAAAACCATGTCATGGGACCCCTCAATGACCTCGTTCCAATGAGGCGTCACATGATATAGATTTATTGAAATATTTTCGAAAAATAATATTTAAAATACTAAATTTTGATATCGTTGGCGTTCAGTAAAGAGTTACTTTTTGTTGGTCAGCTCTGGCTTCACCTCTCTCACACATAGTACTGGAATGTACGAAACTCGTTCAATAGCTTTGGTATGAACCCAGCCAAACGCTCGGTTCAACCCAAATATGCGTAACTCGTTTCAAACATTCTACGTTTAACTGGTCACTCATTGGAGATCCAATGTTTACCGTCTCTCTAATAAGTGAATCACTACTAGCTCATATAAACGACTTCCTTCCGAAAAGCCGATTATCCACATTTGTCTGGGTATATATCCATAACTGTCAATTTTCGTCATTGGGAGAGATTTACAGGAAAGTTAGCTCCCTTTAATTTCCGAAAGCGGTCAGTAAATTTGACTCCAAGAGTACGAAAATTTCATTTAAAAAAGAAATTCCGAAATATTGGCGAATTTATATCTTCGAAGAGAGCATCATTTTACAAACTTCCGGAGTAGTATAAAATACAGAAGATAGGCTTAAAAATCCCTTTCAGTTTGAACATTTGACAATTAATATTTGCTGAAACCCATTTAAAATGAAGAAAACGGCTTTTTCGCCATCTTTTAATGTTCTGTAACTTTTTGGGTTCATTTTATCAGCCGTGTGCGCATCGTGACATACAATACAGATACCGTGTGCGCATCGTGACATACAATACAGATACAGTGTGCGCATCGTGACATACAATAAAGATACCGTGAGCGCATCATGACATGCAGTACAAATACCGTGTGCGCATCGTGACATACAATACAGATACCGTTAGCGCATCGTGACATGCAGTACAGATACCGTGTGCGCATCATGATGTACAATACAGATACCGTGAGAGCATCGTGACATACAATACAGATACCGTGTGCGCATCGTGACATAAAATACAGATACCGTTAGCGCATCGTGACATGCAATACAGATACCGTGTGCGCATCGTGCCATACAATACAGATATCGTGTGTGCATCGTGATATACAATACAGATACCGTGAGCGCGTCGTGACATACAATACAGATACCATGTGCGCATCGTGACATACAATACAGATACCATGTGCGCATCGTGCCATACAATACAGATATCGTGTGTGCATCGTGATATACAATACAGATACAGTGTGCGCATCGTGACATACAATACAGATACCATGTGCGCATCGTGACATACAATACATACACCGTGTGCGCATCGTGACATACAATACAGGTGTGCGCATCGTGTCATAGAATACGGATACCGTCCTTCCAATCTATATTAAAGTTTGTAAGGTGAGATTTGTTTATATTTTTCCCGGGAAGAGTAAAAACTTTCAGATTACTGTAAAAACACATTCGCTAAACAAAAAACCCAAGTGAATACCTTTATTAGTGTTGTTATGTGTGATACTGATAGATATTGTTAATCACAGATTATCTGTGAAGTAGTTACTTCTAGTTAGCTTGCCTTCAAAAGACAAGTTTCCTTTTGTTACTTATAATAAACGAAAACAACAGACTGCTGTATGTTGTTTTCGTTTATTAAAAGTAACAAAAGAAAATTTGGCTTTAATGCCCTATGATGTATTTTTTCATCAATTACTTGCTTCTTCATTGGACTTTCCCGCTCGACTATAATTTCAAGGGAGATAACTTTATCAAAATTCAATTTCCATTTTGCCAATGAAGGTTATTCAATTAACATGAGTATTCAATTAACAGTTAGTTGGTTACTGAGCTGCATTCTAGTGATAATCTCGTCATTTAATCAATTTTATCTTGTTTGGCAGTGATCACGGAGATCTGTCAATCAAGATTATGTTAGATTAAATGACTCTATTGAATGCACTGAGGTAAAATAGATTTATAAACAAGCCGAGGGTGGGGTGGGGGAGGGTAATTGTCAGGATAATTTCTCGATATATACAGTTAAAACTAGAAGTCCTGTCATGAAATGCGCACAAATAGCACGTTGATATGCGCGTTAATGTGCGCGTTATGGCCCAATTAAAGCTATCATATTATGTACATATGGCCTGTGCACGGGCAATGTTTCAGCCAATGGACCTCCGGGTAACCCGGAGGTCCATTGGCAGAAACATTGCACGTGTTTGCTATGAGTAACCAGGAGAACCTACCGTGCTTTGGATGCCATTCGATATGGCAATTGCGCGCAATTCCAACGCGCAATTAAACCTAGATAAGCGCACTATTCGTGACAGGACTTCTAGTTTTAACTGTAAGAAGATTTTGTATTCAATTAATAGGAGCTTTACTCTATAATCTATATGCAATTAACAGGTCAAATGTGTACTGAAGGTATGGTAAATGATTTTGTATTTGGAAATTATGTTCAATTAGTAGAGTTATTCAATTAAGAGCTATACAGTTAAGGGGGCACAAATGTATTATTATCATTGACTTTAACCATGACTCCGGTAGCTCCGATCATTACAACTGGGCAGTTGATCGGTTTTCCGACTCAATTCCGGTTTTTTGCAGATGACCGGAAGCCGCTATGGACTCTCGTTACTTGGTAAAGACAAAGGGGAGAATACGTCGTGTTCTCATTGTAATTGTCAGTCAGCGGACGAGTCAAGGGGAGAAAATGTGACATTATTTATTTATTTATATTTATTTATTTATTTATTTATTGGTGTTTAAGGTCACACACTTATGCAAACTGGCTAATCGTGACCGTAACAGTTTTACGAGTGGAGGAAGCCGGAATACGCGGAGAGAACAACCGAGCAACGGCAAGCAGCTGTCAGCTCTTCAACATCGCAACTCTGAACTCTGCATCGCGGCGCAGGCGTACTGCATGTCGATGGTACGCATGTCTTCAACCAATCTAACCCTGTCTGTGCTGCAGTGCGGAGTTACGATGTTGGAGAGCTGGCAGCTGCTCGTCGTTGCTCGGTGGTTCTCGCCGGGTACTCCGGTTTCCTCCACCCGTAAAACTGTCACGGTCATGATTAGCCATTGTGCATAAGTATGTGACCTTAAACATCAATAAATAAACAACACTGTTCAACATTGTCGAAACTTAAACGATGGAGTTTAATTTAGTTGTAATGGATAGACCAGACTTGTTGGACAGTGACCAATCTAACATTAAAATTATGGCACTCCTACTTCACCCTTTGAAACATTGTGGTATCTTCCACGCCAGTTCTGTGTTATCTTTTGAAAGAGTCTATATTTGTTACTTGGGGGAAGACCAATCAATAGTTTCAACGTGCAGCCTTAGGGCTGCACGTTGAAAATTTTCAGGGGTCTTTCACAAATATCACCGACCAACAAACTACTTAATGATGTCTGATCATATCACGTTTCTGGGCCGGATAAACGGACTTTCGTGTTCAAAGGGCTAAGTTTGAATTCAGAGATCACATGATGAATCTATCATTCTACAAAAATAATCCGCAGTAAATGAAATCATCAACGGACAGTTGCCGGTGCATATTTTAAAGTGACAGTAAATTCCCCATTGTGTATAAATTGGCTGTCCGTTCTTTTAGTGTAGAGCATTTAATGTTTTCAACCTGTGATTATATTTATTTATTGGGGTTTAGCGGCTCTTTCGACAGCCAGGGCCACCTCGTGTCGGATAGTTTTGCGGGTGAAGGAAGCCGGAGTACCCGGAGAAAACCTCCGAGCAACGGCGAGAACCTGCCCGACTCCCCAACGTACTAACTGCACACAAGCAGGGTTAGCATTGGTTGAAGACAAGTGAACCATCGACGTGCAGAACGCCTTAGTACACAACGCCACCGTGCCCCCACCGTGCCCCCACCGTTCTTCAGTTGGGATTAAGGGTCTTGCCCAAGGACACAACGCGATTGCCGCAGATGGGATTCGAACCGAGGACCTCTCGGCTTGCAGCCTGCATCTCTACCAACTGAGTCACCGCGCTCCCACCTGAGATTATAAGATTGACGGAGGAAACTATAAACCGATCTGCCACGAAAATAAACACGAATCATCTGTCAATATCATTAAACTGTCATTAAACTGAAAAATAAATTAGGATTTATGTAACTTCAGTATTCTGACGCTTATTTAAGACAAGTATTTCTAAACAACGTTTGTAATGCCAGAAGTAGATTAAGATATAACCGGGTGCCCTGTAGGCTAATGTTTCTAGGGGTTTTTTGTAATCAAAAGAAAAACCTTGCTTGCATGAACAAACATTGGTGACTCCGTATCTTTAATCTATTGCGGACTCACAGTTTTGCATTTGAATGTCTCCTGATTTAATGAAATGTTGTCTGCCTGTAAGCAGCTTTCTTCTTCTGAAGTCACCCGTGTGTCATTGAGAGCCTTTTTCAGAATTGCATTGTATGCCAAAATGCATTTACGAAGTTTATATCAAAATATTTACACTAAAAAAGGCGAAAGTGGGTCACGCTCAAGGTGATTTTTTTTAAGGACAAAATGTTGTACACCGGTGGTTGAAAATATGACTCAGCGTATGTTTTTAATTGAAATAATAAGTTTTTCTTTCTTAGTTTGCACTTTGAATGATTAGCATAAACATTAACAAAATATACACAGTTTATACAACTGTCCTGACTTTTATCCAATTATTTTTTTTTTTTTTGTGTTTTTTTGTGTGAGTAGGCAGGAATTGTTAGGGTCGGTATTGTTAACCTGATATACAAGTAGTAGTGGTGACATCACAGTTAATTAACACATACAGTACCAGTACTACAAATTAGTCATTCTAGGGCATCAACAACCCGAATCGGGTACTACAATTCAACATTGGTATGACTAACTGTATGTGTATGACACAAGACCATACATCAAATATAGTCTTGTAAGAAATCACATCATAATAAACAAACGTGAATCGATATCAAATACCCCAACTCAGACGGAAATGCATCGAACGGTAAACATATTGGGGAGATGGGAGTCATATACTCCCTAATCCTCCCCAGCGACGCCTTTATTTATTACGAATTTTAATATTTAATTATAACTAATTAAGTGTTGTACTTATCAACGTTAAACAACATGATTAGGGCCTGCGTGTTAATTTAAAATAAGAGCCTCTGAGTGGGGCATCCTGCTACTGTTATTTATTGACGACATTTTTAGGCTTTTCTCTCTGGAAAAGACTATTGTTTTTCTACGGATTATTATTTTTTTTTTTTTTTTTTTTAGGCTTTTCCCTCTGGAAAAGACTATTGTTTTTCTACGGATTATTATTTTTTTTTTTTTTTTTTTTTTTTTTTTTGGTGTTTTTTTTTTTTTTTTTCCACACATTTTGTCCGTACGATTCAGAAGCCATTTTCGAACCGATTTTCACGAAATTTTGCACACGCATAGAGGGGCACAAAATCTAAAAATGTACCGAAGCGGAATTTTCGATTTAACCCTTATTTCGTCGGAATTGGCAAAAAACTGCCAAAATTGGGGTTTATCGGCACTTTCTCGAAACACGTCTCGTAGATTTTTTTTAAACCTTCATCATTGATAGACCTGTCTGTGCCATGACCTTTGATACACATGACATATCAGGCGATGCATATGGTAACCCTCCACAGGCTGACAAACATCGAAATTTTGATGAAATGGGCCGGTTTCAGGCCCCCAGAACACCCAAACGATACCCGAGAGGTAAACATAACTTCCTTTATTGGAAGTGGAATTCACCGGAGATCATTTTTGTAAGTAATAAGGGTGTTCAAAAAAGCAAGCGTTAACCCGTTTGGGGCTGGTTAAACAGCAATACCCCCATAAAGCTAAAAAATTCAGGTTTTCCGTGGATTTCTCTAAATGAGTCTTGTAGATTTTCAAGAAAAAATTGTCACTCCCAGGCCTTGATGTGACAATAGATGCTGCGTGGACAAAATACTGCGGTGAGCATTTGTTAACCCTCCACGGGCTGCTAAAAGTCAAAATTGTGATAAAATGGGCTGTTTTTGGACGCCAACAGCACCCAACGGGTACGCCACAAAGAAAAGTGCTTTCTTTTATCGAGCGCACAATCTATATGGAAACATTTTTGTAAGTAGTAAGGGTATTCAAAAGTCGAAGTCTTAACCCATTTTGGCAAAGCTAAAGAGAGAGACCCCTTAAAATCTTAAAATTCCCATTTTCTGTGGATTTAGCTAAAAATATCCTGTAGGTTTTCAAGAAAAAAATGACTTCTCGCAGGTCTTAGTGTGACATTACAAGCTGCATGGACAAAATATTCCGGTGAGCGTTTATTAACCCTCTGCAGGCTATCAAACATCGTAATTTTGTTGAAATGGGCTGTTTTCGGACACCCACAGCTCCCGACGTGTACCTGAGAAATAAACTTAATCTCCTTTGTCGGAAGTGGAATTCACCAAGGACCATTTTTGTAAGTAATAAGGGTATTCAAAAAACCAAGCGTTAACTCCTTTTGTTGTTGTTAATAGTGATACCCATCAAAGGCTTAAAAATTTATGTTTTCCCTGGATTTCTTTACAAACATCTGGTAGGGTTTTCAACAAAAAATGGCCATTGATAGGTCTTGGTGTCACATTACCACTTGAATGGATAAATTATTCTGGTAAGCATTGGTTAACCCTTTATGAACTGCTAAAAGTCAAAATTCTGAAAAAATAGTCCATTTTTGGACACCAACAACATCAAATGAGAAGGCAACAGAGAAAAATAACTTCTTTTACCGGACGCAAAGCTGCCAGGGAAACATTTTTGTAAGTAGTAAGTGTATTCAAAAATCAAGGTCTTAACCCATTTTTGGCTAGTTAAGGAGATATACCCCTAAAAGCTTAAAATTCCAGTTTTCTGTAGATTTCTCAAAAAGATTTTCAACAAAAAGTTTGCATTCGCAGGTCTTGGAGTGACATTACAAGTTGCATGGACAAAATATTTCGGTAAGCATTTGCTAACCCTCCAGAGGCTGCCAAGCATAGACATTTTCAGAAAATGGGCTGTCAATTCCATGGTGTCCAACGCCATCGGTAGATTTATCCCAACAATATTACCGATCTTACCACCCCCCCCCCCCCCCCCACCCCTTCCCCTCTCTCTTTCTCCAACCAAACACTCATTGAAAGGTACGTCTCACTTCATATTCCACACTACAGTGCATGATAATATTTGCACAACGGCCAATCATGACCGTGACAGTTCTACGGATGGAGGAAGCCGGAGTACCCGGAGAGAACCACCAGTCAACGACGAGCAGCTGCCAGCTCCCCAACATCGTAACTCCGCACTGCAGCACAGGCAGGGTTATATTGGTTGAAGACATGCGTACCATCGACGTGCAGTACGCCTTTGTACACGGCGGCATCGTGCTCCCATTTGGATAATTGGCGTTAAGTAGCCCGGTTGCCGACATGGGGGCACGATGACGCCGTGTACTAAGGCATACTGAACGTCGATGGTACATATGTCTTCAACCTCTGTAACTCTGCTTGAGCGGAGCTTGAACAGAGTTAGAATGTTGAGGAGCTGACATTTGCTCGTCGATGCTTGGTGGTTCTCTCCGGGTACTCCGGCTTCCTCCACCAAAAAAAACTGTCACGGTCACGATTAGCCATTGTGCATAAGTATGTGACCTTAAACACCAATAAATAAATAAATAAATAAATAAATAAATAAATAAATAAATAAATAAATAAATAAATAAATAAATAAGGGTATTCAAAAAATCAAGCCTTAACCCTGTTTATAGGATTAAAGACAGACAGCCCATGCCGTGTACGCTGCCTACATTACTTGTAAAATCGACACCCCCACTAAATCTTCTTCGAGGTGCGGTGTCGGATCGACCACCTGACGGTTCTGACCTCATTAGATAACACTTCTTCGTTGTATTTAGCAGCATGGATTTCCCTAAGAAGCAAAGACAAAAATACGTCTGCGGAAAATAATGGCAAATATTTTATTTAATCTGTATTTTGTCCGTATAGAAAATGTCTCGCCCACATATACCTAAACATGATTCAATGATACAATTGGACATATTTCTCTCGTAAGACCTGAAAAAAGACTTGATTTATTGCATTTTAGAATTGCGCGTGTATATTCTTAGAAGATTCTCTGTATGTTATTAATATACGGCGTCAGTCTTTGATCTCGTTTGGGACGATCAGTGATTAGCACCTTTTCGACAAGAGCCATCGAAGTTGAAAATAAAAAAAAATAATCAAATTTCACTAAAACCTTTTGCAGAATCGTGTTTTTCAGAAAACTCTTTCGCGATTGTGTGTGTAGTTTTCAAAATTCCGATCAGTAATCACGAAATTATAAATATGTTGTTGTCAATAACAAAATTGAAAGCGTGTCCGTCAAACTTGCATGACGTCAGCACTCGACTCGGGTGAAATACTGCGGAGAGTAAGAAACGCTGATATCGCAGTAGGCTTTAAACTGTCCATGGAATGGTCCTAAAATCAGGTTTATATTTGCAGCTTTACTACAAATAGGTTTCCCGTTGTTTCTTGTTGAAATGTTGTTTCCGTCAAGGCCAAGTATCATAGAAAATTTGGAACCTGTGCAATAGGATTGGACACCTGCCCCATGAACAACTGCCTGCTATTAAAATTAATTAGCGGGGGCATCTGCCCTCCTCCCCCCCCCCCCCCCGCTGTTTATTTTACCTAGGACACCTGTCCCCTGCTGTTTCTTTTACCTAGGACACGTGCCCCCCCCCCCCCTGCTGTTTTTACACCAAGTACACCTGCCCCTCCCCATTGACCTTTCTATCTTTAGAAGCACCCGGGCCGACGGGGAGAGGGCGTGGTTGTGAGCATGGCTAGATTTCGCTGTAAATTTGGGGTTGAAGGAAGGTACCCTCAAATCTCGGTAGAAAGTGGCGAAAATGACAAAAGGCTACTTCAACGTATGGTAACGCTATAAACTACAGGCGATCTGGGCGATGTACGGACGAAAGATCGTACCTTGGAGCCGGTTAGGCAATTTGGCACAAAAAAACTCCGGCTTTATACTTAATCGCTGCTCTACAGTAGTCTACAATGGTGCCCAATTCCTTTCCAAACTGATAGAGTCGGGACGAATAGTACTCTCACTTTCCACGCGATGCATGGTGTTCTCCACGCGGTATCGACACTTGCAACAGATGCCAAAATGTCGGCCAGGGTGCGTAGAACAAGTTCTGAAAATCAGAAGTCGCTGCCTTCAGCGGTCTGGTTCGTGTTTGTGTGAAGTGCAATTTGAATGTCTAACTGGCAAATTTTCGTTAATCGTTTCCCGCCAAAAAACATACTCACCGTCGATTTCTTTTCACTTCAACTTCTGCGGATTATCTAAGGTTTAAAGATAGTGTCAGGATACAACCCCCCCCCCCCCCCCCCCCCGCCGCTGCAGCCCCCCCCCCCCCCTCCCCCGCACTTCCCCACCTTGGCGGCGTTCTGGGTCGAAAGTCTCGAAAACGGCAAGAGGCTACATTAAAGTATGGCAACGGTATAAACTACAAGTAGTAAGGACGATATTGAGACAAACAATCATACCTTGGAGTCGGTAAGGCAATGAGGCACCGAAACCTGGGACGTTATGCTCAATCGCAGCTCTACAGTCGCCTACAACACTGCCCATGTCCATTCTAAACTGACAGAGTCGGGACGAATAGTACTCTCACATTCCAAGCGATGCGTGGTGTTTTCCAGGCGGTCCGGACGCTCCAAACAGATCCCTCTTGTTTAGCCATTGTAATGGAACACTTCCGTAGGTGTTTGAGCAACATTTATCAGTGGAAATCTCTGCCCCTTCACTGTGAGCCTTACTTCTTCTTTTTTCTTCTCTCTCTCTCTCTCTCTCTCTCTCTCTCTCTCTCTCTCTCTCTCTCTCTCTCTCGCCTATTTTTATTTGGCAGAAAATATAAGTGTAAATCTATTAGTAAAGTTTTGTACATTATTTAATTGCTACCATTATTACAATAATTATATTATTAAATGTTATATATATGGAGAGGAGGGTTTGCTAAGTGTTGAGCACTTGTCCTCCAATCCTTTTGCTATGCTTTTGTTGGCAAATAAATATGTTTAAACTAACAGATCCCAAAATGTCGGCCAGGGTTCGTCGAACAAGTTCTGAAAATTTCAAGTCGCTGCCTCCAGCGGTCTGGACACGGTTCGTGTATGTCAGAAGTGCTATTTTAATGTCCAATACCAGAAACCCAATCACCGCCAATTTCTTTTCACTTTAAACTTCTGACGATTCTCTTTGGTTTAAAGGTTGTGTTTGGATCCCTGGGTGGCGGTCTTAAAGAAGCAACTTCCATTTACAGCCAACTCTCCACCAGTCACACACAATTGTAACATTTAAGTGGACTTACTCCAGAGAGGGGGGGGGGGGGGGGGGGGGCACTAAAGGAGTCTGCGCCCATTCACGACATCTTTTTTCGAACTGGCTTGAAAAGGAAGGACCAAATTCAAACAGTTACCTCCTCTTTTCAAAACGCTATATCCCAGCCAATTCTAGGCAGATTTCCATGAAATTTTCACTCGTTGTTCATGGATAGTTGCGGCATCACTTCCCATGAAGGGCGATACGAGGGGGCGCGGTGGCTCAGTAGGTAGAGGTGCAGGCTGCAAGCCGAGAGGTCCTCGGTTCGAATCCCACCTGTGGCAACCGCGTTGTGTCCTTGGGCAAGACACTTCACTCCCATTGCCCACGTAGGGGCACGGTACTAAGGCGTACTGCACGTCGATGGTGCACCTGTCTTCAACCAATGCTAACCCTGCTTGTGTGGAGTTGGTATGTTGGGGAGCTGACAGTTGCTCGCCGTTGCTCGGTGGTTCTCTCCGGGTACTCCGGCTTCCTCCACCCGTAAAACTGTCACGGTCATGATTAACCATTGTGCAGAAATATGTGACCTTAAACATCAATAAATAAATAAATAAATAATAAGAGCGATACGAATTTCGCATTTCGTCACGTCGAATTCGAAAAGAGCGTATGCGCATGGCTTTCTCTGAAAACATCTTGTAGATTTTTAGTAAAAATGGCCATTCGCACTTTTGGGTTTGGAATTGCAAGTTGCATGAATAAATATTCCTGTTAGCACATGTTAACCCTCTACAAACTGCCAGACATCAATATTTTGGATACATTTGAGATAAAATGGACCATTTTCAAATAGACAGAGCACTCAGTGCGTATGTGTCAAACAAACATAACTTCTTTTGTCGGCCATTAACTTGTGGGACGACGATATTAATATTAACCCACTCCACCGGTAATGATGGTTTTACCTAAACAATTTTTTTTATCAAACTGAGTCATTTGAGATCACCTTTCTCATAACATCAATGAAGGAACTTCAGTGAGACAGTTAAGAACAATTCATCAGACACTGTGGGGGCATGAAAAATCAAGGAATCTCATCGGGAAAAGCCATGATTCTCCAGAATCATAAAGTCTAGTTTTTTTGGGGTTTTTTTTTTTTTTTTTTTTTTTTCCACACATTTTTGTCCGTACGATTCAGAAGCCATTTTCGAACCGATTTTCACACAATTTGGCACACGCATAGAGTGGCAAAAAATCTAAAAATGTACCGAAGCGGAATTTTCGATTTAACCCTTATTTCGCCAGAATTGGAAAAAAACTGCCAAAATTGGGGTTTATCGGCACTTTCTCGAAACACGTCTCTAGGATTTTTTTTAAACATCCATCATTACTAGACCTGCCTATGACACAACCTTTGATACACACGACATATTTGGCGATGCATATGGTAACCCTCCACAGGCTGCCAAACATCGAAATTTTGATGAAATGGGCCCTTTTCAGACCCCCACAACACCCAAACGATACCCGAGAGGTAAACATAACTTCCTTTATTGGAAGTGGAATTTACCGAAGATCATTTTTGTAAGTAATAAGGGTGTTCAGAAAACCAAGTGTTAACCCGTGTTGGGCTGGTTAAACAGCAATACCCCCAAAAAGCTCAAAACTTCATGTTTTCCGTGGATTTCTCTAAACGAGTCTTGTAGATTTTCAAGAAGAATTGGTCACTCTCAGGTCTTGGTGTGACATTACAAGTTGCATGGATAAAATATTCCGGTCAGCATTAGTTAACCCTCCCCGAGCTGCTAAACGTAAAAATTGTGATAAAATGGGATGTTTTTAGACACCAACAGCACCCAAACGATATACCACAGAGAAAGGGGCCTTCATTTATCGGACGCAAAATTGATCGGAAAATATTTTTGAAAGTGGTAAGGGTATTCAAAATTTGACGTCTTAACCCATTTTGGGATGGTTAAAGAGACATACCCATTAAAATCTTAAAATACCCGTTTTCTGTGGATTTCTCTAACAACATCTTGTAGGTTTTCAAGAAAAATCGGCTATTTGCAGGTCTTGGTGTGACATTACAAGTCGCATGAACAAAATATTCCGGTCAGCATTAGTTAACCCTCCCCGGGCTGCTGAAGGTCAAAATTGCGATAAAATGGGCTGTTTTTGCACACCAACAGCACCCAAAGGGTACACCACAAAGAAAAGTGCCTTTTTTATCGCGCATACAATTTATATGGAAACATTTTTGCAAGTAGTAAGGGTATTCAAAAGTCGACGTCTTAACCCATTTTGGGCAGGCTAAAGAGAGATATCCCTTGAAAGCTTTAAATTCCCATTTTCTGTGAATTTCCCTAACGGTAACTTGTATTGTTTCAAGACAAATTGACTATTCGTAGGTCTTTATGTGACATTAAAAGTTGATTGGACAAAATACTCCGGTGAGCGTTTTTTAACCATCTACAAGCTGCCAAGCATCGTAATGTTGTTAACATGAGACT
This sequence comes from Pictodentalium vernedei, assembly GCA_031216915.1. Taxonomy (NCBI): domain Eukaryota; kingdom Metazoa; phylum Mollusca; class Scaphopoda; order Dentaliida; family Dentaliidae; genus Pictodentalium; species Pictodentalium vernedei. The sequence goes on from CM062295.1 coordinate 777,421,455, forward strand.
GTTTTCAGACACGCACATCACCTAATGTATACATGAGAGATAAACATAATCTCCTTTGTTTGAAGTGGAATTCACAGAGGACCATTTTTGTAAGTAATAAAGGTATTCAAAAAGCCAAGCGTTAACCCCTGTTGGGGAGGTTAACAGGGATACCCATCAAAAGCTTAAAAATCGTTTTCCCTGGATTTCTTTACAAACATTTTGTGGGGTTTTCAAGAGAAAATGGCCGTTGATAGGTCTTGGTGTCATATGACCAGTTGCATGAATCAATTATTCTGGTAGGCATTTGTTAACCCTTCATGGGCTGCTAAATGTAAAAAAAATTGAGGAAACAGTCTGTTTTTGGACACCAAGAACATCAAACGGAAATGCCACAGAGAAACGTAACTTCTTTTACCGGACGCAAAACTGATAGGGAAACATTGATATTGATATTAACCCATTCTACCATTAATGATGGGTTTTACCTAAACAGTTTTTTTATCAAAACCAAACCGAATCATTTGAGACTACTTGACTCACCTTTCTCATAACATCAATGAAGGAACTTTAGTGAGACAGTTAAAAACAATTCATCAGACACTGTGGGGGTCAAGAAAAATCATGGAATCTAATTGGTGTTTAAGGTTTGTAAGTAGTAAGGGTATCTAAAAGAATGAAACTTAACCCATTTTGAACTGGATAAGGAGAGATGCCCCTTAAACGCTTAAAATTTACATTTTCCGTGGATTCGCTAACTGCTTGTTGGGGATTTTCAAGAACAATTTGACATTGGCAGGTCTTACAAATTGCATAGATAGAATATTCCGCTAGTCGTTTGTTAATCCCTCTACAGGCTGCTAAACGTCAAAATTTTAATAAAATCGGCTGTTTTCGGGCAGCAAAATGGGTATGCAATAGATAAACATGACCTCTTTTATCAGACTTAGAATTCCTGAGGAATAATGTATGATAGTATTAAGGGTATTCAAGGGAGCGTGGTGGCTCAGTGGTAGACTGTTGTACTTCTATGCTAGAGGTCCCGAGTTCGATCCCCGTCCGGGACGACTCACGTTGTGTCCTTGGGCAAGGCACTTTGGCCCGGTTGCCGACATGGGGGCACGATGTCCCCGTGTACTAAGGCATACTGCACATCGATGGTACACATGTCTTCAACCTCTGTAACCCTGCCTGAGCGGAGCCTGAACAGAGTGAGAATGTTGAGGAGCTGACAGTTGCTCGTCGGTGCTTGGTGGTTCTCTCCGGGTACTCCGGCTTCCTCCACCTCTAAAACTGTCACGGTCACGATTAGCCATTGTGCAGAAGTACGTGACCTTAAACACCAATAAATAAATAAATAAATAAATAAATAAATAAATAAGGGTATTCAAAAAACCAAGCCTTAACCCTGTTTTGTCGGATTAAAGACAGACAGCCCATGCTGTGTACGCTGCCTACATTACTTGTAAAATCGACACCCCCCACTAAATCTTCTGCGAGGTGCGGTTTCGGACCCGACCACCTGACGGTTCTGACCACATCAAATAACACACCTTCGTTGTATTTAGCAGCAAGAAATTTCCCCAAGAAGCAAAGACAAAAATACGTCTGCGGAAAATGATGGCAAATATTTTATTTAGCCTGTATTTTGTCCGTATAGAAAATTTCTCACCCACATATACCTAAAAATGATTCAATGATACAATTGGACATATTTCTCTCATAAAACGTGAAAAACACTTGATTTATTGCATTTTAGGATTGCGCATGTATATTCTTAGAAGATTCTCTGTCTGTTATTAAACTACGGCGTGTCTTTGATCTCGTTTGGGACGATCAGGGATTAGCACCTTTTCGACAAGAGCCATCGAAATTGAAAATAAAAAAAATAATCAAATTTCACTAAAACCTTTTACAGAATCGTGTTTTTCAGAAAACGCTTTCGCGATTGCGTGTGTCGTTTTCAAAAAATTCGGATCAGTAAGCACGAAATTATAAATATGTTGTTGTCAATAACAAAATTGAAAGCATGTCGGTCAAACTTGCATGACGTCAGAACTCGACTCCGGTAAAATACTGCGGTGTAGTGAAAGTACGAGAGTAAGAAACGCTGATATCGCAGTAGGCTTTAAAATGTCCATGGAATGGTCCTAAAATCAAGTTTATATTTGCAGCTTTATTGCAAATAAGTTTCCCGTTGTTTCTTGTTGAAATGTTATTTCCATCAAGGCCAAGTACCAGTGGGATAGGACACCTGCCCCATGAACAACTGCCTGCTATTAAAATTAATTAGCGGGGACATCCCCCCCCCCCCCCCCCCCCCCATGCTGTTTATTTTACCTAGGACACCTGCCCCCTGCTGATTGTTTACGTAGGACACATGACCCCCCCCCCCCCCCACACACACACACACACCTACTGTTAGATTAGATTAAACATATTTTATTTGCCATTTGACAATGCAAATCAGGATTCGAGGACAAGTGCTTACCACTTAGAAGCCCCTCCGTTCCTGTACGGTGACTATGACTAATAATTTACAATATGGCAGAACGTATTCCATAAATAACATAATCTAGCAAAATCTAAATATTATAAACATTATAGACAAACACAAATTAAACTGAGAGAGAGAGAGAGAGAGAGAGAGAGAGAGAGAGAGAGAGAGAGAGAGAGAGAGAGAGAGAGAGATCAAAAAAATAAATAGAATATAAAGAAAACATGAAATACAACATTAGATCCAGTGATGATGCCCGCCACCCACCCATTTGCATTCTGTAGTATCTTGGCCGTAATGGGAGTCTAAATTAACATCTTGATTACAGCCACTGAGCATAGGTTTTCACTTCTGGGGATGTTCACACAACTGTTTTTTCACCAAGTACACCTGCCGTGCACCCGTTTGTTTGCTAACGGGCCCCTACTCATTGACCTTTCTATTTTTAGAAGCACCCGGGCCGACTGGGAGAGGGCGTTGTTGGGAGCATGGCTAGATTTTGCTATAAAATGGGGTTGAAGGAAGGTACTCTCAAATCTGGGGCGAAAGTGGCGAAAATGACAAAAGGCTACTTCAACGTATAGTAACGGTATAAACTACAGTCGATCTGGGCGATGTACAGACGAAAAATCATACCTTGGAGCCGGTTAGGCAATTTGGCACAAAAAACTCCGACTTCATGCTCAATCGCTGCTCTACAGTAGTTTACAACAGTCCTCAAGTCCATTCCAAACTGATAGAGTCGGGACGAATAGTACTCTCACTTTCCACGCGATGCGTGGTGTTCTTCACGTGGCCTCGACACTCGCAACAGATGCCAAAATGTCGGCCAGGGTGCGTAGAACAAGTTCTGAAAATTAGATGTCGCTGCCTTCAGCGATCTAGACACGCTTCATGTTTGTGAGAAGTGCAATTTTAATGTCTAATTGGCAAATTTTCGTTAATCGTTACCCGCCAAAAAACCTACTCACCGCCGATTTCTTTTCACTTCAACTTCTGAGGATTATCTAAGGTTTAAAGATAGTGTCAGGATACCCCTCCCCCGCCGCTCTTTTGGGGCTGGTTAGGCAATGTGGCACCGAAACCTGGGACGTTATGCTCAATCGCAGCTCTACAGTCGTCTACAACACTGCCGGTGTCCATTCGAAACTGATAGAGTCGGGACGAATAGTACTCTCACATTCCAAGCGATGCGTGGTGTTTTCCACGCGGTCCGGACACTCCAAACAGATCCCAAAATGTCGGCCAGGGTTCGTAGAACACGTTCTGAAAATTTCAAGTCGCTGCCTCCAGCGGTCTGAACACCGTTCGTGTATTTCTGAAGTGCTATTTTAATGTCCAATATGCAAATCTTCGTCAATCTTTTCCTGCCTGCCAGAAACCCAATCACCACCAATTTCTCTGGACTTTAAACTTCTGAGATTCTCGTAGGTTTAAAGGTTGTGTTGGGGTCCCTGGTGGCTGTCTTAAAGAAGCAACTTTCATTTACAGTCAACTCTCCACCAGTCACACACAATTGTAACATTTAAGTGGACTTACTCCAGCGAGGAGGCACTGAAGGATTCTGCGCCCATTCCCGACGTCTTTTTTCGAACTGGCTTGAAAAGGGAAGGACCAAATTCAAACAATTACCTCCTCTCTCCAAAACACCATATCTCAACCAATTCTAGGCAGATTTCCATGAAATTTTCACTCCTTGTTCATGAATAGTTGTGGCATCACTTTCCATGAAGAGCGACATGAATGTCGCATTTCGTCACGTTGAATTGGAAAAAAAGCATATGCGCAGGGATTTCTCTGAAAACATCTTGGAAGATTTTAAAGAAAAAATGGCCATTTGCAGTTCTTAGTGTGACATTACAAGTTGCATGGAAAAATATTCCTGTTAGTACTTGTTAACCCTCTACAAGCTGCCAGACATCAATATTTTGGATGCATTTGAGATAAAATGGACCATTTTCAAATAGACACAGCACTCAGTGGGTATGTGTGAAACAAACATAACTCCTTTTGTGGGTCATTAACTTGTCGGACGACGATATTGATATTAGCCCACTCCACCGTTAATGATGTTTTTTACCTAAACAATTTTCTTATAAACTGAGTCATTTGAGACGAACGAAATGGTTTGACGCGCCGAAGGCGCGCAGGGACGATTTGGAGGACAAGCCCCTTTCGACCCTCGTTAGCTGTTTGTTGTTATTGTAGGACGTCAAGGCGCGGTGGAGGAGGAAAAGGAAGGAGGGAGGTGGCTTAACCCCATCTAGGCTTCATCCGGCTCTTTTTCTTTGGAGTTGGTTGAGATTGTGATGTGGAAGTCGACGATGTTGAGTTTAGTGTTGAGTTTGGTGAATGGATTGCGTCTAATTTCTTTTTGAGATCTGCCTTGGATTGTTCCCTGAACTCGTGGGTTTCGGAGGCGATTCGGTTTCCCATCTCAACTGCTCGCCTTCCCATCTATATTATTCTCCTTAATTCTTCGGCGGTGACTGCAGACTTAGGTGGCTGTGTTGTTGAGATTGACACACCCGGGCTGTCCGGTAGAGAAGGAAGTGAGGAGTGAGTGGTGGAAGGTGGTGAAAAGGCAACCTCCGGTTCCTCCTCAGTCTCCACCAGACGTTCCTCATCCAATAGTACCGGCTCAGGAGCTGGCAGTTGGTTGGGTGTACTAGTGGGACTAGGACGGGAACTGGCAGCTGCCTCCAGGACCTCCATCCTCTCGCTCACCTCTTTCTTCCTATTCCGGAAGGCCCCCAGGCGCCTGGAATCCCGGCGCTTGGTGGACAGACTCTTCTTCTTCTTGCTCTTCTTCTTTTCAGGGCCAGGTCCACGCTTCTTCGGGTGAGGACCAGTGTGAGAGGGGTTCCTCTCACAAAAGGTGCTACCTCTCCCCGAAGAAGGTGTGGCGGTGTTGTGCTCTTCAATGACGAACTCCAAGTTCAGATGGACTCTCTTGCCTGTCTCCCGGACAGTCCAGGTGACAGGGCAAGAGATGCCCAGAGCTGCTATTGTTCTCTTCAGTCGCGCTGGTAATTCCAGTGTTTCCATAATTATGGTGTTAATTAGGATCGAGCCAAGTCATTTGAGACTACTATATTCACATTTCTCATAACATCAATGAAGGAACTTCAGTGAGACAGTTAAAAACAAATCATCAGACACTGTGGGGTCATGAAGAATCATGGAATCTCATCGGGAAAAGCCATGATTCTCCAGAATCATAAAGTCTAGTTTATTATATGTTTATAAAATTTCTTCACAAAAATAGCGCCTTGAGAGTTCGTTACTCGTGTACCCCGTTACATACGTAATGTCCAGGGTGTAATATTGTAAAGTAATGTATTCTAGAGCATAATTTTATGTGTATGGTACTTTATGGCCGGGTTTATGCCTATTTACTATGGGATGCCTCAAACTTTAGCTAGCTTGAACCTGGAGACAATACTATAAAACTTTTACAATTGTATTTTCTTCAATTATTTTTTCTACCTATTAATATAACTGACTAAAAATGAATCATTAGCATTTTCAAAGATGTGGCAATTTGCCAACTGGAAAACTGCCAAATCTTTGAAAATGCATATGGTTCATTTAAATCCATTTAGTGTCCTAACCAGAAAATACATATTATTATTTATTTATTTATTGGTGTTTAAGGTCATGTACTTATGCACAATGGCTAATCATCACCGTGACAGTTTTACGGGTGGAGGAAGCCAGAGTACCCGGAGAGAACCACCGAGCAACGACGAGCAGCTGTCAGCTCTCCATCGTAACTCTGAACTCTGCGCCGCGGCACAGGCAGGGTTAGATTGGTTGAAGACATGCGCACCATCGATGTGCAGTACGCCTTAGCACACAGCGTCATCATGCCCCGTGTAGGCAATCGGGGTTAAGTGCTTTGCCCAAGGACACAACGCGGGAGTGCGAATCAGTCGCTGAAATGGCCATCCATCCAACTACCAACCGCGCTCGACGTTGCTTAACTTCGGTGATCTGACGAGAACCGGTTACCCGCGACGCCACCGCACCCCCACCAGAAAATACAATTCTAGAAAATACTATTGTTGTTTTTTTTCTCGATTTGTAAATATTTTCACATTATTTCAAAAATAAATGGCGATAACCACCCCACATTTGAGTTAAAACTAGAAGTCCTGTCATGAAATGCGCACAAATAGATCGTCGATCTGCGCGTTAATCTACGCGTTGTGACCATAGTAAGCCTATCAAATTATATATATATATGGCCTGTGCACAAGCATTGTTTCAGCCAATGGACCTCCTGGTAACCCGGAGGTCCACTGGCAGAAACATTGCCTGTGTTTGCTTTGAGTAACCAGGATAACCTGCCGTGCTTTGGATACCATTCGATATGGCAAATGCGCGCAATTCCTACGCGCTATTAAGCCTAGATAAGTTCATAACAGGACTTCTAGTTTTAACTGTATGAGTCATATTTCGAAAGAGAAATTCAAATTTTATGCACATCAAAATGAAATGTTAACCCTTTGCACTCTGGTGGTGTCTTCCATGCCAGTTTAATTGCTGCAATTAGAAGAGTCCATATTCATTATGTGGGGTGGACCAATTAATATTTTCAACGTGCAGCCACCAGGCTGCACGTTGAAAATATTGATTGGTCTATCCCACACATTTACTGAACAGCATCCTATTTAATGATGTTATGACGGATCATGTTCCTGGCCGTAAAAGCGGCCGCTCGCATTCAGAGGGTAATCCTTTACCTATACATCTAGAAGTCTATACGTGCAAACAATTCTTGAATAACCAAGACATTCACTTTCGCCTCAAAAACCTAGCTTATAGCCCAAGAACATTAGGTTTCACTAGGGAAAAAAATCGGAGAAAGCTGATTTTTTCAGGGAATGTCGTGTACATGTCACTGAACGATTAGACAAAAATCCCCTAAAATCCCAGTTGAGCTTTTTTTTCTACAGCCTTTTTTCGAAAACTCGTTTGAAAAAAATCAAAAAAAATCGCACGAACTTTGTAACCTCGAATTGATCCAACTGTATTTTTTGTTTACGCGTATTTCGAGCTACATAATGTCTAATATACATTTACCTAGAGGAAAATGTGCATTCTGTGACAATTTCTGCGAAAAATTATTGAAAATTCACAAAAAAGTATCGGATTTACGCAAAAAATGACGATTTTCCTAACGGATTTGCCCAAAGGGTCGTAGTACAGAACGGGATGTTAGTTGGACAGACGATAAAAAATCCACCACCATTTGAAGACTTTTATCATTGCTTACAAAATAGACATTATGGAAGACCCCCTCTGCTTCTGGCCGAGTTCCCCTTTTGGCATAAAATTCGTCAGCATGAGAACTCAACTATTTTCGGGCTTGGGACCGAACAGACACGTCTGTGTCTGGCAGCATTAGATCATAAAATAATATTTACAGAATGTACAAAAATCAATAAATAATATTTACAGAATGTACAAATCAATCAACATGGATTAAGTTACATTGACTATTATCAACGCTATATACAGAAATGACATGACCTATATACATATTATTCATCGAACTCAGAAATTTCCGACAGGACAGTGTTTCTGTGGTTGTTACAAGAATCCGAACTGCAATTACACAAACCTGAGCAAGAGAGTCCTGCCTTCTTACACCCACACCTTTTTGTACAAGCACTCTTGCAACCACAACTGATCAGATTCAGTAGGTTATCGGGGGCACATGGCTTTGTGGCTGCAGTCGGTACAAGAAGTCCATTGTCTAGCGACCACCACCAATCTGTCGGAGGAAGCGAAGTGCCCAGCCATTGTTGGACCTAGAGATAACATCTGTAGACATGTTGTTGTGCAGCATCGCTGCTTGGAGGGAGTGAGGCTAGGTCGATGGGTTTATTCAGTTTAGATTTTGCAACATAACGCTTGTAAGTGACATATCTATATTGGTCGAGAGAGGAAACAGTTTTACTCCCGTATAAGATCAGGAGAAGTTGTTCCCCGGCAGCGGCTACTGCACTTGGTGTACTGTCATCCGCCAAAATTGTGTTGACATACTGTTGTGAGTCGCTAGTAACATCGGAGACAATAGTACTGAGTACTTTCTTCTTACCAACTCGAAAGAGTGCAGAAGTAGTGTCACAACCACTTATAGAATGTGCTACAAGGAGGTTGCTTCTATGGTCACCCATTTTGGTTGCTATTCCACTAACTGAAACTAGTAAGTTTGGGGTAATGGAATACATCATGTGAATATTACATCCCGGTTGAACTCGAGAGGTAAGAATGACTAACAAGTCTGTGTCTGTTCCCACAACGACAACATTGTTGTCATCTTGAGCGATGTCAAGTGCAGTTTCGGCTATCAGTACATCAGCAGCAGCCTCGGCCTGCTTGGACTGAATATTGATAGCAGATAGCTCCTGCATTAGAAGATCGATCAGTTGGGTTTTGTTCTTGGCATTTGCAAGGAAATCGGATTGGGGTGTGGTGGCTGGTAACTCGGGTGAGATATTGATATCAATGGAATACCTGTCTTTAGATCTACGGGCTTGTTCCATGCCCTTTGTTGACATTGTACAAGCATAACCATCAAAAACAACCACGACGTTCGCCCCAAAATGTCTCACTAGATAATTGGAATATGATGTACATATGTCCTTATATGACGACTGTTTAGGCCATACAACTGCCCTCAATAAAAATCCACCATCTACAACAAACAGAGAATGTTCTGGGATTTTAGTTTGCTCGGAACCGTATGTTTTGAGGATCTTACCGAGCGTGCTTTTCTGTGTCTTCCTCATTTCAGCAGAATCAAACAATGCTGGTGGTTTCGGGGCGAGTTCATATTTGAGATACTCTTCCATCTCTGCTTGTGACTGAATAACACATGTGATGCGGTTGAACAGAATTGTGGGGTCAATCACTACCTTACTTCCACGGACTTTGATGCTATTTGCCATCGATGCGAAAGACTTCACAGTGTCAACACGTCGTAGTTTGATGCTGTTGAACGTTTTGCTTACAACATTCGATACGCAACATTCACCAATTTTGCGAACTTGGTCACAGTTCACAGTTTCGTCGGCCACAAGCCCGGTCGCTATAGAGACTAATTGTAGTGGATCTCTATTCTGAAAGGGGGAATGCACTCTGAGCCAGTTCAATAATTTGGTGATATCATTGGCATCAGTCAATTGTGAACTTTGACGGAGATCCCGATGTTGTTCGCCATGACCAGTGTGAACATGAACAAAATTTTCGAGAGCATTACATATCGGAAGGCAAAGAGGTAGTCCATGTACCCATTTCGCAACAGTGCTATCGGTTATTCCCCTGCCATGTGTGAGACCACCAGGGAGCTTGAACATTCTCATTAAACACTGCTCTATGGTCTGATCCGAATATATCCCGTCCCAGAATTTATCTGAGCGCCTTATGGTAAAGTAACCTTTCTCAGTGAACAACTTCAAATCATCCTGTTGCATTATTTCTGTTAGCTCATTCATCTGCTGCAAATAGAGATGAGAACTTTTTGCGTATGCAAAATGACCACCTGCGTGAAATACTGGAATCATATTGCGAACACAATATGTGTGGAGTTCCCAGTCGCCTGTGCGCTCTGCTCTCAAGAACAACTGGAGAAGACCTATTTGCTCGTAGTATTGTACCCAAAGCTTTCCTGTGCGACCTACGGACGCATTCTGGAGCAGTTCGTGTAATTTTGACAGTAGATGGTTGACACTTTCTTGATTGACAGCGTCAGTTGTTGTACAGTCACCTCTGGCAAGTCCACAGAATATTTCATTGACTTCTGTGCAGTCTATGTTATCTAGTGTTCGGCTTTCTTCAAACACAAGTTTTGTAATGGCAATTTGTGTTAGCAAATGGGCACGAACTGCTCTTGAATATGCATGACCACTGATCAAATGATGGATTGACCCACCAGCATAAACAGTCCCCCGAAGATCATCCAAGCCGCTACCAGCCATGATCGAACCAATTGCCACTAAATATGACATGGCGTGCACACATTGCATGCCAATGCATCTTGAGTGTAGGCGAACACCACATTATGTGATTTAATCGAACATGGAAATTGAAACAATGATGCTATAATACGGTATTTGAATGGGGAAAGTTGATGCCGTTTGAATTTGAGTTTAGGGGGTATGGTTAATATTTTACACGTTTCACCAGTTCATTATGGAATAAATGACTATTGTTATATATCATTATAAAGCCACTGCTTTTCTGCAATTTTTGATATATAATTTAACTCCCAAAGTAGTCGTAGATTTGATTTAATGGACGTTGTGTACCGTTGTGTGTATGAAAACAATAAATTTTTTTTCGTAATTTTGTACATTTTCGTGAATATTTCACCATTGAGTGTGAGGATTGGTACAAAGTTGGCATTTTCTGTTGGGGATATCTATTCTCAATATAATTCAGCACGATATTTATGATTCTCACCCTACTAAGGCGAATAAGAATGAGAAATATGGAGCTGGGTCGAATTTTTTTTAAATTTTTTTTTTTCATCAAAAAAACGCTATAACTAAAAAAGCTCAACTCGGATTCGCGGGGACTTTTCACACTTTATCCGCAATGTGTGTCCCGGAAACATATAAAAAAATCAGCTTTCTCCAATTTTTTTCCTTACTTTCTCATTTTTATGTCTAATGTGCCTGGACTATTATGAACCCTGAGTGGAAAGAGCTCAAAAAGGTTGTGCCAACGAAGGATAGTGAGCTGTGTGTTGAGAAAAAATGAAGAAATCTGAATGGTGATTTTCATCAATAGCGTTAACATATTTTTGCTGTGGTGTAAGCCCAATAAACGGAGTAAGTATTACAAGGTCATGTAGTCTTTTTCTCTTCCACATAAATCAGATAAAAAATAAATAAGGGAAATAGAGAAACTGGTATTAAAAAGTTTGCGACTGGTGTTTTGGGCACAGCAGAGTAGAATTGTTGAATTTTTTTCTGCAAGTATTCAATCTAATTTCCCGCAAGTATACATCGACAAATAACCCTCCCACCCGTACATATTCACAATGAAAAAAATCCCCAAGGCAATTTTATTGCTGAATGTATAGACATTCCTTGGATAATAACTGACCTTTGGAGTTCCAAATCAGAATCTTCGACAAATCAATTGTCCATGTCAAATAGAGAACGGCGGGATATCGTTTGATACAAACTCAGCAATATTTCAGTTGGATGTCAGGCAAGTTCCTCAGCGTGTTGCGATCTCAACGACCGCCTCTCAATCCGTTTGTTGTATAAAGTTACTGGTTTCACATTACAATCGCGTTTCAGTAACTAAATTTTGTAAAGTGTCCACTGCTCCATCTTCTTTGTTGAAATATGTTTTGGTCTGATGGTTCTATTTAGATAGATACACAAGTCAAACTACGACTCTTCTCTTATTGTCAGTCATTTTTGTGTTTTTTTTGTTCATGGCCCAATTGCTCTCAAGATTATATTTTGCGTTTTGACTGACAGCACTTTGATCAAACTTGAAGATGTTTGATCAGTTTATATTTTTGTCATCTCGTCGCCTGAGTGCTAGAATGTCCTATGTCCCCTATGGGAGTATTCTGTCCCCTATGGGACATAGGACATTCTAGCACTCATGCGACGATATTTCTGACGAATTTTATACTAAAAATTTTTTTGTGTGTTCTGGTATTATTTCCAGACTTTCTGGCGAAAACCCTCCAGAAGAGTTGAGCGATCACCCGGGGTAATACCTGGACCTTCCGGATAGGGGTCTGTGCCACAGAAATGGGGGCAAGGGTATTCCTTAACGGGAAGTGAATGGGGTTAGACCTTCTCGACATGGAGTATTCATTATCCTCTGTGTTAGTGACCAAATATGACAAACAAACACTTTGCCAACAAATTGTAATTCGGGATGGCATAGAGCTTTCAGACACCGCTCATGAAACTTACCGACACCGTACATCCTAAATGTGACGTCCATCAACGTTTAACATGAAATGTTTGATAGATTTTAGATAGGGTCGGAATTAGATATTCCCGACTTAAATTCATTATTGGGAGAGAGTCACCCCCACACCTAAGCCCACCTCTTCGACTCCATGCTCATATCGCGTTAGCACCTTAGTCCGTGTAGTCAACATCAGGCGGATATCATGTGCACCAGTGAGAAAGTGTGATCGCAGCACCATACACGTGGATGATTTTTACGAATAGAGCGGGGGGGGGGGGGGGGGGGGGGGGGGGGGGCACTAAAAATTTGCAAGACGTGACGTCCTATTTTTCATTCGGCTCCTTTTTACAAACCCACCAAACCCACCCACCCACCCACCCACCCACCCACTACGTGCAAATTTTCTACTACCGTTCTCAGACACCCACCCCCACTCTCCCATTAAAATCCAAAATAAACTTACCCCAATTGCCCACGTGGGGGCACGACGACGCTGTGTGCTGAGCCGTACTGCACGTCGAGGTGCACATGTCTTTAGTTAATCTAACCCAGTCTGTGCTGTGTAGTACGCAGTACCGCTGTGCAGCGTGTAGTACAGTCGTGGGTTAGGATGTTGAAGAGCTGACAGCTGCTCGTCGTTGCTCGGTGGTTCTCTCCGGGTATTCTGGCTTCCTCCACCCGTAAAAACCTGTCACCGACACGATATGACCCTGGTTGTTAAAGTGTCGTTAAACACCAATAAATAAATAAATAAATAAATAAATTAATTAATTAATAAATAAATAACTTGGGTTGAATTTAGTGCATCAGAGAGAATTTTCCCAAAATATTGTCTGCACATTTTCTACATTTCGAACAAGACACCCACCCCCGACTAACGTATGACATTTTTCCAGAATAAGCCCAATATTCTCACATAAAAAGCCTCCTGGTGTTGTATTTATGTTAAGAGTGTGATGTACAACATCATTTTTAAGGTTTGAAACTCAAATGATGGTATATATTAGCTGATATATTGATATATTTTTAAAAAATTCAAAAAATTGCACAAGTTGGAAATGCACATTTTTGGCGCACTCAAGGGACCCACCCACCCCCACGTCACGTCTTGCAAATTTTTGGTGCCTCCCCCACCCCCTGAATAGAGAGATAAAAAACTGTATTTTACTACTTTTTAACATATGCAGGGCATGCGTGTCAGTGAGGGACTGGTGTTTGTAAAACGTTCCAACCCCGCACAAAGAGGGTTAGCATTCGTTGCAGACAAGTGTGCAGTCGGCGTGCAGTATGCCTTAGTGCAGAGCGCCACCGTGCCCCACATGGGAAATCGGTATGAGGTGCACTGACCAAGGACACAACGCAGTTACCCTTGCGTTAAATTAAAAAGTTGCACTGGATATATTGTATTGGTGACATTCAAATTTATGGGCCTATCGCTCGTTAAGCTTATAAATATGTATACAGGCTAGTCACTTGATTTCAGTTCACATATCGAGTGGCGGGGCGGCGGTGTCTCATTGGTTAAAGCATTGGACTTCAGACAGAAAGGTCGTATTATACTCGTGTAGGGTCATCTGTATACATGGACAAGACATCTAATCACAATTGCTCATGTGGGAGCACGATGGCACAATGTCCTAATACATACTACATGACCATGGTATACATGCCTTAAGCAATGCTAGCCATGCATGTTGCATGTTCGTTTGTTCGGAATTTTACAGATCACTTTCGGGCAACTTGTCTCATTGCAATGCCACATCTTATGAAAATGCCTCTACATTACAGTATTTAATGCCCCACAATGTAATGGGGGAGGGAATTGGGGCCATGCGTCACATATTTTCGAATCGAATCGAATCGAGTCAAGTATTCGAAATCGAACTTCCAATCGAATAGAGGAGACTTGAAGCCTCGACTGATAAAATATCCCAACTTCATCATCAAGGCATGCCTTCGTCGAAGGCATGCCTTGATGATATAGTTGGAATATTACCCAGTAAGGATTTTTGTTCAAAAACAGAAAGGGTGCTGGGCACTGCACTAGCCACTATCAACGATGAGCTGGGGGCGCGGTGGCTCAGTAGGTAGAGGTGCAGGCTTCAAGCCGAGAGGTCCTCGGTTCGAATCCCACCTGCGGCAACCGCGTTGTGTCCTTGGGCAAGACACTTCACCCCATTGCCCATGTGGGGGCACGATGACGCCGTGTACTAAGGCGTACTGCACGTCGATGGTACGTATGTCTTCAACCAATCTAACCCTGCCTGTGCTGCAGTGCGGAGTTACGATGTTGGGGAGCTGGCAGCTGCTCGTCGTTGCTCGGTGGTTCTCTCCGGGTACTCCGGCTTCCTCCACCCGTAAAACTGTCACGGTCATGATTAGCCATTGTGCATAAATATGTGACCTTAAACATCAATAAATAAATAAACAACGATGAGCTCATCGTCGATATTGCTTGGGCACTATAAATTTGCTTTCAGTAGTGGTAGCGAACAGTGAAACTGGAATGAGCATAGATGGCGACGCTGGTAGGCCTACAGATGTTTTTTTTTATGCTAATATAGCGGAAATTACACCCAGTCTTTATTTTCATCATTATTTATTTACAAGTTCTATCTCAGCGCAACGTTTTATGAGATGACTAAGATGGCTAATACACAAAGCGAAATTCCAATGAAAAGATTCGAAGGAAAACGAATCGGGCAGCCGATTCCGAATCGAACCGAATCCAAACTTAAGATTCGAAATCAAATCGAATCTCAAAGCTTCGCAGGGCCCAAAAGCGGATATAGGTAGTGTTCAACCGATGGTCGGAACCGGCCACCACAATCGACCGATTATGGGCAATCGGATGACAACGGCAACAGCTCCTGGAATATCGGTTCAACCGATTGTTGCCAAGAATTTTGTGATGATTCATTAATCACATTTTATTATCTTCTGCAATTGTTCAATTGTTAATGTAAAATGATGTCAATGATACCATTCAATAAAGATGAGAAACAACCACAATGTGTATTCTTAACCTCTCTAGAAGCCCATTTACTGGGAATACAAGTTAAACGACATGCAAAGCTTAAAACTGAGCTAAATCGCGAGTTCGTATCGGAGAAATTACGGTTACACTCCATTGACTCAGGCAGAAGTAAAATTACCAGTCGCACGCACTTGGGCGGTAAACGTGGCTCTGAGAGCCACGTTTACCGCCCAAGTGAGCGCGACAGGTAATTTTATTTCGATCCCAGGCAACGAAGTTTGAAAATGAAAAATGTTCAGTTTAATGTAGTTCTTTCGAGCCTCGATTTGTCCTAGTGCGCGGTATTACAATTGGAATCGGCATCGGAATCGGCTGATTGTGAGCTCAAATAACCGGTAATCGGTCAACGACCATTTTTGATAATCGGTTGAACACTAGATATTAGGAATGGGTTCCGCCGTCTTTCCGTTCACCTGTCCTTTCACTTTTTTGTCATCTCATTTTATCAGAATACCGTTCAAAATATTTTCCTCTAATTTAATATATACCTTTTAGTGATATTGTTATGAATGGGATTACGAAACAGCTGTGTCCAAGTATTTCTTCAGGAGTTATTGCGTTTGTTGTACTTAAAATTTATTGTCATCCACTCCTTGTCAACGTATTTCCACTCCTTGTCATCGTATTTCCACTCCTTGTCATCACATTTCCACTCCTTGTCATCACATTTTCACTCCTTGTCATCACATTTCTAAGAAAAGCATTCAAGATGTAAAATTGTTTTTCTACATTTAATACATTGGGTTGTGGTGATAATAACGAATGGGATTGTGATTGTCAACCAGCTGTGTTCAAGTATTTCTTCAAGAGTTATTGCCCTGTTGGACATCAAATTATCATTTCTTGTCATCACATTTCTTTCAAGGCTTGCCTTATGATGTTATTGGAATAGTTGGGGAGGGGGGGGGGGTACACTCCCTACATCCCTCCTCCATAGTTACGCCCCAGAAAGCAAATACTTCGGAGCGGACAAATACTGTTTAAATTTGGATAAACAACGTTTGTATTTTCTTTCTCAAGCTTTAAAAACGCCTTTATTTTAAAAAGGAATGCACCAATTTCTTTAGTCACATGGGATTGGCGTCAATCAACAGGAAAAAGAATATTTGACAACTTGTCTTAATCGATCCTGTACAAAATCGATCGAACCATGTAATCAAATATCAACAGCTTTTTGAACATAGAGAGTTTTAAGAAGCACTTTTTTCTTTTTTTTTAACAAATAATTCGTTTGTCCAAAAGCATCTTTACATATCGACAATGAAGCCTCAAAAAGTAGATCTTCTGTTCTTCTTGCGGGCGGATGGTCTTTTATTCTATTTTTTTTTTGGAATTATTTCTTTGTCATCAGAAGTTCATGTTCTTGGTTTATTTTATGGTTTAGGCATCATAATCTACAGAATAATGGGGGTGGTGGTGTATTTAGTCCATTGAGTGCAAAAAGGCTTTGCAATGCTAAAGCATTGCAAAGCCTTCTTGCACTCAAGGGACAAATTCATCAGTTTTTTTTTAACTTGGGTAAAATATCAGACATAAACCATTTAATTTTTATTTTTTTTAAGTTTAAATTGGTTATAAAAAGAGAGCATGCGGCAGCCAAAAGGACCATGCGGGAGGGCCTGAGAAACAGATCTTTTATTTTTTTAGGCCTTATGTTCGATATTTTACACAAGTTAATAAAATTGTCCCTTGAGTGCAACAAGGCTTTGTAGTGCTTTGCATTGCAAAGCCTTCTTGCACTCAAGGACGTAATACACCACCACCCATGCTATTCTGTAGATTATGGGGCCTGAACCATAAAACAAATCAAGAACATGAACTTTTTAATGGCAAAGAAATAATTACAAAAATAAAAAATAAAATAAAAAACTGCCCGCCCGACCACCCGCCAGCCCCCCCCCCCCCCCCCCCCCCCCCCCCCCGCCCGCATGCAATTTTACAATTAATGGCCTGAGAAACAGAATATCTACTTTGTGAGGCCTTAATGAATGGCTGGGGCAAGAGTCATTTGAAATAAATTATTTTATGTTTTAGACATCATAATCTACAGAATAATGGGGGTGGTGGTGTATTTAGTCCATTGAGTGCAAAAAGGCTTTGCAATGCTAAAGAAGTGCAAAGTCTTTTTGTACTCAAGGAAGAAATTTATCAATTTTATTAACTTGGGTTAAATATCAGATATGAACGATTAAATTTTATGGTTTTAAGTTTGCATTGGTTATAAAAAAGAGCATGCGGCTGCCACAAGATTCACGCGGGAGGGCCCGAGAAACAGAGTTTCAACTTTCTAGGCCTAAACAACATTAAATTATCATAGAGTCAATACATAGCGACATTGAAATAATAATTCAACCATTACCAACATAACCAAAATTCAAAAGTGGAAACTAATTTATCGTCGTCAGTCATAGAAAAAATAGAGGTAAAAAGTAACTAGTGTTAGGACCTTCATAAATATCACCTCTAGACTGTGCTAAAGGTTTTCGGGCTTCAGGCCCCTGTAGCCGGCACTGTTGCCTAATGGTGTCCAAAAGGGGCTGTTCTCATTTAGACATTATATGAAGTCAAAATACCAAGTTACAATGAAATCCCTTCATAAATATGACCTGAAGACTGTGCTAAAGGTTTTCGGGCTTTGGGCTCGGGCAGCCATCATGGTTGAATGATCGCAACCAAAAGTGGACATTCTCATCTGGGTATCAACTGGAGTGATCCTACGAAGTTACAATGAAATCCTTTCATAAATATGACCTGTGGACTGTGCTCAAGATTTTCGGGATACGGGCACCAGTAGCCATCACAGCTGACCAATCACGACCAAAAGGGGATGTCATCATCTAGGAATTATATTGAGCCAACCTAACAAGTTACAATGAAAATCTTCCATAAATATGACCTATAGACTATGCTAAAGGTTTTTGGGCTCGGGCAGCCATCAAGGTTGAATGATCGCGTCCAAAACGGGCCGTTCTCATCTAGACATTATTTGGAGTCATCCTACCAAGCTACAATGAAATCCCTTCATACTTATGACCTGTAGACTGTTCTTAAGATTTTGGGGCTTCGGGCCCCTGTAGCTGTCACAGTTACCCAATCGTCTCCAAAGGGGGACGTTCTCATCTAGACGTTATATGAAGTCAACCTACCAAGTTACAATGAAATCCCTTCATAAATATGGCATGTAGACTGTGCTAAAGGTTTTCGGGCTTCGGGCTCGGGCAGCCATCATGGTTGAATGATCGCAACCAAAGGGGGCAATCTCATCTGGGCATCATCTGGAGTGATCCTACGAAGTTACTAAAAATTTGCAAGACGTGACGTCCTATTTTTTATTCGGCTCCTTTTCACACCCACCCACCCACTACGTGCAAATTTTCTACTACCGTTCTCAGACACCCATCCCCCACTCTCCCATTAAAATCCAAAATAAACTTATAAACTAAGTGGGCGTAGCTGTCTTTAGGGGGTTTTCATAATGTTC
Organism: Pictodentalium vernedei; assembly: GCA_031216915.1. Classification (NCBI taxonomy): domain Eukaryota; kingdom Metazoa; phylum Mollusca; class Scaphopoda; order Dentaliida; family Dentaliidae; genus Pictodentalium; species Pictodentalium vernedei. The sequence goes on from CM062295.1 coordinate 777,440,409, forward strand.
TTAACCCCTTACCCAACGTAACGGCCAAAACCGGCCAGCGCTATTCTCAAAAAATCGCCAATTAATTTTTATTATTTTTTTCATTTTTTGTCTCAAAAACATAGGTTATGACCCCTCATTGGAACGAGCTCGTCGAGCTCGTTCTAATGAGGGGTCATAACCTATGTTTTTGAGACAAAAAATGAAAAAAAAATAGTTATTCAATCATTTTTTGGCAAGTGTCGTCTGCTTTTCATGTTAGGTAAAGGGTTAAACTGGTACCACCAATTTGAACCTCTGTGGGCTGCTGTGGGCCCCTATCTACAAATGACAAACTGTTCATTATCAGGCTTGACCAGAGCAGGTGTACATATACGGGAACAACTTTTCATTTGAATTGTTCCCAAAATATTGTCTACACATTTTCTACATTTCGAACAAGACACCCAACCCCTACTAACGTGTGACATTTTCCCAGTTTAGGCTCAATGTTCTCACATATAAAGACTCCTGATGTTGTACTTATGTTACGAGTGTGATGTACAACATCATCTTTAAGGTTTGAAGCACAAATGATGGTATATATTAGCTGATATATTGATATATTTTAAAAAAATTCAAAAAATTGCACAAGTTGGAAATGCACAGTTTTGGCGCACTCAAGAGACCCACCCACCCCCACGTCACGTCTTGCAAAATTTTGGTGGCCTCCCCCTGCATAAATCTCCATTTAAATTTCATTATTTTTCAAGTTTTCTGTCTAAGAAAACACTCCTTATGACCCATAATTGAAAGGTGCCCGTTGAGCTCCTTCCAATGAAGGGACATAAGCTCTGTTTTTGGAGCGAGGAAATGAAAATTGATACTTAATCGAGAACTTTTTCTCAAGTGTAGTTCGTACTTGGATTAAGTGAAGGGTCAGAATGTATTGCCTATATTGGCGGTGTGCATGTATTTGACGACAGTTACATGAGTAGTATCTTCAAAATATCGTGTTAAATGGGTACAACCTTTTTACCAAGACCTCCTCATACAGTTAAAACTAGAAGTCCTGTCATGAAATGCGCACAAATAGCACGTCGATATGCGAGGTAATCTACGCGTTATGACCATAGTAAGGCTATCAAATTCTGTACATATGGTCTGTGCACAAGCAATGTTTCAGCCAATGGACCTCCGGGTAACCCGGAGGTCCATTGGCAGAAACATCGCCTGTGTTTGTGATGAGTTACCAGGAGAACCCGTTGTGCTTTGGGTGCCATTCGATATGGAAATTGTGCGCAATTCCTACGCGCAATTAAGCCTAGATAAGCGCACAGTTCATGACAGGACTTCTAGTTTTAACTGTAACATTAGGGTCGACGTTGAAAATTAGGATCGCTCGAAACACCTGAAATATTTCTTTATTTCCTGAACTAATAAAAATAGTATGTAAGTCTGTTAAGAGGATGTGTATTTTTTATAAACACGACAAAGGTGTTGAATGAAAAATCGGGTGGTTGGTAGGTGGAAGCGGGGGGTGGGGGGGGGGGGGGTGGAGGGGGGGGGGGGTTGGGGCGGCTGGATCGACAGTTTGATCTGGACCGACAGTTTGGGTTGGTCCGACATTGCAAGAATTGCCGCTTATTTTCTTCATGGTCGAACGCTGTGGGTGAGAATTTGATTAAAGGCATGTGTGACTGGTCAAGTGTAAATATTTGTGCAGCGGTATGCTTGCTGTTTTGTTTGAGTTTTCGTTAATTGTTTTCATCCAAACTATAGTATAAGAATTAACCCTTATTTCTGGGAATTAGATTACAAATCTCGTTTGGAAAACAGATCCTTTATATCAATAATTGGGACACTCAGTACTTCATTGGTGGTTCGGACTATAATGGTATCTCTCTGACTTTAATTATGTTTGTATAGGTAAATGCTGGATAAATTAGGTCAGTAACTATTTAGCCATCCCCTTACACCTTACAGCACGCTCGCTGTGAACTGGTCACTTTCTGCGGGTGGGCAATATTTTCACGAGCTCAATAAAATTAGATTCCAAACACTAATTTTAGGAATAATCAACCAAAATTTCAGTAATAAACACCGGGTACAACCGGGTAAGTATTCTAACTCTATCCCGTATAAGTAGGTATGGTAAGTATTCTAATAGATCCCATACAAATAGGTATGGTAAGTATTCTAACTGTATCCCGTATAAATAGGTATGGTAAGTATTCTAACTGTATCCCGTATAAATAGGTATGGTAAGTATTCGAACTGTATCCCGTATAAATAGGTATGGTAAGTATTCGAACTGTATCCCGTATAAATAGGTATGGTAAGTAATCTAACTGAATCCCATATAAATAGGAATGGTAAGTATTCTAACTATATCTCCTATAAATAGGTATGGTAAGTATTCTAACTGTATCCCGAATAAATAGGTATGGTAAGTATTCTAACAGTATCTCGTATAAGTAGGTATGGTAAGTATTCTAACTGTATCCCGAATAAATAGATATGATAAGTATTCTAACAGTATCTCGTATAAGTAGGTATGGTAAGTATTCTAACTGTATCCCATATAAATAATTATGGTAAGCATTCTAACTGTATCTCGTATAAGTAGGTATGGTAAGTATTCTAACTGTATCCCGTATAAATAATTATGGTAAGTATTCTAACTGTATCTCGTATAAGTAGGTATGGTAAGTATTCTAACTGTATCTCGTATAAATAGGTATGGTAAGTATTCTAACTGTATCTCATATAAGTATGTATGGTAAGTATTCTAACTGTATCTCGTATAAATAGGTATGGTAAGTATTCTAACTGTATCTCATATAAGTATGTATGGTAAGTATTCTAACTGTATCTCGTATAAGTATGTATGGTAAGTATTCTAACTGTATCTCCTATAAATAGGTATGGTAAGTATTCTAACTGTATCTCATATAAGTATGTATGGTAAGTATTCTAACTGTATCCCGAATAAATAGGTATGGTAAGTATTCTAACAGTATCTCGTATAAGTAGGTATGGTAAGTATTCTAATAGATCCCATACAAATAGGTATGGTAAGTATTCTAACTGTATCCCGTATAAATAGGTATGGTAAGTATTCGAACTGTATCCCGTATAAATAGGTATGGTAAGTAATCTAACTGAATCCCATATAAATAGGAATGGTAAGTATTCTAACTATATCTCCTATAAATAGGTATGGTAAGTATTCTAACTGTATCCCGAATAAATAGGTATGGTAAGTATTCTAACAGTATCTCGTATAAGTAGGTATGGTAAGTATTCTAACTGTATCCCATATAAATAATTATGGTAAGCATTCTAACTGTATCTCGTATAAGTAGGTATGGTAAGTATTCTAACTGTATCCCGTATAAATAATTATGGTAAGTATTCTAACTGTATCTCGTATAAGTAGGTATGGTAAGTATTCTAACTGTATCTCGTATAAATAGGTATGGTAAGTATTCTAACTGTATCCCGTATAAATAATTATGGTAAGTATTCTAACTGTATCTCGTATAAATAGGTATGGTAAGTATTCTAACTGTATCCCGTATAAATAATTATGGTAAGTATTCTAACTGTATCTCGTATAAATAGGTATGGTAAGTATTCTAACTGTATCCCGTATAAATAATTATGGTAAGTATTCTAACTGTATCTCGTATAAGTAGGTATGGTAAGTATTCTAACTGTATCTCGTATAAATAGGTATGGTAAGTATTCTAACTGTATCTCATATAAGTATGTATGGTAAGTATTCTAACTGTATCTCGTATAAGTAGGTATGGTAAGTATTCTAACTGTATCTCCTATAAATAGGTATGGTAAATATTCTAACTGTACCTCGTATAAATAGGTATGGTACGTATTCTAACTGTATGTCGAATAAATAGATATGGTAAGTATTCTAACTCTATCCCGTATAAATAGGTATGGTAAGTATTGTAACTGTATCTCGTATAAGTAGGTATGGTTAGTATTGTAACTGTAGCTCGTATAAGTAGGTATGGTAAGTGTTCTAACTGTATCTCGTATAAATAGGTATGGAAAGTATTCTAACTATATCTCGTATAAGTAGGTATGGATCGTATTCTAACTGTATCTCTTATAAATAGGCATGGTAGGTAAGTATTCTAACTGTATCTCGTAAAAAAGGTATGGTAAGTATTCTAACTGTATCCCGTACAAGTAGGTATGGAAAGTATTCGAACTGCATCTCGTATAAATAGGTATGGGAAGTATTCTAACTGTATGTCATATAAGTAGGTATGGTAAGTATTCTAACTGTATCCCAAATAAATAGGTACGGTAAGTATTCTAACTGTATCCTATATTAATAGGTAAGGTAAGTATTCTAACAGGTACCTCCTATAAATAGGTATGGTAAGTATTCTAACTGTATCTCCTATAAATAGGTATGGTAAGTATTCTAACTGTATCCTACATTAATAGGTAAGGTAAGTATTGTAACTGTATCTCGTATAAATAGGAATGGTAAGTATTCTAACTGTATCTCGTATAAATAGGTATGGTAAGTATTCTAACTGTATCTCATATAAATAGGTATGGTAAGTATTCTATCTGTATCTCGTATAAATAGGTATGGTAAGTATTCTAACTGTATCTCGTATACGTATGTATGGTAAGTATTCTAACTGTATCTCGTATAAGTAAGTATAGTAAGTATTCTTACTGTATCTCGTATAAGTAGATATGGTAAGTATTCTATTTGTATCTCCTATAAATAGGTATGGTAAGTATTCTAACTGTATCTCGTATAAATAGGTATGGTAAGTATTCTAACTGTATCTCGTATAAATAGGTGTGGTAAGTATTCTAACTGTATCTCGTATAAATAGGTGTGGTAAGTATTCTAACTGTATCTAGTATAAACAGGTATAGTGAGTATTATATCTGTATCTCGTATAAATAGGTATGGTAAGTATTCTAACTGTATCTCGTATAAATAGGTATGGTAAGTATTCTAACTGTATCCCTTATAAATAGGTATGGCAAGTATTCTAACTGTATCTCGTATAAATAGGTATGGTAAGTATTCTAACTGTATCTCGTATAAAGAGGTATGGTAAGTATTCTAACTGTATCTCGTATAAATAGGTATGGTAAGTATTCTAACTGTATCTCGTATAAATAGATATGGTAAGTATTCTAGCTGTATCCCTTATAAATAGGTATGGTAAGTATTGTAACTGTATCTCGTATAAATAGGTATGGTAAGTATTCTAACTGTATCTCGTATAAAGAGGTATGGTAAGTATTCTAACTGTATCCCTTATAAATAGGTATGGTAAGTATTCTAACTGTATCTCGTATAAATAGGTATGGTAAGTATTCTAACTGTATCTCGTATAAATAGGTATGGTAAGTATTCCAACTGTATCTCGTATAAATAGATATGGTAAGTATTCTAACTGTATCTCGTATAAATAGGTATGGTAAGTATTCTAAATGTATCTCGTATAAATAGATATGGTAAGTATTCTAACTGTATCCCTTATAAATAGGTATGGTAAGTATTGTAACTGTATCTCGTATAAATAGGTATGGTAAGTATTCTAACTGTATCTCGTATAAAGAGGTATGGTAAGTATTCTAACTGTATCCCTTATAAATAGGTATGGTAAGTATTCTAACTGTATCTCGTATAAATAGGTATGGTAAGTATTCTAACTGTATCTCGTATAAATAGGTATGGTAAGTACTCCAACTGTATCTCGTATAAATAGATATGGTAAGTATTCTAACTGTATCTCGTATAAATAGGTATGGTAAGTATTCTAACTGTATCTCGTATAAATAGATACGGTAAGTATTCTAACTGTATCCCTTATAAATAGGTATGGTAAGTATTCTAACTGTATCTCGTATAAATAGGTATGGTAAGTATTCTAACTGTATCTCGTATAAAGAGGTATGGTAAGTATTCTAACTGTATCTCGTATAAATAGGTATTGTATGTATTCTAACTGTATCTCGTATAAATTGGTATGGTAAATATTCTAACTGTATCTCATGTAAATAGATATGATAAGTATTCTAACTGTATCTCGTATAAATAGGTATGGTAAGTATTCTAACTGTATCTCGTATAAATAGGTATGGTAAGTATTCTAACTGTATCTCATATAAATAGATTCGATAAGTATTCTAACTGTATCTCGTATAAATAGGTATGGTAAGTATTCTAACTGTATCTCGTATAAATAGGTATGGTAAGTATTCTAACTGTATCTAGTATAAATAGGTATGGTGAGTATTATATCTGTATCTCGTAAAAGCAGGTATGGTAAGTATTCTAACTGTATCTCGTATAAATAGGTATGGTAAGTATTCTAACTGTATCTCGTATAAATAGGTATGGTAAGTATTCTAACTGTATCTCGTATAAATAGGTATGGTAAGTATTCTAACTGTATCTCGTATAAATAGGTATGGTAAGTATTCTAACTGTATCTCGTATAAATAGGTATTGTAAGTATTGTAACTGTATCTCGTATAAATAGGTATGGTAAGTATTCTAACTGTATCTCGTATAAATAGATATGGTAAGTATTCTAACTGTATCTCGTATAAATAGGTATGGTCAGTATTCTAACTGTATCTCGTATTAATAGGTATGGTAAGTATTCTAACTGTATCTCGTATAAATAGATATGGTAAGTATTCTAACTGTATCTCGTATAAATAGATATGGTAAATATTCTAACTGTATCTCGTATAAATAGGTATGGTAAGTATTCTAACTGTATCTCGTATAAATAGGTATGGTAAGTATTGTAACTGTATCTCGTATAAATATATATGGTAAGTACTCTAGCCATATATAATTAGGTATGGTAAGTATTGTAACTGTATCTCGTATAAATAGATATGGTAAGTACTCTAACCGTATGCCGTATATAAATAGGTATGGTAAGTATTGTAACTGTATCTCGTATAAATAGATATGGTAAGTACTCTAACCGTATCCCGTATATAATTAGGTATGGTAAATATTCTAACTGTATCTCGTATAAAGAGGTATGGTAAGTATTCTAACTGTATCCCTTATAAATAGGTATGGTAAGTATTCTAACTGTATCTCGTATAAATAGGTATGGTAAGTATTCTAACTGTATCTCGTATAAATAGGTATGGTAAGTACTCCAACTGTATCTCGTATAAATAGATATGGTAAGTATTCTAACTGTATCTCGTATAAATAGGTATGGTAAGTATTCTAACTGTATCTCGTATAAATAGGTATGGTAAGTATTCTAACTGTATCTCGTATAAATAGGTATGGTAAGTATTCTAACTGTATCTCGTATAAAGAGGTATGGTAAGTATTCTAACTGTATCTCGTATAAATAGGTATTGTATGTATTCTAACTGTATCTCGTATAAATAGGTATGGTAAATATTCTAACTGTATCTCATGTAAATAGATATGATAAGTATTCTAACTGTATCTCGTATAAATAGGTATGGTAAGTATTCTAACTGTATCTCGTATAAATAGGTATGGTAAGTATTCTAACTGTATCTCATATAAATAGATTCGATAAGTATTCTAACTGTATCTCGTATAAATAGGTATGGTAAGTATTCTAACTGTATCTCGTATAAATAGGTATGGTAAGTATTCTAACTGTATCTAGTATAAATAGGTATGGTGAGTATTATATCTGTATCTCGTAAAAGCAGGTATGGTAAGTATTCTAACTGTATCTCGTATAAATAGGTATGGTAAGTATTCTAACTGTATCTCGTATAAATAGGTATGGTAAGTATTCTAACTGTATCTCGTATAAATAGGTATGGTAAGTATTCTAACTGTATCTCGTATAAATAGGTATGGTAAGTATTCTAACTGTATCTCGTATAAATAGGTATTGTAAGTATTGTAACTGTATCTCGTATAAATAGGTATGGTAAGTATTCTAACTGTATCTCGTATAAATAGATATGGTAAGTATTCTAACTGTATCTCGTATAAATAGGTATGGTCAGTATTCTAACTGTATCTCGTATTAATAGGTATGGTAAGTATTCTAACTGTATCTCGTATAAATAGATATGGTAAGTATTCTAACTGTATCTCGTATAAATAGATATGGTAAATATTCTAACTGTATCTCGTATAAATAGGTATGGTAAGTATTCTAACTGTATCTCGTATAAATAGGTATGGTAAGTATTGTAACTGTATCTCGTATAAATATATATGGTAAGTACTCTAGCCATATATAATTAGGTATGGTAAGTATTGTAACTGTATCTCGTATAAATAGATATGGTAAGTACTCTAACCGTATGCCGTATATAAATAGGTATGGTAAGTATTGTAACTGTATCTCGTATAAATAGATATGGTAAGTACTCTAACCGTATCCCGTATATAATTAGGTATGGTAAATATTCTAACCGTATGCCGTATATAATTAGGTATGGTAAGTATTGTAACTGTATCTCGTATAAATAGATATAGTAAGTATTCTACCCGTATGCCGTATATAAATAGATATGGTAAGTACTATAACCGTATCCCGTATATAATTAGGTATGGTAAGTATTCTACCCTTCCCCGTATAAGAAGCTAAACTCGTGCCTTCTGATAATGGTTTTTATATGCGTGAAGGCGTGTAATAAAAAAAACGTCTATAAAAAGCATTATCCGAAGGACACTCAGCAATTGATTTGACAACTATCAACAAAAATAACTCATTTTATCGGCAACCAAACTTGCGAGGGGAACCCTTGTGACTGTTTAGTCCCATGAGCTCCAGCATTTTCTATGTGCCTACTGACAGCCTACTGGCACAAAGAACACATAGAAACTCGGGGGATGAATTGCGACTATCGCTAGGGATTCAAACTGTAATTGCTGTGCACGATTTGTGGAAAATTCCAGTGAAATTTTGCTTCTTTATAAAATTAGGCTGTCAACGATTTCCGTTCCACACATATGTGCGGAACAGATTTTCATTTTCTGCATGGTTTAGTGCTACTCTACATGGATATATCATAAAACAGACATGTTATAAAAATAGGGGGCATATTGGACTCACGAACGTAGGGCTTTTAATTCAGAATTGAAATTTTTTATAATATTTATTGGAGTATGAACGTGTGGGAATGGGTACAAATTATGTATGAATCCCGAAGGGATTCATACATAATTTGTACCCATTCCCACACGTTTAAACTCCAATAAAGATTATAAAAATTGCATTCAATTCTTATAATTACATTCCGCAACTGTTTAAACTACTTTTTACCAAACAACAAAGCAGAAAGACGAAATAAAACATGTACGAACGAACGAGGCGAAAAAACACACAAAAGACAAAGCGCACAACTCTGATTTTTAATTTTCACAACTTTAGAAATGGAAACGAGTATTTTAGTAACGGGCTTTATGCCACAGTTGGGAATGTCACCAAAGAAACATCAGCGGAGTTGATCACTGCGAGAGGTGCTAAAAGTTTAAAACCCGCCCAAACAGGGCCCGAATTACATTCTGTCCACTGCGCTCTACCGCAAATGCGGGTCAAAGTTCGACCAATTGTATTCATTGGGAAATGAATTACATTTGGTCATGACGTTTTCATCCAGCTGACCAATGGGAATTGAGTATTTGAACCCAAAACGTATAACTACATTAACAATGTAATTATTTAAGAATGAAGAAAAGGGGTTAAACGTCAAAGTAACGTAAAGACGTCAAAATAGCGATAAACCGAAAAACATCCCCCCCCCAAAAAAAAAAGAAACAGCATCTCCTAATTATTTTTGCTCTAGAGCATACTAAAATTTCAAAATAATCCTACATATTTTAATTGTTAACCCTATAACGCCAGTTTACTGCACCTCAGAGTTCGATCATAACGGTTGGGAATTTCCTGGAAGGCCTTCTCTTTTTTTTGGATATCCATTTTTTCTGGATACCTGGATATTATATTCCAAAAATATGAAAGGCTGATACTAACAATGTGGTTGAAAATAAAAGGTATAGAAAAAACCGCTTTAAACTGGAATCGCTGGCGGCAGGTGTCTCAAATTGAAATAAAAAAATAAAGGGGCACATCTTCAAATGACCTGACCGGATTTTGGTGTGGGAAGTTTTATAACTGTTTTCCAAAGAGATCCATAAAGTAGGTTTTTAAGGTCTTTTATTCAATTTTTTGAAATATTTGAAATGACTTAAAAACGTAAAAAATGACGATACCATAGTACATAGTATAATCATTGAGGTCCGTTATTCGGATAGAACTGATGCTCCCCCGCCCTCAAATTGGGATGGTTGTATTTATATAGCAAGAAAAACGGGAGAGGATCCTATTTGGTAAGAGATCATCTGGACACGATCAACGTGTAACACGAGGAGGAGAAAAGAGGAAAAGGGTAGTGGTTGTTACCTTTTTGCACTCTGAACTTGGGACATGTCCCCTAGGTGGGACGAGCACATAGCACTGGTTCCAATGGGCGGTCCTGACCCATGTTCTACGGGCAAAAATATGAAATGACTGGGCAGCGTCATTTCGTGTTTATTTTCTGTCAATTTATATCTGTGCAGAGACTAGCTTTTCAGTTAAACCAAAAATCTTATAATTTCATATTCCTTACAAAGAGGAATAAAGTTAAATGGGTAGTACAATCTGTAATAGATCGCCGCCTAAATTGTAGCAACAATCATTTAGGTATCTAGGGACTATTCAAGTTTTTAGCGTCTAAACCCTTAAAATCCTGTGAGTTTTATGTTTCTTTACTGTCACGGTGGTGGGATTAGTTTAACTTAATTGTACCATTGCCCTTTACGTCGCCTAAATGCTTCACATATGAATGCGGCACATTGCCGTGGATATTCTTTCCATTTGAATCGTTAGCGAGAGCTAAAATTGCCCCCCGAGTTCCAATGTGTTCTCTGTGCCAGTAGTCATATAGAAGACATTGGAACTCAGGGGATGAAATAGTAACACGGGTTTCCCTCGCAAATTTGGTTGTCGATAAAATGCTCTTTGTGTTCATAGTTGTCAAATGAATTGCTGAGTGTCATTCTAGGAATTGTTTTTTTATAGACGTAAAGGCGTGTAATAAACACAGAGCGACACGTGCGTGTGAATGGGTTAATCGATATGGCGTAAAGGCGTGTAATAAACACAGAGCGACACGTGCGTGTGAATGGGTTAATCGACTTGTCCCATCCCGGACAGATAAATCTCGAGGCCTGTGGCCTCTCGTTTTATCCTTCCGCGCAGGCCCTCGTGCCATATCGATTAACCCACTCACACGCGTGCGTCGTTCTGTGTACTTGTTACACGCCTGTTCCCTGAAATCCCCATCTACAGCAACACTAAACCATGCGGAAAATGAAAATCCGTTCCGCACACATGCCGAACGAAAATCGTTGACGGACTATTTTTAAATAGAAGCGAAATTTCACTGGAATTTTCTACAAATTGTGCGCCGCAATTACAACTTGAGTCGCTAGCGATACAGTTAAAACTAGAAGTCCTGTCATGAAATGCGCACAAATAGCACGTTAATACGCGCGCTAATGTACGCGTTATGGCCCAAGTAAAGCTATCAAATTCTGTACATATGGCCTGTGCACAAGCAATGTTTCAGCCAATGGACCTCCGGGTAACCCGGAGGTCCATTGTCAGAAATATTGCATGTGTTTGCTATGAGTAACCAAGAGAGCCTGCCGTGCTTTGGATGCCATTCGATATGGCAATTGCGCGCAATTCCAACCCGCAATTAAGCCTAGATAAGCGCACTATTCGTGACAGGACTTCTAGTTTTAACTGTAGCTAAAAATCGTAACACAGGTTCCCCGCACAAATTTGGTTGGCGATAAAATGAGTTCTTCTTGCTGATAGTTCTTTCCCTAAGTTCCAATGTGAATAGGTTAATCGATTTGACACTTGTGCCATCGCGGAAGGATAAAACTCGAAGCCTGCGACCTCTCATTTCATCCTTCCACGGTGGCGCTCGTGCCATATCGATTAATCCATTCACACATGTGTGTCGTTTTGTGTATATATTGGAAGAGAGCTTCAAAGAATTCAGAAATCTATTTGAGCATCTCTTGGAAGGGTGGCGGGTGACCGAATATGTCAGGGGAAAACAATATTGAAATAAAAAATAGGGGTTTGTGGGGTGCTAAAGTCTGTCAAAATAAAAAAAAAAGTCCTGGTACACTTTTTCCGACTTCGGCATTCTTGGTGTTGAACTTTTGTCTCAGTCATATGCGCGATGGCGAACAAACGAATTTAATACGAAAAGGCGGAGATACAAATTGTGAACAGTCATTAATGTCGGTGATCGACACTCGTTAACAAGAAACAGTTGACCGCTGAGTTTATAAATGATGTGAAAATAAGAGAACAATTACTGCCCAACAGTTATCAAAATATATAAAAGATTTGCCGAACCGAAATCCTAACAATTAGAAACCAAGTCATTTCTATTAAAAAAAACTAAAAACAAAATTCATATCATTTCGGGCTTTTAAGATTAATAGAGGTTGTCACTGGTCAATACGATATTTGAAAACATTAATTGACTAGTGAAAGGAGGAGTTGAAATATCAATCATCAAAAATGTGTTTAATGGTTCACAAAAAAGTCATGCCGTGTGATGAATTTGAAGAAATGCTCTTTTTGTATGTAAATTTAATTTGATCCTAGCCCTCCACATACCAACCTCGTGAGTTGTTATCAACATCAGTGACCTTATATACCGCATCAACACGCTAAAAACTAAAGAAGTGTTAAAAACTACACTTGAAGTGCTGTATTTAACACTTACTAAGTGCTGAACTAGTACTTTGTTCAAGTGTAGATATCCTAGAACTTGACAGGTGTTACAATACTACCACTTGACAAGTGTAATGTCGCGACACTTGAAAGGAAACAACGCAGATGAGGCGGATCAGGCTCGAACTCTCGAGCCTGATCCCCGTCATCTGCGTTGTGTCCTTTTAATTATGTACCCACCAATCGCAAATCAAATTATGGACGATTCTGGAAGAGTCTAAGTGCTTAAAGCATTGCATTTTGAGTGTTAAAATCAAACCCTAAGATTTAGAATGGGTTTATCACCTTGAAAGTGTCAGGTATAACACTTTAGTTTTTAGTGTGAACGAAATTGATAACTGTGTTTGAAAATAGTTGTTTTCTTATTTTCGCACCATTGATAAAACAAGTGGTCAACGTTTTCTGTTTTACGGCCTTTCGATCCCTGACACATACACAGAACGACACGCGCCTGTGAATGGGCAAATCGATATAGCACGAGTGCAGCAGGCCTCGAATTTTGTCCTTTCGCGATGGCACAAGTGCCATATCGATTAACCCATTCACGCGCGAGTGCGTTTATTACAGGCCTTCGCGTCTGTACAAACAATTATTCGGACATTCAGCAATTTATTTGACAGCTTTCAACAAAAAGAACACATTTTATCGCCAAACAAATTTGCGAGGCGAACCCGTGTTACTATTTCGTCCCCTGACTTCCAATATGTTCTATTTACCTACTGGAACATAGAACACACTGGAACTCAAGGGAGGATTTATAGCTATGGCTAGGGATTCAAATTGTAATTGCACCATTTGTAGAAAATTCCAGTGAAATTTCGCTTCTTAAAAAGAAAAGTCCGTCAACGATTTTAATTTCCTCGCGGTTTAGTGTTGCTGTAGATGATGATTCCATAGAAAAGGCGTGTAATAAAAATGATTTCTCAGATTTTGTATATCCGTCTTTTTATATATACTACTCAAAGTTTGCTAAGAACCAAATATTTGACACATCATTGTGAAATTTGCTTGTGACATATTTACGATATTTTTGGTGGATATGATTGAGGAATGTATTGAGATGGTCCCCAGTGTTTACATTAGCTCTCCTGACAGGCAGACTTTTCGGGGCAGTCATAGAAAGCATGTACCCCTTGATTTTTATGATGTTTTCGTGTACTGTCTACATGTACATGACATGTGTATGGTATTCAGTCTTCATTTCAACACAAACCCTTGCCATTTAATGATTGAATATGGCAAATGTAAGAAGACATTTGTCTGAAGCAGGAATGTGGCGGGCTGTAGTGATGGTGGAGCGAGGGGCTACCCATCGTCAGGTTGGTGAAGGCCTTGGTGCGCACCATACGGTGATCACCAGAGCCTGGGCAAGATTTCAGAAGTATGGCACACCAGTAAGACGGCATGGTGGTGGCAGAGACAGGGCCACATCTGCAGCTGAAGACCGGTTTTTGATCATTCAGGACCGTAGGAACCGCTTTGCCACAGCAACCCAGCTTCGCAGTGACCTTCAGAATGCATTCGGGGTAAATGTTTCGACGCAGACTATCCGGGCAAGGTGCACGAAGATGGTCTTCGATCGAGAAGACCATGTATTCGCATTCCGCTGTCCCAGAACCACGGCCAGGCACGATATGAATGGGCCATGGACCACGTTGGATGGACCAGAGAAGATTGGCGACCTGTCCTTTTTACAGATGAGTCAAGGTACTGCCTAAACCACACATATAGGCGTTCTAGGGTATGGAGAAGACCAGGGGAGCGATTCCATGCAGCCAACATTGCTGAGCATGACTGCTACTGTGGAGTGTCAATCATGGCCTGGGGCGGCATCAGCAGGGATGGACGTACAGAACTCTGTGTCCTTGAACGTGGTACATTGACTGCACAGCGGTATATTGATGGGATCCTGGATGTCCACGTCAGATTTATGCAGGTGCAGTGGGTAATAGATTCTTTCAGGTGGACGATAATACCCGTCCTCATGTTGCCAATGCTGTCGGGGAGTACCGACAGAGGGAGGAGGATTGAGCGTATGGACTGTCCAGCAAGATCCCCTGACCTCAGTCCAAACGAACATGTCTGGAATGAGTTGCAGCTTGCAATTTCAGCCCATCCAGTCCAGCCAAGAAGTGTGCAGGAGCTTGGCGCCATGCTGGTCCAAGAATGGAACAAGATCGCACAAAGGACCACAAGGAACCTGATTGGGAGCACGAGAAGGCGTTGTCAAGCTGTAATTAACAGTAATGGGTCTCATACTCGATATTGAACCCATACCAGTTCGTTCCGTCAACTTTTTGGCAAATTGAAAAATTTCCTCTTTTACCAATAATGTCCATTTTCCATGGTTATCGTATTCAAAAGCTAAAAAATAATGTCAAACACAAATAAAATCTTAATTTCTGTACTTAAATCATTAAAGATATAATTAAATAAAAAATATATACACTTTTCATTACAATATTTCAACTAAAACGTAAAACATGTAGTTGGATGTACTTGGTGCTTAGCAAACTTTGAGTAGTATATTAACAATGTACCTTACATGAAAAGCAGACGACACTTGCAAAAAATATTCTTGAAGAACTAATTTTTTTTCATTTTTTGTCTCAAAAACATAGGTTATGACCCCTGACTGGAACGAGCTCGTTCCAATAAGGGGTCATAACCTATGTTTATGAGACAAAATAAAATAATGAAAATTAATTGTCGATTTTTGAGAATAGCGCTGGCCTTTTGTGGCCGTTACGTTGGGTAAAGGGTTAAACGCGCCATAGCGAATATGACTGAGACAGAACTATTTCAGAGTAATCATGTTTAACATCTAGAATTCCTAATTCCCAAGTCGAGTCTACTCACTGTAATGCAGCATAGCAGGTACTATGGTAATTCCCAAGTCGAGTCTACTCATTGTAATGCAGCATAGCAGGTACTATGGTAATTCCCAAGTCGAGTCTACTCACTGTAATGCAGCATAGCAGGTACTATGGTAATTCCCAAGTCGAGTCTACTCATTGTAATGCAGCATAGCAGGTACTATGGTAATTCACAAGTCGAGTCTACTCATTGTAATGCAGCATAGCAGGTACTATGGTAATTCCCAAGTCGAGTCTACTCATTGTAATGCAGCATAGCAGGTACTATGGTAATTCCCAAGTCGAGTCTACTCATTGTAATGCAGCATAGCAGGTACTATGCTACCGGCGGCCCGGACAGCAGTGATCAGATGGATTGTTGTGGATCAATAGTTAGAGCATTGGACTTTTAAACCGAAAGGTCGACAGTTCGAACATGACCCGCGTAATATGCAATATGAACTTGGGAAATACACTTAATTCCGATTGCCCACATTGGGGCACAGTGGCACTGTGTACTAAGGTGTACTACATGTCGATGGTGCACTTGCCTTAAATAGTTTCTAATTCTGCTTTTGCCGGGCTAGTAAGTTGAAAAGTATTGTCAGTTGCTTGCTATGTGGTTCTCTACGGTTATTCCGGTTTCATCCAGCCGTAAAACTTTCCGACACGATGTGACGTCGGGTGTTAAAAAACGTTAAAACCCATATAATATAATCATTTGTATTTATTTATTGATTGGGGTTTAATGGCACTTTTGACAGCCAATGTCGCCTCGTGTCGGACAGTTTTACGGGTGGAGGATAACGGAGTATCCGGATAGAACCAACGAGGAGCGGTGAGCAACTGCCAGACTCCCCAATGTATAAACTTCGAACAAGCAGGGTTAGCACTGGTTGAAGACAAGTGCACCATCGACGTGCAGTATGCCGTAGTACACAGCGCCGCCGTTCCCCCGCGTGGGAAAACGAGATTAAGTGCTTTACCCAAATACACAGAATAGTTACCCCTTGCGGTGATCTGAAGGTGGATCTCTCGGTTTGAAGTCCAATGACGAAACCACTGCGCCACGCTGCTCCCTAAATACAAGATGTCTACCAGTAAAACCAGGTAAAACAATAAGCAGTCACTCCTATCAATTTACACGCTAAAAACTAAAGTGTTATAAACTACACTTGACGTGCTGTATTTAACACTTACTAAGTGCTGAACTAGCACTTTGTTCAAGTGTAGATATCCCAGAACTTGACAGGTGTTACAATAATACCACTTGACAAGTGGTATGTCGCGACACTTAAAAGGAAACAACGCAGATGACGCGGATCAGGCTCGAACTCTCGAGCCCGATCCGCGTCATCTGCGTTGTATCCTTTTAATTATGTACCCACCAAGCGCAAATCAAATTATGGACGATTCTGGAAGAACCACCAATGCTAGACACATGGGAAGTGCCATCCATTCAAGTTTCAGATGTCTGACGATTGTAATGTCTAAGTGCTTAAAGCATTGCACTTTGAGTGTTAAAATCAAACCCTAAGAGTTAGAATGGGTTTAACACCTTGAAAGTATCAGTTTTAACACTTTAGTTTTTAATGTGTAGTAAAACATGCTCTCGTCTTTCTAACCCATGCTATCGTCTTTATACACGTTACTCGTCAATGAACTATCAATTAGGGCTGCAACGATACGTCTCACTCACGATACAATATGTATCGCGATTTTTTTCACGATACGATTTTTTCACGATACATAACATGCAGTACATTGAGAGTGAATTATCAGTAATAAAAGGCCCACATACTGCACAGAGTCCAACTTTCATTTGGCCAGTAACATCCAATGTCTTTTTTAGTGCTTGAGAAAGACAAGCAAGTTTCAGCCAATTGACGTCTGTGAGTCTGGGTTCAACTCAGAGGTGAGAGGTCTGTTGCCTCAAACTATGTTTATAATTTAGACAAAGTTGATATTTTACTGAAATACAAATGAACAAGTGGAATCACAGGAGCCTAAAATTCTATCAGTATAGCTAAAATTCACTTTCAACGTGATATTTACGTTCCCAACGTAATCCCCTTCTGAAGGGGATTACGTTGGGGACGTAAATATCACGTTGAAAGTGAATTATAGCTATACTGATAGAATTTTAGACTCCTGTGGTAGAATTTTTATAAGTTGGAAAAGCACAAAATAGACTTGTTGGGCCTGAAAATGCAACTTCTGACAACATCATGCCAACCTTCTGGAAGTGTATCGTTTGTATCGTGATACACATGACACGATACGATATGCGTATCGTTTACAAATGTATCGCGATGCATTGAAATCGCGATGAATCGTTGCAGCCCTACTATCAACAATAAGATTTTCAAGTTTCATTAACTGATAGAATGCTCCCAAATAAACATAAAACCAACAACTTTGTGTGGAAAGTCACAAAATCTGAGCGGCTGTTTTTGTCAAGTGTCGTCTGCCTGAACAGGCAGACTACACTTAAACTCGAAACAGCTGCTAAGCACTAAGTCTTGGGTAGTATATGATGTTCAATAGGTTAACCCTTATTTCCCAGGTTTGTATGAGTTAATAATTTGTGGTACTCTTTAAAATGTAACCTTGGCTGTTGTGTCTTTAAACCAATATAAGGCTAAACAAGATTAATCTTTTGATTCTCAGGCAGCGGCGCATTCGTTTTTCTTTAGCCCACATTCGTCATATTTATTTCGGAGGCAAAATTCAAAATGTATAAGACTCTTATACGGTGTGATTTTAGCGGTACCGCATCGCGATTTGCGATGCAATATGTCGAATACATTGATGCAGTGTTGTTATTCTCTTCGCGAAATGCGACACGATTCTCATAGGTATGTTCAAAATAAATATTTATTCAGCTGGTTGAAGGCTAGATTATTTTTGGTGGTCTGAATTATTAGAAATAGTCAAAAATTGTTTTATTACAAATTATTGGAGAGTGTCAATAGAACAATTTGTATAAACAAACTATTATTTATGTTTGACTGAATACGATATATGGGCAAGGAAAATGTTGGATTTTGAACAGGTACCCTCATTTTTTTTGAAAGGCCTGATTGTGGCTTCTCTCACTCAATCAGTTAAAAAACTCCCCAGTATTTTTTATCTCCATTTTGGTTGTTCTATATTGATTTTGTGTTGCATGATCACTGTTGCAAAAAAAAAATACCAGTGAAATGAACATGGAAGCTCTAGTATTTAATTTTAGGCTCTCACAGTTGAATTTCAGGCATCAGCGACCATTCATACCCAGAAATTTCTATGATCGCCACTGCGCATGTCCGAGTTTCGGCGAAAAATCTATCCAATGTTTTAACACTGAAGTCTATGGAGATTTTTTAAAAAACAATTATTTCTAAAAAACCTTCTTCAAAACTATTTGCATCCCGCATCTGATAACAAAAATCGACATTTCCTCTTCAATTTGCTGTAATTAATTGAATCGTAGGATAATTATTTTTTGCTTCCATTTTTATTTTAAATGGGAGGTAGATTTTGTGTATAGTCCCTATAAAATTAAGCAAAATTCACTACCCCTGTGATCTTTAAAACGACTTTGAGACCTTATGGAAATAAACATTTTC
Source organism: Pictodentalium vernedei (assembly GCA_031216915.1). Classification (NCBI taxonomy): domain Eukaryota; kingdom Metazoa; phylum Mollusca; class Scaphopoda; order Dentaliida; family Dentaliidae; genus Pictodentalium; species Pictodentalium vernedei. The sequence continues at coordinate 777,459,687 of CM062295.1, forward strand.
TGTCATCCCGCATCAGACTAGAAAATAGAAATGTCAAATGTGTCATATATCCAAGTTTTATTTGAATGTCATCACATCTTTTTGCTTCCAAATAACTTTGAAAAACATACATTGTACATTTTCCCAATAAAATCGCCCGTCTCTCTTGCTGTTGTAGAAATAATTGGTTTGTTTCATTGGAGAGAACACCCGTTCTGTCTTTCTGTGTGCTTTGTATTGGCAGTTACCCGTTCTGTCTTTCTGTGTGCTTTGTATTGGCAGTTACCCGTTCTGTCTTTCTGTGTGCTTTGTATTGGCAGTTTGGATCAATTAATCGGCACATTTGTGATACATGTAAGTTAGCACACTAATATATCTCTGTTCATAGGGTGCTTGGAAAGCCGAACTCGTTCCAATGAGGGTCATAAGCTATGTTTTTGGAGCGTCTTCTATTCGGGTTAGTTAAAGGGTTAACGCCCATAAATATATCACCGTGAGGGATTTATTTTCATGAAGGTACAATTTGTTTTTTACACATTATCGAAAAAATATTTTCACACGATATTTCTGATATGCATGGACAAAACTGTTTCGCTGTTCATTATCCACCTCCAAATATTTATCTCTTCATTGTCTTTTTTTGTATAAACCGTATTGTTGAGTGTTATTAAGCCATGTGCTGTATTTGTTTTAATAAACATCAAACAGCAACTGTGAGTGTTATTGTTATCTGGTCCATTCTATCGCTATTCGTTCGCCAACTGATCAGCTGTGAATTAGCACCTCGGATAATGAGTTATCGAATTTAGCCCCCCATACACATTTCTGGACATGCCATCAGGAATAAAAAAATCAAAATAAAAACCGCCCTCCCTCATTCGTTTTAAAAAAACAATTGCCTGAGAATCAATTATTTAATTTTGTTTGGTCTGAAGAAACAAACAAATTCAAAATAGGTGAATAAGTTTTACAGAAGTCATCATATTTTTAGCCAATCCATTTTTCAGTATGAGGTAAAAACAGGTGACCGAACATATTTTCCATTTGCCAAAAGTTGTATCAAACAGATACCGATTACCGGAAAACTAGATTATTTTTTACGATGATCACATATATTTCCATCGATAAAAGTGGAGTGAAACCGGATGTAGTTATTTGAAAATAAAATAAAAGTCTTGAATGATGTTGATTAAGATAAAAATATTCCTTTGTTTTAACCCTTCACCCAACGCAGACGATTTCAAAATTTATTATTTTAAATACCATTTTTTAATTTTTTTCAAAAAATGTCAACAAAACCATATCATGTGACCCCTCTTTGGAACGAGCTCGACGAGCTCGTTCCAAAGAGGTGTTACAAGATATGGTTTTGTTGAAATTTTTCGAAAAATAATATTTTTTCAGCTGCTGAATTTGCATATTACGCGGGCGGATGCGGGCGATTCGTTGGGTAAAGGGTTAAACGAATGATGATTATTTATATAACTGCGTTTAAATTATAAACGCGACTTCCAGGGAATACACCTACAAATGTATATATTTGCCCAGAAAATCGCTAATGTTTCACGATAAAGAAAACGGGGTGATCCCTGTTGGTGGTAAGACCTTCAGACAAGGTTGACTGAGAAAATGTCCTTCACGAAGACTTTCTGAATGAGGGAACTATATTTACAGACGCGTTGTCATAGTTATTTCAATTTAGAGGATAATTTAATAATTTTGATTCCAGAACCAGTCTGGAATCCTAGATGGGTGTGTTGAGTGTTTGGGGCTTTGGGATCACTTGAATACAGAAGGAAGAGGATACCACGGTTTAAAATTTTAAAGGAGTCACCTAAGTGGGTATGCACTTGAATAACAGGTGTGAATAGTGTGGAAATATACCATATTTTAGATTCACCGTCAGAGTTCAGCAGATAATATGATGGTATTTTCAAACAGTTTGATGAACGATATCCGACAGACAAAAAAATCACAGTAGTGGGGGGGGGGGGGGGGGGGAGGAACCTCCTCTGCACCACTCCTAGCATTGGGCATGCCGCCGATTAACCATTTTCTTAAGGTAACGTTATATCCATTTTTAAATTAAATTTTTGCCTCAAAAAGATTGTTTGACCGTTCTATGCAACGAACGCCAGTTCCAATTAAGGATTGGAAGCTATGGCTTTGAAGCAATAAAAGGGGGCGCGGTGTCTCAGTTGGTAGAGGTGCAGGCTGCAAGCCGAGAGGTCCTCGGTTCGAATCCCACCTGCGGCAACCGCGTTGTGTCCTTGGGCAAGACACTTCACCCCCATTGCCCACGTGGGGGCACGGTGACGCTGTGTACTAAGGCGTACTGTACGTCGATGGTGCACCTGTCTTCAACCAATGCTAACCCTGCCTGTGTGGAGTTGGTATGTTGGGAAGCTGACAGTTGCTCGCCGTTGCTCAGTGGTTCTCTCCGGGTACTCCGGCTTCCCCCACCCGTACAACTGTCACGGTCATGGTTAGCCGTTGTGCAGAAATATGTGACCTTAAGCACCAATAAATGAAGCAATAAAAGAAATTGTTTAGTTGTTCAGGACAGAAAAATACAGGTGTCGTCTTCTCGCCGTGCTATGCGAAGAGTCAATAAGTGTGCTGACGCAAATATGTTGAGGGTGTTGGGGTTTGAAGGGGGTACACCTTCCGAAAAATAACTGGAATTAACGCTCTTATTTTCTTGTGTTTCACATGTGCTGAAAACACGACTAACTTGTATTGAGTTAGAAAAGCCGACATATGCACCGAAAAATATCACCTTGGGCGGTCTGTTTGAATTCTGTTTGAAGATCGGTGTTAACTCTTTGAACACTAGTGGTATCCTCCGTGTCAGTTCAATAACAGCACTGGAAGTGTCCATATTCATTATTTGGTGGTAGACCAATTAATATTTTCAACGTGCAGCCGTGGGGCTGCACGTTGAAAATATTAATTGGTCTACCCCACACATTCATCAGCAGTCATACTACTTAATGCAATTGTGACGTATCAAGTCCCCCGGCAGGAAAAGCGGCCTCTCGTGTTCAAAGGGTTACAATATTTAACCTATAAATTTTACGCCATTCGTTTTTCGCCAAAGTGTCTCCAGGGTTGCCTATGTGAATTTCAGTGTTAAACATTTTACACCATATGGTCCACCCTTACTACAAATGTGGCGCACCCTCAAACCCAGAATACTGGGTCTGTCACTGCTTATGCTTCCAATAGTCTGTGTATGAATGCGCTCGTAATATGACAATGGAATTGTACATGAAAAAATATTCGTGTATTATTATTGTTGTAAAGAATATTCTTTAAAATAATAATAATAAACGAACTTTTCCGACCTGTTTTAGTTTTTTTTATTATTTTGAAGTAGTATACTGAGTTAGGTTATAAATCCGTATCGACGTTCAATAACACGGTAACACTATCGGAAAATTCGAACCATCGTCCCATCACGTCGAAAATTTTGAGTTCGCAGCTTCGGTCTGGGATTAAATAAGTCCTGATCCTCCAAAACTACTTGTCAGCGGATCATATTTAAATAAAGAGTAATGCGCATTGAAAAAGTTAAGTCATTGTTCCCTGATGCGCCTTCCGAGGCTGTATACATCTATCCTTCCAAAATACTCTAATTCATTGACACTACCAATGCCTCCAACACTCACAAATGTCCACATTCTGTCACTCTTACTCAGATACCAATTGTTTTCTTTGTTGGAAAAGGAAACGCGCGTGTAAATTCGTCGCCTGTCCATTTTTGTCAAAATAGAGATAAGGGTTGCACTTCATACATATACCCCCACCCCCCTGCACCTTTTAAAACAAACTTTGGCTGCAGCTAAAGCTTTAAAACTGAAATATTACCACTACTTTTGTTCTATTTCCAAAAGAAGGGTAAGAATTAGTAAAAAACTGATCCATGTCCTTTGACCACTGAAATCAACGGTTTAATGACACATGATTGAGTTGGAAGAAGCAATGCCACACGGGTAGATTCAAATGTTTTAAACGTCGTTATATCTACTTTTTCTTTCACTAGTGTTTGTTAGTTTGTTGCAGCCACCAGTAAAGACTTCAGGGCTCAAAATAAGCGGTGTCGCGTCGCTTTTTGCTATGCAAAACTTGCAAAAACCTGCACATTGTTAAATTATGTATAGCATTTTGCGATACAAGATAATCAACTGCAGCCTATTAGGCTGCAGTTGATTATCTTGTATCGCAAAATGTAAATGAAAATTTGCAAACAAATTTGAAAACTAGTTCACTGATGCTTTACTTCTGATTGTGGAACATTCCAGGCATAACTCAGATTAACTTTCCATCAAGCATCATTAGCAACTTCATATGTAAGATGAGTTCTGTTGGTTTAAATACTTCCTGTTTTTACAACATTTTCCATAAAATGTCCATTAAAAATAACTACAAGCCCATCAAATTAAAAATCCCAACTTCCATTTTGAGAACTCTATTAAACAACCAATACGCCATTTATAACAGTAGACAAGTCCATGCAACCCTTAAAGGCAGTTCAGTTAAAAAAAACATTGTAAATGTTTCATGTGTTCCAGATCATTTGGAAATGCTCAGAAATGGATGGAAACTATTCTATCTACTTAGAAGAATTCAATATAAAACAGCATAACATAACTCTGGTATACAAAAATAGCTATGTAATTTTTACAAAATGCCATTCATTTTTTGGAAATGCGTAGCATTTTGCTACGCAAAGAAAAAAAGTTATTTTGAACACTGAAAGACTTTAATCTGAAAGTATGTGTAGTTTGAAATGCATAATGTTATTAATACACTAAAACTCTTTCCAACAAAATGTAAATAAAACATTTCATGTCTAAAACCACATCAGGATTTAGCTACTTTTGAATGGTGAATGGCAATCGAAATAAAGCTATCCGAGAACCCCATTGGGACTTTTAAGACAATTACACCGCCCTAAAGGTATGAATAGCAGTTACATTGCTGTTACAGTTAAAACTAGAAGTCCTGTCCCGAATTGTGCGCTTATCTAGGCTTAATTGCGCGTAGGAATTGCGCGCAATTGACATATCGAATGGCATCCAAAGCACGGCAGGTTCTCCTGGTTACTCATAGCAAACACAGGCAATGTTTCTGCCAATGGACCTCCGGGTTGCCCGGAGGTCCATTGGCTGAAACATTGCTTGTGCACAGGCCATATGTACAAAATTTGATAGCCTTACTATGGTCATAACGCGTAGATTAACGCGCAGATCGGTGTGATATTTGTGCCCATTTCATGACAGGACTTCTAGTTTTAACTGTATATAGCAAAACGTAAATTGATGCTGGTAGAATTTAATTTAATTTAACTTAAATTCACCCGTTCTTATCCGTTTGTTTCATCTGCGTTAATGAATAAGCTGACGTCAAGCTACACTTTAGAAAAGTCATCCGTAACATGCTGGATCATCTAAAATAAGTAATTGCGTTAAAATCCCAACAGTTTACACAATTCGTTCCTATGTTGACAGAACCATGCCCAGGTATAAATTCCTGGAAACGTAGGTATGCGAGCCATCGAAGAAATGACAACAGGGATTGCATGTCATTTTCAAGTTAAAAAGACACTTTGCCGTTGCTATCTAAATTTTGGTGCCCCATCAAATCGCATCTAAGATGTAAACAACATGTATAAGCTTTATCTTCCAGAATTAATAAAACTGCACAAACACACATACGAACATACCCCCCCTCCCTCCGCCCATACCCATCCCACCCCCACACAATTCAGTCTACAGATGATTTTTATTTTCATGCTATGCAAGTAGTGTCATAACCGAACAATTTTAAAGCTGTAATGTCAGAGATGTTGGGTATCATGTATTTTAATTTTTTATTTACTGTTAAAACGTTCTGTTGTTTCAAGGCAAAGTAATACCATTTAAAAGTTATATTTTTACCATTGCGGATGTAAGTATTCTGTTTATTGACAGATGCCAAGAGAAAGTTTGGTTGATTTTTTAACGAATTGCTTTTATATTTATAGGTTTTTTTTAACCGTTTCAACCCCAGAGGCCGTTTTCCCGGCCGTGTCACAATCTGCGCATAATGTCATCAAGTGGGAAGGCAACAAGGTAAATTTGTGGTGTAGTCCAATCAATATTTTCAACGTGGAGCCCCAAGGCTGCACGTTGAAAATGTTAATTGGTATAACCCTAAATAATAAATATGGACTCTTCCAGTTGCTTCCATTGAACTGAGGTGGAAGATACCACCAAGGTTCAAAGGGTTATAAAGAACTAAAGTGAACAGAGGTATCATTTATTAAGTCAGGGAACACATGCATTCTAAGACTAGTTTGATTAAAAAAAACAAATCAACTAAGTTTCACTAAACTTGATGGATTTTGGTTTATTTTTAAATCAACCGGATTTTAAGTGTGGGTCAAGTTTTGTTTAAAGGCTCTTTTCCAAATATTAGGCAGCAACTTATGTTCGTATTCAAGAGCGCTCCACCCGACAAAAGAAGATAAAACAGTAAAATTAGTTAATCTAAATGTCGCGCGTCTCGCACAACAATGTGTTGTCTTTATATTATAAAATATGGACGCGATAAAGTTGAATTTTAATGGCATTTAAAAAATTAAAATTAAATAGCATTAATAAATAGAACATTATTCATTGTTAAATTGTTAAATAGTAAAGCGACGTGTTACTTTTCTTACACTATATGAATTATAAGATTTATGAATTACCAATTTTCAATCAGTTTATTATCATTAATTCAACGAAGTTAAGGGAGGTCGAGCCCGATTAGTCCTGGGATGGGTGACCGTCTGAGCGATCGATTCGGACTCCCGCGTTGTGTCCTTGGGCAAGTCACTTAACTCGATTGTCCACATGGGGGCACAATGACGCCGCGTACTGAGGCATACTGCACGTCGATGATGCGTATGTCTTCAACCAATTTAACCCTGCCTGCGCAGCAGTGCGGGGTTACGATGTTGGGGAGCCGGCAGCTGTTTGTCGTTGCTCGGTGGTTCTCTCCGGTTATTCCGGCTTCCTCCACCGGTAAAACTGTCACCCACACGATATGACCTTCGTCGTGAAAGTGTCGTTAAACCCTAATAACTAAGAACTATGACATTTTTTATTACCAATGTATATTCGGTTTATTATCTTTAACATATTGTTTGTTTGAAACCAAAACGTTGTGTTTTAACCCTTTACCTAGTGTCCAACCCATTACCAAAAATGGTCGCTGACCGATTACCGGTTATTTGAGCCCACATTCGGCCGATTCTGATGCCGATTCCGATTTTAATACCGTGCACCACAAGGCAAGTCGAGGCTCGAAAGAACTACATTAAACTGAACATTTTTCAAAGTGTTAACTTCGTTGATTGGGATCCCAGTAAAATTACCAGTCGCGCACACTTGGGCGGTAAACGTGGCTCTCAGAGCCCAAGTGCGCGCGACTGGTAATTTTACTGCGACTTGAGTCAATGGAGTGAATCCTTCACTTTTCCGGTATGGATTGGCGATTGCTGCAAGTGTGCTCAGTTGTAAGCTTTACATTCGTTTAACACGTATATCCCGTAAAGGGGCATCTAGAGAGATAAGGAATACACTCTGTGGTTGTTTCTCAACTTTATTGAATGGTATCATCGACATCATTTTACATTAACAATTGAACAATTGCAGAAGATAATAAAATGCGATTCAGAAAAATCACAAATTGCTTGGCAACAATCGGTTGAACCGATGTTCCAGGAGCAGTTGTCGTTGTCATCCGATTGCCCATAATCGGCCGATTGTGATGGCCGGTTCCGATCATCGGTTGAACACTACCTTTACCTAACCTGAAAAGCAAACGACACTTCCAAACAAAATTCTTGAATAACTCATTTTTTGTCTCAAAAACATAGGTTATGACCCCTCATTGGAACAGGTGCGACGAGCTCGTTCCAAAGAGGGGGTCATAATCTATGTTTTTGAGACAAAAAATGAAAAAAAATAATGAAAATTAATTGTCGATTTTTGTGAATAGCTCTGGCAGGTTTTGGCCGTTACGTTGGGTAAAGATTTAAGCACTTCGTGAAAAAAGCATTGTGTTGGTAATAATAATGTATCTGTCTAACTATTGAGTACCATCACACGTCACAAATAATTCTATTATAATTAAAGGAATGATCGTTTCTTTTTGTCTATTTCTTGAGTTATGAACCCCAAAAAACAAAGTCCAAACTGTGTAAATGGGCGTAGCCCATTTACGCGGTGTTTGGACTTTGTTTTTTGGGGTTCATAACTCAAGAAATAGACAAAAAGAAACGATCATTCCTTATAATTAAACGTTCGCGACCCAAATAAATAAATAGTGTTAGTTTTCCTCTACTTCAGCGAACAAAGACTTAAAAATTAAAACTGGTAGACATATTATTTTTCTGGCATAAAAGAGGGCGCATATTATTGAAATGCAGGTAGCAATTGACACACTTTCCAAGTCAAATGCACTTATGTCATTAAATTTTTTATTGACCAATGAATTACGTAATGCAAAGAGAACGTCATAAGCCACGCCTCCCTCAAATTTAATTCAACTGTTCACTACACGTAAAAGTTACGTTCCGTGATAGGTGGAAGTAGGCCATCAGTATTACATTGTATTTTGGCTTTGACCGTTTCTCGAGAACTGAAAAACACAGTTTGTAAAAGTGGAGTTAGATATAAAGCCAGATGACATTATTCAAATTTGCAATGTCAAAATGGCCGTATTCGTCGTGACCAGCCATTGTTTACAATCGATTTGGGTAAAACGATGAACGCAGACGATCACCCAGTGTGCGTAAAAATTGAAATGTCAAATAAATACAGTTGTGAAGAAAAAGAAAAATTGACCCACCACGGTCTTTTAAATATTTTATAAATAATTTCATGGTGATAAATTAGTAATATAAATTTATTTTTCTTTTTTCACATTTAGAACGTGCCAGTATTCTAACTTCTATTGACTTGACACCATGTTGCAACTCCGATGACTGGTATTTTAGGGGCGTGGCCGGGGGCGGACCTAATTGTGTTTTTTTCGGTTCATTGAGTTATGAAAAGAAAAAACAGAATCGTGTGAGCCAATCGTTTTATCTGAAAACGCATGAACCAAAAAAAAGTTTAATTATTGTGTTATATAATATGTTTGGTGGGAGCGTCATCGTTTCTAGTCTTTTTGCTTACTGATAGGAAGGGCAGAGATTTTAAACAGAATAATTAATAAAACATCTTTTATATTACTACTTGTATGACAGGTTAGCTATTTTATACAGGCCAAATATATCCTTAATATAATCCTAAATATATTATTGTATACAGTACGTGGAGAGTGTATAATCTCTAAATCACCCGCAGAGTGGAGATTCCACCCAAGCAATATTTGCAAATTTGTTGCAAAGCATAACAAGCACAGGCAAAGTTTCAAACAGTGGACCTCCGGGTTAAACTCGGAGGTCCATTGGCTGAAACATCGCTTGTGTTTTTTGTCCATATGTATACAATTTGAAAGTTATGCCTTGGGTGATAACTCCACTCTGCGGGTGATTTAGTTACAATCCACTCTCCACGTACTGTAGATGCGATAATATAATTTAAGTTATGGTGTGATTTTGTTAATTAAGTTAATTAATAATATGTCATTTCAATTAATAATTGTATTTTTTGGAAGAAAATATAAGATACATGTATTTTCCACAAGCCATGTAAATCATACTATAACCTCAATTATATTACTCCATGCATGGTATAAAGAAATTGAGATTACAGTATGATTTTTAAACTGAAAGGAGGTCTTTTATAACTGTATTCTTAAACACTTGAACTATTTTCCCGACCCCCATCGCGGAGGACTGGGGAATGCACAATAATGACGGTCAGTTGTTAATATACCAATAACTAGGGCTGAAACGGTTGGCTTATTTTCACAACTGACTAACCGAGTGCTGTAACCGGATAATATCCGGTTAACCGTAGCCATTATTTCACCGAAGCTGGGATCAAAACTATAGGAATTGGAAAGCAGTATTCTCAGAAACTATTCCGTAGTGTGTATACAAATGAACGTTGTCGAGTACTCGACAACGTTCGTTTGTATACATACTACGGAATAGTTTCTGCGGTTACTCAACACTCACGGAATTGCCGATCATTAACGAAGTCTTGAACGCCAAAGTCGATTATTTCTCAATATATACAGCGCTGCTTCGAGGTGTAATATATCCCAAAGGAGAAACGGCAGATTTACTACGTTTTAACCGTGGACTGACGATCACTATAGCTATTTCGAATAACCGGTTGACGTTTTTTTTAATCGGTTAAGTAGGTAACCGGTTTCAAACCGGTTATCCGGTTAACCATTCCAGCACTGCCAATAACATGATTTTGGAGGGCGTTACGGTTTATTGACAGCCCGACAGGAATGAGTAACAGCCAGAGGGTCCATTAACAGCCCGAGACGAAGTCGAGGACTGTTTACGACCAGAGGGGCTGTTAATCATTCCTGGAGGGCCGTTAATAAACATGGACGCCCAACAAAATCTTGTTATTACTATTATTACCACTTCTAAAATAGTTAAATCCAAAGATTCTTCATCAAGTTCACTTGATTGTGACATTTCGAGTTTTCACAATGACATTTAGGCACATAGAACACATTGGAACTCAGGGGACGAATTATCTATCCTCAGTGCTTCAAGTTGAGTATATATTTTTATTTAATGCTCAGGCATCAATTCACGCTGAAAAATTAAGTCATATTCCCCTGTCGGTCGGCAAAACGAAATATCAAAATGATATTTAGAAATCGATATTTCATCGTAGGTTCGGATGACGAATCACATGTACTTTAAACGAGTCAGCACATCAGTAATGAATTCCAGAGTCCCAAATACAAACGAATTCGAATAATTGATAGTGACAGTGACTAAATCAATTCATTAAATCAGCGGTTTCAAAGTTTGACTTTCTCATTCACCTTCCAGCGAAAAGCCGAAATCACTTTCAAATTTCTTCAGTTCAACTTCACACGTCTTCAGTGCATTGAGTTCAAAAAAAATAAAATGACGTGTCTTGTTATTGAAAATAAGAAAGTGGTGTTTTTTGTTATTGTTCTATTTCTTCGAAACACATTGCGATTATTTCTATTCGCCAGCCTTGGTAAATCGTAAAGTTAGGGGAGAAATAAGACGGGACTACTTTTTGTGCGGATATTCACACATTCCAATGGGTGGAGTTTGGTTGTTGTAATTTTTGTATGGACGCCGGTTCGGCACATAAAGTTTGCGCCTTAATGGCAAATAAAGGCCACAAATTGGAGAGTTTGTAGTCGTAGAGCATTAAATAAAAAGAAAATTCACGAAAATTTGATGAATACCGAAAATATCTCGTTCGTGGCTACAAGAAATATGAGGATCTTCACTCGCGACTGCGTCGCTCGTGAAGATCCTCATATTTCTTTGTAGCCACTCACGAGATATTTTCGGTATTCATCAAATTTTCGTGAATATCCTCTATATATTACAAACAATCGCTAAAATATGTAATAGATTGGATGGAGACAGTTTGCATGACCATAATGTTTTGCAGCTGGATCCAATTTCCTGTGGTTTTTTGTATGCGTTTTGTTTTTTATGGTTTATGCATTTCTTTTCTTTTCTGCATGTACTTTTTCACGATGCATCGAAAAAATATTGTCTAAACTAATACGTGGAAGAGAAACGTTCGCATTTGTATATATACTACTCAGAGTTTGCTAAGTACCAAATATATCCAACTACCTGTTTTATGTTTTAGTTGAAATATTGTAATGAAAAGTGTATATATTTTTTTATTTAATTATATCTTTAATGATTCAAGTACAGTAATTAAGATTTTATTTGTGTTTGACATCATGTTTTAGCTTTTGAATACGATAACCATGGGATATGATTATTATTGGTAAAAGAGGCAATTTTTCAATATGCCAAAAAGTTGACGGAGCGAACTGCTATGGCTTCAATATCGAGTATGAGACCCATTACTGTTAATTACAGCTTGACAACGCCTTCTTATGCTCCAAATCAGGTTCCTGGTGGACTTTGTGGGATTTTGTCTCATTATTGGGCCAGCATGGCACCAAGCTTCTGGACACTTCTTGGCTGCACTGGATGGGCTGAAATTGCAAGCTGCAACTCATTCCAGAAATGTTCGATTGGATTGAGGTCGGGAGATCTTGCTGGCCAGTCCATACACTCAATCTCCCCCCTCTATCGGTACTCCTGGGCAGCATGGGCAACACGAGGACGGGTATTATCGTCCATCAGAATGAATTTATCACCCACTACACCTGCATACAATATGACGCGGACATCCAGGATCTCATCAATACACCGTTGTGCAGTCAATGTACCACATTGAAGGACACAGAGCTCTGTACGTCCATCCAAGCTGATGTCGCCCCAGACCATGTTTGACCCCCCACCATAGCGGTCATGCTCAGCAATGTTGGCGACATGGAAGCGCTCTCCTGGTCTTCTAGACCCTAGAACGCCTATATGTGTGATCTAGGCAGTACCTTGACTCATCTGTAAAAAGGACAGGTCGCCAATCTTCTCTGGTCCATACAACGTGGTCCATGGCCCATTCATATCGGGCCTGGCGGTGGTTCTGGGACAGAGGAATGCGAATACATGGTCTTCTCGATCGGAGACCACCTTCGCGCAACCTTGACCGGATAGTCTGCGTCAAAACATTTACCCCGGCTGCATTCTGAAGGTCACTGCGAAGCTGGGTTGCTGTGGCAAAGCGGTTCCTACGGGCCCGAATGATCAAAAACCGGTCTTTAGCTGCAGATGTTGCCCTGTCTCTGTCACCACCATGCCGGTCTTACTGGTGTGCCATACTGCTGAAATCTTGCCCAGGCCCTGGTGATCACTGTGTGGTGGACACCAAGGGCTTCACCAACCTGACGATGGGTAGCCCCTTGCTCCACCACCCTACAGCCCGCCACATTTCTGCTTCAGACAAATGTCTTCTTAATTTGCATTTGGCATATCCAATCATTAAATTACAAGAGTTTGTGTTGAAAAGAAGATTGAATACCCTACACATGTCATGTACATGTAGACAGTACACGAAAACATCATGAAAATCAAGGGGTACATTCTTTCCGTGACTGTCACAAAACATCTGCCTGTCAAGAGAGCTAATGTAAACATGTACAGTTAAAACTAGAAGTCCTGTCCCGAATTGTGCGCTTACCTAGGCTTAATTGCGCGTAGGAATTGCGCGCAATTGCCATATCGAATGGCATCCAAAGCACGGCAGGTTCTCCTGATTACTCACAGAAAACACAGGCAATGTTTCTGCCAATGGACCTCTGGGTTACCCGGAGGTCCATTCGCTGAAACATTGCTTGTGCACAGGCCATATGTACAGAATTTGATAGCCTTACTATGGCCATAACGCGTAGATTAACGCGCAGATCGACGTACTATTTGTGCGCATTTCATGACAGGACTTCTAGTTTTAACTGTAGACAGTACACGAAAACATCATGAAAATCAAGGGGTACATGCTTTCCATGACTGTCACGAAAGGTCTGCCTTTCAAGAGAGCTAATGTAAACACTGGGGGGCCATCTCAATACATTCTTCAATCAATCATATCCACCAATAATTTCGCAAATATGTCACCAGCAAATTTCAAATATTTGGTGCTTAGCAAACTTTGAGTAGTATATATTCATGTTAAAAAGCTCCATCATCTCTATTCCGGCCTCCGTATTTTACGAGAATTCGCCGCCGTGGAATGGTCACATCGCGTGGTCAATATTTTTCACGGACGCAATAATATTAGATTCCAAACACTAATAATATGGACAATCATCAAAAAGTTAATTAATGAAGCTGTATAATTAAAAACAAACAGATTAATGAAGCATTAATTAACGTTTTGTTAATGATGAATTTTTTATTACCTGGTAAACGCATCACTACCCACGCGTTGATTATGACCAGTCCACGACGGATGTATAGTACTAAATTCATTTCGTTAATTTCACTTTAAAACGAGGGACCCGTTGGATATCCTCCAGTTATTTGTGAATACCGTTTAGCATGTCGCGTTTAACACTTGTGCAAAGTGGCGTCCTCAAAACCCCAAACCCCGTCTTTCGTAAATCTGAAATGATAATGAATCCTCTTTTCAACATTCTACTTACAAACAATGATGCATAATAGCGTATAACCATATGGGAAACCTTTCAACATTACATTCCTTATCTCATATTGTACGTATCTTAGTTGTCACGATGCAACCCGACATGCTTTGTAAACATACGTTAATCTGTATGATAACAAAAGTAACCCAATACAGCACTTCAAGTGTAGTTTTTAACTCTTTAGTTTTTAGCGTGTATCGTACCTTGAATGCAACAAGGCGCCATCTGCAAGGCTTCAGTCTTGTTATTTTCGAGTCCGCGTGAACACTGCAGGTCAGTATCATAATATGTTTCGTATAACCCTGTTTTAGGCAAACCCACCATACCCACATATCGTCGTCAACAATGGAGAGGGGAACCAGAGAGAGGTCAGCGTTTGGAGAACTCGTTGGAGGTTATTCAATGATTTTCTGTGTTTGTAGTTTGAAATGTTCAAATATGTTTGGTGAACAGTTTTATTGGTGGATGGACTAAGTTAGGAAGAAAGAAGGAGTACAAAATATGTTGGTAAAGTGATTTTATAGCAAAAAATCAAAATCCTTATTTTTTGCCTATTCCCTATTATGGTAAATTGAGAACTCCACCTGATCTGAAATCAAGGATGCGTGTAGAATACTGAATAAAAACGTTTTTCATGTTCATTTTCCCAACCGTTATTTGCTGAGGCGTACGTGAGTGCAGTGACTGTTGTCTATGCGTCGATGATTCACGATCCACGATTACAGCGTTCGATAATACGGACCGTAGTTAGTGAATCTGCAGCCGTGTAACTACAACGGTAACTGTAAAGGATTTCTGTATTGTTCATCGGTAACCAAGAGCGTGCTGTTTCCCCATGGTTAATCGAATCTGACCATCCTACAATCCTGAATAGCACGGTAAACTGGATAACTGATGATCTGATTTTGTCATTTTTGTTCAAGACATGGTCCACTGGTTGGAAAATTTGTTTTAGCATTACGGATGGCGCCTTGTTATTTCAAAGCCTACGTGAACACTGCAGGTCAGTATCACAACAAGTTGCAGATTGCGCCTTGTTATTTTCGAACCTGTGTGAGCACTGCAGGTCAGTGTCCTAATATTTTTCGCATAACTTTATTTTAGGTAATCCCACCATACCTACATATCAGCGCAAGCAATAGAGACAGGCAGTAGAGAGAGCAGCGCTTAGAGAACTCGTTGTTCAGAGTAGAGATTATTCAAAGATTTTCTGTGTTTATAGTTTGAAATGTTCAAATATTTTGAGTGAGCATTTTTATTAGTGGATGGACTAAGTCAGGGACGAAGGAAGATGACAAACAAAATATGTTGGTAAAGTGATTTTATAGCAAAACAAACCCCAAATCTTCATTATTTTTGCTTATTTCATAATATGGTAAACTGAGAACTCCACTGATGTGAAATCAAGGATGCGTGTAGAATGCAGAATATAAACGATTTTCTTGTTTACGTTCTCAACAGTTATTTGCTGAGGTGTGTATGAGCACAGTGACAGCTGTCTATGCGTCAATAATTCACGATCCACGAGAACAAAGTACGATGGGCGGCGCGGTGGCGTTGCGGTAGCCGGTTCTCCTCAGATCACTGAAGATAAGCAACATCGGGCCCGGCTAGTCCTGGAATGGGTGATCGTCTGAGCGATCGATTCGGACTCCCGCGTTGTGGCCGTGGGCAATGCACATAACCCCGATTGTCCACATGGGGGCACGGTGACGCCGTGTACCAAGGCGTACTGCACGTCGATGGTGCGCACGTCTTCAACCAATCTAACCACGCCTGTGCTGCAGTGCGGAGCTACGATGTTGGGGAGCTAGCAGTTGCTCGTCGTTGCTCGGTGGTTCTCTCCGGGTACTCCGGCTTCCTGCACCCGTAAAACTGTCACCGACACGATATGACCTTGGCTGTTAAAGTGTCGTTAAACCTTACTAAATAATCATAATAATACAACAGTCGATAACACTGACCGTATAGTAAGTGAATTTGTAGCGGTAACTGTAACTGATTTATGTACTGGTCATCGGTCGTCAAGTGCGTGCTGTTTCCACCTGCTTAATCGCGTCTGACCATCCTACAATCCTGAATAGTAACGATAAACTGGATAACTGAGGATCTGATTTTGTGATTTTTGTTTATGACGTGGTCTATTGGTACCGAAGAATGAATGGTTTTCGGTCACCGAAGGCGCGCAGGGACGGTGTGGGGCAAGCCCCTTTCGACCCTCAGTGACTGTATACTATTTGGTGACTGCATGTCAAGGTGTGTTAAAGGAAGAAAAGGGTTCGCGTACTCGGCTGGTGTCCCAGGCTAGATAATTAGTGGTGTTGGGAGTGTCTTTGTTGACTGAACCCTCGGATGAGGACCAGAGCGAGAGGGAGTCCTCTCACAAAGGTGCAACAGTACGTGGAGAGTGGATTGTACTTAAATCACCCGCGGAGTGGAGTTATCACCCAAGCTATAACTTTCAAATTTTGTATATATTGACTAAAAATACAAGCAATGTTTCAGCTAATGGACCTCCGGGTTTAACCCGGAGGATTCACGATCCACGAGTACAACGTACGATGGGCGGCGCGGTGGCGTAACTGATTTTAACCCGGAGGTCCATTGGCTGAAACTTTGCTTGTGCTTGTTGTGCTTTGCAACAAATTTGCAATTATTGCTTTGGTGGAATCTCCACTCTGTGGGTGATTTAGTGATAATACACTCTCCACGTACTGTACCTCTCCCCGAGGGTGCTGTAGTGTTTTTCGGGCAAGTATAATTGGTGGGAAAAATTTGTTCCTTTTATAATGCTGTCCACATTCCACTGACAATTTGGCACTTCTGGTATGTCAGTCTCAGAGACCGGAGCGTTGCTTAGCAGATCGATCGATGTGATTATCAATAAGAGTAATATTCAACCTATTTATGAAGCTATTGGTGACGCCAGTGTTAATATGACATACTTGAATATTGCATCTATACATTCCGTATTAAATTATGGGAACGATATGGTGTCTATCCTCCCTGACATTAACAAGCGTCTGGATTAGCTCGATTTAGTTGAAGAAAGACTCAAAAATCTTAGGAATCTTTCTGAACGCTTAACAAAAATCGAAAAGCATTTTGAAAAAATTGAATATTTAGTTAACCCTTTACCCAACGAATCGCCCGAGTCCGCCCGCGTAAAATGCAAATTCAGCAGCTGAAAAAAATATTATTTTTCGAAAAATTTCAACAAAACCATATCATGTGACCCCCTCTTTGGAACGAGCTCGTCGAGCTCGTTCCAAAGAGGGGTCACATGATATGGTTTCGTTGAATTTTTTTTGAAAAAAAATTAAAAAATGATATTTAAAATAATAAATTTTAATATCGTTTGCGTTGTGTAAAGGGTTAAAAACGTCAGCAATATTGTTGTAAAATTGTTAACTTAGAGTCCAAAAGGAAAGATACAGACAGTAACATTAAGGACATTGAGAAAAGCTTCGAATATACAGGCGACCAAACAATTGGTAGTGGACGAACAGACGATAGAAAGAGAGAGGAAAGAGAAGAAAAATCTGAATCGAGGCTCAGTAATAATTTAATCCAACAATGAACTGTTTGTTTAAATTATTACCGAACCTCAAAATCAAGCAGGATGGTTTCGCCCATTTCGCCATTGACAGTATTGACTGAAATAATACCTTCCATGGCGCTGGTGTTGAAAGGGTTAAGGACATTAAGAAAAGTCTCGAATATACAGGTGACATGTGTGATGAGATTAGTGTAAAAACTAAAAAAACACGAACAAGAATCACAGATATCAACACAGATATCAGTGAAAAAGCATCGTCATTTCTCGAAAATAATTTTGCAACCGATATTGAATGTAAAATAAAGAGTTGAAAGATGCCATAATTGACTTAAAATGTCGTTCTATTTGAAACAACCTTGTATTCTCCGGAATCGATGAATGTGAGGACAAAAATACTGAAATTATCCTCATAAATTTTTCCCCGAGAGAATTAAAAATCGAAAATAAACAGAAGATTGAACTAGAAAGAGTGCGATAGGATGGGGAAATGGACGAACAATTACCCCCTCCCCCTACACCCCCCCCCCCCCCCAAAAAAAAAATTGTACCGAAATTTTCGTTTTATAAGGATAGAAAATATGTAAAGAAAAAGGACCCAAAGTTAAATGGTACAACATTTTATATTAACCTTTTTTACCCAACGAATCACCGCATCCGCCCGCGTAATATGCAAATTCAGCAGCTGAAAAAATATTATTTTTCGAACAGTTTCAACAAAACCATATCATGTGACCCCTCTTTGGAACGAGCTCGCCGACCTCCAATGAGGGCTCACATGATATGGTTTTGTTGAAATTGTTTGGAAAAAATTTACAAAATGATATTTAAAATAATAAATTTTGATATCATCTGCGTTGGGTAAAGGGTTAACGAACACTATCCACCAGAAATCGAATATCGAAGGAAATAACTCTATCCAATAATGCTGAGAGAAAAGAAAGCTGGTAAAAACGTTTGTCTAGTGCGAGATTTATTTATTTATTTATTTATTGGTGTTTAAGGACACATACGTATGCACAATGGCTAATCGTGACCGTGACAGTTTTACGGGTGGAGGAAGCCGGAGTACCCGGAGAGAACCACCGAGCAACGACGAGCAGCTGTCAGCTCCCCAACATCGTAACTCTGAACTCTGCACCGCAGCACAGGCAGGGTTAGATTGGTTGAAGACATGCGCACCATCGACGTGCAGTACGCCTCAGTACACAGCGTCATCGTGCCCCCATGTAGGCAATCGGGTGAAGTGTCTTGCCCAAGGACACAACGCGGTTGCCGCAGGTGGGATTCGAACCGAGGACCTCTCGGCTTGCAGCCTGCACCTCTACCAACTGAGCCACCGCGCCCCCGTCTAGTGCGAGATAAACTGTACATAGACAACAATAAGTTCAAAAGTCCAACAGCAAAGTCTTGTCTTGACAATTCTGACAATACACTGCCGAACACCCATGTGTCAGAATCTACCGACCGTGTTAATGCACATGTAGATGCACGTGTAAATCCGTAATGTGCATAGATGCCTAGGGTTAAGCGCACGTGCCACGCCACAACCTCTCCAGGATGAAGGTATGCTGGTATTAAAATCGGTTGTTCTGTCCATCAAAATACACAATGTGACAAACGTTCATTAGCCAAAACCTTTAACCCTCTACCTAACATGAAATGCAGACGCCATTTCCAGAAAAAGTTTGAATAACTAATTTTTTTCATTTTTGTCTCAAAAACTTAGGTTATGACCCCTCGTTGGAACGAGCTCGACGAGCTCGTTCCAACGAGGGGTCATAACCTATATTTTTGAGACAAAAAATGAAAATTAATTGGCGATCTTTGAGAATAGCGCTGGCCGGTTTTGGCCATTACGTTGGGTAAAGGGTTAAAATAAAAAATGCTCAAAAAGCACCCCCACTCTTAGCTTTTTATCACTGAATGAATGCGTCCTCAAAAGCAAATTGAATTGTCCAGAAAGTTCGGCCTCATCGGTCTTACGGAGAGTGAGACCGATGACACAGACATCATTGATATACCATGTTACAGTTGTGTGATGAAGAACAGAAAACACCTCCCAAGAAACAGATCGGGGGGGGGGGGGGGGGGGACTCCTTGTTATATATATATTCCTATTTCACTAGCAGGGAAAGTTGATGAAAAACGTCTGAAAAGTTTGGAAAGCTCAAACATTTCGGGAGACACATCCGAAAAATTCCTGTCTGGACCGCTTTCCTACGCCACAGCCTGAGTGTTTTTTTCAAAGTCATATCATATATCAAAATAATGAAAAGAGTACAAGGAATGGAATATATTCACTTTTTACCGAAAACAAAACTATTTTTACGATTTTGACGATAGACAAGGTACCAATTGCAAAAGTAACGAATTGCAAAAGTCACGAAGAGTTCGGAAATTCCAATGGCTGGGATTCAAATAAATGACTTCGAACTCCAGACTCGGAGAAAGCACATTTTACCATTTTGTCTCCATTGTGGCTTTAACGCTCCAACGAAAAATGCACCAAAAATAAATTAGCTACCGTTTCAAAACCATGTGAAAAAATTGGTCACATGACAGCTTGTGACCATATAAGGCAAATCTTGAACATAGGCAAATATTGTTTTCAAAGATCTGAGAAGTGCAGAAACGACCACACTATTCTGAAATCTGCAAGTGAGTGGATTGAAAACGCCCAATACATTCACGGGAGAAAGTTACATTGTCAATCCTATTAATGCGATATAAAGCCGAAATTGCAGGACAACTTTTCAATGTCCCTTTTCAAGGATGCTATTTTGTTTGTCTGTATTGGGAACATTTATTGGACAGTGCCAATAGGCAATATTGAGAAGGCAAACCATCGTGAGCAAATACTGACAACTGAAACTAATTTAATACTCTATTAGGTAATACAAGTTATAACGCAATTTGTTAGTTTTGTAAAACAAATAAACTAAAACATAAAACGAACCCTTAACCTTCGAACCCGAAAGACCGCTTTTCCGATCCAGAATCGTAATACGACCTGAATTCATAGTTGCTTTGTGGATTTGTGTGCTAGACCAATCAATAGGCTGCATGTTGAAAATATTGATTGCTCCCCCCCCCCCCCCCTCCCCCAAGTAACGAATATAGACTGTACCAGTTGATGGCTCTGAACTTGCGTGAAATATACAACCAGGGAGTTAAAAAGAGACTTAAAATTTTTAAATTGTTCAGTACCTTTCCTGAGATTATGTTGAACGCGGGGAGGGAGGGTGGGGGGTCGTGCCAACTCGCAGGCAACTCTTTGGCTTGTGCTACAGTACGTGGAGAGTGTATTATCACTAAATCACCCGCAGACTGGAGATTCCACCCATGCAATAATTGCGAATTTGTTGCAAAGCACAACCAGCACCAGCAATGTTTCAGCCAATGGACCTCCGGGTTAAACCCGGAGGTCCATTGGCTAAAACATAGCTTGTGTTTTTTGGCGATATGAACAAAATTTGAAAGTTATAGCTTGGGTGATAACCCCACTCTGCGGGTGATTTACTTACAATCCACTCTCAACGTACTGTATATGCATACTTCTGAATTGACAGCAAAAACATGAACTTATCTTGAGATGAAAATTGAAATATGCCTTTTCGGGAAAAGAGATATAAGTTATATAGTTAATGTTACATGGAGCTTTTAATTTGTATTCCCTTCCATAACCAATCAAATATAGAAAATAGTTTGATTATTGGGGTGGAAACGCAATTTTAATAGTGGAGAGCCTGGCCACACATCCTTACTCAGTCCCTATGCCTAAATTGAAGCCACTTCGATAAGGGCAAATATTTTATGTTCTAAATGCTAAATCCTATTTTCTCCATGAAACGTACGATATCTTAACCCTTTAAATGCTGATGGTATCGTCCTTGTCTGATAAATGGCAGCAATTGGGAGAGACCACATCCATTGTTTAGAGGGAGAGATATTAATATTTTCAACGTATAGCCATGGGGATGAACGCTGAAAATAGATTGGTCTACCCCTCCCCCCCCTCTCCCCGCACTCACACGTGCATGGCACTCATCCTTTTAAAAGGGATGTGCGGACAGGGGGGGGGGGGGGGGGGTTCACCCCCCACCCCCATCTTGGAGTATTGTTTTAATAGTTGGAAATTCCGAGGTCAAAAATCAAATAGTTGGAAATTCAATAAATTAACATTGTTCATGAAAAATATTAAAATTCCAACTAATGATGAGAAATTTTGATCTCTTATTTTGAACTGGAAACTTGAGTTTCAAATATCCTACTCTAAAATTGACATGGCCTCAAAATTTCGACTCTGACATCAATCCGGTAAATTTTCTGACCCAGACACATTATAAATGATGCTTTTTTCCGTTTCAGGACTAATGAACATTTTCAGAAGGGTTCATAACCCTTTACCCAACGCAAACGATTTCAAAATTCATTATTTTAAATATCATTTTTTAAATTTTTTTTTATAAAAATTCAACAAAACCATATTATGTGACCCCTCTTTGGAACGAGCTCGACGAGCTCGTTGCAAAGAGGGGTCACATGGTATGGTTTTGTTGAAATGTTTCGAAAAATAATATTTTTTCAGCAGCTGTATTTGAATATTACGCAGGCGGATGCGGGCGATTCGTTGGATAAAGGGTTAAAAAATATCACCCAGCGCTGCAGTGCAACCATCTATCGAAACCACTCACAGTTGGAAGTTACATCGGTACCCCCCCCCCCCCCCCCCCCCACACACCCCCAGCTGAAATCCTCTAGCCACATCCCTGTCTACGTAATGAAATTATGACGTATCATGTTCGTAGGCTGAACAAACTGCCTCACCTTCCTCTATTGGAAGCAGTGTTATTTCTTCTCCTAAACTATAGAGTAATGTTTTTAATTGCTGGGTATTTTCAAATAATCAAACTACGTGCAGGCATCATATTAATTAGGATATAAACTAAACTCTATACAATTAAATTGCTGGAACGTCAGCGAAAAACCTCACGACCAAATCTGTCCCCTTCCCTCTAATATGGCGTCAATTCAATCAACGCGTAACTCCTCCCAATCCACGATGTTTGATGACGTGAAAGCTGTTACTCCGCAATGCAACAGCTTTCACTTTATCAAACGACATGGCATTTACCTTGCATGAAATCTGGCAGATACAATCAAATCGGTATTTTTGAAGAATTCTTTCACAAAACTGCCCAAAACTATTTCTTTAGTCACAGACTATTCCCAGGTACGTCTCACATGGTTCACTTGCTTAATTTTAATTGCGAAGAGGTGTGAATTAAAAAAGTAAAGGAAATATCATGTTGTGGAAATCATCGATGGGCGACAGTGGTCTATGACAATCAGACTTCATTTTTTCTCACCACACGCCTATTTAGATACGCGTATGACGAATGAGATATCCGGGCGAGACAGATATCCCCCTCCCCCCAACCACTTCCTATGCAAGATATGCGTGTCTCGAGTGAGAAGGCCATGTGAGTTGGATATCCATCTCACACGACCCATGTGACCGGCTCATTAGCATATTTAATGAGCACGCGGACTATTTATTCATCGCACGTTCTTCCATAAACAAACAACATGTCATCGCGTTTCGAAAATATTAGCCGACGAACGTTTGCCGAAAAAAATAGAAATAAAAACACAGACCGTCAAACCAACGGACACTTGACTCCTTTATATGCATTTTTGGGCGAACGCCATAATGAGTGGAGAGAATTCATTGCAATGTTTAGTTCGCTACAAATCTGTAACCTCTGTTTTGCGGCGTTGTGATTTAATTTCGTGGTATATACCTGTGATATATACAGAATGTAAGTGTGCTGTCTTTCCGATAAGCAAATCAGTTTTTTTTTCAAAAATAACAACAAAATTGTTCGATACAGCTGAACGTGCCAAACCCCAAATAATGAACATGGACTCTTCCAATTGGTACTTAGGGTGTGAGATGGGGAAATCTCACCCTCGGGTAAGATATTTGGTTCAGACACCCAAATATCTTACCCCCGGATGAAAATTTCCCATTTCACAACCTCACCCACCAGGGCTAATAATAATCTCACCGACCCAACGTGAATATTCTTATTTGAATATTTAATGATCACCAGAATATTTCACCATTTTTCGCTTTTTGTATACAAAAAAACACTTCCTGCTTAGTTTCCATTAAGACCTTCAAACACACAACTCAATGATGATTTTGTTCCAAGCATATGTGACATGCCGTCATCGAAATCCATAATTTCAAACATGACGCCACCGAAATGCCAGCTATTTCAACCAGCTTCAATATGTAAAACAAAATCGCTGTCGTGAGCTAACGGACGTTTCCGTGTACAGCACGTGGAGAGTGTATTATCACTAAATCACCCGCAGAGTGGAGATTCCACTTGACCAATAATTGCAAATTTGTTGCAAAGCATAACCAGCACCAGAAAAGTTTCAGCCAATGGACCTCCGGGTTATACCCGGAGGTCCATTGCCTGAAACATTGCCTGTGTTTTTTGTCGATATGTACAAAATTTTGAAAGTTATAGCTAGCTTGGGTGATAACCCCACTCCGCGGGTGATTTAGTTACAATCCACTCTCCACGTACTGTATATACGGAACTTTGTCGTGAGCTAACGGACGTTTCCGTGTACACAGATAACTTTTAGATGCTCTTTCCGAATATGCAATCAATTTTTCCGATCAGTCGGTAGAGCAGTAAATGTTCATCGTACAAGAAGTAATAAGGGTGTAGTGGGAGAAATCTCACCCTCGATTGGCACGGCGTGGGGGTGAGTAAATCTTATCGGGGAAGATATTTGACCAGACATTCGCTTCTGGATGAAATATCTCCCCAGAGGGACACATTTTCCATTCTCACCCCAACACCACTTGAAGATAATAACCCCCAAGAAAGATGTTGAGGAGGTCATCATATTTTTTTCGGGGGGGGGGGGGGCAGATTGATATGTGCTTCGGGCCCCCGAACCTCCGCCAATGAGAGGGTCATACCCACTCCACCTCAGGCCTACTTTATCCCCCTCCCATTGGTGGAGGTTTGGGGGACTACCCGAGGAAAATTTGAAAATTCAATGCCCAGAGACTGAATCTGGGCCCCTCTGGTACTTTAATTTTCCCATTTTGAGGGGGCCGCCAGGGGTGGGGGAAGGGCTCCAAAAATTTGCAAGACGTGACGTGGAGGTGGGTGGGTCTCTTGAGTGCGCCAAAAATGTGCATTTCCAACTTGTGCAATTTTTTGAATTTTTAAAAATATATCAATATATCAGCTAATGTATACCATCATTTGTGTTTCAAACCTTAAAGATGATGTTGTACATCACACTCTTAGCATAAATACAACATCAGGAGGCTTTATATGTGAGAATATTGGGCTTAATCTGGGAAAATGTCACACGTTAGTAGGGTGTGGGTGTCTTGTTCAAAATGTAGAAAATGTACAGACAATATTTTGGGAAAATTCTCTCTGATGCACTAAATTCAACCCAAGTTATTTATTTATTAATAGAATTTGTATGGATAGAGGAGGAAAGTAGAAAACACCTGAGAATACTGACAGAACAATTCAAATGAAAATTTGTTCCCGTATGTGTACACCTGCTCTGGCCAAGCCTGATAATGAACAGCTTGTCATTTGTAGATTGGGCCCACAGCAGCCCACAGAGGTTTAAAGTGGTGGTACCAGTTTAAGAACATTATGAAACCCCCCTAAAGACAGCTGTGCCTACTAAGTTTATAAGTTTATTTTGGATTTTAATGGGAGAGTGGGGGTGGGTGTCTGAGAACGGTAGTAGAAGATTTGTACGTAGGGTGGGTGGGTGTAAAAAGGAGCTGAATAAAAAATAGGACGTCACGTTTTGCAAATTTTTAGTGCCCCCCCCCCCCTCCCTGGGGCCGCTGTAAATTTTTAGGGGAGAGGGGAGGGCATGGCTCCCTAGGCCCCTGTCTTGGCTACGCCACTGTAAGACTATAAGAAATAAAAACCTTGATTTTGTTTTAAATTTGGGCTGATGGGAGGATTTCATTTTGCGTTCTTTATCAATTAATCAAACTGTGACCAACAAGAAGACCCTGCCTGCATTCTTATCTGCACTGGTAGGGCACTGAATTATTTTCGGTTGTAAACACTTTTCTTCACGTGTTTTTATCCTGTGACATTTTATGAGAGAGGAGTGTCTTTAGATGGTTGGATGCTGATTACGAGTATAATCACTCAATATGATGGGTGGTAACAAAGTCCACAAAATAGTCCAAAATGCAGGAGGAAAAAGACGCAGACACAAGTACACATTTCCTCGGGTTAACAAAAACAGAAAAAAATATCTCACCTTTGCTCTTGAAAAGTCACGGTGAAATGGCTAGCTTCGTGGAAAGGCCGTTTGTGTCATCAAGACCATATACCCGAAAATAAAATGTGTCCATTGTAATTGAACTGTGAGAAGCAACCAGTGTGTTGAATTTTATCAATACAAAATATTCAAAGCCATAAAACAAACACTGCTATCTCGATAAAGTCACGATCACGCCCAGTGTAATCTAAATAGTGACGTCATATATTCATTATATATTTCAGTGTGTTCTTTGTTTTATTGATTCGCAGGTATCTTAAGATATATTTACATATATTCACAGAAATATCACAGCTTTTACAAATAATATCAATGGATAAATTAGTTGAAAAAAAAAACAGGTGAACGTTTTGACCTTTTACTGAATTAAACCGCATGAGTCCGAGAGGCTGCTTTTCCAGCCCAGGAACATGATACACTATCAATTCATTAACCCTTTACCCAACAAATCGCCCGCATCCGCCCGCGTAATATGCAAATTCAGCAGTTGAAAAAATATTATTTTTCAAAAAAATTCAATAAAACCACCCCTCGTTGGAACGAGCTCGTCGAGCTCGTTCCAACGAGGGGTGGTTTTGTTGAATTTTTTTTTTAAATTTAAAAAAAAATGATTTTTAAAATAATAAATTTTGATATCGTCTGCGTTGGGTAAAGGGTTAAGTAGGATGGGTTCTAAGTAAATATGTGGGATAGACCAATAAATATTGTCAACGTGCTGAGAATATTAATTGGCCAAACCCCGAATAATGAATATGGACTCTTCCAATTGCTACCATTGAACAGACTTGGAAGATACCACCAAGTTTCAAGGGTTTGGGTGGAAAAGTTTACTTTACTCTTTGTATGCTGCTGGCGGGTATTCATGCCCAGCACAGGGTTTCTCTTGTCTCTGAAATAAGTATAAGTTGGACCCATTTAATCATACTTGCACCATGTAAATTGAATGGATTTTGTCACCAACGATTTCTTGTGTTACATTTTGATTAATTATTCATCAAATCTAATCATGGCTGCTTTAAAGCAGCCATGTCTAGATTTGATGAAAAATATCTAGAAAATACTCGGCAGGTTAAGAGTTGATAGCGTTTCAGTATTGTATAAAGACGTGACATCGTTTTAATCACGCATCCTCTTCACTGTTAGTATCACATATGTCCGCTAGTAGTAGGTGGGTCGTTCTATAAAATTAAACATCCGTTTACCTTTCCCTCACACTTTATAAATATAATAACTTGAACAGTGGCGTAGCGGCGAATCTTGGGGCACTTTCATAATGGTGGTTGCCTTTAAAACGGGAGCAAATTTAGTGTTGTTACCGTGCACAGCATACAGGATTTCACGTAGTACATACGCCATAAGGGAGCGCGGTGGCTCAGTCGGTAGAGGAGCAGGCTGCAAGCCGAGAGGTAGTCGGTTCGAATCCCACCTGCGGCAACCGCGTTGTGTCCTTGGGCAAGACACTTCATCTCCATTGCCCGCGTGGGGGCACGATGACGCCGTGTACTAAGACGTACTGCACGTCGATGGTACGCATGTCTTCAACCAATGGTACGCATGTCTTCTGATCCATCGTAACTCCGCACCTGTCTGTGCTGCAGTGCGGAGTTACGATGTTGGGGAGCTGGCAGCTGCTCGTCGTTGCTCGGTGGTTCTCTCCGGGTACTCCGGCTTCCTCCACCCGTAAAGCTGTCACGGTCATAATTAGCAATTGTGCATAAATATGTGACCTTAAACATCACTAAATACATAAATAAATAAATACTAATGCCACAAAATTAAATGAAGGTATAGCCTATAGGATCGATTCTAAAAGTACGATTTTTTCATTACATGTTTTAACTTTCACCCCCACCATCCAACGATACACACATGCACGCCCAACATGTGTGACTATCGTTCATTTCTCACCCCTATCAGTTACAAGGGATTAGCGTTCACTTAACCCTTTACCTAACCTGAAAAGCAGACGACACTTGCAAAAATAATTCTTGAATAACTAATTTTTTTCATTTTTTGTCACAAAAACATAGGTTATGACCCCTCGTTGGAACGAGCTCGACGAGCTCGTTCCAACGAGGGGTCATAACCTATGTTTTTGAGACAAAAAATGAAAAAAATAATGAAAATTAATTGGCGATTTTTGAGAATAGCGCTGACAGGTTTTGACCGTTACGTTAGGTAAAGGGTTAAAAGAATAATACATAGACTACAAAGAGTACGTCGTGTAGAAGTGAGAGTGTATTTGGTACACAGTCTCCGTCTCTCTCTCTCTTTCCTTCTTTCTTCCAGCGTTGGGACTTCCTTCAAGACGGAGGGCCCCCCTTCTAGCCGCCCCCCCCCCCGCAATGCGGGCCCCGCGGGCCCATCCCCGACGCCACTGAACTTGAACTGAGGTTATCAATATCAATAACTTTCGGAAATGACTTTTATTACACGTCTGTTTTAAGAAATCTCCATCAACAGCAAAACGAAAACGTGCGGGAAATGAAAATCTGTTCCGCACATATGTGCGGAACGGAAATCGTTGACGGATACTTTTAAATAGAAGTGAAATTTCACTGCAATTTTGTACAAATCGCGCAACGCATTTACAATTTGAATTGCTGGCCATTGCTGAACATCGTTCCCTGAGTTCCAGTGTGTTCTATGTGCCAGTAGGCTGCCAGTAAGCAAATAGAAAATATTGGAACTCACGGGGCGAAACAGTAACACGGGTTCCCCTCGCAAATTTGGCTGGCGATAAAATGTGTTATTTTTGTTGATAGTTGTCAAATGAATTGCTGAGTGCCTTTCGAATAATTGCCTTTCTGTTGACGTGAAGGCGTATAACAAACACAGAACGGCACGCGCGTGTGAATGGGTTAATCTATATGGCACTTCTGCCATCGCGGAAGGATAAAACTCGAGGCCTGCGGCCTCTCGTTTTAACCTTCCACGCTGGCCCTCTGGCCATGTCGATTAACCCGTTCACACGCGCGTGTTGTTCTGTGCATGAACTGTGATTATTAATTTCAATAACTTTCGGAAATGTCGTTCCTATCAACAATCATGTATGCGCAAGGTTGAAACGCTATCGTTGTTTGTAGAAAAGCGAAAAGCTCGTCGAGCTCATTTCGGTGGGGGTTCCGTGATATGGTTTTGTTAATTTTCTTTTTTTAAATTCGAAAAAATAATTTTCGAAATAATAAAGTTTGATTTGGTCTGCGTTGAGTAAAGGGGTAGATAACGCATACCGTTCTGAAATCGACAGTGTAACACTCCTCCACACCCACAACAGTCTGGGTCGGGTACTTCATCCCTCCATTTGTATGACCGTAACTCCAGGTATCTAATCTTGGAAGAAAGTACGTAATGTGATTATAATATTTTATGAGTTGAGACTTAAGTCCTTATCGACGGGACAAATTAGGTTCCTCACCACACTCCAATCTTCGCCACGCCCGAGGTTTATTGGGGGGGGGGGGGGGGTTCTAAATGTAAATATAATATTATAATGAGATTAGGTAATTTATTGGAATATGAACAAAATACTTAACAATTCACGCATATACCCACCTTTTGTGGGGCATACGCTGGGTCCGCAATGTTTGAATTCGACAGTGCTTTGTTACCGTGCCACTTCAAAAAACCGCCCGCGTTTATGGCATGAATTGGAGAACATGGATTAGTCTACCGGAGGCACGTTGCTTCATGTCTTCAATGCCCTAAACAATTTACAACATCACTGGCGATCCGAAAATTCCTATTGATATTTATATTGTCGTTTCAACTTTGTCTTTAAGGTATACCTGTAACAATATACTTATTATTTTTTATTGGTTGTTAGTATCTTGTACAGTTAAAACTAGAAGTCCTGTCCCGAATTGTGCGCTTATCTAGGCTTAATTGCGCGTAGGAATTGCGCGCAATTGCCATATCGAATGGCATCCAAAGCACGGCAGGTTCTCCTGATTACTCATAGCAAACACAGGCAATGTTTCTGCCAATGGACCTCCGGGTGACCCGGAGGTCCATTGGCTGAAACATTGCTTGTGCACAGGCCATATGTACAGAATTTGCTAGCCTTACTATGGCCATAACGCGTAGATTAACGCGCAGATCGACGTGCTATTTGTGCGCATTTCATGACAGGACTTCTAGTTTTAACCGTACAATATCAACGGCGTTATTTTTTGAACACATGAAAGGTACGATCCCTTTATTTATTGCGATTCGTTTGTTGTTGTTTAGGAATTTGGAAAATATGGGTCAGAATGCTATAATCAACTTCTACACTGTATTATAATAAAACTGTCTGGGAAAATTTGGAATACAACGACTGTGTTTTTTAGATTTTATAACAGCCCATTTGTATTTTTCTGGTGAATTTAACTCAAGGCTGTGGCTTTGTCACCACGAGTCAGAACAAATACTAAAGCTATTCTGCACATTCTAAATTTCATAAACCACCCTTGCTACAACCAAGCATGGCTTTGCTAGCGTATTGATGGCTTTTTTTTGCTAACAATCTTGCGCGGAAGTCAGAAACACTACCCTGGTCGATGGGGAATTAAAAGTATAATTGTTTTTTGTTGTTTATTTCTTGAAGTGTTTTACAGGTTGTACACACAGGTGGAATGAGGCCTCTTGCGACGCCATTTGTGGAATTTTTCGGGTTTTTCGATTTTCAGGTGAATAACTAGGCGGGTGGAAGAAGCCTGAGTGCTCGGAAACGATTATGGAGCAGCGATAATCTCAACATTCGCACCACATAATCTAGATATCGTTTGCCAGAAGCTGTCCAAGAAATAGAGATTATTACTATTATATGGATGTACAAAATATGTATCCGAGTCGAGCTCCGGGTTCTAAGAGCAGATCACGACGAGTCGAAGACAAGTCGTGATCTACCCTTAGAACCCGGAGCGAGACTGGATACATATTTTGTACATCCACATAATGGTAATAATCATTTTATCTTACAATATATTGGGGATTAGTCAGGAATGTAGACGAATATATAACGAACTATTTATTCGAACGGATGAACAAAAAGAAAAAAAAATGTAACTCACGCGAATGGAACGTGCTTGTATCTGACCCTCTGATACAAACATCTGTATCAGGGGGTCGGATACACGACAGTTGCGGAGTTAATACAGACAAAATACATGTTGATTGTAAGATAAAACACAAGAATGACTGCAATGATGCCACCCGGTATCACATCATAAATCCAAAATAACAAAGTCTCATGCCAGCAGCCTAATTCGGTTTGAAATTGTTGACCCACTTTTCGTGTTGATACAAAGTGATGCCCCTTTGCTCACACGATATACAGATATTCATTCGATTCCAGTTTTAGATGTTCTAAGCAATAAGTATTTAATTCACATTTTCGACATCAAGGTGTTGAAAAAATATGTGGAATTACGGCGTGTAATCATAAAGAAACTACATCTGTAGTGAGTAAGGTCGTCAAATATTCTCTCCAATGAGAAAAAATTCTTGCGCTGATTTGAAGAACATGGCTGTTTATCGATTTTTTAAGATTAAGTTTGGTGGAATATTTCTGATGGTCAGAAAGGCAAACCTTGGGTTCGCTTTTTCGTCTAACCGAAATGTTCCAGTCCCTTGAATCTAAACATAGGCGATGGACTATTTCAGAGCTAGACTGGTTCCAGGCCATAACAGCATCGAATTCCTTATAAAATTAGACTGGTGACCCGAGGGCATTTCAAATCCATAAGCCTCTATGCAGATCGTATTGCAACATGTAAGCATACTTTTTCGTATTTCGAATTTCATTGGAATTACTTAAGAATCATTTCATCAGAAACGGTCCGAGAAAACACAAAAGATAGTTTTCTGGCACCATCGAATGTGAACGAAAAATCTGAAGCTTCTACACATCAATCAAGCCTATTGCAACATGTGTAGATTTACATTGCGAGAGCTGGCCGGTTTGAATTGTGAGATTCGATTTCGGTTCGGTTTCAGGAATAAACCTCGTTTTCGTTCAATTTTATTAATGCGTTAAGAACATATAATAAATAACATTTCAGGCTCCATTACTTTAAAAAATCCGCAATAGTTTGTAGTACAATACTCGCCTCCCTCACCCCCTCCCCACATAAACACTATCTAAAATTATCACCATTGGGTTCAATCTAACATTTCTTTGATAACTATTACGGGTTCTAATGGATCAGTTATTAACACAATTAAGTACAAAAACATAAATTTGAGTAACAAATGAAGTTTATCTAATCTATGTTTCTTTCTCGTCACATTTACTCCCTTATTGACTAGTCCGGTGGAATCCGATGGATGAGAAAATAAAGGAGAAAATGCGAAAATGAGAGCGCGATGTATTCGCCCTTTTGCCCGATAGACTAAGTGACTAGAGTCCATAGGGGCCACTACTCCAGATCCCTCCCAATAAGATCAGCTTGATCAGTTGATTTACACAACCTGAAGTACACAACACACTGCTTTATTAATGTGTATATTTACACAACCTGAAAAACACAAAACACATATTTATCAGCGTATAGATTTACACAACCTGAAGTACACAAAACACAGTTTTATTAGCGTATAGATTTACACAACCTGAAGTACACAAAACACAGTTTTATTAGCGTATAGATTTACACAACCTGAAGTACACGAAGCACAGCTTTATTCGCGTATAGCTTTACACAACCTGAAGTACACGAAGCACAGCTTTATTCGCGTATAGCTTTACACAACCTGAAGTACACAAAACACAGTTTTATTAGTGGATAGATTTACACAACCTGAAGTACACGAAGCACAGCTTTATTCGCGTATAGCTTTACACAACCTGAAGTACACGAAGCACAGCTTTATTCGCGTATAGCTTTACACAACCTGAAGTACACAAAACACAGTTTGATTAGTGTATAGAGTTACACAACCTGAAGTACACAAAACACAGTTTTATTCGCGTATAGCTTTACACAACCTGAAGTACACAAAACACAGTTTGATTAGTGTATAGATTTACACAACATGAAGTACACAAAACACAGTTTTATTAGTGGATAGATTTACACAACCTGAAGTACACGAAGCACAGCTTTATTCGCGTATAGCTTTACACAACCTGAAGTACACGAAGCACAGCTTTATTCGCGTATAGCTTTACACAACCTGAAGTACACAAAACACAGTTTGATTAGTGTATAGAGTTACACAACCTGAAGTACATAAAACACAGCTTTATTCGCGTATAGCTTTACACAACCTGAAGTACACAAAACACAGTTTTATTCGCGTATAGCTTTACACAACCTGAAGTACACAAAACACAGTTTGATTAGTGTATAGATTTACACAACCTGAAGTACACAAAACATAGTTTCATTAGTGGATAGATTTACACAACCTGAAGTACACAAAACACAGTTTGATTAGTGTATAGATTTACACAACCTGAAGTACACAAAACACAGTTTGATTAGTGTATAGATTTACACAACCTGAAGTACACAAAACATAGTTTCATTAGTGTATAGATTTACACAACCTGAAGTACACAAAACATAGTTTCATTAGTGGATAGATTTACACAACCTGAAGTACGCAAAACATAGTTTCATTAGTGTATAGATTTACACAACCTGAAGTACACAAAACACAGTTTGATTAGTGTATAGATTTACACAACCTGAAGTACACAAAGCACAGTTTGATTAGTTATAGATTTACACAACCTGAAGTACACAAAGCACAGTTTGATTAGTTATAGATTTACA
Source organism: Pictodentalium vernedei (assembly GCA_031216915.1). Lineage (NCBI taxonomy): Eukaryota > Metazoa > Mollusca > Scaphopoda > Dentaliida > Dentaliidae > Pictodentalium > Pictodentalium vernedei. The sequence goes on from CM062295.1 coordinate 777,493,578, forward strand.
CAACCTGAAGTACACAAAACACAGTTTCATTAGTGTATAGATTTACACAACCTGAAGTACACAAAGCACAGTTTGATTAGTGTATAGATTTACACAACCTGAAGTACACAAAGCACAGTTTGATTAGTTATAGATTTACACAACCTGAAGTACACAAAACACAGTTTCATTAGTGTATAGATTTACACAACCTGAAGTACACAAAGCACAGTTTGATTAGTGTATAGATTTACACAACCTGAAGTACACAAAACACAGTTTTATTTGTGTATAGATTTACACGACCTGAAGTACACAAAACACAGTTTGATTAGTGTATAGATTTACACAACTTGAAGTACACAAAACACAGTTTTATTAGCGTATAGATTTACACAACCTGAAGTACACGAAGCACAGCTTTATTCGCGTATAGATTTACACAACCTGAAGTACACAAAACACAGTTTGATTAGTGTATAGATTTACACAACGTGAAGTACACAAAACACAGTTTCATTAGTTATAGATTTACACAACCTGAAGTACACAAAACAGGAAAGGGACCGAAACCCTAGCGTATAGATTTACACAGCCTGAAGTACACAAAAACATGAACGGGATCGAACCTTCTGGAAGGGATGCACGGAACATATGAATGGTTTGAGGGATCAACTTTAATCCAACACTGACCGAAAAAATATTATTTTGAACACATAAAATTAGTTTTTGGATCTTGGCTAAAGTTTTTAATATAGATACTAAGTGTGTGTCATAGAGTTAATGAGATGGCATGCGGTGGTTGGCGAAGTCGTCTGAATGTGACTTGGGTACAGTTAAAACTAGAAGTCCTGTCATGAAATGCGCGCAAATAGCACGCCAATCTGCGCGTTAATCTACGCGTTATAATAATCAAATTCTGTACAAGTGGGCTGCGCACAAGCAATGTTTCTGCCAATGGACCTCCGGGTAACCCGGAGGTCCATTGGCAGAAACATTGCCTGTGTTTGTGATGAGTAACCAGGAGAACTTGCTGTGCTTTGGATGTCATTCGATATGGCATTTGCTCGCAATTCACACGCGCAATTAAGCCTAGAAAAGCGCACAGTTCGGGACAGGACTTCTAGTTTTAATTGTATTTATCCTGAAATTGTGTGTGTGACATGTTGCCTTTATTGCTGCATATGATATACCCTGTAACGAAATGAGAAACATCCTTGACTTATCTCGTAATGAAAATCCACTTTCGATAAAGTTATCTCCCTTGAAATTATTTAGAATAGCGAGGAAGGTCCAACTAAGAAACAAGTAATTGTTGAGAAAACACCTACGACTTTAGCGGAAGGTAAAGCCAAGTTGTTCTTTGTTGCTTTTAATAAACGAAAACAACAGGCAGGTCTCGGAGCAGTTAGTTGTTTTCGTTTATTAAAAGTAACAAAAGGAAACTTGTTTTTTTTATGGTAGGCCCGTTAGAAACAACTCGTTCATAGATAATCCACCTTTAAGAATATCTATCAGTATCACACACCTACCAACAATAAGCGCCAACTTTGTCTCTTTGTTTTGCGAAAGAGTTTTTACAGTAATTTGAAAGTTTTAATTCTTCTCAAGCCAAAAATTATCAAATCTAACCTCCTAGACATCTACATTAATATATATATATATGTCTTTATTTTCCTCCAAATGGTCTTCAGCAGAGAATAATAGAGAAACGTTCAAACTGATTGGTTAAAAATTGTAAAAAAGCCAACTTATGTAGTTTATATTAATCTTCAGGAAAATGCCTTAACCCTTTCCCCAACGCAGACGATATCAATTTTTTTTTTTTTTTAAATTATTTTTTAATTTTTAAAAAAAAAATTGAACAAAACCATATCATGTGAACCCTCATTGGAACGAGCTCGACGAGCTCGTTCCAAAGAGGGGCCACATGATATGGTTTTGATAAACGCTTTAAAGAATAATATTTTTCAGATGCTGAATCTGCATATTAGGCAGGCGGATGTGGCCGATTCGTTGGGTAAAGGGTTAAGTTTGTGAAAGGGTGCTCACATCGATCATACAAATTATCGAACATCACGAAATTTCATGTTTCACACGAAATTCACATACCCTTATTGTTCAATTTACTGGCAACTTTTGACAATTGAGGGGGAGGTAACTCTGTAAATCTCAATGACAAAAAATATCAGCCACGATTGGAAACCAAGACGATAGTAATTTAAAGCTCGTTCCAACGAGGGGTCATAACCTATGTTTTTGAGACAAAAAATGAAAAACATAATGAAAATTAATTGGCGATTTTTGAGAATAGCGCTGGCTGTTTTTGGCCGTTACGTTAGGTAAAGTGTTAAAAGGAATCTCACTGAAATCCCATCGAGTGTATTTCTACTGCAATTGAACTTTTGAAACCCTCGCCAGGGACGTAGCTAGGAGGTTATCAACAGGGAGGAGGAGCGATCATTTAGATTTCTAACTGGGGTTGAGGTCACAGTACGATATGCAGCAGATATGTCCCGAGGGCTCGAGTGAGGGTATCTCTCTCTAGTTGGTGGGTTGGGGACATGGCTTCCTCTAGAGTAAATTTGTAATTTGTGAACCTGTGAGATGGATTTTGAGTCCCCTCTGGCTTATATCTAGGTATTTTATCCACAAGAAAAATCCATTTCCTAAGTTAGGTCCGTGATCTTTTCCTTACACTGACCAAGCTACACACAGACTGTAGATTGACATCTATTCAGCCAATCCCTACTCCTTCTAACTGACTGGACCGTATCGCCCTCAAGTAGCCAGGTGACGGTAAAGTATACGGAACGATGAATTCGAAAAACCGGACCAGTCACAGATTTGAGTTGGAATTTCGGAAAATTTTGTCAGCTGAATAGAAAAGTCGGAGAATGTGATCTAAAATTGAAAAATCCTTTTGGCTCTTGCCGTTCGAACTTCAGTCGTCAGTCTATTAAAATGTTGGAATCCGGAAATTGAATGGATTCCGGAGTCGGAGCACAGTCAATGTCTAAAGTCGGTAACCGCAACCAATCGCCGATCGTAATCGGAAGAACAGTGTCAAGGGTTGAAAATTCTAATCGATTTGTCGGAAAAGTCTGAAAAGTAGAAAACACAAAGGAAAGTGATTTCTTTGAATTTGCAACTATTGGATTTTGTACCTTCGAATTTCCAACAATTGAAAATTATGATGGTTATGGAGGGGGTGGGGTGGGGGTGGGGGTGAGGCACTCGTAAGCTTCTGATCCCCAATCACATTTTTGTTTTATGGTGCACAACACATGAATGGTCCAAAAGAATGAAATCAGAATCACGACTGTAATGAGAGAGAGAGAGAGAGTCAGCAAGTGCTTTAAAAAAATGTTGAGAATGTACCTTTAGCTGAGCCTTGTTAGAGTTTGTGTGAACAATGTGCGGTTAGTACCAAAGATTTTGAAGGATTATTGTACTTTCATTGCCAACTTGGGATGGCATAAGAACTGATATACAATGCTATTTGGTCATAATTCAGTTTAGCTTTCAAATAAAGGCGAACGTTTTGAATAATCCATAAAAAACAATCTAGAGGGCAAATAATTGGACACTGTTATCAATTTTTGGATCTTAATTCTGGATTTAACGTAAACAAATGTTTGAACTTTCAGAAGTACGTGACACGTTTAATTATTTATCTATTGCGTGGTTAAGGAAACAATTCACAAGTGAGTTTTGCTTACGAGGGGTGTTCCCGATTCGTCGAAAATCAATATTTCGCACTCCGGTAGCAATGTTTACACAGTGATCAAATCTTAAGGTTGTCACTCGCCTTTGCTGATTAGGTGATGTTTTTGACTTTAGTGATCACTGTTAATTGTGTTTGTGTGTGTGTGTTTTGCAATTTTTGTCTGTACATTGGATATTGCTTTTAAAGCTTTTAAAGCTGTCAAAACTTAGTGAAATTATTTCAGTCTTATATTTTATTTTTTTGGTTAACACTCTTCAGTGAATTTTTATTAAAGTATAAATATGGCATGGATTTTCTTTCCTCATCATTAAAAGATCTTCAAAGCAAAACTCTAAATAGACTTCAAGACAGCGAATTAATAATAGAACTCAATGCGCATCCCGTCCTCAATAGGAAAACTAAATAATCTGGGGCATGTCTATCGAACGGGTTAAAGATTACATCATTGTGATGGGGTGAGCCAGGCATTCTGTGACCTAAATTTAGAACTGGCTGCGGGTGACACGATACGCACGAAAGCTTGCCTCTGTTACCAGTGGGAGTTGCAAACAGCGAGGAAAATCTCCACCTGTTGCCGGGTCTCCCCTCCCTGAGATATAAATCTCGGGGAAAAATGCTGGCTTCCCCATCCAAAAGGACGGAAAAGTTGTAAATTAAAAACCGAATTGCTCTAATTTCCAGCTCTCTATCTTTTCTACCTCCTCTATCTCATCAGACACACGACCAAACTGAATGACAAACTATGAGGGATTGAAACAATCCTCAAGCAAAGATGTGCAAAAAACCTAACAAGACCAAGGCAAGGATTGAAACAATCTTGCCAGCAAACAGCCCTTTTTTTTCGTGGGTGGGAGGGGGGGGGGGGTGTTGGAGGTCATTTGGAATTCCCGAAGGATAACCAGATACCTCAAAATCACATACGGCATCCTATCTCCCAGAAGGCTTGATGGATGACTCCCGTTTTTTTTTCAAACTAAACTGTTGGAGCTTTCTCCATTCCTTTTTTAGTTTAAACAGTATTTATTCAAAAAAAAAAAAAAATGTCAATAAATGTCAATAACAGTATACACAAAGATGGTATAAACATCGGCGTGGATTCGGCAGTAAGCTTTGAGCTTATACAAGGCCGTCTCCACAATACGAAATTACAAGCACAATGACAATGGCAGATAAGAGAAGTTTATACAGACAGTACAAGTCAATGATGATCATGAATTACTTCAACGTACAACGGCCACGTCCGCCCGTCAGTTCACAAGTCCCCTTGTGAACCGAAATGCGGGCATAGCCGCCGTACGTTAACGAAATATATGAGCCTGCTTGAGCATGACTTCCCACAAGAATTTACAAGTCAGGTTAAGTCGGATTGGAGTCGATTACTTGTAGGTTGACAACGTATTGCGTGGAGTGGATATTGTGTGTGTCGTCAACTTCAATGACTAACTAAATGTAGCACATTCCTAATACATCTTATTTTTTATACGAAGTGACCCGATGCTACATTGGTATCAACAGTGAATCTTTTACTAGTCAGTATAAAGTCGTGTACCGCTTCAAAAATGAGGCGGTTCTCATCGTCACTTAGATATTCCGAACCATAAAGAAGTATAGTGGTGTCCACGTCGAATGGGAGAAGATTAATTGTAGCAGAGCGAGCAACTGCGAAGACTGGACAATTCAAGAAAAAATGATCAGATGTCTCTTGCTCACCACACTGACATAAGTCACTGGGTGATAGGTGGTTAAGGTACAAATGGGACTTTAAATTGCTACACCGAAGTCGTAATCTACAGTGGTATATTTGGGCTATACGGGATTTCGATTTAAGGTAAAAATTTGGTAGTCGTCTATTACCGGCATTGAGAAAAATCTTAAAATTTGTCAGTGATGGGTTTTCACGGACCACAACAGGTAAATTATTCCATTGTTCAGTTGCATTAGGTATAAAAGAAGACCTATACAGTTCGGTTCTACAAAGTGGAATGCGGTGATTTTGACTTGACCGAAGATTTAATGAAGGATTAATCGAAGAAACAAGAGGCGGGATTTTACTAGATAAATAGGGAGGAACCATATGATGGTACATTTTGAAAAATTGTATTAATTTATGTTTTCGCCGCCTATCTACGAGGGGCTCCCAACCCGTTTCCGTGTAAAGTGAGGACTTACTGGCACTGACGGTCGCTCCAGTGACAATCCTTGCCGCTGCTATCTGTATTTTCTCCATTTCCTGAACATTAGTCAAGGAACAGTTGTCCCAGACAGTGTCAGCATATTCAAGAAGAGGCCTGACAAAGACAAAATATATTTTTTCTAAGACGCTACGATCCAAGTAGAATTTCTGCTTCCTTAGTAAGTCTATCCTGGACCAGGCTTTGGTGCAGATATGATCGATGTGATCATTCCATGTACATGTGCTGTTAAGTATTACTCCAAGATGTTTATGATCAGGGACCTCAGATATCGTAGAACCGACGAACTGCAAGGGAGGGTGGATAGCAGAATTACTTTTGCGAGATATTAACATGCTTTCGGTTTTACTGGGATTAAACTCAACCAACCATAGTCTTGCCCAATTTTCAATTGAGACCAGATCACGATTGATTACTCTCGAGGCTTGTTCTGGATTTTCAATGATTAAATATAACGAAGTATCGTCCGCAAATAAGCGTATGCTGCTCATAATATCACTAGTTAAGTCATTAATGTATATGAGGAACAGCAAAGGACCAAGTATAGATCCTTGTGGAACACCGGCATTTATACTTCTCCAGGACGATGTCGCAGACGCTACAACAACTCGCTGTAATCTGTCTGTAAGGTACGATTGAAGAAATAGCAGAAGTTCACCAGAGACCCCGATATTTTCTAGCTTGTGTATTAAACCAGCATGCCATACTTTGTCGAAGGCCTTACTGATATCGCAAAATACAACTCTAACCTCTTTGCCTTCGTCCAGAGCACGACAAAATTCATCATAAATATCTGTGAGTTGAAGAACCGTCGAATCACCTGGTGTAAAACCAGACTGAAATTGACTGAGAACGTTATTGTCAGTAAGGAATTCCCATAACCGTTTAAAAACACATTTCTCAAGTAGTTTTCCAACGCAACTAATCAAGGAAATTGGCCTATAGTTAGTAACAGAATTGGACGGTTGTTTTTTTAGAATCGGTGTGACATTCGCCCTTTTCCACAACAATGGAAAATATGATTTGTTCAGTAATATATTGAATAAAACAGTGAGTGGCTCACAAAGGGATGATTTGCATTCTTTTATAAGACGCGGGCTAACCAAGTCTGGACCAGATGCCTTAGAGATTTTAATTGATCTCATTGCAGCGTATACTTCGTTACTTTGCAGGGTGATAGAACTGATGGTCGGACGAGCATGTGAAGACTTATTAGGCAGAGAAGCATTTGAATCATCAACCGTTGAAATTGAGCTGAAGTGATCATTGAGCACTTCAGCTTTTTCCACATTAGACGAGTATATCTGGTCGGAATGGGCAAGGGTAGGAATCTCAGTTTTAGCATTCCCGATGACTGATTTAAGTGTTTTCCACCATTGTGACGGCGGTGTTTCTCTACTCATTAGAGTGGTTTGAAGTTTGGACAAGTAAAAGGCTTTGGCTTTCCTTATTTCCGAAACAACTTGGTTCCTTTTGTGTTTATAATTTGCCCAGGCATTCTGAGTATTTGAACGTTTGGCAATGCGATACAAACGTTTACGCTGTCTGAGAAGCAACCGTATTTCATTATGCATCCATTTGGGCTGATTTGTACGAACAGTGGCAATTTTGTTTGGTATATGTTTGGATGCCAGATCGAGTAATTTATCGGTGAACTTAGAAACGATATTGTCAAGAACTTGGTCGTCGAAGATGGACTCCCAGTAGACTTCGGAGAGTGCCTCATTCAATGCTTCATAATTACCCTGCGAATAATCCCAGACACGCCTCTTGAATGATAAGGGCGGTGGTTTCAGGAACTCCAATTCAAGCGAGATTGGACAATGATATCGTTTCATATCTGGAATGATCGGTTCAAGGACCTCACAGTTTTTCATACATAAGGAATCACTGAGAACAAATAAATCCAGTAGTGATGCCGAAGTCTCCGAAAAACAGGTCGGTTCGCTCACGACTTGTCTAAGATTGAAATAACATAGGATTTCAAAAACGCCACCTCTTGATGACGACATCTGGTTGTCATTAAAGTCGCCTGTTATAATGAGGTCAGCAATTGACGTATCCCGAGCTTTTTGAATGGATTCAGATATGGCCTCCCATGTCTCATTCGGACTGTTCGGTGGACGATAAAATACCCCTACCAAAAATGATTTAGTTCGCTGTGTGAACACTTCCACCCAAAGACACTCTGTGTTTAGATTATGTAGGTCAGGCCGTGGTCGAAACGGTATTCCATCTTTTATGTATATCGCTACCCCACCTCCTCTTGTAGAACGGTCATGTCGCTGTGGCTCCTGGAATCCGGGTACCATAATGACGGATGTTGCATCATTCTCGTCCAGCCATGTCTCAGATAAGGCCACAATATCGAATGACGCGAATTCGTATTGGATTATGTCTACTTTGGGTTTTAGGCTCTGAATGTTCAAATGCATAATTTTCAGGGTATTGTGGATGAGATCCGAGTTGGCAGAGCTTGGGCCGGGATTGGTTTCAATGTCACCAGATTGTAGAAGAATCACAGGCACACTGAACAACATGGTAACAAGGATAAAAGATACCAATAAGTGCATTCTCTTTGAGGGTGCAATGTTGAGAGTGTCGACTTTGAGCGAGACAACCCCAAATTGCTGAGCACTGCGATGAGCAAGGTGAACGCAGCGTTAAGGCTTTGATTCAATCCGACACCTAGGAGGTACAAAAGGTGGTAGATCGAGCTACGAGTGAAACTCATTTTTGATAGTTTACATTTTGTACTCCTACAAAGAACATTCAAGTTGAAACTTCCAATCCGAGCTCTATAAGATTCAAGGGAACACATATTGATCTGTTTGTAACCTGATGGCACAGTTGGGACGATAAGCAAAAGTAAGCTCAAGCAGGCAAATAGTTAAGATTGTATATTAAAAAATACAGTTGATTTGATGAATATCCAAAATGGATTGATTGTCACTGTCTGTCGAGGATAAAAGAACATAAACGTATCAAGCTGAGACGGAGAAATGAAAAAATGTAAATATTTTGGATAAAGTGGAAACTGGGAGCTAATAGCAGAACATCACTAATCGTGTTTGGGTAGATCAATCGATAATTAGTACAAATACTATTCTTGATACAGACAGTCTTTAGTGCAAATTTCGATGACGATGTCAACACGAGGAGTAAGAGTTTCAGTAATCATCAGATAATAATAATGTCTCTATTGTATTGCAGAACACGAAAACACGACAAAGAAGACATATCGCGACCTGAGGTCAACACCGTGTCCAAGCACTAAGGAACTCCATTGCTCTACAAGCAATGGAATTCCTTAGTACCTGGACACAGTATGGAACTCAGGTCGCGACATGCACACGGATATGGCAGTATGTCGCTGATGGAGTGTTTACTTACTATAGTTATGTCTAAAATGGAGCACGGTGTTTAAAAACTATGTAATCCAAGTATTCAAGGACAGGTGATATGTCAGAACTTACGCAGCAAAATGAGCGAATTTTGAATCGAAGAATAATAATTTTTTATTATTCTTCTATACACGATAATGCCCGAACACTTGTTCATTAACTTGAAGCAGAATATTCGCAAGAAAAGTGACATAGTCCTTAATAAGAACTAAATTGTTATACAACAATAGTAGCTCGTGACGCGTGGTTCACGATTTCTTTTCAATTCCAACAGATACAGCTACTCCAACAATGGGTGAAACGAGGAATCTGATTGATAGCACCTTTATCCGACACAAGTGAGTGAATTGATACTGTGTGACATAATTATGTCAGTAACATATTGATTAAATGGGACCACACAACTGTGTCAATAGCCCAGAAAACAAAATTTGTGTCCGTGTGACTTTCTTAAGAGGATTGACCTTGATATAGCTAAGTGGTTCATTCAATGCCAGATAATATCGTTCAATGCCAGATAATATCGTCGTGTACTTACAAGTGAGGAATAATATTGTCATGTTACTAGTCCTCACATTACTTTACTCTGCTGTAAAGGCCAGGGGCTTACCAGGTATATACAATTAACCCATATTTAGGCATCAGCCTAGGGGAGGGGTAACTCAGGGTGGCGATCAATTTACTTATTTTACTAATATTTACTAATATTGTCATGTTACTAATCCTCACATTAATTTACTCTGCTGTAAAGGTCAGGGGCTTACCAAGTATGTACAATTAACCCATATTTAGGCATCAGCCTAGGGGAGGGGTAACTCAGGGTGCAATCAATATACTAATATTTACTAATATTGTCATATTACTAATCCTCACATTACTTTGCTCTGCTGCAAGGATCCTGGGCTTACCAGGTATATACAATTAACCCATATTTAAGCATCAGCCTAGGCGAGGGGTAACTCACGGTGGCAATCAATTTACTAACATTTACATAATGTGTCATGTTACTAGTCATCACATTACTTTACTCTGCTGTAAAGGCCATGGGCTTACCAGGTATATACAATAGACCCATATTTAGGCATCAGCCTAAGGGAGGGGTAACTCACAGTGGCAATCAATTGACTAATATTTACTAATATTGTCCTATTACCAATCCTCACATTACTCTACTCTGCTGTAAAGCCCCAGGGCTTACCAGCAGAGCAAAGCACTGTTAGGATTAGTATATAATTGACCAGATGTATACAATTAACCCATATTTAGGCATCAGCCTAGGGGAGGGGTAACTCAGCGTGGCAATCAATGTACTAATATTTACTAATATTGGCATGTTACTAATCCTCACATTAATTCACTCTGCCGTAAAGGCCAGGGGCTTACCAGGTATATACAATTAACCCATATTTAGGCATCAGCCTAAGGGAGGGGTAACTCACGGTGGCAATCAATTGACTAATATTTACTAATATTGTCATGTTACCAATCCTCACATTACTTTACTCTGCTGTAAAGCCCCAGGGCTCACCAGCAGAGCAAAGCACTGTTCGGATTAGTATATAATTGACCAGATGTATACAATTAACCCATATTTAGGCATCAGCGTAGGGGGGGGGGGGGGGGGGTAACGCAGGGTGGCAATCAATGTACTAATATTTACTAATATTGTCATGTTACTAATCCCAACATTACTTCACTCTACTGTACTGTAAAGCCCCAGGGATTACCAGCAGAGCAGAGCAATGCTAGGACTAGTATATAATTGACCAGATGTATACAATTAACCCATATTTAGGCATCAGCCTAGGGAAGGGGTAACTAAGGGAAGCAATCAATTTACTAATGTTTACTAATATTGTCATATTACTGATCCTCACATTACTTCACTCTGCCGTAAGGGCCAGGGACTTACCAGGTATATACAATTAACCCATGTTTAGGCATCAGCCTAGGGAGGTGTAACTCAGGGTGGCAATCTATATTCTAATATTTACTAATATTGTCAAATTACTAATCCTCACATTACTCTCTCTACTGTAAAGATCCGGGGCTTTCTAGGTATATACAATTAACCCATATTTAGGCATCAGCCTAGGGGAAGGGTAACTCAGAGCAATCAATGTATTAATATTCACTAATATTGTCATGTTACCAATCCTCACGTTACTTTACTCTGCTGTAAAGCCCCAGGGCTTACCAGCAAAGTAAAGCAACGTTAGGATTAGTATATAATTGACCAGATGTATACAATTAACCCACATTTAGGCATCAGCCTAGTTGAGGGGTAACTCAAGGAAGCAATCAATTTACTAATACTTACTAATATTGTCATATTACTAATCCTCACATTACTTTACTCTTGAAGAGCTGTTTAATGTTCCTACAATTACTAATGTTTATTAATATTGTCATGTTACCAGTCCTCACATTACTTTACTCTGCTGTAAAGGTCAGGGGCTTACCAGGTATATACAATTAACCCATATTTAGGCATCAGCCTAGGGGAGGGGTAACTCAGTGTGGCAATCAATTTACTAATATTTACTAATATGGTCTTGTTACTAGTCCTCACATTAATTTACTTTACTGTAAAGGCCAGGGGCTTACCGGGTATATACAATTAACCCATATTTAGGCATCAGCCTAGTGGAGGGGTAACTGAGGGTGCAATCAATATACTAATATTTACATAATATTGTCATGTTACTAGTCATCGCATTACTTTACTCTGCTGTAAAGGCCATGGGCTTACCAGGTATATACAATTAACCCATATTTAGGCATCAGCCTTGGGGAGGGGTAACTCACGGTGGCAATCAATGTACTAATATTTACCAATATTGTCATGTTACTAATCCCCACATTACTTTACTCCGCCGTAAAGCCCCAGGGCTTACCGGCAGAGCAAAACAATGCTAGGATTACTATATAATTGACCATTCCTTTTTTGTAACCGCTATGGTCATATATCGGGGCCGCTACCAAACCGGCGTTGCTGTTTGGTTTTCTTTTTTCTTTTTCCCTTAAAATTGCCATCGCACAACATTATATTCTGGCTCGCCACCATGGTGGGACTCAAACCTCTACCATCGCCAAGCTGGAACCGAATAGAGCCCACTCTCTAATAGTCTTAATGGCGTTGAGGGTTTGGTCGTTGACAATCTATCACTCCGATACAAACTGCCAGGAATTCTAACCGCGTGCATACCCCTTCAGACCCCATTTGAGGCAATAGGAAAGCTAGGCCTGTGTGATCCAAGATCCAAGTGAAATAAAATAAGGCTAACCGGGTCGCAAGGGATTTGTAAATCCCACATCGTCCCTGTGCGCCTTCGGCGCGCTAAAACCTTTCATTCATTCATTCCTCATCATTATTTTCCTGCAATCATGGCTGGTGCTCAAATCAACGTGAATTTTATACCAAACAAACAAGGAGGCGAAAATCTAGCTTGTGACGGTTACGAATACAGAATAAATCGGCATTATAAAGACAGAACGTACTGGAAATGCATTGTTCCAAATTGTCCTGCAAAAGTCACCACAATCAACAGAATACCATGTTCATTTGGAAACCAGTCACATAACCATCCAGAGGACTATGCTGGAATAGTAGCAAAAGAAGTAAGGTCTGTGATCACTCACAGATGTTTGGCGGAAACACGACCCATACCTGCTATATTCACAGAGGAGCTCATTAAATTACGTGATACAGACTGGGATGATACGACCAGAGAAGTCGTTGAAAAATTACCAACGTTCTACAGTGTGCACTCTAGTCTGTACAGAGCACGACGTAAACAGACAAAGACATTAGGTGAAATTGTTCTAGAAGGAAAGTGGTTGGAAACTTCAACAGGGAATTCATTCCTTCTTTTTGATGAGGGTGAAGGAATTAGACGAATGCTGGCTTTCGCAACTGATGAAAATCTGCAACTTCTTTCCGAAGCCTCAACGTTCTACTGTGATGGGACATTTTATATGTGTCCAGAACTTTTCTATTAACTGTACACAGTGCATGTTATGAACAACGAAAGGATGATTCCTGTGTTTTACGCTTTGTTACCTGGTAAATCTCAGCAGATTTATCAGCAGATGTTTTCCAGACTGAAAGACGCTATGGCAAATAAAAATCTGAGCCTAAACCCAACGAGTGCCTTTGTGGACTTTGAGTTAGCAGTGCATAGTGCAGTCCGCCAAGTTTTCCAAGGTATCCGTGTGAGAGGATGTTTTTTCCATTTCACTCAGTGCATCTGGAGAAAGGCCCAAGCTATACTGGCCTACAAACACTGTACAAAGAAAATTGAGACGTGAGAGCTCTGGTTCGCCAAGCAGCAGCTCTGCCACTAGTGCCTGTCAACAGGGTTGAAGAAGTGTGGTTCGAAACTTTAGATGAGTTGAACTACACGGACATTGAACCTTCAACAACATCAAGTTTTGTAGAATATGTTCAAACTCAATGGATAGATGGTGATATAAACGTGTGGAACCACTTTGACAACGATGGGTCAAGAACAACAAACCATATAGAGGCATGGCACTTGAAACTTAAAAAGAAAATTCAACACCCGCACCCAAACATTTTTACTTTAATTCAGACTATTAAAGACATTCAAAACGAAAATGAAGTGTCATTTATTCAGAAATCGGTCGGTGGAAAAAGCCGCTCGAGAGCCAAAAAATATATGAACATTGACCGAAGGCTTTCTACTTTAAAACTGAGATTTGTTGAAGGCGGTATCAGCCTTATGCCATACACAGATTCGGTGTCGGAACTGTTGCATCTAGAGTAAAGACTGTATAATTAATGTAATGCTGTATATATGTTATAATTTGTGCTTTATTTGATAAAGGGTTATAAATATATTATATTTCATAATTTTGTATATATGTTATATTTATCATACATTATTTTACTGGTTATGTGTTACTGTATATTTTGTTACTAAGTGAATAAATTTGTTTCAATTTTAAATTCTAGTTTTGTATAAATCTGAAACCTGTTTTCAGTTTGGACACCTTAAGATTTGATCACTGTGTAAACATTGCTACCGGAGTGCGAAATATTGATTTTCGACGAATCGGGAGCAAGCTGCTTACGATGCACATCCTGACACCTACTCTAATTAATTAGAAAACGGTTTCTAATTTCAAATTATGTGTTGAGATCAACAAGGCCACGACAGTACATCCGCCGTGGACTGGTCACTTTCCAATATTGAACAATATTTCCACGGACGCAATTATATTAGATTCCAAACACTAATTATAGAAATAATCACCAGAAAATTAATTAATGAAGCACCGGATACAACCATGTAAACGCATGCACGGGCATCACTCGCCCCATGAGTTCCAATGTGTTTTATGTGCCTACATGCAGCCCACTGGAGTACCTACTGGCAGCCTACTGGAGTGCCTACTGCCAGCCTACTGGAGTGCCTACTGGCAGACTACTGGAGTGCCTACTGGCAGCCTACTGGAGTGCCTACTGGCAGCCTACTGGAGTGCCTACTGGCAGCCTACTGGAGTGCCTACTGGCAGCCTACTGGGGTGCCTCCAGGCAGCCTACTGGAGTGCCTACTGGCAGCCTACTGGAGTGCCTAGTGGCAGCCTACTGGAGTGTCCACTGGCAGCCTACTGGAGTGCCTACTGGCAGCCTACTGGAGTGCCTACTGGCAGCCTACTGGAGTGCCTACTGGCAGCCTACTTGAGTGCCTCCAGGCAGCCTACTGGAGTGCCTACTGGCAGCCTACTGGAGTGCCTACTGGCAGCCTACTGGCACATAGAACACATTGGAACTCAGGGGATGCACTGCGTTCGCGTGGATTTCGACCAGTCTACGACAACTGAATTGCAAGTAACCAATCAGTACATATCGCGAGGGCAACAGTTAAAGAATTAGAAACCATGTTGAGATATAAAAAAAACGAAGTTACGGATATTGCCGAGCGCTAACGAACGCAATTTTTAAACTTGGATTTACAGTTTGAGATCCTCACATTAACCACTTGACGCAGGTTAAATGCGTCCACCTCACGACGTATCAAACAGTGAATCGCGCAAATGTGAGGCACAAATTTTGGCGCTACACATTAATTAGATTCCAATAACAGAAAAGTTTAGTCTGAATAAAAATATATCAGTGGCCAATGCTATTAAAGAAATTTAATCCTTAAACTAACATGGAAAGCAGACGACACTTGCAAAAAAAAATTTTTAAACAAAAAAAATTCTT
Organism: Pictodentalium vernedei; assembly: GCA_031216915.1. NCBI lineage: Eukaryota > Metazoa > Mollusca > Scaphopoda > Dentaliida > Dentaliidae > Pictodentalium > Pictodentalium vernedei. The sequence goes on from CM062295.1 coordinate 777,509,118, forward strand.
AAATAACTAATTTTTTTTCATTTCTTGTCTCAAAAATATAGGTTATGACCCCTCGTTGGAACAAGCTCGACGAGCTCGTTCCAACGGTGGGTCATAACCTATGTTTTTGAGACACAAAATGAAAAAATAATGAAAGTTAATTGGCGATTTATGAGAATAGCGCTGGCCGGTTTTGGCCGTTACGTTGGGTAAAGGGTTACTGTTGGGTGTCACTGTTAGGCTGAAGTACGTTACCTTCCATTCTACCTTAGCATAGGTATAACACATTTTATAACTCATAATTTTATTTGCGACATACATGCATAACACCGAAAAACTTACAATAACTTAGTAAAAACTTAATGGTGACAAAATAAAAAAGCAACCTGTAAACTGGATCAGTACGCACATTGAAACACGCAAGTATACCGCAGGGAGATGACATAGCCAGATTGGCTGTCTGCAGTACGTGGAGAGTGGATTGTAAGTAAATCACCCGCAGAGTGGGGTTATCACCCAAGCTATAACTTTCAAAAAACACAAGCAATGTTTCAGCCAATGGACCTCCGGGTTTAACCCGGAGGTCCATTGGCTGAAACATTGCTGGTGCTGGTTGTGCTTTGCAGCAAATTCGCAATTATTGCTTGGGTGGAATCTCCACTCTGCGGGTGATTTAGTGATGATACACTCTCCACGTACTGTACCTGTCATCCCCCTGAACATGATCTTATATATATAGGATTGTCTCGATCCGCAAGTATACAGAAGAAGTCTCCTTGGAATCGAAATTAAGTATTTTTATTGTTTACTAATCATATATATTTCATTTTCAGGTTATTTTATTCAACTTTGTGGGGAGTTAGTTTAGTATAGTAACTGGGACAAAGTTAGGAGGTCTTAAATAAAAACTGTGAGCGCTAAGTTGTCGAACGGTTCGTCGTGTTGCCTTTTGTCGCGTGTTTACAATTTTCCCTGTCCGATCGCGTAATTTTGTCTTGATGATGGCGAGCAAGTCTGTTCAGACGGAGGTAAGTATGGAGGTAAATACGTGTAATATCGCGGTCCAGGTCAACGGTGCCAACGGAGTAAGTATTGGTGTGCAGACAGAGGTCACTGGGGGTGTCGGTCAGAGCCGGGTTGGTGGGGCCACCGATGGCGATATTGGGCTTGAAGTTTGTAAACAGTGTTCTATGATGTATGGGGACTGTCGCTCGATGGGATATGGAGAGGTATGTGCAAACTGTCAGGAAATCCTCCGCCTACTTGAGACAATTGTTAAGTTTGAGGGGGAGATTGCTGAGCTGAAGGGAAAACTTGGTAGGGCGGGGCTGTCTGGAGTTACGCCTGTGAAAGTGGCTTTCCGAGAAGGATGGAAGGTTGTCGGTGGCTCCAAGAGGAAACATGGGGGTAGAACCTTTGATGTGAATGAGGTAGGTGATGAGGTGGGGGCTGCTAGAAAAGTACGTAGGACAGATGAGGGGGGCCCAGGCCGGAGCAATGCTGTAAAGCGTTTGGCGTGGACTACCAAAAGTGGTAGGAAAGGGGGGCCAGAGAAGCAGGTAGATAGGGGTGTAAAGTCCAAAGGCAGTGGGGAGTGCAGCACCAGAAACAGATTTGATGTGCTCGATTCGGAAGAGACAGAGGAGGAGATGGAGGTAGTTGCAACAGATAGTAGCTTGGGGTCTAGGCCAGGAAAAAGGAGGAGGGATCCGGGGGAAGACCAGGGGAGTAGTCCAGGTAGCTCAGGGCCTGGAAAGAGACGGAGGGACAAGGGTAGGAGTAATCCTAGGTCAAAGATACCGATACCGATATTGATTCCGAGTGGGGCTGTTGGAGAGGAAGAGGACGCTGTAAACAATAGGAGACTAGAGGAGATAAATAGGGCGAGGTCCAAAAGTAAGTTGGTGGTTGCGGGAAGTAGCATAGTTCGGGGGATCGACAAGGTTGTCTGTGGTCCGGACAGTAAAAATAGAACAGTTCTGTGCTTTCCGGGGGCTAAAGTGGAGGACCTGAGGGATAGAGTGGACGGTATTGTAGCTGGGTCGGGGCCTGATCCGGTAGTGGTATTACATGTGGGGTCCAATAACATCAGGGAGAGGAAATCAGTTCGTTTGGTGGACACATACAAGGACCTAATTAGTAAGCTACTTAGCAGGAATGCTCGGATCATCGTTTCAGGGGTGCTCCCCGTTATGGGTGGTGGGAATGAGAGGAACTCGCGGATTATGGCACTAAACGAGGAGCTGGGAGAGCACTGCAAAGACTTGGGAGTACATTTCATTGACCACTGGGATTCATTCTGGGGACAAGGAGAGTTGTATGGGCGAGACGGATTGCATTTAAGTAGGATGGGTACAGACCTGTTGGGCCAAAAAATCTTACAGGTGGCTGGGCCTTTTTTGGAGAAAAGGGGGGTAGGGGACCACAGCCGGTAACCCAGAGTGGCACAAATGCTGGGAACATAGGAAGAACAACAAACATGCACAATACAGGGACATACCAGGGTTATAATAATGTGCCAGTGATGACAAAAAAACAAAGATTCATTAAGTTTGGGTACTGCAACATCCAGGGTCTGCACAAGAAAGTAAGCGAAATATCAACAATGATGGACGAAGGAGACTTCGATATAATGGGTCTAAGTGAGACGTGGATACGACGGGATGAGCGGGTTGATCAGATGAAGGGTTGCGTGTGGATAGGAGCTGGGCGAACTGAGGGTCAGAAACGGGGTGGGGGTGTTGGCATCTACGCTAAAGAGGAATTACAGCCCTCATTGATTACAGATCTCACAGAAGCAAGGACTCAGATTCCAGTATCCAACGAAATAGTCTGGGCAAAAATCAAGTTAGGAAGCAGGAGTGTTGCCGTTGGTGTTGTATACTTAGCAGTGGAGGGAAGTAAGCCCGAGTGGAATGATTCAATATATACAACTCTTAGATCGAATATCACAGAGCTTGGGAGCAGAGGGTTCAGTATTGTCCTAATGGGGGACTTCAATGGGCACATCGGGGATAAGGAGGAGGGCATACAGGGAGGTGATAGGAAAATTAACACGAATGGGAGGAAGATGTTGGACCTATCAAAAGAGCTTGGTTTAAAGATCCTGAACAGGGATGCGAAATGTAAGGGTAAATGGACCTGGGAGAGGAACGATAAGAAAACAATAATTGATTATATACTCACTGACATTAGCGTATGGAGGGAGGTTATAGATGTAGAAATGGATGACGAGGGAAAAAATGACTTTGGTAGTGATCACAACCTGATAACAGTTAAGATTATGGGCAAAAAGACGAATAGAGACAGAAATACCTTCAAGGAAGTTTGGGGACTAAAACAAGGAGCCGACTGGAAGCTGTTTCGGGAAAAACTAAAACCAAATCTTGAATGTATACCTAGGGATGCAAATGTCCAGAGTATTTCAGATGGCATAGTAAATAGCCTAACAGAGGCAGGGAAGGAGTGTATAGGAAGGGTGAGGGTCCCAACGAGAGAGCTTGGATACAGGGTTAACGAGGGACTGAAAAAGGCTATAAAAGAAAGAAAGGTAAAATGCGCTGCTTACAGAAGAAGTAGGAAGCTTAAAGGGGTGGATAACAATGACACGAGACTAATGAAAGGAGAATATGAACTGGCACGGAAAAAGGTGAATGAGATAAAGGATAATAATAGGAAGGAGCACAATTGCAGTCTTGCCAGAACAATAAAGAAAACGGGGGGTTCGAGCTCAAACGTATTTTGGAACTGGGTAAATAAACGGGGGAAAAGTAGTGTGCAGAGTATCAAAGTGGATGGGGAAAGTACGGAAGATAAAGGCCGTATCGCTTCAGAGTTAGTCAAGCACTGGGAAAAGATAAACGATAGGCGATGGGGCAGTGGGTCCCCACCAAAAAGAAATACACTGGTGGAGGAGAACCTATCCAATCGTGTATGTAGCGAAATAACGGCAGAAGAAGTGCGGAACGTGTGGTCTCGAAATTAAAAAATGGTAAAGCGGGAGGGACTGATGAAATTCCGAACGAATTCCTCAAAAATGGAGGGGAGGCACTTATTGAAGTCCTGACAAACCTTTTCAACCTGGCTCTGCGAAAGCAAGAGGTCCCCAGAGAGTGGAGGAAAAGTAAGGTGTCGTTCATACACAAAAAGGGGGATAAGGAAGTTCTAGATAACTATAGGGGGATATCAGTTAGTAGTAACATCGGAAAAGTATTCTGTAAGGTCATATACGGTAGACTAGAGGAAGTTATAGAAGAGAAAGGTTTTTTAGGAGAAATTCAAAATGGTTTCAGGAAAGGACGAAGAGTCACTGATCACCTATTTACACTCACCCAACTGATAGAATCAACAAAGGCTGAAAAGAAAAAGATGTTTCTGGCATTTCTAGATGTGAAAAAAGCGTACGACCGAGTGTGGAGGGAAGGTATGTGGCGAAAGCTCGAGGGCATCGGACTGGGGGGTGATTTTGTGGGAATCATGAAAGCACTGTATACAGATGTGCAAAGCCAACTCAGTCTAGGGAGTATCACTACAAAACGAGTCCCTATGATTATAGGCCTCAAGCAGGGGTGTATCTTTTCACCGATTTTGTTTGCATTGTATGTTAAAGATTTAGGGGACGAACTAATTCAGAGTGCGGAGGGGGTAAATGTTGGAGACATAAAGATACCAGGCTTATTCTTTGCGGACGACATGGTGTTAATGTCTAGAACTGAACAGGGGCTAGAGAAACTGCTGGAAATTGTTGGTAGATATGGGAACACTTGGCGGCTCGAACTAAATGAAAATAAAAGCAAGGTAATACCCGTTGGACGCAAGGTAGATATGACGAAGAGATGGAGAGTGGGGGAGTTCTCAATCCCCGAAGGGGAAAGCAAACAAATCACTGTAGGAGAAACGGGAGAGTATGAGTATCTAGGGGTAAGCATAAATATAACGGGAAAAGGGGTGTACAGAAATTACTCAGCCAAACTGATTCTGAAGGGGAAAAGAATTCTGAACCAACTAAAACTTTTAGGGAAAAATAGTTTCAACAAGGTCTTTGTGGGGAAAACACTGTGGGAGAGGGTGGGTTTACCAAGTATAACGTATGGCACGGACGTGATTCCATTAAACCAAACCGTTACTAAGAAGTTGGAAATTACTCAAAATGATGCCGGCAGATGGATAACAGGGTCGAGTAATGCTGCAGCTTTGGAAGCAGTAAGGGGGGAGCTTGGGTGGATGGAAATCAAGGACAGGGTAGATTTGGGAAAACTGTGTTACTTTAACTACTTGAGAAACCTGCCTGACAACCGGTGGTGCAAATTGATGCTCGATACCATTTGGAATTCTAATATAGAAACGGGGTGGTCAAAACATGTGAGGGAACTAATGGACAATTACTCTATAGAGGTCACAAACATAGAAGTAGGAATGAAAGAAGGCAAAAGGTTTGTCAAAGAGAGAGTCATGGAAGATTGCAATCGAAACTGGCGAGCAGGGGTTAGCGTGAAAAGATCACTGCAGGGGTTACAATATAAAGAAAAGCCAGCTTTTGAGAAGTACCTAGATGGCACCTTTGGAGGGTCACTGCTGTTCAAACTGAGATCAAGATCACTGGAGCTTCGGGGAAAAATTGGGAGAGATGGGGAAAAGGGATGCCAAATGTGCCACTCTGGAGTAGTGGAGACCCTGGAACATTTTCTCTTGGAATGCCCACAGTATATACCTCATAGAATAAAATTTACTGGAAGAATAATGCAGAAGTGGGGTGAAGAAACAAAGGATAGATGGCTGAAGGGGGACACGAGGGAGAGGGTAGGAATGCTTATTGAAGAAATTGAAAAAGAGGAAGTGAGGGACACTATTAAGCAGTTTATATCTGAATGCTGGGAGGAGAGGAGGGGAAGAGGGGGTGGGGTGCAGGGGGAATGATGGCCTTCTCTTATGAGGACCGCGACAAATCAGCGGCTGGCCAAAGAGTTATTATTATTATATCTCCGTGTTTCAGATCAATTATTTTCTCCTTGAGAACTAAATACAAAGTTAATTAATTTTTAATCATGACACACAACAACAAGTACTTGAATCCTGTCGACTAGCAAGAAAATACCTCCTCTTTTGGTAACGGCAATTGATTTATTTATTGGTGTTTAAGGTCACATATTTTTGCACCATGGCTAATCATGACCACAACATGAGTATCAACTCAAGACGAGGGGTGAACGTTAATAAGCAATGTTGCCCATTTTAGAGAGGGTTTGCACCAGCCAAGCATTGGTGACTGGGTCCTATTGTATCAGTAAAACAGAGCCTGTTTACCGCAGTGTACAGGCACTGCTCCACTTCCCGGTTCCCGCGGGGAGATAACATGAATTAAATTCATACCTATACATGATGCGTGATACCAACATGAAAGCAGAGGAGGGTATGGGCGAGATCCAGAGTTGAGGGAATTTGCCCGTGTGTCCTTATCTATATCGGTAAACAACTATTTAGTATATGCTAGTCTGTGATTTATCGCAAATTATCTAAAAGATATTTCTCGATATCCATCAACTTGATGGACATCGACAAATATTCCCTCAGTGGCTTCCTAAATGACTTCACCGGTCGGCGAATCACTATGACGTCGCTTTGAAGGGACGATCAGCTGATCTTTGTTATTGTTTTAAAACGTACGTGTTTGCAATCCAGTTGGGCAGAATATTGCGCTGTAAGATGCCATACTGCATATAATAAAGGAAATCTACGCTAGTTCAATGAACACCGGGAACTGTCATACTCGTGCCGACCGGAAATATTATCCATCACTCGCGTATGCGCTCGTGAAAAATAAAACTCAAAGATCCACATAACATACACAAACGTATACACGCATACACAACATATGTATGTATTGGTGTGCGTGTATTGCGTGTATGTATATATATACACCCACAACAGCAGCTGCACACACATATACACATATTTATAAGGTTCAAGAACCCGAACAGTCGGAGTAATATGGGTTGTTACAATATAGAATGTCCGCATAATTGGTGAAAAGTTTTTTGATTATTTTCCTCTTGAAAATACGTCTGCATGTGATTGTTCGCAATCTTTCATCAGGTGTGTTCCAAAGTTTAGGATATGTGTATGTCGGAAGGACATCTAGCGCTTTTGTTATAGATCTTCATTCACGAAGCATGCCAGTGTGTCTGGTAGCTCTTCCTGTTACATTACAGTACGTGGAGAGTGGATTGTAACTGAATCACCTACGAAGTGGAGTTATCACCCAAGCTATAACTTTCAAATTTTGTACATATTGACAAAAAACACAAGCAATGTTTCAGCTAATGGGCCTCCGGGTTTAACCCGGAGGTCCATTGGCTGAAACTTTGCTGGTGCTGGTTATGCTTTGCAACGAATTTGCAATTATTCCTCGGGTGGAATCTCCACTCTGCGGGTGATTTAGTGATAATACACTCTCCACGTACTGTATCTAAGACATTAAAGACACTGCTGAAGGATATTGGGAGATATTTATATTTCCAATCAAACATTAAGAGGCAGTTTAAAAAGATCGCCGATTTTTAAATTTTTCTCTTTCAGAAACAATGGATCTGTATGAGAGTTGTATCTTGCATTGCTAATTATTCTTATAGAATGTTTATGTAAAGGAAGCAATTTATTTACACCCCTCGAATTATCACGTACGTGTATTCCATAGATCAGGTGACTGTGAACGAGTGTATAGTACAGTGTTTTCATTGCCGCGTGTAGCAGGATGCTTTTTACTTTATTAAGTACCGTACGTAATTCGACCGCGCTATTTTGGAACGCAGATTTGTTACATGTGCCTTATATGTAAGATGCTCGTCGATATATATACCTAGGAATTTTATTGGGCCTTCCGTCATATTTGAAGAAAGCCTTTCTATTTTTATTTTTTTTGTTATTTATTATAATATCCATTCGGAGTGAAATCACTCTTTTGTTGCTGGGATTAATGATGATGAATTTTGTCTTGGTGGTGTTTAGTAAAAGCTGGTTTGCAGAGCACCACAGATATATCTTTTCCAATTCTACATTCATATAATTATAATTACATTGTTAATGTAGTTATACGTTTTGGGTCCAAATACTCAATTCCCATTGGTCAGCTGGATGAAAACGTCATGACCAAATGTAATTCATTTTCCAATGAATACATTTGGTCGAACTTTGACCCGCATTTTCGGTAGAGCGCAGTTGACAGAATGTAATTCGGGCGGTGTTTGGGCGGGTTTTTAACTGTTAGCGCCTCTCGCAGTGATCAACTCCGCTGTTGTTTCTTTGGTGACATTTCCTAACAGTTGTATAAAGCCCGTTACTAAAATACCCGTTTCCATTTCTAAAGTTGTGAAAATTAAAAATCAGAGTTGTGCGCTTTGTTTTTTTGTGTGAGGGTGGATTTTCGCCTCGTTCGTTCGTATTTGTTTTATTTCGTCTTTCTGCTTTGTTGTTTGGTTAAAAGTAGTTTAAACAGTTACGGAATATAATTATAAGAATTGAATACAATTTTTATAATCTTTATTGCAGTATGAACGTGTGGGAATGGGTACAAATTATGTATGAATCCCGAAGGGATTCATACAATTTGTACCCATTCTCACACGTTCATCCTCCAATAAAGATTATACAAAGTGCATTGAATTCTTAATACAAGGGTATTTATATCCTAGCTGGAAGAGTATACGGTGGTGTCATCAGTAAAAGACAGGAGATATAGTGGTGTAGCGTGGCAGAGATCATTAATTTCATGTATCGTAAAAATAAAAGTGGGCCAAGATTTGAGCCTCGTGGCACACCGCAAGTGACTGGAACAGTGGATGATTCCTGACCGTTTTGTACAACGTACTGTTGCTAGTAGACAGATAGGTTTTACACCAGTTCAAGCTAATACCACGGATACCACAGTGTTCTAAATTACTCAATAAAATACTGTGGCTGATAGTGTCGAAAGTCTTTGAGAAGTCGAGGAAGACTGCTAGTGTATAATTTTTTCTTTCATTGTTATTTTCTTCAGCAACACGTCTCAATCGATGGAGTACGGGATGAATTGTGGAGTGCTTTTTACGAAAGCCGTATTGCTGTAGTGTTAAAATATTAAATTTGTTCAGAAAACTACATAGCCGAAAAGACGTAAGTTTTTCTAAAATCTTCGAAAATGTAGGTAAAATGCTAACAGGCCTATAATTATTGATGTTGTGTGGGCTACCAGATTTGAAAATAGGGATCACCTCGATAATTTTCATTTTATCTGCGAAGATGCCACATTCAAACGAATTGTTAATAATATGAGCTAGTGGTAATGCTATTACAGTACATGTAGAGTGTATTATAACTAAATCACTCGCAGAGTGGAGATTCCACCCAAGCAATAATTGCAAATTTGTTGCAAAGGACAGCAAACACAAGAAAAGTTCCGGCCAATGGACCTCCGGGTTACACCCGGAGGTCCATTGGCTGAAACATTGCTTGTATTTTTGTCTACATGTACAGAATTTGACACTGATGCTTTGGGTGATATCTCCACTCCCAGGGTGATTTAGTTACAATCCACTCTCCACGTACTGTACATCAATTGAGTGTTTCAGTAGAGTGGGGGAAATATTATCACAATCTCTGCTCTTTTTAGCTTTCATTCCTTTTACGACATTAATTATTTCTTGTTCAGATGTTGGGTATAGAAAGAGATTATTTGGGAAGTTACCGTGCATATAGTCAGAGGGGACTTTAGTTTGCGGTGATAGAATTTTTTCTTATTATTAGAAGAAATTAAAAGACCCATGGACCGGGGGGGAGGCCGCCAAAAATCTGCAAGACGTGACGTGGGGGTGGGTGGGTCTCTTGAGTGCGCCAAAAATGTTCATTTCCAACATGTGCAATTTTTGGATTTTTTTAAAAAATATATCAATATATCAGATAATATATACCATCATTTGTGTTTCAAACCTTAAAGATGATGTTGTACATCACACTCTTAACATAAATACAACATCAAGAGGCTTTATATGTGAGAATATTGGGCTTAAACTGGGAAAATGTCACACGTTAGCAGAGGGTGGGTGTCTTGTTCGAAATGTAGAAAATGTGCAGACAATATTTTGGGAACAATTCAAATGAAAATTTGTTCCCGTATATGTACACCTGCTCTGGCCAAGCCTGATAATGAACAGCTTGTCATTTGTAGATTGGGGCCCACAGCAGCCCACAGAGGTTTAAATTGGTGGTACCAGTTTAACCCTTTACCTATCATGAAAAGCAGACGACACTTGCCAAAAAATGACTGAATAACTATTTTTTTTCATTTTTTGTCTCAAAAACATAGGTCATGACCCCTCGTTGGAACGAGCTCAACGAGCTCGTTCCAACGAGGGGATCATAACATATGTTTTTGAGACAAAAAATGAAAAAATAATAAAAATTAATTGGCGATGTTTGAGAATAGCGCTGACCGGTTTTGGCCGTTACGCTGGGTAAAGGGTTAAGAACATTATGAAAACCCCCTAAAGACAGCTGTGCCTACTAAGTTTATAAGTTTATTTTGGATTTTAATGGGAGAACGGTAGTGAAAATTTGCACGTAGGGGTGGGTGGGTGTAAAAAGGAGCCGAATAAAAAATAGGACGTCATGTCTTGCAAATTTTTAGTCCCCCCCCCCCCCCCCTTGCCTGGACATATAGTTTTGGCATTTTATGAATTTTGTGGATGGTCGAATATGTTGGAGGGGAAATGCCCGTCCAAATGCATCAAGGAAAATATTTTGGAATGTATCGTAGGCCATGTTTGGACACTCTAAGTTTAGAACGGGCGTAAAGTCACACTCTGCTAAAATGTTAATGAAGCTTCGAATAGTGTCATACTTAATTTTGCGTTTTAATACAGTGGTTGTATTAGAGGACTTACTTAGCTCGTTCTCAATCAGAAAAGTACCGAACTGGTCGGACACGTCGGTTGTTATAATTCCAGAGTTAGCGTTTTCTGTCACATGATTTGAAAGAATATGGTCAATTATTGTGGCGGAATGCGTAGTAACTCTAGTAGGCCTTGTGATAAATGGTAGGAATCCCTGACTAAACATCAGATTTTATGGTAGGATAGATTACAACCGTGTTTAATTCTATGGTTAATTTCCCTCGGAGTCCCAAAACTTCGTTTCTTGCTTCACATTTATTTTTTTTTTTTTTGCTCATTGTTCATGGGTATACTTTAAATTGAATTGCGATAGAAAACTGAATAATTCTTAATATCGCCCATATTGAACGAGTTTTTGGAGGGAGATTGACAATGTTAGTTTGCACGTGTGTTTGTGTATTGTTCAAACTGGCAGGTCTTTACGCATCTTGGATGTTTTATTTTACTTTAAAATACTTAGTAGTTTCTGTGAGAAAGACCGCCATTCAAACGAGACACTACCTCTTGCAGCTCCAAATACAGACTGAAAGTGGGTTATGCTTATTTCTCCCACCACTAAGGTACTGAGAAATATATAAAGTCGTGTGAGATAGCTGGGAGAGATATGCCGATCTCACCCCACCCGTGTGACAGCTATCTCACCCCACCCACGTGACCAACCTATATTGGCTTATTAGCATATTTAATGAGCGCAGGAATATTCAATCATAGCCACATTCGCACTTGGGACCCCGGGGATCTAACAACTTGACAATGGAGCTCCCAACTGTAATCCAAGAAACACTGGCCAGAGTGAAGGCTACTCTTGCTACCACCTGGAGTATCCAGGTGCTCAAGGGTAAAATTCACCTGACAGTGGATTTGGAGAAAGAAACCGAACCGACGTGCTTGGAGAGGTGTAGCACCTTTCGTGAGGGGATTTTTTCCCTCGCACTGGTCACCCTCCAAGTGACATGGACTTGCTGGATGACGACAGTAGCCGCCGAGATCAAGAAGAAAAGAAAGAGAAAGAAAGGACCTTCCGCCAGATGACACGATGCCCTCCGACTGACGGAGTTCATGGAAAAGAAAAGGACGGAAAAGGAAGAGAGGGAGGCTAACCATGCCACTGAAAGCTCAATGCCTGCTACCAATGACCATTCCACGTTCAGCTCGGTTCCTTCCACTCCGGTGGAGGTTTTGGGGAACGCTGGTTCGCCAGGTAACAGTCCAATCTTCAGCCCATCACAATCTTCCTCGGAAGAGGAGATGGAGGAGGAAGGTCTGTTTGTGGAGCAGGAAGTTGAGTAGGACATCGCACATGTCGCTAAACCCGCTCTTGCTCTTCCTGCCTTTTCCGACCGGGACACCATCCAGGAAGCAAACACCGCGGAGTCCGTGGAAGGCATCCTAGGAGAAAAAGTCAGAGATGACGACCACCTAAAATTTCTACAAGCCCAGATTAAAACCTTGGAAAACCGCGGGTTCAATGAAAACATGTTTAAAGTAGCAATACAGAGTCTTAGCAGCCACTACCTACGCACAACGCCAAAGAACTCGCCAAAGAGCCAGACATTACCAAACAAGTCAGCCCTCCATCACTCCTCCTTCAACACCACCAAAGTAGGTATCACCAACGCAGCCACCTCCTCCAAAGAAGAACAGACGAAAACACAGACGTCGCTGGGTACCGTAACACTTTCCTCCTTTAACGCGTGGAAAATTCCTAATATACAGCCACAGAGGGTCGAAAGGGGCTTTCCTCACAAAAACCACTACCTCTTCGCCGATCATCGCACGTTCTCTTGTAAATAAACAGCATGTTGTCACGTTTCCGAAATATTAGAAGACGGACGTTTGTTGAAGAAAACAGAAATAAAAACACAGACCGCAAAACCAAGACACTTGACTCTTTTATACGAGTTTTTGGATGAACGCCATTTTGAATGGAACGAGTTGCACGAAATTCCCGTCGAAAAGTTATGCGAATACAATACATTACAAAATTCATAATATGACGTCATCGGAACGTGTCAATGTTCATTTCACTTCAGATCTTTAATTGCTGCCTTGCCGGCGTTCGGATTTAATTTGTGGTATATACCTGTTGGTAAATACAGAACGTTGTGCGCTCTTTCTGGTAAGTAAATCAGTTTTTTTTTCAGACATGGACAACAAAATTGTTCGATATAGCTGCATGCGCCCTGACTTACTTTTGATGACGTCAGACTGTTTTGGTGGGGGAGAAAAAATTACTCCTGATGGGGACGGGTGTGCGATGGGGAAATCTCACCCTCGGAACAAGATATTTGGTCCAGACACTCGGCAAGCCTCGTGTCTAGCCCAAATATCTTGTTCTCGGGTGAGATTTCTCCATCTCACACCCGCCCCACCACGGATAATAATAATATCAGGCATGCTTCGAGGTGTCGACTTAAGTCGAAACGCAGTGGGAATTTATTTATTTATTTATTTATTATCTATTTACTATATTTATTGATGTTTAAGGTCACATATTTATGCACAATGGCTAATCATGACCGTGACAGTTTTACGGGTGGAGGAAGCCGGAGTACCCGGAGAGAACCACCGAGCAACGACGAGCAGCTGCCAGCTCCCCAACATCGTAACTCCGCACTGCAGCGCAGGCAGGGTTAGATTGGTTGAAGACATGCGTACCATCGACGTGCAGTACGCCTTAGTACACGGCGTCATCGTGCCCCCACGTGGGCAATGGAGATGAAGTGTCTTGCCCAAGGACACAACGCGGTTGCCGCAGGTGGGATTCGAACCGAGGACCTCTCGGCTTGCAGCCTGCATCTCTACCTACTGAGCCACCGCGCTCCCCATTATCTATTTACTATTTGTCTATTTATTTATTGGGATTTAACGACACTTTCGACAACCAGAGTCACCACGTGTCGGACAGTTTTACGAGTGGAGAAAGCCGGAGTAACCGGAGAGAACCACCGAACAATGGCGAGCAACTTCAAGACTTCCCAACGTACTACATCGATACAAGCAGGGTTAGCGTCTGTTGAAGACGAGTGCACCATCGACATGCAGTACGGCTTAGCACACAACGCCACTGTGCCCCCACGTGGGCAATCGGAATTAAGTGCCTTACCCAAGGACACAACGCATCTACCCCTGGCACGGATCAAACCGTGGACCTTTTGGTTTGAAATCCAATTCCGTAACCATTTAGCCACCGCGCTCCTGGGAATTCATTGTATTGATCAATAACCGGCGGTTACCCAAAGGCTTATTGAGTTCATTTGAACAAAAATATGATATCACAATTTACAACCCTCCAGTGGGTGCAGCGAAAAAAATTCTGAAAATGGTCCGCGCCCATACATATTTCTGGCCTGGTATTTATTTATTGGTGTTTAATGGGAATTCATTGTATTGATCAATAACCGGCGGTTACCCAAGGGTTATTGAGTGCATTTGAACAAAAATATGATATCACAATTTACGACCCTCCAGTGGGTGCAGCGAAAAAAAATCTGAAAATGGTCCCCGCTCATACATATTTCTGGTCTGGTATTTATTTATTTGTGTTTAATGTCACATACTTGTGCACAATGGCTAAACGTGACCGTGACAGTTTTACGGTTGGAGGAAGCCGGAGTACCCAGAGGGAACCACCGAGCATCGACGAGAAACTGTCATCTCCTCAACTTTCTAACCCTGTTCAAGCTCCGCTCAAGCTAGGTTACAGCGGTTGAAGACATGGGCACCATCGACGTGCAGCACGCTTTAGTACACGGCGTCATCGTGCCCACATGTAGGCAACCGGGATAAAGTGTCTTGCCCAAGGACACAACGCGGGTCGTCCCGAACGGGGATCGAACGCAGGACCTCTATCATAGGAGTCCAACAGTCTACCACTGAGCCACCGCGTTCCCATGGCCCGGTATGAGTTATCAACTAAGCGACCTACGCAAAATAAGTCGAAGCTCTCCTCGGGTTCAAATTATTGGTCAATATCATTGCTGTCAAACCGGAATCATGGAGTGCACTATTTAAAATTTCTGAAAATCGCCCTTTTTGACCGCTATGTTTCTGGAATCTAATAAGGTGGGCGTAGTCAAACAATCTACAAGTAAGTTATGCCTACATTTCTTACTACATACCAACAATGATAAAAATTACTTACTTTCTACTCTCTGACATATTCAATCATTCAACAACGTTTGCATGTAAATAGTGTTTAAGCGATGATCGGAATCGGACACCCCAAATCGGACGATTGTAGGCTCCAGGAACATCGGTTCAACCGGTAGTTGCCAAGCATTTTTTTGTGTGATGATTCATTAACCACGTTTTATTATCTTCTGCAACTGTTCAATTGTTAATGTAAAATGATGTCCATGATACCATTCAATAAAGTTGGAGAAACAACCACAATGGGTATTCTTAATTTCTTTGGACGCCCCTTTACGGGATATACAAGTTAAACGACATGGAAAGCTTACAATTGAGCGCACTTGCGGCAATCGCCAGTTCATACCGTAAAAAAAGTGAAGGTTGAACTCCATTGACTCAGGTCGCAGTAAAATGACCTGTCGCGTGCACTTGGGCGGTACACGTGGCTCTGGGAGCCACGTGTACCGCCCAAGTGTGCGCGTCTTGTCGTTTTAATACGACCTGTCAACGACGTTTAACATCGTGCAATATGTTCAACTGAATGTAGTTCCTTGAAGCCTCGACTCGTCTAGTAGTTCACAGTATTACAATCGGAATCGGCATCGGCCGAGTTTGAACTCAAATAACCGGTAATCGGTCAGCGGCCACTTTTGGTAATCGGTTGAAAACTGCTTGTAAACATTATAATTTCTGAATTTATTATGTGTTATTGTAAGAATAACCAGCTCTGTTGACATTGGACTGTAACACTGATTTTTGGATTGAGATCCTTATTCCCTCTTCCACACTCGTGAGATATAGTCTTTCGAATTTGAGGCGAGCTGTCGCCCTTGGGATCCATCGCACATGATTTTTTTTATTTTTTGAGAGGAGACAAAAGCGCGCCTTGGTTCCAAGTAACGAGCAAGTTACTCTTACCTAACGAATCAGCTGTATCCGTCGCGTAATATAAAAATTGTGCAGTAGAAAAAAATTCAAAAACGAATCCAACAAAACAATATCACGTGACACCCTCATTGGAATATGCTATATGTTAGTGAGGTATTTGCACACAAGTATATAGATAGAAAACAGGAATGGAAAGACTGGTAGTAGTCGCTAGAGGAAGGGAGTAGTTAGTACTGGCGACCAATGACAGGACTGGAGGGGTGGGTGGGGCAGAATTGTTGGGAGCCAGGTCTAGCGATAGGAACCTGAAGTACTAGACAAACACAGACACAGTAAAAGAATGTCGCACGCAGAGAAGTCAAGGTAAGCTACAAGGATGTAGTAATGATACAAGGTGGCAAGAATTGAGACAACTATAGTAATGGATGAGGGAAGTGGAAGCTTATCACAGGCCACACACTAGTGACTGCGGATAGGACAGCAACAGTAGGATGAAGACCATGGGCCACTGCCTAGGAGCTAGAACTGGAAATGTGCCATAACTATCCCCAGACAGCCATCATCCAAAATGTATCCTACAAGGGTATCCCCCATTAGTACATCACCATGTCGTAGGTATCCCGAATACCGAGATGAAGGTACGAGTCGTATGTGTTGTCAATCGTTCGATAGCTCATTTCCCCGAAAAAATTCGAGTTGTCCGAGTAATGCCACTTCCAGTGACAGTCCAATTTACTCTTTAACTTATTCTCAATCATGTGCCAGTGGGTGGGTGTTCAGGTGAATGATGTGATCTGGTTGGTCGAGGGCGGAGAAAGGTAGGACCAGATTAAATGCTAGGGTGGGAGTAGCCAAAACAGGAACAGATTATAAATAATCCGCACTAGATAAATAGTTGGGTGAGTGGGTATGAAAGTTACTGAATATAGATCAGTGCGCGTAGGAACTCGGACAATATAGTTCCATGTTGGAGTGAAGGGAACAAATGGGCTACAATAGGCAGAAACTGAGAATTCTGGAAGAATCCAGGCCAAATAAGCAGTTGTTGGAATGTTTATATGGTAATTAGTAATATGTAAGTTCAAACTAGGACAGTCGCACACTCATATAGCACAACGACGGGTTTCTGGGTGTGACCGAACTAAGTAAAGTCAGTTTTGGTGATTTTCGGGCGTTGTCGAGTTGTTTGTGGTTATTGGATATACACTTCCACCCGCACCTCCGTTTAATCAAACAGACCCTTCCATCAATCAAAGCAGAAAACGGATATACTACTAATATCTTTATTGATTATTCATTCATAGACCCTGATATACTACTAAAGTTTTTTATTACACGCCTGTTCTATGTAATCCCCATCTACAGCAACACTAAACCATGCGATAAATGAATATCTGTTCCGCACATATGTGAGGACCACAAATCGTTAACGGACTATTTCCAAATAGAAACGACATTTCACTTGGATTTTCTACAAATCGTGCAACGCAATTCTCAATTTGAATCGCTGGCGATAGCTGAATATCGTCCTGAGTTCCAATGTGTCCTGGGTGCCACATAGAGCACATTTAAATTCAGTGAACGAAATAATAACAGGTTCCCTTCGTAAATTTGGTTGACGATAAAATGTGTTGTTTTTGTTGATAGTTATCAAATGAATTGCTGAGTGTCCTTCTAATAATTGTTTTTTTATAGACGTGAAGGCTTGTAATAATCACAGAACGTACACACCATTGAGTGGGTTAATCGATATGGCACACCATTGCGGAAGGATAAAACTCGAGGCCTGCGGCCTCTCGTTTTATCTCGTGCCATATTGATTAACCCATTCACACGCGTGTGTCGTTCTGTGTATATAGTGATTATTCATTCATTTATTAGTTAACCCTTTCGCTGCAATAGTTCCGTATTGAGTTCGGATACAAGTTTTAATGTCCTATACTGTAAGGCCGTACAGAGTACGGAGATACCACGTCCAAGGAAAGTATACTATAGCACATGGTTATTCTCAATATAAGGCACACGTTATAAGAAATGTGAGTGACAGACGATATGACTTTAACCTTTTGTTCCATTATTGTTCGTTTTTTCGGAAAATCCGAAATAAAGCAACTACATTCTTAATGCCACAGGACCGCAAACAAATATAACGGCCCGTTGGGCCATATTTGGACTACGTGGCGTGCGAAACTAACAATCAGACTTTGCTTCTGATGTTTTGGAAACGCAAGTATGACTGAAACAATTTGAGTTACCTTTCGTGATGTTCTCCAAACTTTTCGTCCCCTGAGTTGCAATGTGTTCTATGTGCCAGAAGGCACATACAGTACGTGGAGAGTGGATTGTAAGTAAATCACCCGCAGAGTGGGGTTATCACCCAAGCTATAACTTTCAAATTTTGTTCATATTGACAAAAAACACAAGCAATGTTTCAGCCAATGGACCCCCGGGGTTAACCCGGAGGTCCATTGGCTGAAACATTGCTGGTGCTGTTGTGCTTTGCAACAAATTCGCAATTATTGCTTGGGTAGAATCTCCATTCTGTGGGTGATTTAGTGATAATACACTCTCCACGTACTGTAGAACACATTGGAACTCAGGGGACGATATGTCAATAAAATACTGTTTACTCGTTTCCTTAATGACCCAAGGGATGTAACTCTGTCAGTTGTCTTCTGCTATTATAAAAACAAAATAATTATCACGAATTTGGTCCAAGTGATTGTGGAGCTGAGAAATGTGTCTACAAATTTATTACACTATGTTTGTATTGTGTTTCAAACGGGACGTTTTTTATGACTTTAAAAAGTCCAGTAGGAGGTAACATCAGGTGGTAAAATACTTCGACCAAGTCTCTTACCACGTCAAGTTACCTCCTATTGGACTGACCTTTTTCGAGTCATTAAAAACATCTTTTCTAATGATATGTTTGGTGTGTGGGTGCTGGAATGGGGTTGGGGTATTTATGAAAACAAGTAACGGAATTACTTAATCCTTTCAACGTTGTGTTCCTAATGGGATTGCTGCATAATGCTGAAATACGTACTAACAATTTTAAAGTTACAAGTAACCGTAGTTTCCAGGTGTTTTCCTTTTTTGTGTTCGTTTTAACCCATTTTCTCCAAATATGGTAAAGCACAGGATATTACCAAATTGCGCATAAGTGAAATGGTTAAAAATCACTGTGATGTGAAAACAGTAATTTCCATAAGAAATTCACCAGATAAAAACCCATCCGGAAATAAACTCCTCAGACATTACCTCACTGGACATAATACTACTCCCTCTAATATGAAGAGTAGGGAGAACTCCCACTTGAGGGATATTTGACTATTTTCCGGGAATAAAACATTCCTGATATATTCCAATTAGGAGATAAACGTCCCTTGTTGAATTAGACATTCGGAAATTTGACTTTGGAAACCCATTTGTTAACGAGCCCCTTCTGCTTACACCATCTGCTGTCGGAGAGATTTTATCAAGTTAAGACAGTAGAGTTTCATTCAGTCTATACCGTCCTTAATCATCACCCAGGGATGTGGCTAGAGGGTTTCAGCTTGGGGCAGTGAGGGGGGGGGGGGGTGCCACCGGTGTAAATTCCAACTGTGAGTGGTTTCGCTAGGTGGTTGCACTGCAGCGCTGGGTGGTATGTTTTAACCCTTTACCCAACGAATCTCCCGCATCCGCCCGCGTAATATGCAAATACAGCTGCTGAAAAAATATTATTTTTTGAAAAATTTCAACAAAACCATATCATGTGACCCCTCTTTGGAACGAGCTCGTTCCATAGAGGGGTCACATGATATGGTTTTGTTGAAATTTTTAAAAAAATTTTTAAAAAATGTTATTTAAAATAATGAATTTTCAAATCGTCTGAGTTGGGTAAAGGGTTATGAACCCTTCTGAAAATTTTCACTAGTCCTGAAACGGAAAAAGCATCACTTATAATGTGTCTGGGTCAGAAAATTTACCGGATTGATGTCAGAGTCGAAATTTTGAGGCCATGTCAATTTTAGAGTAGGATATTTGAAACTCAAGTTTCCAGTTGGAAATAAAAGATCAAAATATCTCATCATTAGTTGGAATTTTAATATGTTTCATGAACAATGTTAATTTATTGAATTTCCAACTATTTGATTTTTGACCTCGGAATTTCCAAATATTGACCCCCCCCCCCCCCCCCCCCGTCGCCACATCCCTGTCCTCATCCACCCAAGCTCACCCGGTATTGCTTCTAGTGCTGCTGCATTACTCGAACCAGTTATCCATCAGCCTGCATCGTTTCCAAGTTCTTCAAAGTGATTTGGTTTAGAGGTATCACTTCCGTACCATATGCTATACTTAGTATACTCACCGGGGGCGCGGTGGCATTGCTGTAATCGCTTCTCGTCAGATCACCGAAGTTAAGAAACGTCGAGCCCGGCTAGTCCTTGGATGGATGACCGTCTGAGCGATCGATTCGAACTCCCGCGTTGTGTCCATGGGCAAGGCACTTCACCCCGATTGTCCACATAGGGGCACGATGACGCCGTGTACTACGGCGTACTGCACGTCGATGGTGCGCATGTCTTCAACCAAATCTAACCCTGTCTGTGATGCAGTGCGGAGTTACGATGTTGGGGAGCTGGCAGCTCCTCGTCGTTGCTAGGTGGTTCTCTTCGAGTACTCCGGCTTCCTCCGCCCGTAAAACTGTCACCGATACGATATGTCCTTGGCTGTTAATGTGTCGTTAAACCCTAATAATAAATAAATAAATAAGGTACACCCACGATTTCCCAGATTGTTTTCTCCACGAAAACTTTATTTAAGCTGTTTCTCCCTATCGGTTTTATTTGATTAAGGATTCGCCTTTCCTTAACAGTTAGTTTATACATATCGGCGGAGATATTAACCCGAGGTATCTACATATCAGCCTGAGACCAAAGGTCGAGGGGTGATGTGAAGTTACCGAGTAGAGATGAGCGAATCACAATTGTTTTTTTTTCGAATCGTGTCTCTGATATCGTTATCGAATCGAATCTCGAATCGAATCTTAAAAGACAAGTTATTTCATATTGCACCAAACGGAAGTTACGGTACACGTGTGATAACTCTTACAAGACTGAGTGAACACCTTAAACACCAATAAACAAATACTTTCTGTAGCATCGTCGCTGAAACAGCTAGACCTATTACCCATAGTTTTAGTTTTTGAAGGCTTAGCTTGTTACTATTCAAGTTTTTAAGAACGTGAATAGTAACAAGTTAAGCCTTCAAAAACTAAAACTATGGATAATGTTCTGAGCACAATTCACTACTTACCTAACAATTAAACACTGTCAATTACCGGTACTCAATTAAATAGGAATTGAGTTTACATCAATGAAGTATCTAATGACAATGTTATCCAATTTCTGTTGGAAATGTAACAAATTGAAGTTAGTACGAGAGATTCGAAAAAACCGAAAATTGAGACTAATTCGGAATCGATCTCGAAGCAGAGTTATGGTATCGATATCGAATCGAATCTCGAATATTCGCAGGACTCTATTACCGAGGGCTGGTATCGCGTCCGAAATGAAACAAAGTAATGTGATGAATTTTCTCTTCGCCTCTGTTTTTTTTTTTGTATTTTCAACACAGTTTTCTTCTTCCATCCAGTCCTCACCCGTTGCCATAATTAATTTATCATGATTCCAAAACTTCCCTTCAAACTACTCAGTTTTATAACATCAGTTTTCCAGGTTGCGTTCTTCGGCTAACGGATTCGACGTAAACATTTTATTGCGCCTAGTAACAGCGCATCAAGGGGAACAACTCTGTGTGCGACTCTGAAATTGACTCGCAGTTTTTTTGTTTGTTTTTTTTTCCACCAACTCCTACCCCATTGCCTTTATTAATTCTTCGTTATAACAAAAAGTATAACTAAAACAAAGCCATTTTATAACACCAGTTTTTCAGATTGCGATATTCGGTTAATGGGTTCAATGTAAACGTTTTATTGTGCCTAGCAACGACGCACCGATGCGAGCAACTTTGATTTGGTTCATATCGGTCGAGATCGTCGTCATATCAGCCGAGTTTGAAGTCATATCAGCCGAGTTTGATAAGTGGCAGTTCTGGGAATGAAAATCATTTCTTATAAATAATAAAGTGTAACGTCCGAGAAAATCGTTTTATAACTTGTATTATTACAGTTAAAACTAGAAGTCCTGTCCCGAATTATGCGCTTATCTAGGCTTAATTGCGCGTAGGAATTGCGCGCAATTGCCTTATCGAATGGCAACCAAAACACTGCAGGTTCTCCTCGTTACTCATAGCAAACACAGGCAGTGTTTCTGCCAATGGACCTCCGGGTTACCCGGAGGTCCATTGGCTGAAACATTGCTTGTGCACAGGCCACATGTACAGAATTTGATAGGCTTACTGGGTCATAACGCGTAGATTAACGCGCAGATCGACGTGCTATTTGTGAGCATTTCAGGACAGGACTTCTAGTTTTAACTGCATATACTTTTCAATAACCACATTTCTATTGGCTGGTTCTTAAATACGTGACTGGTACTCAAAATCAAAAACCCGTGTGCAACGGCTTGCCAGTGAATATCAACTGTTTAAATATAGCTTTTGGAAATTCCCTCTGTAGTTTTATTTCAATCGACGTAATCACTATAGCATTGTTTATTTTTATGTTATTCTTCAGATAATAACTATTTTATTGTTAAATACAAGTATTTCTGCTTGATATAATTGAACTTTTAATTTACAAATAGAATATTGTTTTTATTGAGGATGGTGTATGTAATAAAACAGTTATGGACTTTTGTGGTAGTAAATATGACGTGATATGCACCCAAAAATCTTATATTGACCTCTTCTTACGCCTTGGTCAATATAAGATTTTTAGGTTCATATCACGTTATTGCTCAAGCAATGTTACAAAAGGCAATAATTGTATAATATCAAACCAAGGAAAGCTGCAAAACCCGTGTCTCTTTATTCTATTTTTGCTGAATATATTTAAATAAATATTGGCCAATATGAAAGTTTACGTTTATGCAATGTGCCGATAATACTGAAATATAATTTCAGGACTTCTATTGGATTGCACAAACAACATAAATAAAAAAAAAACAAGTAAATAAATTCAGTTAAAACTAGAAGTCCTGTTATTAAATGCGCACAAATAGCACGTCGATCTTGCGCGTTAATCTACGCGTTATGACCATACTAAGGCTATCAAATTCTGTACATATGGCCTGTGCAAAGCAATGTTTCAGCCATATGAGTAATCAGGAGAACCTGCCGTGCTTTGGATGCCATTCGATATGGCAATTGCGCGCAATTCCTACGCGCAATTAAGCCTAGATAAGCGCACAATTCGGGACAAGACTTCTAGTTTTAACTGTAAAGTATCTTGTTCAATAGGGGTGGTGCTTTGGGCGGTCGTCAATTTTTATCGCTGCACGTCATTAGTTCCACTGCAAACGCTTAATAATGGCACTCCAGATTTTCTATTCATGGACATTCTCTCCCCCAAAATTCTCCCCACAGCTCACACACTACCTGGTTCATGAAATCTGTGTCCATGTAATGTTGCGAAAATTCAGCCTGCAGTAGCCGAATTATGCTGGGCAAAGTGTTAAAAAGGTCATTAGATTATTAAATTGTAAACAAATACTATAAAAGTACCTTTACAGTTAAAACTCTGGCCATTCTTGGCTGTTTCGCTGGGTAAAGGGTTACAGTGAAAACTAGAAGTCCTGTCATGAAATGCGCACAAATAGCACGTCGATCTGCGCGTTAATCTACGCGTTAGGACCATAGTAAGGCTATCACATTCTGTACATATGGCCTGTGCTCAAGCAATGTTTCAGCCAATGGACCTCCGGGTAACCCGGAGGTCCATTGGCAGAAACATTGCCTGTGTTTGCTATGAGTAATCAGGAGAACATGCCTTGCTTTGTCTGCCATTCGATATGGCAATTGAGCGCTATTCCTACGCGCAATTAAGCCTAGATAAGCGCACAATTCGGGACAGGTCTTCTAGTTTTAACTGTAGGTACTCGATGTACAGGTTAAAACTGTATAGCATTGAAAGATATTAAAGTTTTGTCGCACTAATACACGGAACAGATTTGATGAGAATCCCTGAGAATTACCTTGTAATTAATATCTGTCGATCTGACAGTACCTACTGTTTCAAGTCGAAAACCATATGCGCTTGCAGGTTTACGTAAAAAATAGGTACAATACTAACAAACATTGCTAAAACAGTTGACGAAGGTGAGAAGACCTCGATAATGTTAATTATACCCCGATAAACCAAAACTGTTTGGAAGAAGTGAGTTTGTGACGTTTTGGTATGCCAAGTTGTCAAGTGTGATGGGACGTTATTCCTCTATTGATGAGAAGGAATTTTAACTTGGCATTTAACTGTCAAACTGTACCATTTTTTGTCATGTCATACCTGATTTTCAGAACAGTGGCGAGATACTCAGTCAGCTCTAACCAGTTCCAACTAGAACTGGCCAAACTATTACGAACACATCTAACAGAACATTCTCCAGGCCGATGGAGCTTCCAGATTCCTATTATAAGTATGGTAGTATGGTAACGGACTTGTGGGGGCACTTCTTTGACTTCCTTGGAAAATGGTGCCTCATAATCACCTGATCGGCACGGGGTCTCGTATTACCTAATCAGCGCTTAGATCAGGAGGGTTGCATAATTTCGAACAAGACCAGCTGGCTCTAAAAGCACGAGTTAAAGTCCAGATCAGACAATTTCGGGTCAGCGCTCAAAGCGGACATACACATGCGTCAGAATCTTGGTGGTAAATTTGTGGATGAGCAGATTTGTGACTGCCCACAGTAAAACTACCGTCACTCCATCTAAATGAACTTTGATAGTTTCCAGCAGTTGATGTCATTGTTGAATATTGGCGAAGAAATTGTATAGACAAACAGAATAAATTTATATAGCTGAGAGTTGGAGCGTTCCAATTTAATTAATTACTTCTGAAACTTCCAATATATACGACAGACTCGAACCAACAGACAGTACACGGGTAACTTGGGTGACCTCATATGAACCTGTTCCAGAAATCAAAGAGGTTTGAGGTCATTGGAGTCCAAATCCAAATCCACTAGACGATCCAAATTCACTATACGATCACCGGGGCGATACCCCATCTATGCCATATTAATGGTCCAATGTCTTGCTGAACAAAACTTCACAATTCCAATTTTCTATGAAACCATTTCATACATAGAGACTGTTAATCATTTTGCTGTTCAATGCCAACAATTAGAAGAGTCCATATTCATTATTTGGTGTACTGTTAAAACTAGAAGTCCTGTCAGGAACAGTGCGCTTATCCAGGCTTAATTGCGCGTTGAAATTGCGCGCAATTGCCATATCGAATGGCATCCAAATCACGGCAGGTTCTCCTGGTTACTCATGGCAAACACATGCAGTGTTTCTGCCAATGGACCTCCGGGTTACCCGGAGGTCCATTGGCTGAAACCTTGCTTGTGCACAGGCCATATGTACAGAAATTGATAGCTTTACCATGGCCATAACGCGTACATTAACGCGCAGATTGACGTGCTATTTGTGCGCATTTCATGACAGGACTTCTAGTTTTAACTGTAGACCAATCAATATATATACTGATTAGTCTACCCCACACATTTACTGAACAATTTAATGACGTTATGACGTATCATGTTGCTGGCCGGAAAAGGGCCCCTAGGGTCCAAAGGGTTAATAATATTTTATGTGTAATGAACAATTTATAAATTCATTGATAGATCACCAACATCACAGATTATGCAAGGTTTGTTTGTTATTTATTTATTTATTTATTTATTTATTGGTGTTTAAGGTCACATATTTATGCACAATGG
Organism: Pictodentalium vernedei; assembly: GCA_031216915.1. NCBI lineage: Eukaryota > Metazoa > Mollusca > Scaphopoda > Dentaliida > Dentaliidae > Pictodentalium > Pictodentalium vernedei. Next base: position 777,534,931 of record CM062295.1, read on the forward strand.
CTAATCATGACCGTGACAGTTTTACGGGCGGAGGAAGCCGGAGTACCCGGAGAGAACCACCGAGCAACGTCGAGCAACGTCCGGGTACCGAAGAGAGAGGTGATTAGGGGTCGGAAAGCGGCGAGAGGGCAGCTTTCATTTCCTCCTCAGTCTCCACAGGACTGTCCTCATTCACTGATACCGACTGGGGAGCCGGCAACTGATTGGGGTTGTCTATGGGAGTGGGAGAGAAAATGTGGGCCGTCTCTAGCTCTTTCCTTGCCTCACTCCTCTCCTTCTTCGTCTCCAAGAAAGCCGCCAGGCGTCGGGCATCCCTCCGTGTGGTGGATGGACTCTTCTTTTTCTTGTCCCTTTTTCTAAGGCTTCCAGACTTCTCCGAGTGAGGAGCAGAGTGAGAGGGGTTCCTCTTCACAAGGGTACTACCTCTCCCCGAAGAAGGCGGCGTGAACTTCTCTGTCTTCTCTGTCTCGAATTCCAGTGCCAGCTGGACATTCCTGCCTTAGGGCTGCACGTTGAAAATACTGATTAGTCTGCCCCACACATTTATTGAACAGCCATCCTATTTAATGACGTTATCACGTATCATGTTGCTGGCCGGAAAAACGGTCGCTAGGGTCAAAGGGTTGATATAATTTACACATGTATATAGATATGTCCACGTGGGGGCACAGTGGCGATGTGTACTGAGACGTACTTCACGTCGATTGTGAACTTGTCTTCATCCACTGCTAACCCTGTGTGTGTGCGTTGGTGAGTGTGACAGTTGGTCGCCGCTGCTCGTTGGATCTCTCCGGGTACTCAGACTTCTTCCACCCGTAAAACTGTCCGACACGAGGTGACCCTGGCTGTCGAAAGTGTCGTTAAACCACAATAAATATATTTCCTTATTCAAATTTTATAACGAATCACAGGTGACCAACATACATGTAGGGGCTATTAGTGTATTATGTTAGTCGGGTGGTTAAACATATTTACTTTCATATCATATAAAGGATTAACCCCTTAGCCTCTAGTGGTATCTTCCATGCCAATTCAATAGCAGCAATTAGAAGAGACCATATTCATTATTTGGGGTAGACCAATCAATATTTTTAACGTGCAGCCCTGAGGCTGCACGTTGAAAATATTGATTGGTCTACGCCACACATTTACTGAACAACCATCGTATTTAATGACGTGATGACGTATCATGTTGCTAGCCGGAAAAAAACGGCCGCTAGGATTCGAAGGGTTAATAAATGTTCACTTGAGTTCTTTAAACAATATTTATTACACACCCATTTAAAATTAAGGTTTGTTCACGACATTCTAGGATGTGTGATAAAAATAAACTTGTATTGCACACGTGTGGGATACAGATTTTTGCACTTTTTTAATGAAAGAACGGAACCAGTCATATTTATGGGGATACAGTACATGGGCCCGTTTCGATGCAATGGGTCTTTTATATTTATGTTGTAAAGTGAATGTTAGCGTCTATAGTATCTGAGGTTTGTCTCTGATGAAACTCATGTCCTATACACTGACCGACCATCAAAAGAAACTTTCTAGTTTATTTTCTTAACGTGAACAACACTGACTGACTACTGATTAAATAACCCGATGGGTTAAAGTATGACATGAAAATGACTGACATACAGTTCAAACTAAAGAATAATGTAGACAGAATATGAAAGCGTCTATGAGTGACGTCATTTCGAATGAATGACGTTGCGCGAGCAAGTTTCTAGGTCACCAAATCGAAATACAAAACAAATTGCCTGTCGATATTCACTTGAATTCGTATGGATTCTGTACCCCTGTTAAAGGCTATAACACGAACTTTAATAAATTTTGAGCAGGCATAGTGAACAATATTATCATTTCTCTTGGACAATAAGGCCATAAATTTAATTTACGTGGGATGAATTGACAATGGCTACTGTAATCTTGACTTAAATCTTAACCTGTCTGCCAATCAGTCGAGTAACAACAGTCGCATGGAATTTGGAAGTCAAATAAACATGTGAGTTTTTTTTATAATTTCTCATTGATGGATCTTCCGAATTTACACCTATTGTTTCTTGTGAATGTGTGGTAACTTTTTTGGTGGGGATCACATCAACCGTTCAGAATTCGCGCTGTAAAATTGAGGCATAAAAAGACGGTAAACTGTATTTCAGATGAACAGTGTTTCATCGATCGAAGTGGTGAAGCATAACAATTTGCAAGTGAAACGATGAATGAAAGTTCAATCAGCGTACGAAATAACAATAAGACTGGTCTCCTGCTTGTGAAGAATAATTTGGATTTTTGTCTTATTTTATTTCTCGTTTGGTTTGGCGCAGAATACCACTCGAGGCTTCGCCTCTCGTGGTATTCTTGCGCCCAACCAAACTCGTGCGATAAACATTAATCCATTCAAACGCTTGTGCGGTTCTGTCTATTCAGTATTCCCATTCCCCGATATAACAGACTCAAAAAAAAAAAAAAAAAACTAGTTGCAAAGCCGTGCTGGCAACATCGGATAGCGTCGTTTATTCAGCAGTACGTATATATGATACAGTATACATGTATACAATATATCTTGCCACAAAATGAACTTATGAAGTCTGCGCAGCCGGTCAGGAAAAAACACCCCTTTTTAAAGGCTGGAGACCTGAAATCCGAAGCCAACTCATATACGCAGCACGGTTGTTCGGAACTTACCCTCATAAAGCGCTACAGCTGCCACATAAGAAAAACTAAATACGTCGAAAAAAACTCTATAAAGTGAATGAAGTACTAAAATTACTATACCCCCGTGCATGATAAGAAAAATCAAACTTGAAACAGCTTGAAAATAAAAAGTTAAGGCCCTTTTTCAGTTGGTAATCGGAGTTGACCAAAACAAATCCATTTGGGGGTTAATAAACATCAGATCATCTGTACTCACACATGAGTTTCGTCGTGTATGAGTCTCTTCCATGGTGTGAACTGTCCTGAGGAAAATTGATATTTACGTATTTCTTCTAGACGCGGCGCTCGCATCTTGCGCGTCTGGCGCGTCGCTTCAGTATGGAAGGATCTTAAAGTTGGTGCTATGCGACGTCAGTTGTCAAGCCTTTGGAAATAAAAAAAAACCCACGATTTACCCATAGTACACTGTTTTTACAACCCTCTAGATAACGAAAAAACTTGGCTGATCTAAAAAAAAAAATACGGCACGTCAGTTTACCCAATACTGCTCAATAGGACCCAATACTACCTGTTAGTACCCAATACTACCCAATCTTACGTAGTACTTACCCATCACTACCCGATGCTACCCAATACTACCCTATACATGCCTAATGCTTCCCAGTTCTAGCCAGTAATATCCATTACTTATCAAATTGTACAAATACCTTCCTCAGAGGCCACTACCTACAAGATACTACCTAAAACTGCCCAATGCTACCCTACTTTGCCCAATAATACCACTTTTAACAAACAACCATTCAGTGTTTTTCATTTACCAGTCCTCCCGGTGACATCTGGAAATTTTTTTCAAATGTTTAAAAATACAACTATAAAAGACCTCTTTTCAGTTTAAAAATATACTATAACCTCAATTAGATTATAAAATGCGTGGGGTAAAATAATTAAGGTTATAGTATGATTTATTTGACTTGCAAAAAAAATCTGTATCTCAAGTTTTATTTTCTCTGCCAAAAAATACAGCTATTAATTGAAATAAAAGAAGAAGATCACACTATAGCCTCAATTATATTATCGCATGTATACGAAAATAATATTGGGGTTATAGTATATATACGTGGCCTGTATACCTTACAAGTCTTAAAAGTAACGTTATGAAAGATACATGCTACACGTACATTACGTCACCTGAGTGCTAGAATGTCCTATGTCCCGTATGGGAGTATTATGTCCCCTATGAGAGTATTCTGTCCCCTATGGGAGTATTCTGTCCCCTATGGGACATAGGACATTCTAGCACTCAGGCGACGAAATTTAGTTATTCGGGCATTCCTATCAATAAACAAAAAGAAAAGAAACGATGACGCTGCCATCGAACATGTTATATAACATATTATAATAGAAGTATTTGTGACGTGATGTGGTACCCCATCCATAGTTCACGCCATCGATCTGTTGGCCGTCAAGCGTCCAAGCGATCACACACATATGCGAGCGCTCCAAAATTAACATATAATTATGGATTACCTATCACCACAGATCAGAGACACTTTGATGGTGCTGAACGCTGGACTATCCACGTTGGTGAGGACTGCGTTCATATCACCATTAAGTATAATCAAGAACCTTCCAAGGGTAGTGGTAACACCTTTCGCAGGTCTCTGCCCCACACTGGCCCACTCCCAAGGAAGAGCCAAGACTCCACGTCTGGAAAACCTCAAAAGGGCCAACAACAACAGTTACTGAAAAAGAAGAATAGCAAACCACCACCAGCCAGACGCCGGGATGCCAGGCGAATTGAAGTTTGGTTGGAGAGGAGATAAGCCGAAAAAGAGAAAGCGAAGAATGAGAGGAAGACATCCATCGATCCATCTCCACCTCCTACGCAACTCGCCCCAATCTGTACCTCCTCACCAAGGAGGCCGGAATGCATGGAGGAGCTGGAGAAGGAGGAAGAAGAGATGGAAATCAACCAATCTGATCCAGGATCTCCCATCATTTTTAACCACCCAAGCCACAGCTCCTGTTCTACTCAATCCACAGTCTCGGTTTCCGAGGACGATGAGGCGGAGGAGGTGGCATGTGGTAACGTCATAGAAGCACTGGCTCAGGACACCATCATACTCTTCGGGATTATTAAACTAGATTTCACTGGCACGATATCAAATTCACAAACAGCACCTACAACAAGAAGGATCAAGACATAATACAAACCTACGATCTAAAATATCTAGAGGCAAAGAAGATCCTTGGCTAAAACTTTCACCACCACATGAGCAAGATACATACAAAGACAATTTCCCCATCAAGACCTCATCCACCTAAAACGAACAAAATCAAAATAAATTCCAACAGACGCAGATAACCTGGCTCCTGTCTTCTTTCCTCATTTGACTCGACCAGGCTTGATGCAAGATAAAAAATATGCAGTACGTGGAGAGTGTATTATCACTAAATCACCCACAGAGTGGAAATTCCACCCAAGCAATAATTGCGAATTTGTTGCAAAGCACAACCAGCAGCAGCAATGTTTCAGCCAATGGACCTGAAACATTGCTTGTGTTTTTTGTCGATAAGTACAAAATTTGAAAGCTATAGCTTGGATGATAACCCCACTCCGCGGCTGATTTAGTTACAATCCACTCTCCACGTTCTGTACACACAAAGACAATTTCACCATCAAGACATCCTCCACCTAAAACGAACAAAAACAAAACAAATCCAACAAACGCCGATAACCTGGCTCCTGTCCTCTTTGCACATTTGACTCGACCAGGCTTGATGCAAGATAAAAAAATATACAGCCACTGGACGTCGAAATGGGCTTTACCGACAGTGTCCTTACGCGCCTTCGGTGTGCAAATACCATTTGATTTGATTTGCTGTGGTACTCAATAGTTAGATTGAAACATAATTAGCGTCAATACAATGCATTCTGCACGAAGTGCTTCAAACAGAGTTTTGATATTCAGCAAACAATATGTTAAAGATAATCAAATGTTTATAAATTAGTAATCGAAATGTTATAGCTATCTCAGTGTGAAAGGTATCACATTGGTTTACGAATGTTATAGCTATCACAGTGTGAAAGATAACACATTGGTTTACGAATGTTATAGTTACCACAGTGTGAAAGGTAACTCATTGGTTTACGAATGTTATAGCTATCACAGTGTGAAAGGTAACACATTGGTTTACGAATGTTGTAGTTACCACAGTGTGAAAGGTAACACATTGGTTTACGAATGTTATAGCTATCACAGTGTGAAAGGTAACTCATTGGTTTACGAATGTTATAGCTATCACAGTGTGAAAGGTAACACATTGGTTAACGAATGTTATAGTTATCACAGTGTGAAAGGTAACACATTGGTTTACGAATATTATAGTTATCACAGTGTGAAAGGTAACACATTGGTTTACGAATGTTATAGTTATCACAGTGTGAAAGGTAACACATTGGTTTACGAATGTTATAGTTATCACAGTCTGAAAGGTAACACATTGGTTTACGAATATTATAGTTACCACAGTGTGAAAGGTAACATTGGTTTACGAATGTTATAGTTATCACAGTGTGAAAGGTAACACATTGGTTTACGAATGTTATAGTTATCACAGTGTGAAAGGTAACACATTGGTTTACGAATGTTATAGTTATCACCGTGTGAAAGGTTACACATTGGTTTACGAATATTATAGTTATCACAGTGTGAAAGGTAACACATTGGTTTACGAATGTTATAGTTACCACAGTGTGAAAGGTAACACATTGGTTTACGAATGTTATAGTTATCACAGTGTGAAAGGTAACACATTGGTTTACGATTAGTGTTCAACCGATGATCGGAACCGGCCACCACAATCGGCCGATTGTGGGCAATCGGATGACAACGGCAACGGCTCCTGGAATATCGGTTCAACCGATTGTTGCCAAGCATTTTGAGATGATTCATTAACCGCATTTTATTCTCTTCTGCAATTGTTTAATTGTTGATGTAAAATGATACCATTCAATAAAGTTGAGAAACAACCACAATGTGTATTCTTAATCTCTCTAGACGCCCCGTTACGGGACATACAAGTTAAATAACATGCAAAGCTTACAAACTGGGCGAAATCGCTAGTTCATACCGGAAGAGTGACGGTTACACTCCATTGACTCAGGCAGAAGTAAAATTACCAGTCGCACGCACTTGGGCGGTAAACTCGTTTACCGCCCAAGTGTGCGCGTGGTAATTTTATTTCGACCCCAGTCAACGAAGTTTAACAACGAAAAATGTTCAGTTTAATGTAGTTCTTTCGAGCCTCGACTTGTCCTAGCGCACGGTATTACAATCGGAATCGGAATCGACCTCGACCAATTGTGAGCTCAAATAACCGGTAATCGGTCAACGACCATTTTTGGTAATCGGTTGGACACTATTTACGATTAAATACTTATTATCGTTCTATTTATTAATTTTAATTATTTTCAATTTTTTTAAATGCCATTAAATTTGAGGTTTATCTCTTCTCTGTTTTATATTTTAAAGACGACACATTATTGTATGAGATGTACTAAATTTAGATTAACTACTTTTACTGTTTTAACTTCATCAGCTGTGGAAGCTCTCTTGAATATTGACATAAACTGTGACTTAATTTTTGAAAAAGAAGCTTTAAACAAAATTTGACACACATTTAAAATCCGGTTGATTTAAAAATAAACCCAAATCCACCAAATAAAGTGAGACATATTTTATTTGGATTATTTTTAATACAACTATTCTTTGAGTACATGTGTTCCCTGACTTAACCCTTTCAACTCTAGTGGTATCTTCCACGCCAGTTCAATGGCAGCAATTAGAAGAGTTCATATTCATTAATTGGGGTTGACCAATCAATATTTTCAACGTGCAGCCTCGGGGCTGCACGTTGAAAATACTGATTGGTCTATCCCACACATTTACTGAACAGCCATCCTATTTAATGACGTTATGACGTATTATGTTACTGGCCGGAAACACGTCTGCTAGGGTTAATAAATTTTCACTTGAGTCCTTTAAACAATGTATAGCATTCCCACTTCTCCGATATAACAGACTCAAAAAAAAAAAACGAGTTGCAAACGAGTCGTGCTAGTAACATCGGATAGCGGCGTTTATTCAGCAGTACATATCGACAATATACTACATACAATATGTGGAAGAGTTGTATTATTCAATTTCAAGAACGCCGCGGGTTGAGAGTTAATTAATTTTTCACTTAAACTGCTTGGTCAGAACTTCGTGTGTGATTAATTTTAATCACCTGAATAGCCACGACTGGACGCACGCTTTTAATTAACAAATCGCTGATGATTATTTTAATCCGATAGTCTCTGTGACTTTTTGTCAACTTTAACTGCTGAGAAGGCGCTAGTATTTTGTTGTTTAATTATCGTTGAATCATGGAAGCTGTTTGTTGGACATTTTAATCCCACAGATTAGGTAAGTTTTTAAAATGTCTTCATATTAAATAAATATTATATCAACAGTTCATTAATTTAAATGATTGATTGGCTGTGATATGGATATAAATAAACATTGAACCTGGTCGGGACTTGTAGTTCATTTTCTGCGGACCCGGTTACAATTGGCACAAGTGACACATCCTGTTGAGTAAGTTGTTAAGGAATTTTTTTAGCAAATAAATTTAACGACCCTCAATTTCAAAAATATTTAAAAGAACCTGAGAAAAAAAAATATATATATATATACAAATATACATGTTGCTGCGGGTCACTCAAGACATGAAAGTTTGTATTAAAAATGTTCACATAGGAATGATCTGTGCCATCTCGTTATTGGAACATCAGCAGATTGGTTCTTCTTGGGTCTAATCAAAATGAATTTACCTGCCCTCCATACTCTGGATTACAAACGTCACTATTTGTGAGTTCAAGAAAAAAAAAAGATACAGTTTATGATGTCCTTCTAATCCGTCTGTGGTCTACGATTATCTGGAAACATGGTCATGGAAATGGTAGCCTCGCCAATTGTAATGTCTCCAGAATTGTAATGTCTCCAGAATGTATTTGTGTACTTGGCACTCACACGTGTAGTTTCATTCTCGGGGTATAGTGATTGTAAGTTTTAAGACTGCATTTTCTAACTGTAAATATATCTCAATGCAGTCTGGCATCTCAGGTAAGTGTTTTGGAATAGACAATACCATGCGCCTAGTGAGTCAGTGAGGATAGCCTCGCTACTGGTGTATGTATGTGTATGGTATTTAGCTCATTTGAACTACGTATCGGTGATTTTAATGAAGTATATATTGCTGATTTCTGGAACATTTTGTTCCATTTAAATGACACGGATGTCATTTTCTCCGAGGGGGGAGATGTGGAAGAGTTGTATTATTCAATTTCAAGAATGCCGCGGGTTGAGAGTTAATTAATTTTTCACTTAAACTGCTTGGTCAGCACTGCGTGTGTGATTAATTTTAATCACCTGAATAGCCACGACTGGACGCACGCTTTTAATTAACAAATCGCTGATGATTATTTTAATCCGATAGTCTCTTTGACGTTTTGTCAACTTTAACTGCCGAGAAGGCGCTAGTATTTTGTTGTTTAATTATCGTTGAATCATGGAAGCTGTTTGTTGGACATTTTAATCCCACAGATTAGGTTAAGTTTTTAAAATGCCTTCATATTAAATAAATAATATATCAACAGTTCATTAATTTGAATGATTGATTTTCCGTGAATAATTTATATATTTTCCAGATCTAACATAGCTGTATGATACAGTGTCGGGAGGTTCACTGAACCCACCTGACAGTGTATCATACGCCTTAGTTAACTGTTATAGGCAACAGCCTACTGGATTACGCCTCGAAGATATCACACACCCAAAGTTATGAATTCAGTTACGTAATGGCGACGATCCTCGACGTACTGTTTGGCATTGCGTACTTCTAACGCAGATTGACAGTAGACATATATGTCAAACGCGATTTCGCATGATTGGTGTATTAATTATGCATCCCTTTACATAAGAATCCCTTGAGACGTTGGCTAGTATAAATATTGTAGGGTAGTATAGGTTGGGCTCATTTACTCACGTTCTCTTCTAATAGATCCCTATCCCTGTACTACGTTTATAGTTATAGTTATGGCTAGTATAAATATTGTAGGGTAGTATAGGTTGGGCTCATTTACTCATGTTCTGTTCTAATAGATCACTATTCCTGTGCTACGTTTATAGTTAATAGCTTTTGGGAATTATAAAGATATTATATTTGTTCAACCCGTGGCAGATTTGTCTTGTTCGTGCCGTAGCCTGTGGGGTGGGTATGTTCATCTAAAAGGTTATGTAATTTTGAAATTAAATACCATGTGTCGTTGTGTTAATGCGCTCATTATTCGTCAGTACATTGATTGTTTGCCACCCCCCCCCCCCCCCCCCCCGATCTATTGCAGTGAACTATGTGAGTTCAGTGCCATAGATCGGCTGGCAGCATAAGTTCATTTATGATACATTAAATTTGTATTTGTTGTTTGGCGATCTGTTGCGGTTAACCCCGAGGTTCAGCACAATGTTATTGTGCATAACCACCGTTTGGTGCTGTTTAGTATACATGTGTCTGTCTGGCGATCTGTCGCATTGAACCCGGTGAGTTCAGTACTACAGATCCCCAGACAGCACGACACCATTAACCTTAACAATTATTGATGACGACGACCTGTAAGCTTTAATGACCTCCACACATGTTTATTTTTTTACTTTGCAGAATGTAAATGATTGATTGGCTGTGATATGGATATAAATAAACATTGAACCTGGTCGGGACTTGTAGTTCATTTTCTGCGGACCCGGTTACAAATATATCTTGCCACAAAATGAATTTATGAAGTCTGCGCAGCTGGTCAGGAACCCCCCCCCCCCCCCTCCCTTTTTAAGGCTGGAGACCTGAAATCCGAAGCCAACTCTCATATACGCAGCACGGGTGTTCGGACCTCACCCTCATAAAGCGCTACAGGTGCCACATAACAAAAACTAAATACGCCATGAAAAACTGTATAAAATGAACAAAGCACTAAAATTAATATACCACGGTGCAAATGTCACATAAGAAACCCCAAAACACCATAAGATATAGAAAAATAAATATAGAAGGAAAATGAAGTAACCTTGATGACTTCCGATGGTTTTTTATCTGTTTTTTTTTTCTTAAATTTGTCAAAGCTTCCCGACTCGGGTTCAGGGCCAGAATAACCAGTGTTCCGCTTAATCGCTCATAAGAGCGACTGCAATCAACGAATCGCATTGGCTACGATGCCAGCAAACTTATCCTATTAAAAAATATCAACGAACTGTGAATACAAAATTTTCCCGCTAATGCAAGGAAACGCGGGAAAATTCGAAAATCTAACAGTAATTGAATAAAACATCAACCAAAGTTTCTTTTGGTATGGAGATTAATCTGTATATAAACAGAATACTTGCATCTGCAGGGGTAAAAATATAACTTTTAAATGGTTTCATTTTACAATCAAATAACACAATGCAAACGGGTAAAGAAGAGTGAATTTTGGTTAAAGTAAATCAAATTTTAGCAGCATACATCTACGTTTTGCTACACAACAGAAATGTAACTGCTATTTGTACTTTTAAAGCAGTGTAATTGTCTTCAACATCCCAGTGGGATTCTCAGTAAGCTTTATTTCGATTGACATTCACCACTCAAAAGTTGCTTAATCCTGATACAGTTATAGAAATGAAATATTCTATCTCCATTTTTGTCGGAAAAAGATTTAGTGTATTAATATTATACAATTGAAACTACCCTTACTTTCAAATTAAACTCTTTGCTGATGACTGCAACAACAACAAAAAAAAAACAATAGTGAAAGAAAAATTAGAAATAACGAGTTTTTAAAACGTTTGAATGCACCCACCCATGTAGCATGACTTCTTGTAACTCTGAATGGGTAACTCTCAAGCACGTGTCATTAAACCGTTGATTTAATTGGTCAAAGGGCAAAGAACAGTTTCTTACTAATTATTGCCCTCCTATTGGAGACAGATCAAGAAAATAATGGTGGTTATATTTCAATTTTAAAGCTTTAGGTGCAACCAAATTTTGCTTTAAAAGGTGCAGGGAGAGTATATTTACCAAGTGCAACCCTTATCTCAATTTTGACAAAAATGGGCTTAGAACACTATAATTCTCAGGCGACGATGTTAATATAAACAGATAATTGTTATTTTTTAGCTGAACTCTCTCATTACCGAATGATTTACGAAGCTTTGATTTGCTGGTAAGAGATTTGATTTCCAGTTATTTATAGGATTTTATTCACTGAATGTAATGCGAACGATGTGGAAGAATAATATTTATGTTCTAAACGAAGACAAAGATTCAATTGGCAACAAGTTTAGATGCATTGTGCTGCCTCTTTAGGGGACCAGGGCTCAAAATAAGCGGTGCCGCGTCGCTTTTTGCTATGCAAAACTTGCAAAAAGCTACACAATGTTCAATTATGTATAGCATATTGCGATACAAGATAATCAACTGCAGCCTATTAGGCTGCAGTTGATTATCTTGTATCGCAAAATGTAAATGAAAATTTGCAAACAAATTTGAAAACTAGTTCACTGATGCTTTACTTCTGATTGTGAAACATTCAAGGCATCACTCAGATTAACTCTCCATCAAGCATCATTAGCAACTTCATATGCAAGATGAATTCTATTGGTTTAAATTCGTCCTGTTTTTACAACATTTTGCATAAAATGTCCATTAAATATAACTTCAAGCCCATCAAATTAAAAATCCCAACTTCCATTTTGAGAACTCTGTTAAACAACCACGACGTCATTTGAAAATATCCAAGTCCATGCAACCCTTAAAGGCAGTTCAGTTAAAAAAAACATAGTAAATGTTTCATGTGTTGCAGATCATTTGGAAATGCCCAGAAATGGATGGAAACTATTCTATCTACTTAGAAGAATTCAATACAAAACAGCATAACAAAACTCCGGTATACAAAAATAGCTATGCAATTTTTACAAAATGCTAGTCATTTTTTGGAAATGTGTAGCATTTTGCTACGCATAGAAAAAAAAGTTATTTTTATTTTGGGACAATATATTACACATTGGACACAATGCGAAAAATAACATCAATGTTTTATCCCAAGACAAATTTGATTTTGATACTATTTTAAGAGAAGTTAATGTCTATTTTGAAGGCTATAACACACTGGAACTCGCAGAACTCGGGTATAACTTTTGGAAACCGGGTATCAAAAACAGGTAACATGGTGAATCGCGATGACACCTGTTTTGGATACCTAGTTTCACAAGCCACAATTTTTTTATTATTTTTTGTTTTTTGCTTTCGTTTTAACTTTCTCAAAGCCTCTAGATTCATGGATACTGCAACTTCTCCACAATTACAACAAAACTTTCTCCCTCCGGGCCGGACCATGATCGGCCCAATGACGCCGGGCGCTCTTTAGCTCCCTCCCCACCCTGTCGGGATCAGAGAACAGTTGATTGGCTATTTCGTGTCCCCTCTGATTCCAATGGAAACAAGTTATTATTCTTAACAGCACGCAATTAATTCATTGGATTAATACTTTGGTGCAGATTTAACGCGACCGGGAAATCCTGGCTCCGCCCTCCGGGGTTTATTCATTCTCAAATCCACGTGAAACAGAAATAGCAGCGGAAATGTATAGAACCTACTATTGGATTTTAGTATATATGTTCAGACTGTAGTCATGAGGCTGGCAATGGTGTTCGCGGAGCATTATCTCGCTTTTCAAATATAAAAGTATGTTCTGTTTTCTATAACTTTGCAAATTATCATTTTAGTTTCTATATTTATGTACCAAATTGACTATTTCATGGGCTCTCAGGAAATAGCTAATCGACTATTCCTCGGGTTTCAGAGGACATGTGATTGTCTACTGAGTGTCCCCTCTAATTACAATGAAAATAAGCTATTTTTCTTTACTGTACGTAATTAATTTCTAGGATTAATGTTTTGGGGCTGAATTAACCATTTGAAACCGAGCAGCCGTTTTTCCGGTCGTGAAGATGATACGTCATAACGTCATTAAATAGGATGGCTGTTCTGTAAATGTGTGGGGTAGAGCCATCAATATTTTCAATATGCAGCCCCGAGGCTGTACGTTGAAAATATTGATGGGTCTACCCCAAGTAATGAATATGGAGTATGGACTCTTCTAATTGCTGCCATTAAACTGGCTTGGAAGATACCACTAGAGGTCAAAGGGTTAACATAGGGAGTGGAATACTCGTGCCGCGTATTTAACACTTTATCTTATGCTGCTATCACACCGTGAATCGATTATACTACGACCAGGTCGATGTACCCGATAATAAAAAAAAAAACCCTTTCAACTCGATTAGATTACGATTAAGATGTCAAATTGTTTAATTGTCTTCAAATATTATGTAATAGGTAGATCTTAGTTCGATTAAGACGATAGCAAACCGATCATATCTTTGTCACTTAGTTTATGACATGATCAGAACTCGATTATAAGTGGATCGTAACTCGACCAATCAGATAGCGACTCGATCGCAACTCGCGCAACTAGATGCCAACTCGATCATAACTCGTCCAATCAGATCGCGACTCGATGCTTACTCGATGCCCACTCGACCAAGTGGTTTTCTACGACGTCCGCGACTCGATCTATATATAATGTTAATTTTCCGAGGATCATCATTCTATTTCTTCATGTCACGTAGTTCACGTCATTCGTATTCAACAAGACAATATGCCAAAGAAGGGAAAGCAAGTCAAGTCAAGTCAAGGCCAAGGCAGGAAAGTCAAGGCAACCTTCACTTCCCAGAGATACAAGCTCTGCCACACCGACCACAAAAAAGACCACACAAGAGACCACGACCACGGATTGAGTTAAGATCGAGTAGATCGACTTGCTGTTGAGTTAGACAAGGCCCCAAACCTCAATAGATGTTGACTCGACCAAGTAGATCTCAACTCGATCTTACCTCAATCTATTCGATTCTTACCCGATTTTAACTCGTTTTTTTTAAGTCGATCTTAATACGTTCTCAACACGTTCTCACTTCAATCAGTTGATCGACCTGTGCAAACGCGATCATATCACTACAATCCTAAATGATCGAGATGGCTGGGCTCGATATTCTCGATAATATAGACCTTAACTCAACCATGGCGACTATAACACGTTCTAACTCGATCAAACTCGATCTGAAACTCGATCTCAGTCGAAGTACAGTACGTGGAGAGTGGATTGTAAGTAAATCACCTGCGGAGTGGGGTTATCACCCAAGCTATAACTTTCAAATTTTGTTCATATTGACAAAAAAACACAAGCAATGTTTCAGCCAATGGACCTCCGGGTTTAATCCGGAGGTCCATTGGCTGAAACATCGCTGTTGCTGGTTGTGCTTTGCAACAAATTCGCAATTATTGCTCGGGTGGAATCTCCACTCTGCGGGTGATTTAGTGATAATACACTCTCCACGTACTGTATGATTGAATTGAGATCTATCTTTGGTGTGATAGCAGTATTACAGGAAAAGCAGACGACACCTGCAAAACAAATATTGAACAACTAATTTTGTTTTCATTCTTTGCGTCAAAAACAGCTTATGAACCCTCATTGGAATGAGCCTAGGCTCAGATGAAATGGTGAGGAGTCTGATTTTTTCTCGGAGAGCAGTAGGCGTGCAGCATACCTGCAGGCCAAAATAATGTCCGGCTCGAGGAACTAATGACCAAATATATTGTTTCTAGAGGTTTGTTGAGTACGAATAACATCGACTTTACCTGGGTAATCTTCTTCAAAATTCGCTCATGAAATTTCATAATTGTTCCAGCCCTAATATTTGGTATTCTTTTTAATTTTACTTTTCAATATGGCGTTTCAATTAAATACAAGGGAGGTTTGTCCCCACCCAAATTCCGCCTAGAAGAGAAATCGGCCTCGAACAAAATTACAGCCAGTGGGAGAAATCTTTCCTTCTTTCATGAATAAATAATTTTAAAAAATCCAAGCCGTATCGAACTGCTGATGTGTCCACTTGAAGGGGCCTTATTGGAATGCCAACATCCATTGTTGTCATTCAGTCAACCAGTGGGTTAATACTATAAAACTTGTAGAATTGTATTGTCTTGAATTGGATTGTCTAGTTATGACTTCAAATGGGTTGAAATGAACCATTAGCATTTCAAAGATCTGGCAATTTGCCTGTTGGCAAATTGCCATGTCTTTTAAAATGCTAATAATTCATTTTAGCCAGGTATATTAACCCCTAGCACAATGCTTGTACAACAGATTTTTCTCCAATCACTCTGTTTTTCCCTTGTTTAACCCCCTGCACATTGATGCCAAAATATCCAGATTTGAAGTAGCCATTTTTCTCATAATGCAACTGGGAATTTAACCAATTCAATCTTGTTTGACAGAGCTCATTGAGCTCTGTCAAACAAGATTGAATTGGTTAAATTTCTAGTTGCATTTTGGGAAATATTTGCACCCTGAACTTTAGATATTTCGACATTAGTGTGCAGGGGGTTAAATATGAATTTAACCAATTATATCTTGTTTGACAGAGCTCACTGAGCTCTGTCAAACAAGGTATATTTGCTTAAATATCCAACTGCATTATGGGAAATATTTGCAGCTGAAAAGTTTGTCATTTTGACATCAGAATGCAGAGGGTTAATAAGTAGAAAATACAATTCTAGAAAATACGATTGTCAAAGTTTTATGGTATTGGATCCCAGTATAAGGTGTGGTAATTCGTCTAATCACCTACAAACTGATCCATGATTTATTGACAGTCCATACTGCTTCGAGTTAGAAGACACATTATCAACATCAAGATGAACATTATACAATGACACATTTAGATTCCAAAAACCTTATTTACTTTATTTCACACTCATTCCAAAGTGAAGAAATATATAAAATTATATATAGCGTAGAACAGAAGAAACTTTATCCAACGCATTCATCCGACGCGTTATAATAAAATTCTTTTATATATGTCTTTTATTTCAAACCATAGCGTGGTGGATACCCAAAATTAACAGTGGAGCCGGGAAGGAGGACGGGCACAGGAGGCATGTGCCCCCACACTTTTTTTCACCAAATGTAGGAACCCGAACGGCATCTTTATATTCTTACTTTTATTTGGGGGTAAATATAAACATTACAGGAAGAGGCATCTACCGAAACCACACAAATAAATTGATTCTGAAGGGGAAGCGAATCCTTAACCAAATGAAACTTACAGCTTACAGGGAGAAACAGTTTCAATAAGGTTTTCGTGGGGAAAACCATTTGGGAAATGGTGGGGCTGCCAAGTATAGCATACGGTGCGGAAGTGGTACCCCTAAACCAGACGGCCGTAAAGAGCTTGGAAATCCTGCAGAACGATGCAGGCCGATGGATAATGGGGTCGAGTAATGCCGCAACGCTAAAAGCAATCAGGGGTGAGCTTGGGTGGATGAGGATCAAGGACAGGATAGACCTGTTGAAACTCGGTTATCTTAATTATTTGGTAAATCTCCCCGACAGCCGATGGTGTCAAGTAATGTTTCTGAGAATTTTCAATTCAAATATCAAAACGGGGTGGATGGTCCATTTGAGGGATCTAGTAGATAACTACTCATTGGAGATCTCGGACCTGGACGTCGGGGCAAACCAGGGTAAAAAAATCGTCAGAGAAAGGGTCATGGAGGATTGTAACCGTAACTGGCGAGAGGTGGTCAAATCAAAGAGGTCTTTGGGTGGCCTGCGTGATAAAGAGAAGCCAGGTTTTGAAGAGTACCTTGATGGCACCTTTGGGGGTCACTGTTGTTCAAGCTGAGGTCGCGATCCTGGAGCTGAGGGGAAAAATTGGGAAAGACGATGAAAGGGAGTGCCAGATGTGTAACTTGGGCATGATGGAGACCCTGGAACACTATCTTCTAGAATGCGCAAAGTACCAATCTAAAAGAATGAGATTCACTGGGAGTATAATGGGGAAGTGGGATGGGAGAATGAAGGACATGTGGTTAGGGGGAGACTCAAAGGAGAGGGTTAATATGCTAATCGGAGAGATTGGGAAGAATGGGGCAATGGATGTCATGAAGCAGTTCGTCTCCGATGGCTGGGGGAGAGAAGAAGCGTGGGAATAGGGAGGCAGTTGGGAGTACAGGGGTAACCAAGGCCTTCTCGTCCGAGAACCGCGACAAATCAGCGGCTGGCCAAAGTGTTATAACTGACGCAGTTTAACCCGTAAAATGCGTAAATATAACTTCAATAATTCCCCATTTCTTTCTCATCAATTCTCTTTCGATTTATATTTACTGTATTTCTTTTCTCATTCACTTTTACACTGTGATTTTGCAAAATATAAATTTGTAATGAAAGGCTCAATTCAATTCGATCCAAAGTATGCGAATTGGGTGGACTTCATGTAGGTTGTAGTGTCTACCAAAAG
Source organism: Pictodentalium vernedei (assembly GCA_031216915.1). Classification (NCBI taxonomy): domain Eukaryota; kingdom Metazoa; phylum Mollusca; class Scaphopoda; order Dentaliida; family Dentaliidae; genus Pictodentalium; species Pictodentalium vernedei. The sequence goes on from CM062295.1 coordinate 777,553,080, forward strand.
GTGAGATTCTGAAAGACGAATGTACTCTTAATAAAAAATGAAAAAATTAAATTCACTACCATTACCCTAATCTGTGGTAACACTCTAAGACAGCCAATGCCACACTATTCAATATTGACAGGTTAATATCCAATATCGCAAAATAACGGCAATGAGACTGAGGTTAGGTTGAGGTCGCTGAGGTTAGTGCCCTAAAATAGGGTGAGAAAAAGGGTGAGGGGTAGCCTATACAAATTTATATATTGATCTCCCCACCCGAATAACAAATAGTTTCCACCCTACAACCTTGCGGTACCCAGAAAGGTGTGACCCCCCCATCCCACCTTTTTGGAGCTTCCGCCGCCTCTGTCTCAAAGCGAATTTGGACTGTTATGAAAAAGAATGTCGATTGTGGAGTTATGATGGGAATTATGATTATATAGACGTGTACTTAACTGTACCCCTTCAATACATAATAATTACATTTCACATTGTTAATGTAGTTATACGTTTTAGGTCCAGACAAATACTTAATTCCCATTGGTCAGCTGGATGAAAACATCATGACCAAATGTAATTCATTTTCCAATGAATACATTTGGTCGAACTTTGACCCGCATTTACGGTAGAGCGCAGTTGACAGAATGTAATTCGGGCGGTGTTTGGGCGGGTTTGTAACTTTTAGCGCCTCTCGCAGTGATCAACTCCGCTACCGTTTCTTTGGTGACATTTCCCAACTGTGGCATAAAGCCCGTTACTAAAATACTCGTTTCCATTTCTAAAGTTGTGAAAATTAAAAATCAGAGTTGTGCGCTTTGTCTTTTGTGTGAGGGTGGTTTTTCATCTCGTTTGTTCGTACATGTTTTATTTCGTCTTTCTGCTTTGTTGTTTGGTAAAAAGTAGTTTAAACAGTTACGGAATGTAATTATAAGAATTGAATGCATTTTTTATAATCTTTATTGGAGTATGAACGTGTGGGAATGGAAACAAATTGTATGAATCCCTTCGGGATCCATACATAATTTGTACCCATTCCCACACGTTCATACTCCAATAAAGATTATAAAAATTGCATTCAATTCTTAAGTGAATACAGTTTTGTGTATATGAAACGTTGCTCGTCCATGAGCAAGCAATATAAAATATAATCTCTCGCGGAAGGGAACTAGAGGGACATTATTTTGTCCTCACCCTGTACTGCCCATTGGTAACGATCTGTGTTCAGTTGGCTGTCGCCAGAGGCGGACTGGCCGTATGGTCCACAGGTAATATTCCTGATGGGTTCCCTATTGCCTTCCACCAAGGGACCCCGAAATTTATGCAGCCCAACACCTGTTGGTGTTTTAAATATCGTGAAAATGACCAAAAGGCGAATGGATCTGATTGCATAGACAGACGGTATATCGAAATATTGTCTATGTGGACTGCCATTGGCACCATACCACCAGTCTAGTCTGCCATTGGCACCATACCACCAGTCTAGTCTGCCACTGGCACCATACCACCAGTCTAGTCTGCCATTGCACCATACCACCAGTCTAGTCTGCCATTGGCACCATACCACCAGTCTAGTCTGCCATTGGCACCATACCACCAGTCTAGTCTGCCATTGGCACCATACCACCAGTCTAGTCTGCCACTGGCACCATACCACCAGTCTAGTCTGCCATTGGCACCATACCACCAGTCTAGTCTGCCACTGGCACCATACCACCAGTCTAGTCTGCCATTGCACCATACCACCAGTCTAGTCTGCCATTGGCACCATACCACCAGTCTAGTCTGCCACTGGCACCATACCACCAGTCTAGTCTGCCATTGGCACCATACCACCAGTCTAGTCTGCCACTGGCACCATACCACCAGTCTAGCCTGCCAGTGGCACCATACCACCAGTCTAGTCTGCCATTGGTACCATACCACCAGTCTAGTCTGCCATTGGCACCATACCACCAGTCTAGTCTACCATTGGCACCATACCACCACTCTAGTCTACCATTGGCACCATACCACCAGTCTAGTCTGCCATTGGCACCATACCACCAGTCTAGTCAGCCACTGGCACCATGCCACCAGTCTATTCTGCCACTGGCACCATACCACCAGTCTAGTCTGCCATTGGCACCATACCACCAGTCTAGTCTGCCACTGGCACCATACCACCAGTCTAGTCTACCATTGGCACCATACCATCAGTCTAGTCTGCCATTGGCACCATACCACCAGTCTAGTCTGCCATTGGCACCATACCACCAGTCTAGTCTACCATTGGCACCATACCACCAGTCTAGTCTACCATTGGCAGACCACATAGACAATAACTCGATGTACCAGCAACCTGGTCTGCCATTGGTCGCTCATATGAAAGGAAACAGCTTTCCTTCAATTTCAAAAATCAAAATGTTCTCCGATTGGGCCGAACTATGATCTTCCCGATGGATTCTCCAACGGTAGAAACATTTTGCCGAATGATCGATAAAGATGATACAAAAATGCCATCGAAATGTCCTCTATGTGGACCGTCCGTGATCGCTCAGATGCAATGAAGCCGCGTTCGTTCACTTCGACAAATTAAACTTTTCCCCTGGTCTGGGCGCCTTAGTGAATTTCCTGGTAACGGTTCTTGGCCCAGTCCGCCCCTGACGGTCGCACGAAATTTTTCTGACCATTCAGCGCGACGACGTTCTAATAGCTATACACATAATTTTTATCAACCTGGCTACCATTCATTATTGTTTTCTGTTACAAGTTATGTTACTCGTGTCCATTGTTACAAAGAGGATCTCAAACGAGTGATGTTTGGATATAAGATTTTTTGAAACGAGTTTGATAAAGTTGATTCACAACGAGCCTTTAGGCGAGTTGTTAATCAAATTCATCAAACGAGTTTCAAAAAATCTTATATCCAAACATCACGAGTTAAAGTTCCTGTATATCACATGAATTTTCGAATGTTTTTTACACTTTTTATTTAATTCATTGTCGCTAAATTTTCCCAAAACGACCGATAATCAGTTCGTTGACTCAGACGCTTCACACCACGACGTCATGAATGCGCTTTACATGAACCTGTTGTCGTAATTGAACCTGAACGTCATGTCAAGAATACAATGCCGCTGCTATGGGACCACGTGACGATTAGACACTAGTTGATAATCAAGAAATAAGACATGGGTTGTTACGTCGAAATTAACGACGTTTCATGTGATATAATAGATCGTGATGGCATTCAGTTATGCTTCATCTGTTGGTACTTGTCCTATCTCTTGGTATTTGTTCTAGTTCATGTGTTCAGTGATAACTTGTGTGCATCGTATATAACGTATCGAATGGTTGAAGGTGATATTGTTAAGGTGCATTATACGTAAGGGAAATTTATTTACTTGTAAAATCCCACCTCTGATATTCCATAAATTCAAATCAAATATTCAGAAATTATACATCAAAATGAAGGTAATGGTGTACAAAAATGTGTGCAATCAACTCACAGAGTTGACAACATGCACCAATTGTTCTCGAAGTCTACTACCGTATTCGTACTAGAACTGATAATCAAATAATATTTCAGAACAACTGGTGGCCAAATGTGCTTCAGATATCCAAGAACAAAGCTTGGAAATCAAAATTCTTCAAAACGCAGCATGACCAGCCAGATATATTTATGGTTGAGCGTTTTTAACAATACAAAAATAATAATAATCACAACTGCATTGACGACTAATTCGATAATTTACAATTCCGACAGTGACTGTGAATGTTATGTTGGTGTTGGTAAATATCAAATTCGTCCATTCTGTAATTCATTTTTGGCTGGGCTAACGCCCTAAGCTTTTTCGAATTAACAGTTAGGTCGCGCTACCGATGATTATTTATTTATTTATTGATGTTTAAGGTCACATATTTATGCACAATGGCTAATCATGACCGTGACAGTTTTATGGGTGGAGGAAGCCGGAGTACCCGGAGAGAACCACCGAGCAACGACGAGCAGCTGCCAGCTCCCAAACATCGTAACTCCGCACTGCAGCACAGACAGGATTAGACTGGTTGAAGACATGCGTACCATCGACGTGCAGTACGCCTTAGTACACGGCGTCATCGTGCCCCCACGCGGGCAGTGGAGATGAAGTGTCGTGTCCAAGGACACAACGCGGTTGCCGCAGGTGGGATTCGAACCAAGGACCTCTCGGCTTTCAGCCTGCACCTCTATCAACTGAGCCACCGCGCTCCCCCCCTCCCCTCCCCGCTACCGATGATTCTGTTTTATGTGAAACTTTAGAGCTGACCGAAGAGTGGAAGTCCTGGTGTAGACGATATTGACTATGAGCAAATGTATTGGCTATGAGCAAATGTATTGGCTATGAGTAAATGTATTGGCTCTGAGTAAATGTATTGGCTATGAGTAAATGTATTGACTATGAGTAAATGTATTGGCTATGAGTAAATGTATTGGCTATGAGTAAATGTATTGACTATGAGTAAATGTATTGGCTATGAGTAAATGTATTGGCTATGAGTAAATGTATTGGCTATGAGCAAATGTATTGACTATGAGTAAATGTATTGGCTATGAGTAAATGTATTGGCTATGAGTAAATGTATTGACTATGAGTAAATGTATTGACTATGAGTAAATGTATTGGCTGTGAGTAAATGTATTGGCTATGAGTAAATATATTGGCTATGAGTAAATGTATTGACTATGAGTAAATGTATTGGCTATGAGTAAATGTATTGGCTATGAGTAAATGTATTGGCTATGAGTAAATGTATTGACTATGAGTAAATGTATTGACTATGAGTAAATGTATTGGCTATGAGCAAATGCTGTAATAGCACCAAGAGCTCATTCTGGCAAGAATAAATAATATAGAAACTGTAGTTACATTTTTGATGTGCTGTTTGAATTCCCAACCATCCAGTGGTAAGAGACATCTTGGAAAAGAACCTGGAAAGCCACCTGCTGTAGAACAAGGAAAACTACAGCAGAACAAAACCCACGAAGTTCCAGCGACCTGGCGACCTTGGCCGCTACGCAACAGTAACCTCCAGATCTCTATACACCAAGGGCCAAGACTATAGAACTTTTACAATTGTATTTTCTAGGATTGTATTTTGTAGTTATGGCTCCAAATGGGTTGAAATGGACAAATTAGCATTTTCAAAGATATTGCAATTTGCCTCTTGGCAAATTGGGAATACCTTTTAAAATGCTAATGATTCATTTTAGTCATATTGATAGATAGAAAATACAATTGTAGAGAATGCATATTTAAACTTTTTATAGTATTGGATCCTGGATTGACGAAACACTCATTGGGCACATATTATAAGTTACAGGACGTTCAGGTGGCGGATACGGTATCATATGAGGCGAGGTGAAAACAATATTGGACGAGGCGGTACGCCGAGTCCAATATTGTTTTTACCGAGCCTCATATGATACCGTATCCGCCACCTGAACGTCCTGTAACGTATTTATTATGCCAGCGAAAACAAAATAACAATCAAATTTGAACGCCGGCACATTTTCAAAACTGGTGCAAAACGCTATGTAAGTTATCTCCCTGTTTGTTGTCTTCCTTGACAACACAGACAACAGCGATAGACGCTTTTCTTCGTTCTGTCACTTTGTCTTGAGTGTGCAGAAAATGTCCGAAACGTCCGATTTTATAGAATTTGAACAAAATAAATGTATCTCGCATCTTTTCCTTCATAGCTGTGATTCATTTCTTACAATTTCATTATAGTGCAGTCGCTATTTTTAAAAAATAGCGTTTGGCACTCGACGTGATGGTATTATTAAATCCATTTTCGAAGCGACGTTATCCATTTACCACAACAGAGACTACAGAATGAGCTCAACGAGAAAAAATGAAATTAATCTATTCCCGGGATAAGACAATTTTTTTCTCAGTTTATTTATTCACACTATATATATTTTTCAACTTTCTAACAACGCATTTATGGGTTATATATTTTTTCTAAAGCTTTTTAAAATATCGAGGCGAACACCGTACCCAAACTGTTGTGTGTTAGCCACAATAAGCTTAGACCCTATGTCAAGTTAGGGCCAGGCCGACTTATCCGTTATCGGTAGATCGAATACAGTAGTATTTCTCACTTCAAATAATTAAATTTACATTTAGAAAATAAATTTCACAATAATTTTATTATAAAACGAGAGAAAATGAGACATATAGACACGGACGGACGTTTGATTGTACTGCAATTTCTTCAATACGGATATAAAAGCACCGCGAGGTGAGGAATTTCCACGTGCAAACAAAATGGCGGTACTGACCTAATACGAGTTTCGTATTAGGTCACCTCGGGCTGCAGGTGACCCAATACGGCTCAGTACCGTCCCACTATTCGGGGGCTGTGATTGGAGAATTTCATTAGCTGGCATAATAAAGAAAAGTACCCCACCGCCTCCATCTTATGGGAGGGGGAGTTTGTATAAATAAACAACAACAACAAATAAAAATAAAAATAAAAAAATATTCTCAAAGGTTTTTAGTTTTCTCGACGACACACATTCTCGCTTTTTCGTGGCAATGTCACTTGAATAGTTTCAACAAAGTTTTATCAGTTTTCATTCAAGATAAACGTCAGTACGTTTGCTGAAGTGTATGTCATCAAACGTCATGGATTGGGAGGAGTTATTACGTTGATTGACATGATGCCATCCTAGAGGAGGAGGAGGGGAGGGGTGACTTTGAGCGGCGACGTTTTCGCTGACGTACCAGCAATCCAGTTGTTGTTTTGAGATCAGTGGGGTGACTTGGAATGAAACATCAAATGCCTTGTCAACATGTTAACTGCCAATCAACTGATCAGGGTATTTCTTAGGGATCTGCGATTCACAAATTTCTTTTCGAATCGAATCTCGAATCGAATCGTGTCTCTGATATCGACATCGAATCCGAATCGAATCTTAAAATACAGGTTATTTCATATTGCATCAGACGGAAGTTACGGAACACTGTGATGACCCTTACGCGACGGAGTGGACACCTTAAACACCAATAACTAAATATTCTCTGTAGCACCGTCGCTGAAACAGCTAGGCCTATTGTCCATAGTTTTAGTTTTTGAAGGCCTAACTTGTTACTATTCACGTTCTTAAGAACGTGAATAGTAACAAGTTAAGCCTTCAAAAACCAAGACTATGGATAATGTTCTGGGCCAAATTCACACCTTACCTGACAATTAAACATTGTTAATTACTCAAATAAATAGGGGTTGAGCCTACATGAATAAATTTTCTAATGACAGTTTTATCCTATTTTTGTTGGAAATGTAACAAATTGAAGTTAGTACAAGAGATTCGAAAAAATGGAATCCTGAGACTGATTCGGGATCGATCTCGAAGCAAACGTATGGTATCGATATCGAATCGAATCGAATCGAATCTCGAATATTCGCAGGACCCTAGTATTTCTACGTTAAAGTTGTTACATGCGGTATCAAACTAAAACACAAGTTGCCGATTTTAGTTTGTGGAGATGGTGATATGATAACAGGTTAGAAGAAAAAAAAATGTTTGGCAAGGAAACTACGCAGTACAGTGGCTGGTGACTGGTCGTAATCCACGCGTTAATTAAATTTGTGATGATTATTCCTGTAATTAGTATCTGGAATCTAAGATCATTTCGTCCGTGGAAATATTGCCCAAGTGACCAGTTCACGACGGCTGTATATTGTAGGTACAGTACGTGGAGAGTGTATTAACACTAAATCACCCGCAGAGTGGAGATTCTACCCATGCAATAATTGCAAATTTGTTGCAAAGCATAACAAGCACAAGCAAAGTTTCAGCCAATGGACCTCCGGGTTAAACCCGGAGTTCCATTGGCTGAAACATTGCTTGTGTTTTTAGTCGATATATACAAAATTTGAAAGTTACAGTTTGGGTGATAACTCCACTCCGCGGGTGATTTAGTTACAATCCACTCTCCACGTACTGAACTAGTATTCTTTCTCCACCATTTATTAAAATATTTTTCGGCAAAACACAAGCTATTTATCAGGCGTAATGCTTAAAACTTTATACTCATTCCATTTTTTTCAGTTTTTCCGTATGATTTCATCTTGATAAAGTTGGATGTTTTTACGGTTCTCCATGTCAATGCGGGCGTTAAGATTTGAATAGGCGCTATGGGGACAGTAGTTACGACTGGAACTTGAAGGCTTATACTAAATAAAGAGAAAGAGAACAAATGCTTTTCTGAAAGAAATATGCCCAAAGGTACAGTTTAACATTATCGGCTCAGGTTGATATTAATTGGACATTCGTTCAAAAAACATTTTGTCTCCATTTACTGTATTCGTACTACAGGGTCGCTGCATAATTCTCCCTCCTTCAAAATGTAGAGAAGATACCAATTTGTGACACTGATTTTTAGATAAATCCTCATGGTTAGCTTTTCAAGATTCACCGACAGAAGTGGGTATCAACAGTGACAAAAACAAACAAAAACAGAAAGAATTTCGAATTGACCTTCTGTATTGACAAGAGAATTTCATATCGACCTCCCGTTTTAACAAGAGGACCTTCCCCGACCCCCCGTTTTAACAAGAGGAATTTCGTATTGACCTCCCGTTGTAATAAGATGGATTTGGTATTGACTCCCTCCCTCTCCCGTTATTACACACTGAATTTCATATCAACCGTCAGAATAACTCATTTCTGCTGGTACTATAAATTATTGAAAGTTTTCTTGCATGTTAGTTAATGAAGTCAGGAGACCAGAAATGAAAACTCCACGTCACAGCTGAAAAGGTGAAATATCGATTTCCAGATTATTCTTGATCACCATACAGTGAATGGGATGGACCGGTCGTTGCAAGCTCAAAATATTTTGGTTTTGGCTAAAAATAATAAAACATCATTTGGATCTCAGGCACCCCCCTTATTAAAATTGAGCATTTTTAATATCCTGCAGTGTCTTCTAAAATTAGTGCGAAATTATGAGACTTTAAAATGTTACCTCCTTTTAATTGATGGATATTATTCATTTGCACATGTTTTCAACAAAGCATGATTAAAATACACTGTCTATTTATTAGGTCCCACAAAGTTGATCTTCTGTTTCTCGGGGCACTTTTTTACAAGCAAAATTTCATGCGGACGGGCGGTTTTTCATATTTCTTCATAAACTGTTTGAGTGTTGGATGTCCTAATTTAGGCACGTTCTGAAGTGCAGGTACCACAAATTAAAGGCTTCGTATTCTGTGGATGTACTTCATAAAGTCTGAGAGGTGAAATTATTTAGCTGTATGGATTTGTCCTGTTAAATGTTTGTGCACATGTAGGCACTCTCCCATAAAGTTTAACAAGGCAAGAACATGGGAACAACTTTTTTCTGACCACAAATAATTTAGCATTCTACCAGTTATCCAATACAAAAAAATAAAAATAAAAAATTAATTGTTCGAACATCAAACGTCTTTTTTTATCTGGCCTTATTTAACCCTTTACCCAACGATTCGCCTGCATCCGACCGCGTAATATGTAAATTCAGCAGCTGAAAAAATATTATTTTTCGAAAAATTTCAACAAAACCATATCATGTGACCCCTCTTTGGAACGAGCTCGTCGAGCTCGTTCCAAAAAGGGGTCACATGATATGGTTTTGTTGAAATTTTTAGAAGAAATTTAAAAAATGATATTTAAAATAATAAATTTTGAAATCGTCTGCGTTGGGTAAAGGGTTAAGTCAAAAATATTATAAGAATAATCGGCTAAAATTTATGGTGATAGGGTTAATAGATTACAGTCACCCTTATCAGTTATTAACACTTACACTGCCGAAAGTGACTATTGTCACCTATTTTATTATTATTAGCTGTACTTTCTGGTATGCCAGATTAAATCTACAATCTGATTAGCTGTTGGAAAGGACCCAGAGAGCCATTTGAAACAATTAATCAAATGAGAGAGTTTCAAGTATGTATTAAACTTTCTCGCACACATGCGCACAGAGAGATCATCCATGTAATTATGGCTAAAGTGGGCGTGGCAGTATAAGTGTTTAAGGTGTTGAACTTTCTCGCTAAAGTATAGTACTCTGACCACAAAACTGCTATTTTCCCTGTGCGATCGCGATCAATTCGCGACACACTTATATACCAGTGGGTCTTGAATTCAAAAATAAAATAATTCGAAGTAACGTTAAGTCGCTGTGCACTGTGGAAGTCGCGTGTGTTGTCGTAGTCACCTGCCCAAGCGACTGCGTTGTGACAGCCTTTCCATGGTGGTGCGTTTGTGGCAATGGACATGCGCAGCACGTTTTGTTGTGATACTACGCCCACTATTGGCCATTTTGTTTGTTGGAGCCGCCATCTTGGTTTCTAAAGTGTCACGTGATTGCTATGGGCAACACGTAGTATCATTGATCCAGTAATGTTGTTTGGAGCCGTTAGGTTGAACTGATGTACTATGGTAATATACTATGTATAGTTTATACCCATATTGGTCCAGTTGTCACCAGTTGTCACCAACAATCGACGGGTCAATCGTTCAGTGGCATGTGTATGCATCAGCGTGGTCGAGTGTACTCTCCATATACTCTCCATATACTCCTGGTGTCATTTGCTGGATATCCGCATCGTAACACCCTAAGTTGGACTTGGTGTAAGAGTAAGAGACATGGAATAATGAAACAAATATATTAATCCAATGGCTAATCAGAACACAAATCATAAAAAAGACGGTATAAAATCACAAATCTAGATGGTGACTCTGACTTTGACAGCAAAACAGAAATTAAAATTCTAATAATGACTGGCCCAGATTCATCAACATCAAATCCAGAACTACCGATCAATAATCTCAATCTGTTTGTGATCGAAACAAATCAATTACAAGTATTGCTGATACAGTGATAGATGATACATAATTGAGAACAGGTGTACTATTAATTGAAGTGGACAGAGAAATTCAATCTTTGGCTCTGCTGAGAACAACCAGCTTTTTCAACACAGAAGTCACTTAGAACAACCAGCTTTTTCAATCTGGAAGTACATACTTGCGACCACAAGACTTTTAACCTTCATCCCACCGACTGGGGTCCGAACGGACCCCACACATATTTTTTGTTTGGCAGCGGCATTATCTGCACACCTTTTGACGCTGGATTTTATGACTTCAGTGTTCGCTCATATGTTGTTTTTTTCTAATTATCTGCCACATTTGGGGGTTGCTATATAAAAGCTATATTTGGGGATTGTCAGACAACAGTCCAACTGTCCATTTTTTTCATACACAAATGTCAATCTATTGTAAATGTGACTTTCCCTTTCCTTC